>CM062209.1:1600000-2205000 GCA_031216445.1 Lateolabrax maculatus
AAACACCAATCAACTGTGGAAATCATGAGATACTAGATTTGTTTGTTACTGACGTAAATAGTAGTTCATGTGAAAGTAGAAAAAAACGTAATAAAATAAAATTTAATAAATCATTAATAAAATTCTGGATTTGTGCAAAAAAACAAACAAACAAACAAAAAAGCAATTTCTTGTTTTCTTGCCCACTGAGAAACCTTTCAACACATGTCACTGAAAACTGCAACCAGCAAACAAACAAACTGGACCAAAACCAGGTGGTGGACCTTTGACCTTTGATATTTCTTCTACCAAAGTATGAATTGCTTGACAACGTGTCACTGAGTTATTGCCTCACACGTGACAAACTCTTAATCCAAATTTCTTCTCCACACTACAGGGTTCCAACTTCCACATCTCACGCAGAGAGCGCCTTGGCAACGTGTTCAAGACCCACCTCCTCGGGAAGCCCGTCATCCGGGTGACGGGCGCAGAAAACATCCGCAAGATCCTGCTGGGCGAGCACAGCCTGGTGTGCACCCAGTGGCCCCAGAGCACCCGCATCATCCTGGGACCCAACACCCTGGTCAACTCCATCGGAGACCTGCACAAGAAGAAGAGAAAAGTAAGAAATGATCAGTGGAGGTCAACAGGAAAATCAGGACACTTGCAGTGAAGAGTGTAGACTGTTTCTAAAGAAGTTTCTCTTGACTATTGAGGAGCGGAAAACTGTTTCAGGATTTATATTTTATTTTAAATTCCTGTTCATTGATTTGCACAGACAGTTTTGAGTGTTTTTGATGAAAAGTCAGTAGTTCAAGACTTAAAAAATCAAGTCTACAACTCCCAGGGTGCATTTCAGTAATCACAGATCCAATCATGCATCCTCATCAGCAAGCTGATTGTAGAGCACTTTTGGATAAATTAGTATCAGTATCCTTTCTTCTCCTCTACAATGTGTCCTGCTCTAATATCCCATCGTATCGCCTACACCCTGTCCTGTCTTATCTCCTGTATCTTCTACGTCTTTCCTTTATCTCCATCCTTTCCTACCCCGCCCTGTCCTCCTCTTTAGTGAGTATTTACTGACAGGTGTTGACTGTCGTGTACAAGGTTTTAACTTTTTATGAACCCTCTGTCTTTGTTTCCTCAACCCTTTCAAGATCCTGGCTAAAGTGTTTAGCCGGGGGGCTCTGGAGTCCTACCTGCCTCGGCTGCAGGACGTCATCAAGTCTGAAATCGCCAAGTGGTGCTCTGTGCCGGGCGCCATCGACGTTTACAGCGCTGCCAGGTCCCTGACGTTCCGCATTGCCGTCAGGGTCCTGCTGGGCCTGCAGCTGGAGGAGGAGCGGATAGTTTACCTGGCACAAATCTTCGAGCAGCTGATGAACAACCTGTTCTCCCTCCCCATAGACGCTCCGCTCAGTGGCCTACGCAAGGTGAGAGAGCACGCAGTGCAAACCTGCTGAAACTCAAGTTTAATGATCTTTAGACTCTCTGTTTTACCAAGCTTTGTACTGTTGACTGGCGCCTGGAGGTGTCAGGATCAATTTCTACCTGAAAGAACCAGTATTACAATAAATATGAAACTGTATGTTCCTCCAAAATAATGCTCTATACTGCTCTGAAGGAATTTTACTGATTGAATGTGCAGAGTTTCCGATTTTGAGTGATCTGGAAAAAGGACATACATTCACATACGAGTAGCCGGTTACTGCAAATGGAAAAGAAAATTAACTTCTAAATAATGATAAACTCAATAATTGGATTTTGGGGTGTTCTCTGTCCAGGGGATTAAAGCCAGAGAAATCTTGCACGCCAACATGGAGAAAATCATTGAGGAAAAGATGGAGCGGCAGCAGGCGGAGGAGGATTATCACGATGCCTTTGACTACATGCTGTCCAGTTCCAAGGAGCACGGCCATCAGCTCAGCCTCCAGGAGCTCAAGGTACCAGACTGAAACAGACAATATTATATATATACATTCAAATACAGGTGTATTTCATGTTGAATCCTGTCCTGATGCTTTTAGAGATTCATGCTCAGAGGAAAGTGGTTTCTTTGAGGGTTCAGTGTTCAGATATAATGGCTAGTGCACATACTGATACTGTCAAGGTTAAAGTTACTTCAAACATTATCTTCATATATCTGGTGGACAGCATTTCCTCCATCATTAAAGAGTTCTTTATAACTCAAAATCAATCTCCACGTTGTGCCTTTTTCTGCCTAGTTGATCACAGTAATTCAATTTAAACCAGCAAATAAAACTGAAATTGTCTCATTCCATCTTTTCACCTCCCTCCTTGCAGGAAACTGCAGTAGAGTTGATCTTCGCCGCTCACTCCACCACAGCCAGCGCCTCCACGTCACTGATTCTGCAGCTTCTCCGCCACCCAGCGGTGGTGGAGAGGGCCAGGGTCGAGCTGGAGGCTGAGGGCCTGAGCTCCGAAGCCCACAGCAGTCGCAGCCCGTCCGGTGTCCCCGTGGAGAAAGAGGAGGCCGCTGCAGACACAGAGACAACCTGCCTGCTGAACGGAGACTGTCAGAGTCGCCAGAATCGCAGCGATGGTTTTCCACACTCCCAGTCTCATATCCCGTATCTGAGCCTGGACAAGCTGAGCCAGCTCCGCTACGTCGACTGTGTTGTCAAAGAGGTGCTCCGCTTCCTGCCGCCGGTCTCCGGTGGTTACCGGACGGCCCTGCAGACATTTGAATTAGACGTAAGTTCAAGTCTCTGGCAGGAAAAGATCTTTCATATATAGGCTCTTGGTTTGAGAGGGTTTTCTTTTTCCTGGGGTGAATGGGCAGAGGACGTCATATAGTTTCTTCAGCTACAAAGGAATTTAAATTGAAGCTTTTTCTAGAACAACCATAAATATGAGAAAATTAGAGGACAACAGATACTACAAAGACTCACAGTAACAAAGAATAGATCCAACTGCGAAACAGCAACAAGATATTTTATAGATAAAACAACTTAATGGCTTGAAAAAACTTCAACATGATGCAACAACTTCAAGCCTGTAGGGCTGGTGGTATTATGATATATAGATATCGATATTTTTACAGATTACAGTATACAGTTTATACTATATATCAATATGGTGACGTAAAATTAAAAGTACTGTAATAACATTTTTTTCCATGTTGTCCACCCCTACCAACCAGTATTAAAAAAATAAAAAAAAACGCAGCTGTGACACTCATTGCCTGCAGGTGGCGCACATTTTAGTTTAGCTATTAAACTGTTGCTGTTCATGGACGTGGATGCAGTCGACTTCACAGTTTGCTGTTGATGGTGGAGGAATACTAAATCGTGCTTTTATTCAGTTTTGTTTTAGTCTTGTCGTGCAGCACCCCTGGCTGCGCCTTAACTCTAAAAACCTTCACATGCAGAGTTGCGCAGCCTTTGCTGAGAAACTGACCTGTCACGGCTTCATCCCTTGTCTTTAAAGGCCCCGTCTCTGCCCTCAGCGTGCCCCCAATTTGCCTCTTTTATGGCGAAAGGACAATTGGAGGTTAAAACGACTGCAGAGGAATTCCCAGAATACTATTGTATTGCACATTATGCAATTTATGCACTTCTTTCTTGGGGTATGAGCCTCTATAGCTGAGAAGTAATTGTGGTATGTAAAATGTCATTATGCCTGTTCATTCAAGCTTATCTTTCAAAAGCCTAAACAAAGAAATCCTGGGATCAGGTTAGAAAAGAAGTCTGGATTAATAGAATGAATAAATGCGTGGAATTAAAAATCAAATGAAAATGGTTTCCAAGTAAAAAAAAATGATACAAAAAACTTTTAAAAATAAATGTATTTATTTATATTTATTAATTTCTGTCCTCATCTCACAGGGCTACCAGATCCCCAAAGGCTGGAGTGTAATGTACAGCATCCGGGACACCCATGAGACCGCAGCGGTCTTCCAGAGCCCGGAGCTGTTTGACCCAGATCGGTTCGGTCCAGACCGGGAGGAGAGTCGGTCGGCTCGGTTCAGCTACGTGCCGTTCGGTGGCGGCGT
Organism: Lateolabrax maculatus; assembly: GCA_031216445.1. Lineage (NCBI taxonomy): Eukaryota > Metazoa > Chordata > Actinopteri > Acropomatiformes > Lateolabracidae > Lateolabrax > Lateolabrax maculatus. Next base: position 1,603,998 of record CM062209.1, read on the forward strand.
GCGAAGCTGCGTAGGAAAAGAACTGGCACAAATCATCCTAAAGACTCTGACTGTGGAGCTGATCGGGACTTGCAAATGGACTTTGGCCACTGAGAACTTTCCCAAGATGCAGACGGTGCCGATAGTGCACCCGGTAAACGGGCTGCATGTGCATTTCACGTACAACTACCCGCTTTAGATACAAATACAGACTGACAGACTGAGGAAACTCACCCAAGAGGCAACTTAACCTTCAATCTGCTTCTGGAAAAACTCTCCATGCCCAAGAAAGGGGACACAACCACCTTGCTGGGCCTGATGGTGCAGTTCAGGCCCCCTTTTGTTTCCACGGACACGAAGAAGGGGTTTACGTTGCTGGTTTGGAGCACTTCATCATCTCTTCAGTGGTTTGGTCCAAACCTAAGAAACCACTTCCTGTTGTCGCAAGTACATTTGTAAGTTATTAAGGTATCGAGGTGCAGTGCATGCAGTGAGAGGAGTACATCTGTGAAGCCTTTTCCTCGCTTATCATCAAACAGAAGATCTGGGTTTGGCTGGCTGAAGTGCCCACTAAATGAACTGCATGTACACTTCAATTACAACAGCTAAAGTTTCTATTCAGAGTGGTTTAGGTACAATAAAACCCACTCACTCTCAGCAATTTATTATCCTGCTGCCTCTGTAGTCTGTAAAGGAATATTAACTTATTGAAATATCAAGACAGAATTGTACCTTTCCTGGCTCATGTGCAGCTGGAGAAGGTTGATTTGACCTGCAAACAGTAAGTGCCTAGTGAACAGACTTCAGGTGCATTTTATTTACGTGAAATCAAAAACCTACAACACATGTACTGATGCAAAAAGTCTTTTCACAAAGCCATCTTAGCTCCAGTTTCTTGGCTATGACAAAGCTCCAAGACCTTTTATCTTTTGTACCTCTAAGTAGCTTTTACATCAATGTGTATCAGTGAGGATGTAACCGAGAGATTCACAGGCAGCCTTTTTGAAAACTCACAAAAATGTGACTGGTTAAAATTCAGAGATGACAGAAATGGTTCACATACTTTTAAACCAATTCTGTGTTTTTCAGTTCTTCAGTCCTCCAGTTGTCTCTGTTTGCATCTTATAACCGTTGCTTGACTCTCTGAACTGCCTGTGAGCAAGGCACTGGATGCCTGCCAGCTCCACGGAAATGTTGCCTGCGGAGGAACAAAAAGATAGAAGTCCGTCAGTCAATCTAACAAATGTGACAGTTCTCATTAGAACTTGATTAAAGCAGTGAAAAGATCTGCAATGGAAAAGTATTTCGACACAGGAGACTAGGTTTATGTCCAATTATCTTAGTCATCATGTTTTGCAATGATCTCCACCACAAATAAACACTTCTACTGATGGAACTTGCACTTGATTTTGACACATAAATCCCACAACCAGGAAGACCCAAACATCGAGGTCAAAACACATTCAAGCTGTTGTCTTTTAAATATGAATGTAATATATATCCTTAACAGTGCTATTATGTGTGTATCAAATGAAGTAGCATTATGAATAAGCTGTATTTAAAATGCAGATGTATCATTTCTGTTGACCCTTTACTCTATCTGTAACAATATGTAATTATGAATAGATAGAGACACTAACCTGTCATGTAAAGGACTGTCCATAAAACCTTGTTTCACTGCTAGAACATAGAAATCTTCCATTGTTTAGAGCAGCATATATTGAGAGTAACATTATTATTATTATTATTATTGTTATTATTGGTCTAATTTTAGGACTGTTTCTGTGTTGGTCTTGAAGCCTAATAGACGCGCTGTGAAATCTTACGTACGGATGGATTCGTGGAAGGAGATAGCACTTTCTCCGCTTTAAGGAGTCTGTATATACTTGTCCTGTGTTATGCATTCATTGAGTGTATCAGATGTAGCTGCTGTACAGTTGATGTAAAGAGTAAATTAGAAGATGATAAACAAAAACAGTTGTCGTTGTATGAGGTTGTATTAACATTGTTGGATTCATTTAGTTCCGTGTCAGGTTATACAAACTAAACCATACATAAACATCACATTTCCACTGTAATAAACAACACATTTATTAGTTTGGACTGATAAAAAGTCTTACACCAATCCCAGACAGGGACTCCCTGATTGCCTAAACCACTTTTATGAGAGGTTGGACACTGCACATCCACTTTACATCCAGGAAGACTTATTATTTATTATTTTCATTATTATTATTTTTAGGAACAAGGTCTACCAAGATCTCCTACCTCAATGACATTAGACCAATTGCACCTCGCACCTAACATCTGTGGTTGTGAAGTAATTTGAGCACATCATCCTTGCATTGCTAAAAAAAACCTGCTCTACTATGCTAATGGACGTTACCAGTTTACATACAGATCCAACAGATCTTGTTACAATGCAGTTAAACCCTCCCTGCACACCTACGCATCCTCTTCATGACCACCATAAACCCATAAAGCCCATCGCATCTGCAACTTCCTGTAAAACAGACATCAGAGGGTCATGGTGAATAGCGCACAGGGCTGCATGCTCTCTCCTTGACTCTTCTCAGTATACACTGACCAACTCGCGCTCCATCACAGCTCTGTTAACATCTACATGTATGCAGACGACACAACTTATTATTGTTATTATTATTAGTCTGATTTGTTGTCTCTCCTCCTGTTCTGTCTCCCCTCTCCCCCTCTCTCCTCCCCTTTCAACCCAACTCGGTCGATGCAGATGGCCGCCCACCCAGAGCCTGGTTCTGCTCGAGGTTTCTACCTGTTAAAAGGGAGTTTTTCCTCGCCACTGTCGCCAAGTGCTTGCTCATGGTGGGAACTGTTGGGTCTCTGTAAATAATATTTTAAAGAGTATGGTCTAGACCTACTCTATGTGAAAGCGTCTTGAGATAACTTTTGTTATGATTTGGCGCTATACAAATAAAATTGACTTGACTTGACTTGACAACCATGTAGGTCTTATTTCCAGCAATAACAAAACACATTACCATGAACAGGTTAATCGCCCAGTTACAGACAATAATCTGCAGCTCAAATCATCTAAAACGTGTGAATTAATCATCGATTTTAGGTGCAAACTACAGTCAACGCTCATTAACAGCAACCCTTATCCATCTTGGCCTCATTCAATTTCCTTGCACCCACATCTGCAATACACTCATGGGATCTAAACGTGGACGACATCTCCAAAAAAGCCCAGCAAACACTTTTCTTTCAGAAATTCAGAGTTAGACAACACCCGCTGCTCAGTGTCAATAATTGAAAGTATCCTCACATCACCCATGACCGTCTGGTACAAGTATTCCAAAATCATTGGCACATGAAGTCACCCAGCTCACCTCCTGTCCCAGCCGTTACCCTCTAGGCGCTATACAAACTAACAGTTTCAAAAACATTTTTCCTCCTTTGCAATATGGACTTTGAACTTATTATTTAGTACTTTATCACATCCTAAAGTTTGCCATGTCAGAGTTTTTGGACGAAGGCAACAGGTGCTTCTTCAGTCCAATAAGATGATTAATCATTATAATAGCATAGCATAAAAAGTTATTGTTAATACAGTGTTAGGAGTACGGTTGTGAAGGGAAATAAAAATGTCGGCACATGAAAAGGTATTTAAACTAAATAGTAAAATGCTGAGTTCAGATGCTTTTACTCTGTTCAGAATGCTGTTTGTAAAACACAGCTCGAACTCAAACTGAACACAAATAAATGGATGCAGATGTACAGGAGTTTAAATGTGAGTTTTTTATCCTGGTGAATCTCCTTTATTTAGACAAATTACTCTAAATACTGCAATACCCATAAGCCTCAGCAGCTATTATTGTAGGGAAATACCCTGCCAGTAGAAAATTCAAAACACTTTGTTGTTGCAATTGGGAACAAAACACAGTACCATAAATACTGAATTCATTCAAAACTGACCCAGAATCAGCCTCCTACAAAGTGTGATACTTCCAGTACTGCTGCTGTAGTACTGGAAGTATCCACAGTATTTATGGTAAACTGATAATAATCCCTCTTCATATCTCAACCTCATTACAGACAACACTGACACTGAGGTCACAGCTTAGGTCACCAGGCATTTCCACCCTCCACCTGCCCGCCTTTATTGACAGGCAGAGAATAGGGTGAAGCTATGTGGCAGAAAATTAATGAGACACAAACAGCCTGGCCTAATTATGTCTGCTGCAGGGCCCCGTAGCTCTGCCAAGGTCGTTATCTGATGGACGCTCAGTCACTGTGAACTCGGCAACGTTTTGAACCAGAGTTCACTGCAGTGCCACCGGCTGCGCAGGTCACCAACCGGTCAGCTGATGGGAGGGTGCATGGGAACCAAAGAGGGGACGCAAATCAGCTCGACGAAACACAATCAGAGATTACTGTCATTGCCATGCATTACACAACTGACACAACAGTGACACAAAGTCGAGTTTCCTACCTGACAACGCCAAAGTGCTTTAACGTGCAACTGAAGCTGCGCCCCAAATCCATTGACATATCATCTTCTTTTAAGTCAACTTTAGCAAGCAAAAAGTTATTTCCACATCCAGCAGTTACAGAACAACACAATCCTTCATGTGGAGTCATGTTTGTGTCCAGTATTCTCTCTCTTTTAGCTCTGTGTTTGGTCTCCACCACCTCCTGAAGGAAATATCTGCTTCTTTAGCTGCTAAATGCTCCACTAAGTTCACCAGCTCGTCTTTAACCGTGTCTGTCTGCTGTTTGCTGCCGAGCAGGTCATGTTCAGCGGCTTTTTCATAGCTTTTTCTCTAGAAAACGACGCTATGAGAGCCGAGAGAGTGAACCAGCACTGTAAAGTTTTGGCTGGAGGGATAAACAACGAGCTGAAACTCGCTATAGAGCTCCGTAAAGCTGAGAAAAGCTGCAGATTCAGCTGAACATTATCTGGAGGTTCATTACTACCAGAGGCATCATGACTGACATTTCACACACTGTTATCATAAAATTACAGATCATATATATATATATATATATATATATATATATATATATATTCCCTGTCTGTCTCTCTCCCTCTCTCTCTCTTTTCCCTTCGTGCATGACTTTTGAACAGGCATGTGAATCTGAAAATGGACTGCAACTTATAATTGCCATAACTGTTCCTCCAGCACTTGTTCAGTCCTAGTTTGAAGACACAAATTAACTATGGTGACTCACCAATCACCAATAACTGGGCTTTTATCCTAAATACTACATACCAATAAGTCAGATATACAATCAGTTAAATCCCATCACCGTCTGTCACATTAGATATTAGCCCCTTGTTTGGGTTTTATTTTGCCCACAGAGAGAGATGCTGCAGAGAGGGCAGATCGAGGTCACCGATGAAGAGGGTGGTCCTGAGATTACAGTGATGAGGCCGAGCAGAGGGTGTCCATTCATCGTCTCATTCAAACAGATTTTCTTTCTCTGCTTGTGAATTTGTAAAGGCAGATTTCATTCGCGTGACACATTTAGATCACTGGAGTCCAACAGAAATTCACGAGCATCGCTGCACTGACTTCAGTGTAAAATTCAAGATTCAATGCAATTTCCTTTGAGTGGGAATGTGTACATTTTCACTTTGCATGTGTTTGGGTTTTTGAATGACTGGCACAGACTGTGATTCATGATGTGTATCTGCTCTTTATTCGTCACATAAAATCTATTTTTCTTTCACTCTGAGCTATAAAAATCTTTCCACTGCAGAAGTTCAGCTTCCCCACCTCCTCACCCTACTCCTCCTCTTATTTCTGTGTTTTCTGGTTCAAAGGCAGTTCTTGGTTCACGATAAGGGACACCGATTTGCAAAATGAGGGGGAAAACGGGGTCAGATGGTGAGTAGGATAAAGCGCTCGGTGGCCAGCATCAGCTCCTGAGCCAGCCTGTGTGAGTCCGGATACTTTACCCCCAGCTTGTGTTTTCTTTAAGTTTATTTTCATCGCTGCTGCTGTCGCAGGGAAAACCACAACGCTGCAATCTTGGTGGTTTTTCTTTTTAGTACTTGTAATTGAAAGTTTACATTGCCATTTATGTGCTGAGTCAATGTCATTGACCTTCAGGGCTTCATTGTGTGACTTCAGGAATAAAAATGGACTGAAGTTTCATTCTGGCATCTGTGGAGTATCACTAGCAGTTCATCCATCCTGAGCCAGCAGAGAAACTCTGCCTGATATGTTCACTGTCTTTGTTTTACTGCAAAATTAGAATGGTCCATTCAAAGTAACCAATATTTAACTGGTCACTGTACTTTTGGATGTTTTTTCTGACTGTTTTAGTATAAAGATTGGTGTTCATCGTTGGCTACAACTTGGAAACCCTGACAGCTCTACAGAATCTCAAGCTGTGCGCAAACATCCCATTTTGTACATGTGCTATCTTACATCATCCCTTAAAGGGATAGTTTGTATTTTTTAATTGGGGTTGTATGATGAACTTATTTATAGTCAGTGTATTACCTACAGTGGATGTATGCCAACACAGACGCTCAGCGATGTCCTGCTGTGGACGGATAAGCAGCAAAATGTATTTTAGCCACCTAGGCCCGCCTGAAAAAGTCAGTGTATGTGTACACTATATATAGAATATTTTCACTGCTTTACCTGGTCATCAGACAGCCCTTTCCATCTGGGAATTTAAGTTGTTATATCGCTCTCTTCACAGCCACCAGACTCCTTAAAAAAAACAGTAATTTTACCTCAGAGAACACTTGTCTACCGCTGCCTCGTTACACGTCATAAAACATTAGTTCGGATCCAAAGTAACGTGGTAAATCTACCTTGTGGCAGTGAGGTGTAGTTTTGTTGGAGCTGCAGCGACTGCCGATCGCAGCTGCAATCTATTGTTCTTTATTGCAGCGAAGTGTTCTTCTAAGAAGGAGGTTTACTGAAAACAAAAGTAGCTCGTCTGTGATGGGTCGATACAGGAGGTAAAACAACTAAAAAGACAGATTCAAACCACCATATGGCATTTACTTTAAAATAAAAGCAGAGTGGAGCATGAAATAATCCTTTTCAGTTTTTCCTTTCAATCCATTTTCAGCTACAAAATACTGAAGTATAAAAAAGAAAAAACAACAACAAATGAACAAAACAAACAAAAACTCTCATCAATCAACGCTTGTTCTGTATCTTAGTCTTCGCCGTCCTCCCCACACATCGCCTGTAGCCGACCCCCTCACCTCGCTGGACTCGTGTCGCTTGTGTTCTGGCTGAGCACAAAAGATACACATCAATAATGATTTCTCTAAATGGCTGTTTCAGGTCATTGCAAGAGCACTTAATTATTATAATGAGGTAAAACAGTGGTCTTTAGAGAAAAATTAACCAACTGGCTCGGGCCAGCGGTACATACAGCGATCCGCCCACCTCGACAAATAAACTCAGGTCAGGTTTATTTATAACGCGCTGACTGACTGCAGTCCATGCTGCGTGTCATTTGTACAACAGTTCATACGCCAGCACAGCAGGGCTTTTTTAAAATTAGGTGGTGCAACATAGCTAATACAATAACTTCCTCTATTTTGGGTTCTGTGTTTCCTCAAAGTTCAGCACTTTAAAGAGCACATTCTGTCAGTCGACTGCATGAAGTTACATGTCAAAGTTCACCTCAGTTGAACATGTTTAGAGTGGACAATTATCATCACTTCTGTCTACAGCAGAGATAGTGCCTAAATATGTTCTTACTATGCAGAGTAACAGGGACACGGTTACTGGAGAAAGATTGATGTTTAATCTATTTTTTAATGCTGTCACATTCATATCCATTGTATTGTGCTGGATGCAGTGATCTCAGAAAAGCAAAGGAAGCTGCATGGCTGTAAAAGGCGAGAAGGAAGAAACAAACTTTTAAAAGTTCAGGTAAAAGATAAATGTCATTTTCACATGCAGGGGTAAATGTTTGTAGGTGCAGTGGAGTCACAGACCAGCTGGAGGAAACATAGATGGTGAAGCTGGCAGAGGAGGCGGAGGAGGATGTGGAGAAGGAGGAGGAGGAGCGGGTATGGACGTACAGCCATACAGCAGATAATTATTGGCTTTGTCAGACAACATCTGTTATGTCAGCATTCCAGCCGTCAGCCTCGAGGAGGACGAGCTAGAAAACCGCCTGCAGAGTTCAGAGAGACAGACACAAAGACAGACAGAAACAAGGCCAGACACAGGAAGGCAAAAGCCCTGCGTTCACTTTGGAGTTCACCTTCATGTTTATGTGAGCAGAGAGTCTGATCCTCCAGCCTGAGGGTCAGAAGTTCAAATCCGCGTCTGCCCTGCTGCAGTGTCCTTGACCAAGACGGACTCCCCTCAGGCTGACCATGACCTCTGACCTTGGTGGCGTGTCCTAGAGATTTTACACCAGACTACCTGGTTAAGTTGTCTGTTTTCTTGTTTCACAGCTAAACATTTAAATTCACATTTTAGGACTTTATGTGAGTCTCACCTGTAGATACTTTCCAGGTAACAGAACCGGCCGGAGGTACAAGTGAACGTTGCAGCTGCTGGAGGCCCACAGGATTTTCTGGGAGACACCGTATCTGTAAACCGGAAAATAAACATTTCCAAAATAATTTTAAAGGACCTACACATCTGAGTGGGCTTAGTCTGACAATAAGTTAAAATTCTTACTGCAGACAATCCGACAATCACGCCACGTTTATACAGCACTTGCTCAGAGGTGTGAAGTGTGTTTTTGTTTCGTGCAGACCTCAAACTACTTCTTACATATCTACACTATTTCCAGCATCCACATGTCAACAGTCAAAAAAATGTAATAAAAAAAGCAGCAATTTGATCACATTTTCCTGCCTTGACTGTTAGTTCTGACTGTACGATGGGCCCATCGTGTGCTACGGGCGCCAACTGATGCAATGCTACACGATGCAGGTGCAGGTGTGTTGCCCTTAAGGGGTTAAGAAAAGAGAGTGAGAGCAGGAGAGAGGAGGGCAGAGGCAAGGAAAAGAAAGCGTGGGAGAGATAAAGGGATGGGGGAGCAGAAAAGATATATGAATAGAGGGAGAAAGAACCTGCAAAGAAAGAGGAGAAAGAAAGAGAAAAGAGAGGACACACTGACTGACAGATTTATTGGTTGTCTTACTGATTGATTATATAATATATTGAACAGCTGACTGATGGATGGACTGAATGAGTGATTTCAGTCACAGGGAGTATCTACCTTTTTTCAGTGCCAGCAACACTTTACACACAATTTCCAAAGCGCAATTATTTTCTGGAATTTCTAAAATATGTCTCGGGTCGACATCAAAAAGTCCCAAAACTCTTTCACACCGTTCACTGGCTGACTTCTACGGAAATGTTTCATCCTTTAAAATAAGATTTTAGGACTCAGTAGCAGACTTGTTAAGACAGAGATTTTTCCTGTGAAGTTCGACTGACTGGTTGTCTGACTGACTGTCTGCCACATACCAGAGTACAGTTCAAGAGTTCAGTTAATTCATGAACTCTGCCGGGGCACCACACCCAGCCAACGGCACATTGAAGCCCTCTGTAGGAGTGCGTGTGTGTTTGTGCTGTTGTGTCCTTATGCTTTAGTGATTCTACAGTATGCGTGTTAAGTGTTTAAGTTTGTCTGTACATGTGTGTTGAAGCTCCTACACACGCATGGTCCACCCACACAGGTGTTTTCACTTATTCTGCCTGATTGGACCTCAGCGTGGGTGTGGACGGACTGGGACTGACAGCTCTGGGACTTCTGTTAGTTGAGTTGCACTCGTCAGGATGGATCAAGTTAAACCTTTAGCATTCCCACCACCAATGTCCGCCGTTTGCTCAGAGGGATTTCAGAAGATGAGCTTCAAGCACTTTGTTTTCCAGCAGAAACATTTCCAGCATTGTTTAAAGATGTGTTGCTGACATTTTTGTGTTTTGCAGCATTTTGAAAACAGCTCATTCATGATCGATGCGCTGACTGATACTTGTTTTAACTACTGTACACATGACACCATCTTATCTTTATACTGTATCTGTATACAGACGTATCGACGTGTATATTATCAGTGTGAGAACGATAGCATTACTTCTCTATCCCAGACTTTAACCCAGCATCAAAAACAAGAAAAAATTGTTTTGCCGCCTGTTTTGCCATACTCCTAGTTGCTGTAGCCTACTCCATCTTTTACACAGTCTATGGTTAATGGTTCATTTATATGTTAAAGTCCTGCACTCCAGCTTTAAAGTATAACTATTGCACTTCTGCAATAAAAACACCACTAGCTATTTTACTATTCAGAGGCATGTAGGGGCCAACTAATGTTCTAGCACTATATGGCACCGGATCACTTTTTCTCCACTGGAAGTGCACACTGGGACACCTTATTATTTTCCCCTTTGCTGCATAAAGGTCACGCTTCTTCCTGCACTGACACTGAACATTACGTTTGTCCAATTTGAACCTAATTTGTCCCCCCGTTTATATTCTGTTTATATTTCTGTCTCTCCGTCTTGTTTTTAACCTCAATGAGTTACATGATCTGAGTGACAGGCCCCAGTTATTAGGGAAGTATCAAGTGGTGTGTTTTACAGAGGAACTTCCCGTATCTAATGAGGCCCCAGCCTTTTTGTGGTTGACCTATGTTTATCAGATATACACTGATGAAATTCTGCACATTAGTATATACGGGAAGTAACATATGCACCCAAACTGGTTAAGCCTCTTAGTTCCAAAGAAGGTAAAGTTAATGCTATAGTATACAATAATGTTTTAGTCAATAGTTGTTTTTTTCAACTCTTTGGCGACAGTTTGGACCAATACTTTTCCTGTTTCAACATGACGCACAAAGCCAGCTCCATACAGAAATGGTTTCCCGACTCTGTTCAGTTAACTTGGACACAAATAAGTGTTTGTTGACTTTAGCCAGAATTTAATTAATGTGGCATCCCAAAGTCATGCTATTGATTGTGTTTTGACTTATTAAATATCTCAAAAAACCTATATTTGTAATCATAGTGCAGCAGACACAGGTTCATCGTGGTTTAAACATTTTTTAAAATAAGTACAATAAGTCATCTTTGTTCGGAAATTAATTTACATACTACATTTTGACTTGTTAAGGAAACAGCAAATTGTGCATTTTTCGTTAAATATCCTGTTCATGTCATGGGTGTCGTCGGGACGGAAACTAGCCATTATTCTTGTTAATGGTAAGAGCCACTGATCATGAAAACTGGCCTGCAGCAGCATGACAGGAAACTGAGAAACAGAGTTTAAAGTTAGGAACTGCTGAGAAAACTCGTCTTTACTTTATGTGCAACCACTTCCATCACTATCACAGGAGAAGTACCCAAAAAAAAAAAAAAAAGCTGACCTTCCCCCATCTGAAGAATAAAACATCAGCCTGCTGGTTTCATTCACTCATTTCAGACTGCTGGTGGTCTGCTTTGTGCAAGATGAAGAAAGAAATCCAAGTGCCGACATTTACCTATAATCCCTGTGTTTATATACCTGAAGGTAAGATTTAATTCCACTTACAAAGTGTACATCCTTTTATCCAAACCCTGTCTCTGAAGAATTATGTTTATATTCAACTAGATGATTTTTTTTGTACAGTACAGAAGTCGTAGCGAGGTGGTTGGGGTGGATGCTCGGTGTACAGAGACCCCAGAGACAGGTTTACGTCCTGGGTCCCATGTATGATTAGGTTTAGGCGACTAAAACACTTTGGTTAAGATGTCTCATGCGTCCAGTCAGCATTGACTTTTTCAGTATTTAACCATGACCATGATCTTTCACTAACCTTAACAAAGTGCTTTGAGTTTCCTAAACAGACCCATAAAAACATTAAAAGTGCTTTCACCGCCAGGAGCAGATTTTTGAAAAAACAACAACAAAATAAATACTTTGTTAGGGAACATTTTGCAGATATGAACATTTTGTGACTGCAGATTCCTCATTCCGTAACTAAGAAAAAATTGGCATTACCTTTCTCTTAAAACGTGTTTGCTGTTGCATATAAATGTATATAAATGTAATTTCTAGGAGACAGTTTTGTTTTGTATACTAGTTGGTCATTACGCGTACTTCCCATGTTATACAACTGGCAGAATAATAGTTTTAAATCCATCGTCAACTCCATCTTGTGCATTTTGATTTCTATAGATGACTCAATAGATCTGAATTGATACTGTGAATGTACTTCAATTTAGATATTTCTTTTCATCTTTGGAATTTGATTTGTACTGTTTCAGACGAACTTGAGGATGAGAATGTCTATGTCAATACAACAGAATGCACTGTGGACAAAAGGCCAGCCGCTTCAGGTACACTATGAACAATTAGAGAACACAATGTACTCTGTACATTACACTGTATTTAATTTGATTAAGCATAAAAACTGTTCGTGTGTCTATCAATCCTAATAAATATGTGACTGAATATGTGGTAATCATGAAGTCTATCACAAGGTACTGTTTATTTAAAGGCTGTATTCATTTTTTGTGTTCTATATTTGTTCTACAAATTCTGGAAAAAAAGCACATTTAGCTGTTAAATCACATTGTTGCGGGTGTTTAATAAATCTTAATTTTTCTGTCAGATATGAAGATTCCCCCCATCATTCAGTCTTTGTCACCAGTTGCAGCCTGTTGGGGGTTACTGTTGGTAATCATGGTCCTCCGCATCCACTGTGAGTATAAACCATCAGTGCACGTGGTCTGTAAGCAGGAGAGATGGAAATGGATGTTTATCAATCTCATATTTTTCAACAGATTTCATTTGTCTTCATACATTCTCATGTTTTTTAATATTTAACTGAAGCACAATCTTTCCCGAACCTAATCCTCCGTGCCTTTGTTGACTGAACCTAACCACGATGATGTGACTTCTATATAGCGATTCCTCAATTGGAATAAGGCTGCCAGTGAACATATTCAGCCATTACCTTTCCTTCAAAACGTATTTAGGAAAACAAAAGGTTTCTGACCTTTGTTCGTACTTCGGAAGGGATTTCCTGTTTTACTTTTAGATGCATTAGAGGGTCAGCCTGTGAAGGCATTGTTAATTGTTAGCAGGTAACAAACACAACTGTTCTGATTTAATGTATTTTATGGATTTGGTAGTTTTCCATCAAGATAAACTTGCCTTGCAACAAATTCCTACTGATCATCACCTACCTGTTTTTTTACATTCTAGTTACCTCTGTCATTTCTGCCAAGCTGAGAGATCAGATGAAAGGTTCAGAGGAAGCTAATCAATACTTTAAATATGTCACCAACGACCTCTTCTTAACCAATGAAAACTTGGAAAGTGAATACAGCAATCTAAAAGTCCAGATTGACAAAATGGCACAAGCCTATGCTGTTTTAGAGAGCAACTACAAAGACCTGAGTGGAGAAAACGAGCAGCTGAGGGCCGAAAACGAGCGTGTGATGAGAGGAGGGCTGACTACACCAATCCCGACAGCAATGCAGTACGGAGTAGAGTCATACCCTCCCTATTACAGCAGGAAAAGTATGTTACCATCTCTTCATTCTGCTCCAAGAAAACAACCACTTATTATGTCCCAATACAGTAACGGTGGGCTGTAATGGTTGGTCTCTTACTTCTCTCAGAGAGACAGAGTGAAGCTTGTCAGACAGGCTGGCTTCACTTCCGATCCAGCTGCTATTCGATCAGTAACCCCGACCCTCCTGATCAGAAGACCTGGGAAGAAGCTCGAGACGACTGCAGAGGAAAGAATGCAGATTTGGTTGTTATAGACAGTTCAGAGGAACAGGTAATGTTGATGACCCAACCATATGAAATTGAGCTACACGTTTTTGCTGCTTGATTTTCAGAGTGCTACTGATTCTTTTCCTACTGCTGCTGCTTCACAGTGAATCAAGTGTCAAATCACTGGGGCGGCTTTTGCCACCACAGTTAGTGCAGCTGCGTCTACAAAATGTGTAACTTTCGACAGTTCACACAGAGTGTGAGAGTGTGTGAACTCTATTATTAAAAAATATTTGCTGTTACCAACACTTTTTTTCTATTTTGACACATTCTGCATACATGTTTTATTTTAAAATACACACAGAATTACACATTCATGTCATATTTTACTGTGAACACTGTTAGCAGAGGTTGCAGCTTCGGGTAAACCTTGACTGTATATAAGAAGTGGTCGTAGCCACCGGGACGTAACCCGTTGGTGTGTGGAATACCGTTTTGAAGCGAGTTTGGCATTTTGCCCTTTGCCATCTTGGCTTATAGCGTCGCCCCCTGCTGGCCATTAGAAAGAATGCAGGTTTAAGGCAGTGCCTCACTATGCATAACTTTAAGCCTTAATATAATTCAAATGGATGAGTTGTATAAAAAATCATCACCAGTACAGTTGTCATGAATGGAGAAATTAGCTATAGACCAAAACTGTTTTTGTACCAGGCAGTAAACATGTTTATTTCTGCTGTAAAGTTGGGCTTTTTAACATGGAGATTGACACGTTTTTGTAGGCTCAAGTGGCCATTCGAGGAACTGCAGTTTTTGGCACTTCTGCATTGGTTTTATACATGTATGAAACTGATAGAAACCATCAGTTAATCACAATGTGTTCACTTCAGTACTTCAGTGTTAAAACTCCTCCGATCTCTGTCTGTGATCATCAGTCATTCATCCATAACAGCAGTTTGGCCAATTTGGGAGCCGACGGCTGCTGGATTGGCCTCAGAGTTGAAGGACGCAGCTGGAGGTGGGTCAACGGAAGTCATCTGACTGAAGAGTAAGACATTACTCCATTACACCATGCATCATAAACTCTGTCTGTTAGGGTCTAACCACCATGTTCTCTCTTCTCTCAGCCACTGGATACAGCAACCTGCTGACAGCCATCACTGTGGGATTTCTGCCAAAGAGGCCAACGGATGGAAAGCTGTGAGCTGTGATGTCAACAGTGGATGGATCTGTGAGGAGAACGTGTCGTCTGTTTAAGTATTGCAGTTAAAAATTGGGATCGTCACTGGATGGTCTGCGCTGACTATGAATATATATATATATTACATGCAGGGTAAAATCAACCGGGTTGTTTTGTTTTGTTTTGTAAAACCACCTTACATGCATATAAGAGTGAAGGTGTGTTTTAAAAATGAAATTTAAAAAAAAGATATGATGTTGTTCATTGCTGCAAAATTGGTTTGTCTGAAAGTAAATTTAGGGTTCTTGCTTTTATTGGACAGTGAACATTGTACAACAGTGCTGCCTCTGTGTATTCTTGGCTTCTTATATCTTGCCACATTTCAATAAAAAAGCATTATATATATAAAGTTGTTAATTTTATTTTAGTAAATTAAATGATTTTAGTTTGGACTCCCAAGTTAAACTTGCTATAGGTTTGAAGCCTCAAGGGCGCGAGTCAGAATTTAGCAGACTCTGTTTTAAGAAACAAGTGTGTTCAAAAAAGAAAATCCACCAAAGAGTTTAATGGCAGCAATCAGCTATGTTTTAAAGAGCCACAACAAACAATCAAGCTCTGCTCCGTACACGGCACTTAAAAGCTTTGGGGAAATGAGGGAAGGATGTTTTGCACACATATAGATGAAGACAATCACACGCACACTCACAATCATAAGGCGTACAAATCAAGGATATATAGAAATGGTCTTTAAATGTACTTTCACGGTCATAAAACTGTCAATAAAAGTAACGTGGTTTTAACCTCACCACTGAGTGACAGGCCCCGGTTAGTTAGTGAGTTTTACAGATGAACTTCACGTATCTAACCAGGTCCCAAGTAAAGTAACGTCACTAACCACAAACCTGAAGACCAACTGTGTGTTTGCAGTTCGGTCAGTGTGTATTGATGTGTGTCTATCTGATGTATAGTTCACTCACACACACACACACACACACACAGGGTCACGGTGGGGTCTATGGCCGAGTCAAACAGGCCGCAGCTGCATTCCTGTACGGAGGTTTGTGTTGATACGTGCGTTGCAGCGATGCGCGGCTGTCTGGGCTCCCAGCCTGCGAATCCAAACACGGAGGGGTCAGGACCTCGCCGTATTTGTTTAAAGCCGAGATAGGTGTCACCGCGGCGGGGTTACAGCGAAGCAGCGCCAGGCATAACTGGCTCCGGAATGACAACAAACACAGCCGAGTGTTGTTCCGGATAATTTGCTGGTGTTTTCCCAAAGCCGGGGCTTAGCTGACAACACAGGACGTTTAACTCGATCAGTGTTCCTTTTTTTATGTTTTATTTTTCACATCACGCGTTGTTGTTGCCCTCACTGCCCCCCCACCCTGCGCCCCCAGAACTTAGCCCAGTCCAGCCGAGCCCGGTTCTGTTTTAATAGCTTCCCTTTCATCGGCTTTAAATTGTTATGATTGGCCGTCATAATTCAGCAGCCTCTTCTGATAACAGAGAACCAACATGAAAACAAGAGAGGACATGAACCAACCAGCCAATGAGGTTACCAGGTTTTAATGGACATGATATTGGCTCATATTTGTTCCCAGATCTGTGTGTTGAATAATTTGTCTTAACAAACTAGATCTTAAAGCAAGATGGTACCTCATTATGGAATTTAGCAATTTTATCCTCCAAAAAACCCATTTTTTTGCAGTTTTTGTTGTATTTTCTCGTCCTGGTTTAAAATGTGTTCATCGTACATGAAATAACACCAACCAAACAGGAAACTCGTCTCTCCAGGAGGACATGTTGACTTGTCGGATCTCCCGCCGCTTCTTTCTCTGGGTTGAAACTCGAGCATGTTGCACATCCAGCTGGTGACGTCAGTAGGCGCAGGTGCTTTCTGTTAGACAGCTGATGGGAAACACCTGCTGTGACGTCACTGATCGGTTGCGAGGGCGAACGTGCGACATGCTTGAGAATCTGCAGCGCAGCATTAGACATAAAACTGACCTGAAAAGTGGGATTTCTGCTTGTTTGATCCCTGTGATATTTTGGAAAACAAACGTGACCCGTACTGAACCTGCAGCCTGTCTAAACAGAGCTACCATGACATTTTTTTACAGTGTATCCGTCTGTCCCTGCTGTAAAAGCAGAGCAGGCTGTCTGTGTGTCTTTGTGTCAGTGTTGTTGCTGAGTGCAGTGACCCGGGGGTTACACTCTCTCTCTGTTCCTGTTAGGGTAAATATCCCTCTATTAGCAACAAGTGGTCTGAAAGCTCTGATCCTCTCAGAGCTGCTGGCTGCTGGAAGCTTTTAGAGAGGGGGGGAGGGAGAGCAGCTCCGTCTCTTTAACCCTTACACCGATCGCTTGCGTCTCTCTGACTTAGTTTGGTCGAGAACAGACGCTACTTTTCTACCGGTCATTGTTATTCACACAGCCTAACATAGCCCTTCCTAATGCTTCCAGACACTTGAAAGCAACACACAAGTGAAGCCAATGTTAAGTGCCAAAAAGTGCAGTTCTTCTAATGGCCACTTGAGGCTCCAAGAGACCCTCATGTTAAAAAATCCCAACTTCACAGCAGAAATAAACATTTTTACAACCTGGTCCAAAAAACTGTTTTGGTCTCTATGACTAATTTTTCCCATTCATGACAAAGGTTCAGGGGGTGTATTTTTATATAACTCATCCCATTAGATTATAATTAAGGCTTAAAGTTATGCATGTTCAGGCCGTGGCTTAAACCTCCATTCTTTCGAATGGCCACCAGGGGGCGACTCCACTATAGCCCGTTTTACATTCGCAATAATGCAGCGAAACATAACAATGCCCCCCCGCCCCCATTTCGTGTTCGTATCTTTTATACAGAAGGCGAGGCGCAGGTTTACATGCAGTGTAAAAGGAGTTTATGTAAGCCCACACACTAACAGCATCGACACGGTTCAACTATTTTATCACACACGCTCTCTGGATCAGCTACTGTACCTGCTACACGCAGCATTTGGACCGGACTAACATTACAGGGAAGGTGGGGAATTAAATATAATTATATATAAAATACTTAATTTATTGTTCTAGATTTATGGAATTGCAAATAGATGTGGACATTCAGCAGGACAACCGCAAATACCAACACCTACCTGTAGCTGACACTACAGCTCATTTTAACAAGGTTAGGGGGGTCTTGCTCTCTTAATGGCTGTACTTGTTGCGTCGTGGAACTGGTTGACCTATATGTTGGTGTTAATATGTTCCCGTCTGTCTGGTTTGGAAAAACATCTCCGACTTTCTCCTTTTTTCACACAAAAAGTCACATGAATTTCACATGAAACAACGGGACGTCGCACTGGACGGGAACCGGCGAGTTCACGGAAAAACAGGAAGTCATTGTGGCTGTAGTATTACTGGGGTATGGGAGAACAATGACACTAATGCAAACTAACCCTACTCCCTTTGGTTTGATGATCCAACAGGATTTTCTATGAGAAACTCAACGGGACATTTATTTCTGGAAAAATGGACCCCCAACTGTATTGAATTTTCAGTCCTGTCTCAAGGTTGTGTGTTAAAATATTTTACTCCATAGAAGATTAACAGCTGTGACAGCAGAAAGGCAAACTAAACTAAACTGATGAGGTAATATAAACAGAAAATTCCTTCTCAACTTAGTCTTAAAGCGAGTTCATATTGAATGCAAAATGAATTATACAGGCCACATGTTTGTATACACAGAAACAAAAACTGCACAGACTCCAGCAGTCAAATCTGCACTAATAAAGTGAAGCTCAGACTAACTGGTGTAGAAAATGAAACTAAACTAAAAACTAAAATAAAATGGACACACACACACTCTGAATGACACAGCTGCACTTTCTTTGACCCCCTGCTCTCTCTTTTATAATCCGTGTGACAAAAAACACAAAATCACAGATCCAAAATGGCTCCTGTCTGTTCTTACTGTAAATATTTATGACTGAGGTTTCTTCATCTTCCTGTCGCTCAGACGTTCACTCGGCTCCACTGTTGGACCTAAAAGCTCCTCTCAGTGTTCAGACTCCAGTCCGACACTTCACTCAGACAGCTCGCCGTCTGCATGTCTCCGTCTTCTTCCTTTGGTCTCTACCTCAGTCGTCCGTCTCCAAACGTACAGTTGACAGCTTCCATGTTGACTGGAAGTTAGTCCCCACTAGTTAAGACCCCAAAGATCCAACTTCTCTCTTCAATCTGTGTACAAATAACACAATTTTACACTTTGAAATTGTGTGCAGTACGTACGCCAATTCTGCATATGCCAATCCTCAGAATCGAAGGAGAAGTGACGGACTTAACGTTGACCTATCGTGTTGTTGAGTTTGTGTTTTAGTGCTGAGAAATGTTAAAGATATGATTCGAGGTGAAGGAGACTAGCTGTACGTGCATCACGTAGGTGCAAGGTTATCAGAAAACAGCGTCAGTGAAAAAGGGGTAAAACTTCATCAGGTCAGAATGAAACACTGATATACAGAATATATAATTAAAATTTCTCACTAGAATTGTTATTTTAAAATATTGAGTTTTCTACTGAGAATAAAAGGAATGTCTGTCTTTTTTTAAAAAAATGTATTTAATTTTAATGGAAAGGATTGGCATTTCACCGGCACACAAAATTGGACTGCATGCAATTTGAAAGTGTGAAGTCGTGTTATTTGTTATTTGTGTTATTTAAGCTGAAGAGGTAGTGGTGCAGCACACATGATATTTTCATTCATTGAATAGGTTTCAGAAAAGTTTAAACCACAACTTTCAAATGAATTATTTCTTGAAAGAGTCATTTAAATCTGATTGAGGCATTTAAATGAATCAATGATCAAATTCAGATTATTAATATAACAAAAGACTTCAAAACCAAAAGTCATACAGTGAACACACACACACACACACACACACACACACACTCCTTCCTCTCTAAGCCTCTCAGCAGCCAGGGGCTACAGACCACCTGTGTGTGTGTGTGTGTGTGTGTGTGTTTGTTCTTCTTGGTGACCCTGCCGTGTGTTTGCTGTCAAACAGCAGGATTTATGACTGGACCTGTCTCTCTGTGGGAGGCAAAGAAGTTTTCAAACCAAAGTACAAGCACTCCATTACAAGTGCAAGTCAAATTTGTTATCAAAAGTAAAAGTATTAACTGTAAAGAAACGTAGTTATTGTCACTGTTTTAGGGATTTTCATGCTTCCACAAGAGTAGAAGGATCACATGCTTCTCTACAGGCCAAGTAAACGCAATAAACCGGCAAAATAAAAATCCTGCTATAGTAAAAAATTAAAAATTAGATAAGTGTGTAACGTAGGTTTATCCAAATATTCAAAGTAAGAGCTGGGTGCCAGGCAGGAGAATAGTCCTAAAAGTTTTAATCCTATAGTCCGTCACTTATGATATTAAGCAAGTTGAAGAGATAATCTGGTTTTAAACATAAATGTATTTATTTTTAAATGCAATCTTTCAGTTCAGCAGGATCATCAGTTGAGTTGTTTTGTGTGTGTGAATATTAATCTGAGGCAGGAGAACACGAGAAGCCTGCAGAGTTGTGGGAAAGGAGACTGATCTCATCTTTCTGTATTTCCGACAAAGACGAGGATGTCCAGACGAGGCTGCGTCCGAGCAGGTCAAACAGATTCATCCCAACCCGCTGCAGGGATCAGCACACTTCCTGCAGGACCTTAAATGATCTCCTCCTTCAGCCGCTCTGACTCCTCCTTCTGTTCTCCTCCAGGCTGCTTGTCTTAGTCTCTGTTCCCTTCCCCCACCTCACAGGTGTGTCTGATTTATCTCCTCGCCTTCCTTTCCTGTCAAGGTTGAAAAGGGCCATTCTGCACTTCTCACATGCAACAAGCTGAGTCAGCTGATACAGAGAAGACCCTGACTTTGTCCTACAGGTTTACATGATAAATGACTTGCCTGCTGAACAACCAGTAGGCTCCTCGATTCTGTTTTTGCATCCGAAGGGAAACACAAAATCCCCTTAAACCTAAAAATATCCCGACAGTGAAGTGAGTGTTTTTATAAAACTATTAACTCCAGATCACATGAACCCTGAAAACTATGATAAGATCTCAAACAATCATGGTAACGGTAACGCCTTCAACACTCTCCGAGGTTCAGCCTCCGAGGTTCAGCAGTGGGTCAACATCGACTTTGTTTTTTTGTTTTTCTTTCTTCTGCTGCCCTCCTCACATGTTTCCCTCACTCTTGTGACAAGTGTGTGCAACAGTCTCTGGATTTTGTGTTGAAGGACTGGAAATTAATATAACAATTCTCCTCTTCCAAATGTCCAAATGCTTACGTGGGAGGCCGTTCTCGGTAGATAACGTACGAGATGTTGGATGGTTTAAGCCTCAGCTAAGTATGAATTAGTCCAAAGTACAAAACTTAAAGGAAGGTGTCTGTTTTCATAGACTTGTCCATCATTTCTCCCGGTTCTCTTAGCAGTTAACATGGTGAAGGAAACATTATTATTGTAACTTATTGACAAGGATGATGGACAAAACTATGAAAAATAAGTTTGTAAAAAAAAACCTGAATTCTAGTTACATTTAATGTCACTTACAAAAACGTGACAAATTGTCCAGTTTGATGGATTATCCTCATATGTATCAAACACTATGGTGTTCTTCATGGTGTACTGTAGCCTGACATCGCCAGACTAATTTGCAAATGCGTATAAGTCTGGAACCTCTCGGTTCATTTTCGATTTCCAATTGGCGTTATCAACGGGTGGAGACAACCAATCAGAGCCATGAAACGCCGTCCTGATGTACAGTGCGTCTTGTCAGAAGTTCAGCAAACACATATTTCTTATCAACATAAAGTTTAAGTGCAGTTGTTTGTTCTTCTTTTAGAGTAAATTTACCGTCCAGTCCGTTTAATACTGACAGCGGCAGCCATCTTGGTTGTTTATGAAAACGCCTCAACGGTGCTCCTGTCTGTCAGTATTTGTATTAAACCCGCCCCATATTAGATAAATGGTTGTGATTGGCTCGACAGTTCTGGTGGATATCAGTCTGAATGGGAGGGGGGGACAGACGTATCTGCCAGAGCAAATAAAACATAAGCTGCAGATTCATCTGGTTCCCAGGCTGGTGTTCGCACTAAAACTTTGCTTTCTAGAAAGAAGAGAGTACTCTACTGGACCTGCAGAGAATATTTTATAAGACCTCTCATAGTCTACGGCTGGCCGCAAAAAAGAGAAAGTCGGCCGTGATCTGAAAGGAATTACAGGTTTATTTAGTCGTCAGATGACCCAATTCTCTAAATAAAGTGAAACCCATCTCCTTCCAGCTCCGTGTAGTTTACACAGACTTTGAATCCACTTTCTCTTTTGCTTCTTTTTACTCATCCAGATGAGCTCGCAGGGGAGCCGCGCCCTGCCAGCCCCGTCTCTCTGTTTATGTTAGTGATACTCCTCCGACAGGCAGAGACGCTCACCTTTAGATGAAGCCGCGCTGTCGAGTTCATGGAGGGGTTCATGCAAGTTCAACTGCACCGCGCGCACACACACACACACACACACACACACACACACACACGTAGACATGCACACACACAAAGGCCTTTGAATTCAAATTAGCAGCATAGTAAAGAGGAAATTATTGCTGTCACATAAAGTTTTGCACATGCATGTATACACACACTCATGTATGCACACACACTCAGGCACACAAAGACAAAAGACACTCAAAATAATATACACAAAAACAAAGACAAGTGTATACACACACACACCTACACAAACATCCCACACACACACTGAGCAGCCGTCCCCGCCCCTCAACAGTCAAACCAAAACAGTGATTAGAGTTTCAACTCTTCACCTCACCCGCCAGATCTGCCACCGGGCGTAGCTACAGGTGAGGAGGAGACGGGCCGCGGTCCAGCCCGAACAGCCTGCCTGCGTCAGAGATGACTCTGCCTTCACCTCACGGCAAAGTGCACGCCAACACACACACACACACACACACACGTGCACACAGGTACACATTAAATGAGCACACATAAAAACAAAGTGTACAGTAGCAACCACAAAGAATTAGAGATGTTAGAAAAAACAGAAGCAGAAGGTTCAGGTATGTGCAGGTACGCAGTCTGACACACACACACACACACACACACACACACAGTTCAGACATACACATTACCTCAAAAACACACTCCCGGAAGAACACACTGGAAAATGCCAACAGACAAACAGTCAGACAGACACACACGTTTGTACTTCTATACTTGTGAAGACCTTTAGCCCGATTTATAAATTCCCTAACTGAAAACCTTAAAACTCAGCCTGAACCCTCACACAGCACTTTGAAGACCTGAGAACAAAACGCCGTCACTCTCAGAGTCTCTGAAGTCAAATCTAACTGCTAAATGTTCCACTGTATTCCCAGCTGGTCTCTGTCTGTCTGTCTGCTGTTTGGTGCTGGGCAGGTCGTGTACGGCAGGTTTACCAGAGCTTGTTGGATGAAAACAGCTGCCTGCTGCTGCTGGAAATGTGTCGCAAAACCAAAACTAGGAGCTAAAAGAGGCTAAAAAGCTCAGTGGAGCTGAGCTGTGGGGCAAAAAAGGGACACAAATCCACACAACATTGATTAATGTAGCTTTAACCGTGACCACATTTACCATTTTCCATATCTTTCTATTAGATTTTAGACTGATTTTGTACCTACTTTTATTTCTCCACTGAAACTGAAACATCACAACGAACAATGCATTTCCTGCATTTCATTTCATTTTGTTGGAGGAACTAAACAACCTTTTTAATCTAGTACTAATAAATAGTTCCAGTATGCTGACAAGCTTGAAAAGGACAGAAAAGAAGTCGGAGTATCGAGACACAACAGCAGACAGGTGGCGCCATCTGGTGGCTCCATCTCTGCTATAACAAGTCAAAATGTCTGCTGTGAAAAAGGTCAATTGCAATAATTTCATGTCCAACTTCCCTTTAATCATCTCAGTTTTTCTGACAGTCCATTTTGTTGGGGGTTAAACAGGCCCAGACTTGAATTTAATGTAACTATACACATAATTATACAGTGAATACTCAATCTGTGTTGCAGTTAGATTCAAATATATGACCTATTGAGTTTCCTTCATTACATCGAGATTAATCACAGAGGAGGACATGTAGATGACCAAATGAAGGAGAATAACAGGAAGGTTTTCAGGCAGCCTTTTGCAGCTGAAGTCAATTCAAATCATTCAGAGAGCTGATGATCCAGGACATCTGTACTGTGAAGATGAATGACAGAATGAGTTGTGAGCAGCAAACTTACAGTCAAACTCCTGTGTTTCGAGCGTGGAACGTTTGTGAGTCCCATTTACAGAAATGAAGCCACGGTCTGTGTTTGATGTGCAACAATAAAAGCTTATCTAACTTTGGGGCATGGAAACAAATTGGCTTCCATTCTTCATAGCAGATTCTGCCCTTGACTTCAATGAAAGCAGATTTCATGAATGACTTTCTGGTTTTGACACTTTGTGAAAGTAAATGTAAAGTAAAAAGGCCTCCAGCTTCATCAGTGCTCGCTCCAGACGGCTGCAGAATAAAAACTTTCCGTCTTCTCTGATGGATTTTTCCTTCTTTGTGTTAAATCTTGGTGTGACAAGAAGCCTTGACTCTTTCATTCTGCACGACTGACAGCTAAACCTGAATTGATCCATTTACTGATGATGATTCAAAACGCTGAAACATTTTCTTTTCTCAAACTCTACTGGACCTGCGGAGGATATTTGATATGACTTCTCATAGTCAAACAAAAGAGAAAGTACCTGACTGATAGATTGTGGCGAACCCTCATGGGTTTACGAGACACAGAGAGCACAGTTGCAGTTCCGTCCTACAGCATAACTCAAGTTTGTCATCCAGCCAGAAGAAACCAACATAAATGGAGGACTTTTTACCAAAAAGTACACCCCTTACGTCCTCTTAGACATGTAAACGCTCACTGTGAACCTGGTGAGACGGCTGCAGATACCGTCCAGAGAAGACCCGTCCTTCACCTGTTCTCACCCTCAGCAGGTCTGAAACAAACTGCTCCAACCAGCAGAGGGCCTCTCCACAACCCACACACTGTCTGCTGCTTGTTTCCAAAGAACATTAATGTTCATTAATGGCTCCACTCTGTTTAAGCAGCACAGGTTTTCAGAGAGACGTGGGGTAGAATGAGCTGCCCATTCTCACTAACTTATCTAGTATTTGCAATTGATTAATTATTGTTTTATGGTCTTTTGAATGATTATTAAGTTATTATAAGTATTATTATACTGTATTCATCTGTGAGGAGCAATGATACTGGAACAGCCAAAGAAATGTTATATTTTTTTCTTATCTTTGGGGGAGTTTTTAACTTTGTGTGTACGCAGTGTGTTTAGCTGTGCGTTTATTTGTATGTGTGTGTTCAGGACTGTGGATTTGCGTGTATGTGTGTGTGAATAATAACTCCCTTACACACACACACACACACACACACACACACACCATCTTGCTCAAAGACAGCTTACTGTGTCCTCCAGCAAAATACAAATACTATGACCGATGAGATGCGCTGCGTTCATGGACATGTAGAATATATGAATCATCCTGGGAGATGGATATGGACGCTGTAGACAGGGTTGTTACATGTCATGTTTTACTGCTGGCTGTCTGCGGAAATCAGGAAAAAAAGCACCAACGGGATCAACACTGCTGACTGAATAAACACTGTTCATCATCTCATTGTTTTCTAGTTTGTTATATAAAATAAAATAAAATCACAATGAGGATTCAGGATTAAATGCTGACTGTGACTCTCTGCTTGTATCTGCAGAGTTAAGGCAAATCCTGTAAAATATTAACACCATAATGTTATTATGGCATTAATATTATGTATAATGTTTGTTAATATTGTTTTATTACCTGTTAAAGAGGGAAGGCTTGATGTCAGATTACACACTGTTCCTTGTAAATAACTGCATAACATTTTAGATGCAGTTAACAAATCCCTGCTAAATCCCAAAATAATATTAAAATAAATAAGAAAAAACCTTTATAGAAGAAACGCACGGGAGCAACTGCGTGCCAAACCTTTTTTTAACAATCCTTCTACAGAATCTGGTACTGTTAATTCATGAACTTTTCATGTGGACTCTTTTCTGATTAACTGGTGACAGTAATCTATTACCTGTGCTGAGGAGGCATTGATCCACCTGACTGAGCGCGTCACACTCGGAGAGGTGAGTCCACTGTGAGTCACACTGGGACGAAGGACCGGGACAGAGCCCCTTCTGCCCTCTGTGGACACACTGAACTTCAACGGGACTCATTAGTATCACCGCTCTTCATTTATTATCGCAGTTTTTTATTTTTGAATAATATTTCCATTCGTCAGGGTAAATCCACGCGGCGCTTCTGTGGGTTTTGATTTGCGCCTCGGCTGTCCGGGGCAGCGGAGGATCTGGTTTTACAAAGACGCATGCAAATGAGGATCAAACAGGGTTTTTCTTGAAGACAGTCGCCGTTTTTCTGACTGTTTTTATTCTTCCCCGAGAGGTCAGAGGATGGTTTGTGTGCCAGGAGCCGCAGCAGAGGAGAGAAGCGGTTTTACGCGTGGATATTAGTGACCCGTCACCACTTCTAATCACTCTTTCTGTGTGGAGGGAAAACAATGGAAAACTACACGACGTGGAGTAATTTCACCCAAGTTCTGTCGGAGCTGGACGGGACGGGCGGCGAGGAAGAGGAGGAGGACGAGGAGGAGGAGGGCGGCGGCGGCGGTGGAGGGAGCGGCGGACTGCGCGTCCTCGTCGGCTGCGTCCTCTTCCTGCTCATCGTGTCCACGCTGCTCGGGAACACGCTGGTGTGCGCCGCCGTGGTCAGGTTCCGCCACCTGCGCTCCAAGGTCACCAACTTCTTCGTCATCTCGCTGGCCGTGTCCGACCTGTTCGTGGCCGTGCTGGTGATGCCCTGGGAGGCCATCACCGAGGTGACCGGCACCTGGCTTTTCGGGCGGTTTTGCGGGGTCTGGATCGCCTTTGACATCATGTGCTCCACCGCCTCCATCTTGAACCTGTGCATCATCAGTGTGGACCGCTACTGGGCCATCGCCAGCCCGTTCAAGTACGAGCGGAAGATGACCCACCGGGTGGCGTTTGTCATGATCGGGGTGGCGTGGACGCTGTCGATCCTGATCTCCTTCATCCCGGTGCAGCTCAACTGGCACCAGGCCGGGGAGGAGGAGGAGGAAGAGGTGAAGGAGGAGGTGGCGGAAATGATGGGATCCGGCGGAAGGAACTTCACGAACAGCAGCAACCTCAACGCCAGCACCGCCGCCAAGAGCTGCGTCGCCAACCTGAACAAAACCTACGCCATCTCCTCCTCCCTCATCAGCTTCTACATCCCGGTGGTGATCATGATCGCCACCTACACGCGGATCTACAGGATCGCTCAGACCCAAATCCGACGGATCACGTCCCTGGAGAGAGCGGCGGAGCAGGCGCAGAACCAGGGACACGGCGTGAACCGGAACCAGCAGCAGCAGCACCGGCCCAACGACGAGGCCTCACTGAAGTCCTCGTTTAAGAAGGAAACCAAAGTCCTGAAGACTCTCTCCATCATCATGGGGGTGTTTGTCTTCTGCTGGCTGCCCTTCTTCGTCCTCAACTGCACGGTCCCGTTCTGTGACCCGCCCTGCGTCAGCGACACCACCTTCACCGTCTTCGTGTGGTTCGGCTGGGCCAACTCTTCCCTCAACCCGGTCATTTACGCCTTCAACGCAGACTTCCGCCGGGCCTTTGCCACCATCCTGGGTTGCAACCAGATCTGCTCGAACAACGCGGTGGAGGCCGTGAACTTCAGCGACGAGCTCGTTTCGTACCACCACGACACCACGCTCCACAAGGAGGCGCTGGTGCCCGCGCAGCTGCAGCAACACCCTCGCACCATCAACGTCGGGTCCGACCACCTGGAGGACGTGAGCGCTCAGTTTGACGAGGAGTCGATGATCTCCAATGGCTCCGGGAGCCACAACAGACTGCTGCTGCTTCCTGCCACCGTCCAGCTCGAGGATGACCCCGAGATCTCCCTGGAAACGATCACGCCGTTCACCTCTGCGGCGGGGCTTGAGAGTGATGCTCTCATACCGGGACAAATCCACCAGGACGGATAGGACAGAAGCTGCATCGAGCTGACTGGCCGCCATAACTAAACAGGAAGTTTTGCCTGTGTTGCCTTCAAAATAAAAGCATAAACTTCAATTCAACCGTAATCAAACTTCTCCTCCGCAGTGTTTTGATTCGTTAGAGATAATGGAGGACGTTCAGCACTTCATAACGAAGCTGTTCTTTAAAACCTGGAGGACGTTACACACGAGAGAGACTTGAATGTACAGCCTAAGCTTCAGATAAAATGTATTGATTTTTTTCTCTGTGACTGCTGGATTGATTTCACTTTTGTGTTTTGTTTTTATTTAAATGGAAACAGATTGAATAAATTATTAGACGTACCTGACACAGAAAGGTTGGAGATTAAATTATGATTTTTAGAAAAAAAAAAAAAAGCCTTGTCAGACATTAAACCTAATTTATTACACTGAACATTGCATGTTTCAATTATTCAACTCCTGTAAAATGTAAAACAGAATCTGCTGTTTACATTGATACGATGACTCAAGTTCTGGAGTTTTAAGTTCAAGCAGTGAGTTCAATCTTTGAACAATGTCAGGACAATGGGCCCTTTAACTCTAAATTACATACAGAACTTCATAGTTAGACTATGGTCCGTTCTTAGCCGCCCCATCACCTCACCACCCGCTCTCGTTGTTTTTTTGGATTAGTCTTGAGAAAATTAAAGTCATTAATATGGAATTAGTGTGAAAGCAGAGTTTTAATATTGGTGCAGAGAACAATAATAGCTGATAAGGTTAATACGTGCTTCATTACAGGTTTAAGCAGGCCAAGAATCAGTCAAGTCATCCGGTTTGAACAGCACAACAAACAGAAGATTAAAGCTGTTTAAAGGGTTTTATTACAGTTATTTAGCTGATAACTGCAGCCAGAGCTCAAAATGCTTTTTCCAGGGATTTAACATAGAACATAAAAAACATTTGAAAACAGTTGTGACAGAACTATTAAAACCACCCAACCATTTTAATGACGATGATGATTTATTGCTTGGTGAAATTAAAGATACGAAGGCCAAAGGTCAGGACTTGTTGACAGTTGTTAGAAGCTTTTGTCAAACTGCAGCAGCTTTTTGTCCCTGCAGATTTCCTTCAGGCCAGAGGGCAGTTCAGGAAGTCCGGTCAGGTACTCGCTGAGTCACGACGAACAAGCTGCCCCTGCAGTTGTTCTCAGAAGCCTGACATCTTTTGTCTTTTGGAAAATGTAATTCCTCTTTTGCCATCAGTGGGAAAATATCTGTGGATGTTGAATGAAAGTTAAAGCCGCAGTATGATGATAACGCTTCTGTAAAATAAATGTACGGGAATATGTTGTGGTGACATAAACTAATGTGGAAAAACTAAAAACAGAGTAAAGGGAGGAGACATGTTCATCTTGGTATTAAGATGAGAATGATGTGTGCCTTTAACCCGAATGTTCCTCCTCCCTCAGTTCTGTCTGCTACAGAAAATGACACATCAGTTTTTGTAGACACGACAGCTGTAAAGTCTGGTTAAGGATGGATGTTCATATACTCTACCTGTGATGGGTGCTGACTGGACTTCCTAGTAACCGACCACAAACTTAAGTGACGTCACTATGTATTTGTTCATGCATTGGCCATATAACATATAAAACAAAACAAAAAAAGATTTCCTTTGGTGTAGTAACAATTCTTTATGGTCATTTCAGTCCAGTTTGTGCCAAAGGGAAGAATTACCACTTCAATACTTTACGACATACTGGGTTTTAATAAGGTCAGAAGAAAAGAAAAAAATATTTGATGGGAGGTTTTTTTTTCTTTTGATTTTGCAGGCAATAATTATTTTCACACATTTACAGCAATGCAGTCTGTGACCCAAACAATGAGGCAGATCGGATGTTGGATCTGCTGACAAAAAAAACCTCTTAAACTGAACCATCAGTACATTTATATGTTTTTGTATTCAGGTACCAATGTTATCCTGAGAATCCTATAATGAGAAACTCTCTGAAATACTTGATGATGAAATAAAAAACAAATTAGAGATGAGGAAAAAGAGCGACGCAGGATTTTGGGTTTTCTTCTTGTGGTGCCTGTATTTCAGTATTTTTGTCCTTTTTCACTACCTCTCTGCTTGCTGCTTTCATCTTCAGTCAGTAGTGGAGTTGAAACAGGGTGGAGGCACCCAGGGGCCACAGAGGGGACGACATGCTGAACCCCACAGGTGTCCTCTGCAGGTTCAGCTGCTCAGAGTGCATCATCACAGCGTTTCAGTATTGGCGTGTGCGACGGAGAGACATGAGTGCTGTAGGTGTCGTCTGAGGCTCGGAAAGAGAGGAGCCATATATTAAACCTCCGTTGGAAACTTTGCATTGTGTAAATGAATTCCAGAAACAAAGAGATTGTGGAGACCGGGGCGGTCGATGGCTGGGTTGTGCATCCAGTTTTCGCGCAGGAAACACGTCACAGACCAATCCGACCATAAGCTTTCCACCAAGTAGAGATGCCAGACCATAAACAGACATTTAACCTTACTGTTGTTGTCATGTAAAGACATTGTAGGAATTATGGGAGTCAGCTTTTGTACAGCTAAAGTTTAATTTCATACACAGAGATTCATCGTGCTTTACACATGAACTTTAAAAAGACAGGAAAGAGGAATAAAAGAGCATAAAAAAGACAGATAAAACACAATTTCAGAAAGTGTAGCTTCAAGTAAAGGCAATAGGGCATAATAAGTCATAAGTTATTAGTTTGTGTGTACAGTGGACGGCATAATAACTAACGCAGCTTCACCATGTTGTGTTCTGACTCTAGTTAGCAGACCTGTTCCTGATGACCTGGGAGGCCTGGGGGAAATGTATTTAGGCCTTAAACCATTAAACGATGTATAGACAACCAGCAATAACTGAACCAATCACCAGTTGTGATTGGCCAGCGCACACATAGAGGAGTCGGTAAAGAGACAGACAGGGTCGGACCTACGGTAAAAACTTTATGGATCTATTGACGGTCCAGTGCTGTAATGAGATCGAAATCCAGACTGGAAGTCAGAGGTTGTATGACAGATAGTGAGAGATCACAAAAGAAGGCTGACAAAACCAGGGAAAGCCGGGAAAAGGCTGGAAATCTGCAGTTATATGACATAGTTGAGAATGTGGCAAAGTGCAGACAGGGAGGTATATATATATACACCACGACTAATGAACCACCAGGGAGCAGGTGACAGGTCAGGTGAGGATCTGCAGCAGGAAGCAGACGGAGGAAAAGAAGCGCAATATGACAACAGAAAGTCAGAATCAACTACTAAAGACAACTATTGAATGGATTGCCATTAAGTTTTGTAGAGACTTTTTCCCCAGGGGGATGAATCCTACTCACACTGGGGATCCACTGACCTTTCCTCCAGTGCTACAATGAGGTTGACATTTTTAATGTCGTAAGAGTGAAATCTCTCAACAACTATTACATGGTTTGCCATGACATTTGGTACAGATATTCAAGGTCCCTCGAGGATAAACTATAATGAGTCTGGGGAGCTTCCACCATGAGGTTGTGGTTTTTGATTTGTATTGAAATATCTCAACAACTAATGGTTGGATGCCATTAAATCTGGTACAGATACTCATGGTCCCCAGAGGATGACATGTAAAAGACATCAACATGTTAGTATATCTCTATGTTATCCTGCTGACTTTGGCCTTTAGCTCAAAGCACCAGTATGTCCAGACTGTTAGTCTTGTTTTCAGTTTACTCCAGACCAGAAACTTGAGACAACTATATTCACAGGTTCAGAAACTTTAACCAACGATAAGGTTGCAACTTTGACCACTAAAACATAAGTCTTAATAGTACATGAATACAATTGGACTGTAGTGATATTAAAGCAGAAGTAAATGTTGTTTGCCCAGTGCAATAATGTAGAATAATGACACCATCTGAGTTTACATTGGTTCCCTATAAGCCTATCCAATAAAAACCACGGTTCGATTTACGGCACAAGGCATTCTTTCTACTTGAAAGACAAGCTGCCTACTTACTAATACTACTGGATGTTTTACTCTGCCTTTATTGCAGCACTGAGACCTGGGTTGTAGTTCAAATTGGGATTGTTATGATTGTTACTTGCTTTCGACAGCAGCCAGGCTGCTAGCAGTTGGCGGCTAGCCGTGTTTCCTTGAAAATCGTGATAACCTTATATATCCTTTTCTCAGCAGAGGTCCATTTTTAGGCTGAAAGCTGGCGAGGAAGACGCTGGGTAGAGATAGCTGGTGAGTAGCCATCTGCACCTCTGGTCGGTGGAGCTATGCAGCCTCCATTGTCTCTGCGATCTCTAGATTGAGCCGGATATCGTCGATCACGTTGTCAGAATTACACGATAGAAGTCCAAAAGTTCCTGTCGGCTGTACGACAAGACTATCCATCGTAGTCAACTAGCAACAAAGAACATGTTTTCTTGCGTTGTTCTTTTTTTTTAAATGAGGCGTGGTCAAAGTTACTATATTCTGTTATGATCAAGGAGTTGATAAGCAGTCAGATGGTTCAATAACTGAAGCGATCCAGGTCTCTTTTTTGCGACAGCTGCGCAAACAATACGACCACTTGGAAATGTTAGGGGGGTGTAACAGAGAAACGTTGAAAAGTTGTCTGTTGCCGCTTCAAGGAAAACGAAATGTGTGTTTGTTGGTGAGTTTTAAAATTATTCTCTTCATTATTTTAATTTACATTAAAAAAACTGAATGTTCATCAACTAAATTAACATTCACATTGAGATCCATGTGTGAGGATCTAAAGGAGCAGTGTCCAGGAGGGTTTCTCTCGTGTTTCCGCTCAAAGTCGGGAGATAAATGGTTTTGTTTTCATCATACATCGATGCACAGAAAGAAAAACAACCCCAGAGCATAAAATCCATCATAGCAAACACAAACACAGTTGAGTGTTTTCATATCAGCGCTGCATCGCGATACGCTCTGCTGCCCCAAGTCACCTGATTTCCACAGGAAGAATCCACTGCACGGCACAAAGATTAAGATTAATATGAACTAGACGAAGACAATATGCTGCTCTAAATTACACCATTATTCTATGCTTTAAATACAGATATGTGATCTCTGCTCCTGAATAAAACCTTTTTCACACCTCCCTCTCTCTTCATCCGTTCTCTTTGTGTCTGCAGAGCGAGAGGGAGAGTTTCTGTACGACATGAAGGTCACTGCGTCCTCAGATTGTCTCTCTGTCCGTCTGCGAACAGGACAGAAAACTAAATGTCATGACTGTAATTGCAAGACGTCTGCAGTTGTTACAGAAGCTCCGTGATTTTTAAACCACACTCATCACTGCGCTCAGGTCCATGCACACCAGGCAATTACTGCACACACACACACACACACAACTGTGTGTTAATAAGCGCACACAACTGTGTGTTAATAAGCGCACACATGCGCCGCACTTCAACTCAGTCACGCATAATTATTATGAAGAGGACAGGATGAAAAGGTTTCTGTCTGAGCTCAGTCTGATTCATAAACCGGCATACTTTTCTGACCACGTAAACACAAACACACGCTGTATGAATGTTTCCTGCAGCCGTCTCTGTGTTTGTGTAATGCTCGTCAGGATATTTTATGTTTCTGGAGTCTTAACACATTTGCAACATTTAATGCAAAAGCTGATGCAACCTGAGGCAATGTTTATCTTGTACTTACCATGTACTGCTCACTGACCTGCACTTTAACAGTACAAAGCAATGAACAGTAGCACAAACAAATATCCCTGAAGGAGCGTGTAAAGTTTATGTTACAGTAGATATTCAAACTTACCGGTGAGTAAGGGCACAATCCATTTTTAAATGAATGATTCGTTAATCTAAATTGACAAAAGTTAAACTAAATCCTGAGCTTCAAATAGCTGAATTTGATGACTCAACCTCACCATGTAGCTGAGAAGACAGAAACAATTTAAACAAACCAAACCCCTCAATCAATACTGTAAGAGTACACTGAGAAGTGCGAGTTTTCGTGCAAACTGGGTCACCGCAGAGTGACCTCATCATGATTTTTCTACTATAGGGTCATCCAGGAGGGCATCTGTTTGAAGCAGTGATATTTTGTGATTTCAGTGATTTTTTAAAACATTTTGACCAGTTAAGGTTAAAACAGTGACGATGATGAATAAATATTATATTGAACCGGTCTGGTAGTAAAGTAACTCCCACCCTGCTTCTATTTTTGAGTTCTCCAGTAACAATGAATAATGTTTGCCATCTTAATGTTTCACAACTGTAATTGTCTCCTAAATCATGTGACACTGCAGGTTACAATTACTGAGAACATGCTCTTTCTCCTCTCCTTTTAGCTCTGCACCCCCACACACACTACCTCCCTCCCTCTTCATTTACATTTACAGCCCTTTAAACACCTGGTGTTAAAATCCAATCTCCATCAGGCTCTATCCAGATAATAAATGATCAGGTCGCTGCCCTGCATTTAAACCTGCTGTTTGTCTGCATCCTCCATATCTGCATTCTGTCCGCATGGTGATTTATTTCTGCTTTTAGGGAAGCATCATTTAAAGCTGGTGAGTAGATACGGGGTGGCAAAAAGTAACTTATAGGAAGAGACTGCCCCCACCAGAAAAATTGCAGCATTGTTGCCCGTCTGTTAGTCCATTAGCTACTGGGCGAGAGAGGCAGGGTGCACCCTGGACTGGTCACCAGTGCATCACCTATGCAGATGTGGATTTGGACCCAGAGGAAACCCATGCAAGCACTGGGAGAACATGGAAACTTCACACAGAAAGACTCCATCCGGCAAACAGGTTCAAATGAAGAACCTTGTAAACCACTGTGACGCAGCAGCAGTGTAACACTTGTAAAGGAGTCAAATCTTAACAAAGTAGTCATTCCCTAAACCTCCCCAAGTCTTTTTTTGTGCCTGAACCTAACCAAATCTCAACCAAACCATTGCTACATTTTAAATCTGTAATGGTTTTGGATCACGTGTCGTTGTAGAAAGAGACAGCCAAACATATGTTGTCCTTTAATTTGGAGAACTTGTTGAAACAATATGCAAGGCAAGGCAATCTGATTTACATTGCACATTTCATTATACGTGATGTGAATGCATACTGCAACAGGTATACAGAAGAATGTAACACAAGATATTAAGGTGTTTTTAAACACTTTATAGACCTGAGCAGATGTTGGATTTGCCTGGAGCGAAGCTAACTGAGGTGAATACACATCTGGGTGAAAAACACCACTTGAGTTATCTAACAGCTCAGACTGATGTTTGTATCCCAGATGAAGATGAGGTTTATAACATTGATGATGTCAAGACTTCAGTTAGGATTCAACATGTATCCATTCAGTATTTTAGCTTTTTAGTTATTCTATAAGCTGAAATTCCATTAAATCGAAAAAACTAATTTGACATAATTTTAGTGGATTGTACATTTCAGGCAGGTAGAAATCTCTGTTTACTCTGTCTGGAGTGTGTGATGCTGAAATATAGTATGAGCCAACCAGAAAAAATGATTTCTGGTCTCTCTTTCTCCTGATCTCTGCTCCCGGAGTGACATTAATAACATCTGACTCGATGTAGTTAAACCCAGAGGTGACATCAAAGTGCTTCAAGTGGAGGAAATGTGTCTCGGTGTTGATGTCCACTCCAGGGTGACATGTAACACCACCAATCTGTGTGTGTGTGTGTGTCACATTGATTGTTACCGGTCATCCAACAAGGTTTTATATTTTGGCGACACAGTAAAGTTTCTGTGTGTGTTCATCAACCGTTCAGTTTCTTTCCAAACAGAACAGTGACACTGGAAGATTCTGCAAAAGCCTTGATAATGTTTTTTTGATGTTTTTAAATCGACCATTCCTACAGTAACCTTGTGTAACATCATAGGGTTAAAATATGTTTAAGTCTAGACTAAAACCTCTCTGTTAAGGTTAAGGTAAGATTAAGTGTCAGCTTGCTTTTAAAACATGCCATTACATTGAAGAAATAAAATAATTTACATATTAAAAATTCAATATTCAGAGCTTCACAATGTATAGAAGATATGTGTGTGATACGGCTCTCTTGGACTTGGTATTAAAATAAAATGTATCTGTCTTTGAACGGCTGCAGGTTTGTTGCCAGAGGAAAATAGTTTGAACATCGTGTAATCACACAGCCTTGGATTTAACATTGCTATGCTAATTTAGGGTTTAAATTACGTGACACACGGAGCGAACCAACTCATCTGAGATTGGTGAGGCAGTGATGAGAGTCAGTTGTCATGGAAACGGCCCATTAGGTCCTCGGGGAGAAGAGTTAAAACACATCCATCCAGCGCTTCACTTGTTGATCTCTAAGCTGTTTATATTTCTGTGAATGTGTCTGTGGAAGTGATTTTATCTGCTCCCTTTGATGCATTTTTCCATTTTCACACACAACACTAGAAACTCAATTTAAAGCTCAACTAATTAATATCAATAGCAAATCATACAACTACCTAAAGGTTCTCTGTGGAGTTTTAGACCGATAGTAGTGCTTTGGGTCATCCTGTGCACATGCACGAGTATGTAAACACGGACGTTATGCGATCCACAGTCCTGCCAGTGGTGTCACACCATACAGGTGGCGGTAAGATGCCAAGATACGCTGCAATGAGCCAGCAAAGACAGTGAAAAAGAAGATTACTTGATAGTAAACACAAATGCAAATATGTCTGGAACCTCTCAGTTCATTTTTGATTTCCAAGACGCAGAGACAAATCAGAGCAACGAAACGCCGTCCTGTCAGAAGTTCAGCAAACACGTATTTCTTATCAAATAAAACATGAGCTTGTAGGTTCGTCTGGTTCCCAGGCTGAAAGTTTTATAAGAAAGGAAATGGACTCAACAGGTTTGTTAGACCTCAAGGATTCACATAATGCGTTTTGGTGAATGTAAACTTTAGTTTGTTTACTAGAAAACTAAAAGGCAGTAAAAAGCAGCGATGGCCCACTCTACCTTTTTTAGCCTCATTTAGCTCACAGTTTTGGTTTTACAACACATTTCCTGTATGGTTCAGCCTCAGCATTCTCGTCAACCTTGTTTCCAGCAGCAACAGGCAGCTGTTAATAAACCCACAAACACTACCTGCTCCAAACCAAACAGCAGAGTTGATGGAGACAAAACGAGAGGGAAAAAAGAGAATGAATATTGGACTTTATGAACGTAATTTGTTTATTTACAAGTAAAAGACAGAAAAGAATCAACAGTGCTCATTCCAGCTGAGACAAGTAGCATCAGTAGCAGAGTAAACATGCAACAGAGAACAGCTCTCTCAGCTCTAAATGTGTTTTCAATGACAGACAGCTCTGTTTCATACTCTTTCCATTTCACCTTATATCTTTCGACCCTTTGTCTTTCTAAAACACACACACACACACACACACACTCGAGGCGGTGGTTCGGTGTCATAATCACCGCAGTAATCACGGCAGAGGAGGTGACAGCGACGATGGAGCGCTGATTGCGGCCGCCTCTCAACGACCGTTGAAAACCAAAGAGTGGACGCCTCTGTTTGCTGTCAAGGACTCCGAGTCATCACCAACTAATCTCACGCACGCACACACACGTACAGACTGCTGGAGACAAGACGGTGACCCTGAAGACGCTCTGTCAGGTTTTCAGTCATGTAAGAGACATTTTACTCCTCAGTTTTTGCATGTACAAAAACTATACAATGTGTCTTAAAACTACATGCACCATGTTAATATAGAATAGAAACATATTATTGATGTACTCCTGCCATTCCTGCTTAATAGTTAAGATTAGACAGATACAGAGGTTGACATCCATTCAGGGATTGAAATATTTAATGACTATATTTGGTATATTTTACTTTATGTATGGAAACATGAGGTTGACTTGTTCTGTGGCGTGAAGAAATGCAACAAAGATGCAATCTGCAGTTGATTCGAAAGCAGAGGAATAGGTCATGCAAATGTCTTTCTTTTAGTGACAAAATCTTTTGGCATATTTGTTCTTGATGCCATTTAGTGTTTGCACATCAGACCGTTTCCTCTGACGGATTAGCAGATGAAGTGTTGCCTTTTCTAATCAGCTGTCTTGATTGGGTTTGTTTCTAGAAACCACCAGTAGGAGGCGACAGAGTCCCAGCTCCATATCTGTTCTCCATGTGGCAAACACACGAGGACACACAGTCACTCGCACATTCACTCTCATACACACACTTCTTCACGTGCACAAAAGATCAAATTAGCACAAAAAACAAACGTTACACACACCAGATCAGACCAGTGGTTTCCTCTCCAACACATACTGTCCCTCACTGTGTTTTAGACTTTCTGTCTCCACTTCTTCTTGTATTGTAACATATATTTAAATCTTCATCAGATTAAAAACTCAACATAACTGAAAGTATCGTTTTGTAATTTCAAAGAAAGTTTGAGTGTACCAATCTGCCGAGTTGGTCTCACAGGTAGAAACGCATTTCAACAGTAATTTGCACGTATCACTATGTTTTATTTATGAATTTGCAGGGCTGCCATACAGAATCCTGTTATTTGCCTACGATGCCTACAGTATACCAGCCGGCTCTGAGCCCGTGTGTCTGATGTCAGGTTGGGTCGGGTTGTGGCTCATCAAATACAGCGGCTTGTTCAGGGCGCCTTGGCGTCACTCTTTAACATACTGGGTTTAGTTTTCAACGTGCAGGGTCAAGTTAGCAATAATAAATATGTAACGTCTGGTTACACTTTCAAAATAAAGATTGCTGAGAAACATTTGGACATGCAGAAAAGATGTTGTGTCGCAGTTTTGGTTTGGCACCAAAACTTCTTGGCTCGGTTGAGCAAACGATCATGGTTTGGGTTAAGATAAGTACGTAAGTTTAAAAGAAGTCTGACTATTGGTTTCACAAGTCTTCACAGTCTCCTGGGTGAAAATCCTGTTCGACCCATCCGAGTCTATCGCACTACCCCGCATGTTCAAAAATGGGGTCCAGACCAAGCTGCCGTATTTGACGCGTTGGCAGGTCAAGAATTGATTCAAAGGTAATTGTGGGTAATGGGTTGGTTCCAGTGTTGAGCTTTGTGGGTGTGGGGTAGGTACAAGTTTGTATCTACAGAAGAAAGTGGAAAATCCATCAGCTAAAGAGTCAGATATTTGGTATGATATTTGGTAACATTCATCAGGTGAACAATGGTATGATAATGTTCCTTGAAATCAATGAATGCAGCTTTAAGTAAAAGGCTGAATGCAAGTATTTTTCCACTGGAATGCAGCTCATTTAACCATGTAAAAGATTTGGGTTGAAACTCCAAAACTACAGTTTGTAAAAACATGTAAACTTGAGATAAAAGCTTGTTGGAGAAGCAGAAAACTTTCTCTGGTGTAGAAACAAACACACAAAAACGATTTATCAGACTGAGAAGGGATGAAGAAACATCTCCCTCGTTTCCACACATCATTTATCTCCCCCCTCCATGTGTCACAAACAAACCCTGACACCACTAAATGACGCCTCTCACCGCTATGTTCTGCCGTTCAGACTGACGCTGCTCGGCTCGAGAGTGAAGAGCACTTACAGCTGAAAACAAGGTGACATATTTCTTCCTGATTGGCCCAGATGGGGCGGAACGACATGTTTGCAGTTGTGGGCTTGTTTTTCAGAGCATCCTCCTCTCGCCAAGCAGATATTTGGCAGCGTGCACGGGGACTGAGCCGTCCTCGGATCTCCACCAACCCTGAGCTGAATGAGAAGGAGCTGGGCGGCGGTGACAGGGTGTCGGCAGGGGGTTAAGCTGTGACCCAGATTCCTGCACGAGTCTTTGTCCTGGAGGACAGAGAAGATTCTCCTCATTCATCTCGCTGAGGGCCGAGTTACTTACTGTTTCAAACACAGTGACAGAGGGAGAGAGGGAGAAAGACACTCGGGCCAATAAAAAAGGAGAAAAAATGACTTTGAGTTCTATCGTTTGACAGGTCTTGAATTATGGATTACTTTTGGGATACATGCAAATGAGGAGCTCACCAGATATTTGTTTACACTGTATTTGTTCATCTCTCGTTCCAAAATTGGCTGTAGATTTGTGCTGTAAAGGCCACCGGCTCTGCAGGGGTCCATGTCACACTGAGGTTCAGGACGAACAGTCTGTTTCGGGTTCCCGGCTGTCTGATTCTTTAGTGTTTCTAGATATTTACCACAGTCATCTCAACCATTTCAACATGTAGTTCTGAGCTGCTTTACACTAAAATATAGTCATTTAAATGCTGTTAAAACAACAATTATAGGATATTCATAACCTAGTGTAGATTGCCCTGAACTTTTATGCATGAAAATATTGAAATTATTGTATATTCATTTTTTAATAATAATAAAATATTTATATACACTTTTCTTATCAAGGTTACAAAGTAAAAAATCATAAAACATCAGTGAGGGGATCAAAAAAAGTAAATAAGTAAAATGGCAGGAGTAGAATGATAAAACTACTAACTTATATTTATGAATAAACGTTTTCCAATAAAAGAAAGTTTTAATAATGGATTTATAAGGCCTGGTTACCTTTGGTCACTATCTGGGATCTGGGAACAACCAGCAGGACCCCCAGACACGTACGGGGTCAATAAATCAAACTGTTCAAAACCTTAAAAAATCTTCTTTATGAGCGCTTTAAGTTTGAAAGATTTGAATGAGGTTCACACACTTCATGTCTGATCAGTTTGAAGCACAGTCGTTAGAGGGAAAATTAAAATTTTAAAGTCACAATATTCTGTGACATTTTATTTTCTGTTTTCTGTTTTTTGGCATTCCTGATGGTGGAACCAGCCCCTTCCTCCCTCCCTGAGTCTCACCGAGCTGCTGAAGTCTGTTATTGGTTTTACATTTTAAATGTGTGTTTTCTCCTGCTGCTGATGTACAGCTGAACGCTTTCTGTCAGCAAATTCAACACTTACACCACCGAGAAGCTCTGATTCTGAATAGCTGGAGGGTGTTCATTATTTTCATATAATGTTACTGCTCATAGTTTTCTGGATGAATATATATTATATGTTATTATATATAAATATAGCTCTGATCACATAATTCCAGGTGTTTTTGCGTCAAAATTATTATCTCCTTGCTGTCGAGATCGCCCATGTTTTCTCCTTGTGTGACGGAGCAACGTAACATCCGCTTGTAAATTACGTCGTGGCGGACGGCAAAAAGTGAAACAGTACTGTTATTCCCAGCTGGCTTCACGTCCTCCACTGAAACGATATCCGGTCTGCCATCTGCTTACCTCCATGTGAATGCAGCGTCTTTATTTTTAGACCCACAATATGGATTTTTAGAAACCGATACTGATAATTACCTGCTTTTCTTGGCTGATACCGATAAGATAACCGGTAATTTCACATTTTTGTATTTTTATAAAGAAATTCATTGGCTGCCTCGAGAAGATTTTCAAATGTCTGTTGAGTTTTTTTTGTGTGTGCGCCAACGCTGGCTTATTCCTTCCATTACACCTTTGCTGCAATGACGACCTTTCAGGTTTCTGGTATTAAAACTCTTACCGCTTGAAAACATGTACTGCAAATTGCAATCGTGTTGTCTTCCTTTGA
The DNA here is from genome assembly GCA_031216445.1 of Lateolabrax maculatus. Lineage (NCBI taxonomy): Eukaryota > Metazoa > Chordata > Actinopteri > Acropomatiformes > Lateolabracidae > Lateolabrax > Lateolabrax maculatus. Next base: position 1,645,591 of record CM062209.1, read on the forward strand.
AAATGTGAAAAGTGTCCACATCAGTGACGACACTTTTGGCTTTCTAGTCTAAACTGCGTGGCTCTGCCCCCGGTGCAGCCGTCATGAGCGCGACAACAACTGCTGCGCTTGTTAAGCCAATGAAAGTAATGTTGGCTTCGTATTATTGGCTAAAATGTCATCATCGTTATTATACATAATAATATAAATTTAACGACAGATATGTGTTGTACTTTATTTTATTTATTTCAACAAAATAAAATAAAATCAAGATGCTCCAGTGATGAACAAAGGAGTGTTTTGTCTGCGAGCTGAATGACGCTGAAGGATCCAAACCCTCGAGGTGTCGTCAGTGTCGCTCAGAGGGAGAAACCTTGGCAAGTGTGTCCATTGTCCTGTTCACACACACACACACACACACACGTATATAGGGGTTTTGTCAGGAGGGGTGAATGTGGGAGGTGTCCGGGGTTTTGGGTGGGCAATTCTTCGTATAGTCCTCCTCATTCCCCGAACCCCCTCCTTCCTCCCCCCTTCCTCCTCCTCCTCCTCCTCCTTTATCCTTCTCCTCTCCCCTCTTTTATCCAAGTGTTCGCGGCCCCCACATTCTCACAGCGACTCCGAGCCGTGGAGCGTCACATGGTAAGAACACCGGGCCTCTGCTCACACTAAACAAGCAAACAACAAACCTCCAACACTAAACTACTCTGCATTTCTGCTTCTTCCTAAAACTGTCAAACCAAATATTAGAGCGTCGCAGACAACGAAGACAGAATTGTTTTTTTGTCATGACTTATTGATGAGGGGTGCATTTGAAGGCGTGGGGGGTGTGTGCTTGGAAGGGGGATTATTTTTGTTTTGGTGCAGTGCGTCTTTTGTTTTTTATCTCCCAGAAACTCTTGTTAAAATGCTGCGGTGGAAAAGTTACTTATACTGCCAGAATATATCTGTTTCATCTGTCAGCTTCTGTTTTTAAGTCTTGTTTCATAATGAACGTGAACGAAAGGAGAGGAAATCCTGAATATGTGAAAGGAAAAACAAACTAATCTTTGAGAGAAAAAAGGTCACTAAAGGACACTTAGGTTGAGCATATATAAAGTTTTCTTAAGAATATATAATTTGGAATATATCTTTATCGTACAGACCAGAAATTTGTCTTGGGGCTCACCAAACACAAGAAACAACAACTTAAAAAGCAGACAAGCAGTTATTAAAACAAACACATAGACAAGGTCACATTAAAAAAGTAAAAAGGTTAACACACAGTTAACTCAGCTGCTGCTTTCCTCTTTTAAAAGCAGCTTGCTGTCGTTTCTCAATGTTGGTGAAAGATGATTCCTTTAGTCGAAGTGAATGTGGCATTACTGTAACGCTGTGTGTCCGGAGGAGATCTTTGTTGTGTCAAAACATCACATCACTTCAGACTCAGACACAAAAGTGTTCACATTTTATGAAAATATATATATATACAAAATAAATAAAAAATCTTTACACTCAGTTAACTTTTAATTTACCTCAAAGTGACGTCGATCCCACTTTGACTTAAATACTAAGATGCCCAATGAGCCGGTATGGAAGGATAAAGCACACTAATGGCTTCCCTCAGTGTGATATGTTTTATAACCGCACAGACCAGAGTGGATTATCTTCTTTATATCATGGCCACTTATCACCATCCAAAATCAGTAATTTCGCAATTCCTATTGGCTCACAGGTGTCATTAATATCTTGTAACATACAGAATAACTGGACACGTTTGACACAGCGGTAGTGTGAGTGTGGCTGTACATTTGGACTGACGATGAATCTCTATGAACTGATAATCACACAGCAGGAGGTGGTGGAGATGCTGTGGTGGGTGTGTTGGGAGGCCGTACAGGAGCTTTCAGCGTCATGTGTCTTTTTCTGTGCTTTGTTAAAATGGAGTGAAAACCAAACCCAGCCAGCTCAGACTGGCACTGTGTCGGTCAGGTTTCAATGTGATGAAACCTGATTTCAAAACTGGCCAGGATCTTAAAATCTTGCCTAGTAACACCAGCAGCAAGAATGTTATGGTGATGGAAATAGACTTGTTATAAAAATAGAAAAGAAAAACTAGTTATTTAAGTAAAGGAATGACGTGTTAGTTTGTTGGCAATGGTATAGGTGGAATATTACTGTCCACACAGGCTGTGTAGTTAAACAGCCTATTTACAAACCCAGCAGAGACAAAGCAACATGATTATCCCCTCGGAGTGGTGCTTTTTTGTCCACCAATTCAATTAGTCCAAACTTTTAGCTCTGCTTTGGTCTCCACCAACTCCGGAGAAAATGAAATGGTGTCTTTTTACACATCAGGTCTATTTTTTTTAACGTTTTGCTGCACATGCCTAACGACAGTGACTGTGTATTGTGCTCATCGACCTCCATGCAGTACTGAGCCTGAACACAACTTGTCTAGACGCTGACAGAGCAGCCCGTCCTCATATTGAAGGGGTGGGGCGCACAGGTCGTCTGTACAAGCAGCTCATTATGACCCGTATTTACATTTATTGTTCGAAGAGCGACAGAGTCTGCAGAGGGAGGAGGTCGGGTTGATAGAATAGTCAAACACAGGACTTTCACCCAGGAAACCGCTGTTTCGTGTCCTGTGTGAAACCAAAAATCAGCGTTGAATTATCTAAAGTTATGTTACGTTTGTAACTTACAATCGTTATTTTAACCCACACCATTTTCCTGAACCTAACCGAGTAGTTTGGTGTGTAAACGTAACTAAACTGCGACCGTTTCATGACGTTAACCGCGTGTTTACTATTGTTACAATCACGACGAAGGTCCGGGACGCCCGTCATCACCTCTCCAGTGGTTATAGATGTCATTATGGGCGTCTACTTGTTTCAGTGTGAGGATGGGTTGGACAAAGGCTGGCGATGCGTTGCTTTCACTACGCTGCCAGCGTAGACACGGTGTGTTACAGCATGCAGAGCCCTCAGCCAATCAGAACTGAGTATTTATTGGTATAATTCACAATAACTCACCATGTGATAGAAGCATTGTTATCATGCGATGCACTGGGCACAGTGGGAACTGGGGCACCAGTATAAGTCTCTGCCCTGGTATATACAACTAAATATGAGACTAAAATGAGTGAGTTAAGATCAGTTAGCAGGAAAACTCTGAGATCCGTTTATGTGTTTGTTTATTGTTTGGTTCCCAATGTGACAGATAGTGTAGATAAAAAAAAACAAAATAATTGTACTAAAGTGCCTGATTGTAAAACGCGTTCATTTGTTCAGGGAGTGCTTTGACTTCAACCGAAACAAAAACACCACGATGCTCTGGAGCACGATGTACTTTTGATTTAATTTTCTACTTCGTCACAGCACAAACACATTAACATTATTAATGGGAGTGTATTGTTCTCACTGTATCACATCATTAACGGCATGGTGGTGCAGAGAAGCAGCCTGTTTCGTGTTTGTACGCTGACCCAGGGGCACAGTGGTACGCAGGATGCTTTTTACTCTCATTAATACAGACTCTAATTTTTGCAAATGCAGTTAATTAAACACACAACAACTAATCTGAGAAACAGCTGCAGGCAAAACTAAGAGACAAAGGACAAGCTGAACATTTAGATCCACATAGATTAGTTTCATTAATTTACTGACAATAAAGTTCTAATAAATAAGAAGTATGCACTTTATAATTCCTCTAACAAGAAAGCTCAACAGGCCGATATTAGTAGATGATATTGTTTATCACAGATGCATCGTCATTAGCAGCAATAATATAACAATCTGCCATATTTCTCCATTTAAAATCAAGTTGTTTTGTTATATGTATTTTCATTTTTAGTTACTATTAAAATAATTTAAATTTAAAAAGAGAGAAACGTGTAAATGAATGATTATCTGTGAGTTCAGCTGTGATCCTCCCTCCCTGCTCCTTGTCTGATGGCTACATGTCCGGTCTGGACTCTTCTTGGGGGAGTGTTTCTGACGCTCGGCTGATTTTCAATAAGCCGCTGACACCCCCACTCTGTGCCCATTGTCCATCTTTTAAACATTTAACACTCGTGTTGTGTCACTCTGTGACACATTGGTCGTCTGGCATACCGATGAGGAGGGCGTCACAAATTCTCCGGTCCAAGTTATTTAAAGATTAGTAATGCTGAACCAATTCAGACGAGCAGCGGTGAAAAAGATAAAAGGGCACTTTGTTGTTTTATTATGTGAGTCAGATTTCTGTAAGGGCACTCTAACTTGTTAACGTGCTAAACTAAGATGGTGAACATGTTAACGTTAAAAAAAGGCATATTAACACTGTGTAACTGTGAACATTTACAACAGAAAAAATATTTGACAACTTTATGGAAGTGCAATTTTAAATGACTGGATTGACCCTTTAAATGTGATAACTAGTGTCGATCATCATTAGCTACCAAATTCCTTCTGCACTGTGGGGGAAATAATATCGCTCTGATCAAAGGTCCTTTTACATAGAGCATGTCAAAAAACAGCAAAAAAATGTGCAATATTCACTGATTTTAGATGACATGCTTGGTCATAAGATTTTTAAACTATCATTAATTGTGACTTAAATATTTTTTGAATAAATAGAAAATAAGGTTACATTGTGCATATTGCATTTTCATTTTCAAATTTGAATTAACATTTAAATATTGTTCATTGTAGACCAGGTAAAGTCTTTGAAAATGTCAAATGCCATTCTCATTTTCAAGTGGTTAGAAAATTGTATTGTCATTTTAATTTTGACCCCTAAAGAACGCGGTGACATGTGAACGCAATAGACTGGGGGCGCTGTTTCGCTTAATGTGTTTGAATATTGTCCACTGTAGAGCAGGTGAAGTCTATGGAAATTAAAAGGGCATTAACATTTTCATTTTAATTGTGACTTAAATATTGCTTTCATAAATAGAAAATAAGGTTACATTGTGTATATTGCATTTTTATTTTCAAATTTGAATTAATATTTGATTATTGTCCACTGTACAGCTGGGTATGACTTTGAAAATGAAATGTCAAACAGCTTTTCCATTTTAAATTTAACATGGTCATAGAACATACAAGTCTGTGAGAATGTGAATTGCATTATTGCATTTTCATTTACATTTTTACTCAAATAACACAAACATGTGGAAAGTTATAATGCTATTGTTGAATTACACTTTAATTTTCAAGTTGACATATAATTTGAATACAGTCCCATATGAGCTTCCATAGAAGATGAAGATGAAGCAAAATGACTCTCCATAATCATTCAAAGTTATTCCAGCTCTGTGTTTGGTCTCCGCCAGCTCCAGAGGAAAATATCTGGCTCTTTGGTTGTTAAATCCACTTTTCTCACCAGCTATAGCTGCTGTGTTCAGCAGGTTTATCAGGATGAACAAAACAAATACTATGATATAGAAGAGGCTAAAATGTCGACTTTTAAAGCAAATCTCAAATTAAAGTGCTTCATTTTTTTCTCATTTTCTATTTTTGTCCCTTCCCAGCCACCATGAGTGTCCTGCCGTGCAGTTTCCTCTTCCTCCTCTTCCTCCTCTGCCTCCCCGTCCTCACCGAGGCCAAGCGGCTGCCCGGTCAGGGGAAACCTGACAAACCCCGCCAGCCTCCGCCGTCCCCCCAACCGGCCAAACGACCCAGAAACCGCTCAGTGCCCGGCTCTGGAGAGCTGACCACCAAGGAGGGCCATCGCTGCACCTGGCAGACGTCTGGTGAAGGCATGGTGAGCCTGCTGGTGAACTGCAGCACTGAAACACTGGACGACCAGCAGAGGTGAGGGAAACAGACATCTCTCAGCTGACTCGCCTCTCCGAAGGTGGTGGAGAGCAATGTGGACTTACACTTACTTACTGTCACTTAAAAACTGACCAAAGTGTTCATGTTGGTCATTGTCAATCATTGAAATAATTCAGGGGTTCACTTGGTGAGGAGGACACTGAAAACTGAAGCTTTATCTCAAATCGTTTCCTGTCCTGAGTCGTTTAAAAATCCTAAATATACATCATGAATCTTTCCCATTAGGCAGTTGTCTAGAGTTAGACAACAGGTGGGACAGGCTGTTGGAGTTTGATGCTGCAGGAGGATGAAGTCATGAAGTGTGTGATGTTTAAGGATTTTAATTGTTGCTTTTTGGACATTCACGTGAGACCAGAGAGTAGTAATACATCTAAAGTCTTCAGGTGTTTTCCTAGTTTAACCATGTACAGTTGGGTTGTATATTGATATGATACCTAGACCTTAGACCCAAAACAAAAAACAACAAAGTACAACAACAGTACTTTTAGTATTACACTTACAACTCTACAATTAAATAACATTGAAAAACAAACATACATTTATTAATATAGTTTTCATTGTTTCCTTGAATGTTTTGAATGTCATGTAGAAGATACATTTCTCAAGTTGTCCATCCAGAAGGAGCTGCTTCTACTTTCAGGATTGTTGACAATAAAGTAAAAAGAAGTGGGATGTTTTTGTCGCCACCTACTCAAACTGGTACCCTACAGGACCCTCCGTCTTGCCTTTTAGGATAAGATGACTTTGTTTGTTACCCTACAGAAACACACTGTGTGATAAAAGTGCTTCCTTGTTTTCCACTTCCTTGTCTTTGTCTTAATTGTTCTTGATCCTGTTTCCGCTCCTCCTCCTCCAGGTATTGGTGTCGTTACGCCGGTAAACCCGACCTTTGCCAGGCTTACGGGGTGAAGTCCAGCCAGTACTGGAAGCAGCTGGTGGGGAAGCTGAAGAAGAGGCAGAACGCCTGCGAAGGAGAGAAAGTCCTGAAGGCCAAAACCTGCAAGAAGGCTCCCGCCGAGGCCCACATGAAGCTCGCCCAACGCAGCGGAGAGGAGGAGAGGAAGGGAGGGAAGGAAGGAGGGAAGAGGAAGGGATCGCCGGCCGGCAAGAGCCCAGATGGAGGCAAGGCGGAGAGGAGGAAGAAGAAGGAGGAGGAGGAAGAAGAGGAGAAGAAGAAGATGGAGGAGAGAACTGAGTTTGATGAGGAAGGATTGGTGAACGACATGGAGCCGGTGCAGAGTTACTGCAGCGAAGGGTGGCACTCGGTGTGCTCGTTCTTTGTCAAATTCTTTGAGGGTTGATGGGAAATTATGAAGGAAAAGCAAAACTCGTATCTGATGCACGATGGCGCGAGTTCACAATCTGAAAAATGTTTTTTTAGCTAATTTTTAAGAAAATTTGGATTTTATCTTCAACTTTGAGCTGTTTAAAGTATATCACATTTTCAAATATAATTGAACATTTGGAGTCAAGGTAGGTTTGGATTTGGTCATAAAACAAAACACTTTGTTAATATGAGCTTTTTAGTAATGATGAACTTTTTTGAAATGGGGCCCCCTGGCATTAATTTGCAACGTTACAGTGGAGCGACAATTAAAACCTGGAAATCTGTATTATATAAAGGCATTAAATCAAACATATTAATTCTGAAGGAAAGCCACAATTCATTAGAAACGTCCCTCCAGTCATCACAAACACCGACTGTCTGCTGATGGAAATTCACAGTGGAGACAACGGATGAAAAAGTATTTTAATAGAGGAAAATGAACCAGTCTGACTGCATTTGAGTTCAGTTTGTGTTAATTGAGCTTATTCAGCTTTGAGATGTGTTATGTCATATAAAGTTTGCTGTAGTTTGTTTTGCTCTCTAGAAAAATGTTAAATCAGTTGAAAGTGAACAGTTGAGCTGCATAAACTGTGTAATGTTGGAACTGTCTGACTAACAAATAAAAATAATGTTTTGATGGACAACAATCAATGATCCCCGCTGGTGATGGTGGCGGTTAAGTAGTGAGTAGATGAATAGATGTGTGTGATGTGTAACTAAGATTTTCTATAAACTTTGCATAAATGTTTTGTAAAAACAATCTGGTTACTTTTGTGATTTGTGGCAGATAGAACTGTGCAGCATTTTTTATATTTTTTAAAGACATTTTAACACTGTCTCTGCAATTGGACAATAAAAAGTTCTTGAAATAATATGTTTTGTTTTGTTTTTCCAGTTCTACCATGTTCATTGAAAATACCTCAGAGATGGGCCATGGTGTTATGTCAGTGCAATAACTCAACAAGCACAAAATGAATTCCAGGAACTCATCAGTAATTACCAGAAAAGAACAGCACAAGTTGTGTATTTTGTGAGGGTTTTTCCTTTTTTGCAAGCAGCCTTCCATCAACCGAACCTGTGTACCTGTCGGTGGATTCAGTCTGGCGACCCCTCAGGGAAACCTTTCAGGCGTAGCCACAAGTCGGGTGTTTCATTGTTCTTTCTCCTGAAGTCATAAATTATGGATGAGGAACAGTCGTTTAGAGTGACCTTATGTGTCTCCTCTTCCTGTTTCTCATTTTCTCTCTCTCTGTCTGTCTGTCTCACAGACTGTCGCATCTTTTCTCATCTTTCTTGTCATTGTCCAGTTTATTGATCTGTTCACCCTGGCGCAGTGCTGCAGCTCAGTAAAGAACGAAGAAAAGACGACGGAAACAGGAGAAAAGGAAGGAAGTGAAAAGTGAAAGTCAGTTACTGCAGCTGCTGTGTTTAGTTTTTTTACTAAACCATTTTATCATTGAATTTGAAGGAATTGTTGCTTGGTGGTGGTGGTATGTGGTTTTGGGTCCTGTATATACCAACCACAGTTTAAAACTTTCAAGTTACACTATTTGAGTTTTTTTGTCACAGAAGACACCCTATGGTATGGTTCTGCCTCCTGGAAGTTAACTTCGTATACTTGTAATGCAAATACGTGTTGGGAGAAACATAATGAAATTTGTTTTATATCAATATCATATATGCAAAATGTTCACAACATAATCCAGGCAGCCCTTTCCCTCACAACGGGTTCAAAATAAACAAAGAAATAAACAAAACAAATACATGTAACTTTGCGGAGATGCCATAGTTTCCAGGAGCAAGTTACTAACAGCTCCATAGTTTTGAGGATGGTGGCAGTAATCCTGACATTCTCAGATGTGTAAAATGACAGAGGAGCTGGAGGATGGAGGAGTGTAGCTCTCTGGGGTCACGGGTGGAGCTGCAGGAGCTGGAGCCCGTGACCCGGGCAGAGGTCTGGGAGCATCTCTGAGCAGTGAAACTCGTCCTGTCCCTCCGGAGTCCTCTCAGTATTCAGTGAAGAGGCTGCGCGGCTGTAAAAGCAGAACATGTAACTTTGCAGTGGAATGATTCCCAAGGACAGAAAAAGAGGGAAGAACTGGGAATTTGGAGAGTCTGGACACCTCTCAGTGGTTACCATGCCAACAGCCCAAGAGGTGGAGCATGTGTGTTTGTGTGTGTGTGGGTGTGCATGTGTGTGTGTGGGTGTGTATTGTAGTGGGATCTATGGCAATTTGGCCGGATGTATAGAGTAGCCTGCAATTTGTTAAAAGGGGTTGTATGACCCATGGACACAACAGTGTGTGTGTGTGTGTGTGTGTGTGTGTGTGTGTGTGTGTGTGTGTGTTCTGCCTCACACACACACACACACACACACACACATTTAGAGAGAAACTAATCTAAAGAGCTACATGAACCTGGAGAGTTTTTTGCTTTGCCTGGTGATCAAACATTTCTTCCAATTCTGCAGTCATTCATCCGTCCGTTCATCCATTAATTAATCCGTTCTGTCATTCATTCATGTGTTCATCTTAAGAAAACACTGACATAACAAAGTTACAATTCCCATATGCTAACATTCTAATTATAAAGGCTGATTTGTTCCACCCTGATCCATGTATCTTTTTTTTTTACATCATTATTATTACTTAGTTATAACTTATTTTTCTCACAGTATACACATATATATATTTCTATTTTATTGTTGTTTGCTTATGTTTTTTTTTCTTCTTTCTTTTGTGCCATGTGGTTTTCTTTGTTTGTTATATTTTATATATGTCCTTGGGTATTTTCTTCCTGTTTCTCACTGCTGAACCTGTCACTACTGTTTTGTTTTCGCAACAATAAAAACAAAAAAAATTATAAATAAATAGATGCACTGACTCACTGTAGCAGTAAAATAAATCCACCTGACAAGTCTCAAATCTACTAATCTCTGAAGCAATCTTTAATCACAGTAATGTTAAAATTAAAGTAATTATTCAAATGTTGCTCAAACAACAGTTATTTGCAACATGGCCATCTTAAAACATTCCCTTTATTAGCCAAATGTAGCACTGTTTTTTACCCTAATGTTAAAAAAAAAAATAAATGCTGTAAGCACAGAAGCAACAGTGATCCCAGCAGTCAGTGCAGAGTCTGCAGGTGAGCAGACCTTTCTGTCTTTAATAGATCGCCCTATTGCGAAGGGATGAACAGAGAGGTCACAAACGACAGGAAACGTGCTGCACCGCGTGCGTCCAGGACAGCTTCAGTGCTCCTCCACTCCCAAAAATATTCCCTCATTAGATGTTCAGTTGGGCTGCGAGCTGGGGACCGCAAAGGCCACAACGCATGATTTACATCGTCTGCATACTAATCAAACCATTCAGTGAGCCCTTGGGCGCTGGATGGACGCATCATTCTGCACCCCTTATGTTCTCTCCTCATTTATTCAGGTCCGTCCTGTTATTTGTCACCCGTGTGTGTGTGTGTGTGTCCTGTTAAAGTGTCTGAACTATCTCACAGGCTTTGCTTTATATTTGGCTCACTCTCCTCTTTCCACATGAGTATTTGTGCTGTAGTTGAGAGATCTGCTGGGCCACCCCAGACCAGATAACTACCTGTTATTAGGTAGGTCGCATCAGAGAAAAATTGGATAAAAATAAATCAGGTGGATTGCCGGTTTTTGCCCGTTATTACCGGGCTTTGCACATCCAAGGACTCCGAGGCCCACATCATCATCACCTCTCCCACTTCACATCTCTACGGTGGCCTGATTGTCCTTGTACATAACACACACACACACACACACACACACACACACACACGCACACACACACAGCAGGGGGCAGCATGGGTCAGATCCTCCATAGTTTTAGACACTAAGACCCCCCATGTTGGACGCTGGCTGTCTGCCTGTAAGGACTCGGGCACAGCGAGGGTCTGGCAGCTCTCCGCCTCCAACTCGGCTCTGCTTTTATTCCTCAGCTTTTCTTTACCATCTTCATTTTTCCTCTCTTTGGTCCCTGGGCACACACCTTCATGCAATCTGCCAAACAAATCCAAGGTTCCACTGAGCCGCAGATGAAGTCACTGAGACTTTCTGGGAAACAGATTTCCCCTTTTAAGAAACTTTCAAGACACAAATGTCGTCGTCTAGCAGTTAAAAATGGTGTTTCCAGAGTTGCGCAACAGTTTCCTTCCTCTTGGTTGGACTGTAGTTTTTATAACCGCAGACAGGATTTGAACCCACAACCGCTCACCAAACAGTCTTCATCACCAGCTGTAGAGTCAGGACTGTTTGAGCTCCGTCAGCTTTCTCACAGAGAATAATTACACATAAAGTTCAAATGAGAACACCAGCTCCTCCGAATCTTCATCACAACCATTAAAACAAACATGAACTTACTTTTTATATATATATATATCTAGATTACATTTAAACTTTTTAAGTTTATGGACAAAAACTGGTTGGTTTGGGTCAGGAACAGATCATCAACCAACGGGGACCTGTGGTAAGAAACGTGAAAGTTCAGTCACAGTTCAGTTGTTTAACTTTTGCGTCAGTATGACGTCACCGTACTTTACCTTCACGTCTTCAATGACTGCTGTCTATTTGCAGAGACGAGGCTGTGATTTTTCTGGCGAGGACTTTCTAGTTTGTCGACACAGCGTCAGTCTTTTTTCAGTCAGTCTGAGGATAGTCTGCTGGGGAGGCACAGCTCAGTGGATCACCAAGAACATGAAAACTCTCTGTTGAAGATACTTGAAGTATTTGTGCCGTGGTGCTTACAGAGAAATTCCATCACCTGTCACTGAAGAGTTAAAAATCCAGGGATTGACATTCATGACAAATCATCACGGTCTCCTCTGCAAGAGAGCCTTGAATACAGCAGATTGAAATATTAACAGAGATAAGACACACAGCAAAACACAGCAAGTCGCACACACACACACACACACACACACACACACACACACACGTAAAACCGCATCAGAAACAAACAAACAAACAGTCACACACATTCCTGAAATGGACAAAATTAAAAGTTTCTGTTCATCCAATGGGATGAGACAATCAGAGGGCCGACATCTGCAGCTTTACTTCCCAGCAGCAGCTGACAGGGCAGATTTCTTCTCTCTCTTCCTGATGTTTTCATCAGTGAAAGTGTGATTGGAAACTCGGCAGGCGTCTGCTGCTCTCTGCTGGGAAATGTTTGGAATTACAAAATGCTGGTCAAAGTCCTGTTGAGAACAAAGTCATTATATCTGCCAGAAATTAATGAAGGAAGTTCTCTCTGTGTTAAAACACAATACTGAAATGTAACTTACAGTGAGGTCTTAAAAAGACTGATTCCAGCACATCTTGACATGTGTAAAGATACATGAATGAATGCATGGAGGGAATTTAAAATCTAGAAAAAATAAAAGGTATACACACAGTAAATATGCATGAAAAGAAAAACACTCAAAATCTCAAAGATGAAACCCGATCCAGTAAATGAACATTATGGATACCATTGTGTATTCCATTGGCCAAACAGCTTGAATGTTCTTAATAAACATAATGATGTTATTTTGATGTTATTTAACCTTTTTCAGATTTACATTTTCTGCACAGCAACAGAAACATGACCAGCTAAGATTTTACCACCAGAGGTCACAGTTGGATCACTGAAGTAAAACAAGAACTAATGGAGAGACAGTAAGGTGTGTGCCATATAAATATATGGATAGAAAACTATTCATGCGGACTATGAGTGAGGAACAAAATATGGATCCAGTTAAAATCTTCTGCGGCAACAGACGGCCGACATCTGACAAGTAGTAGCAAAAAAAGTTCAAAAAGTAAAATATAAAAACTTCTCTTTTATTACTTTTATTTTCTTCACAAGACAAAAGTTTTATTTTAGGAAAGTATTTAAAAAGTGCGTTGAGATTGTTGGTTTGTCCCGTTGAACCTGACATCAGCGTGTGAAAGTTCACTCCACACAGCTGCTGCCTTTCTTCATCCAAAGGTCGAGACACGGAGCAGGGAATTTATCCTGGACTCACTCTCATCGCCACCTGCGTGATGAATGAGTTTAACAAGTCTGGCTACTCATTCACTTTAAAGCACACACACATCACATCACATCCCCCAGGTCCACTCTACCATCACAGCTGAGCAGGACAAAGATGTCACGTCTGTAGTCCGTCTAAAAGAACTAAGAGGAATCTTACTATGGGATGTCATGTTCCCGACAATATAGGCCTTCATTTATATCTAGTCAAGGTCCCACACTCGAGTGTTTATTTAAATCACCTGACGTGTCCTGGTTGTAAGTTTAAGAGGAGATTGTAATAGCTATCACACAGACAGACACAATGTGACACTGTGAAGCTCTTAAAAACAAACAAAGATAACTTATGAGAAAACAAGACTCCTAATGATTCAGATACAATACATTGATAGAGAGCTGACATAATATTTCAAAGCAAAAAAAAATCACGTTTTCCTGTAGTCCTGAATGTTGGGCTGAAAGTGTTTTGGGTGAAAGCATCTCACGGTTTGAATGCAGTGTTTTTGGAGTCTGTTTTCTGTGCGCACTACTACATATATATATATAAAAACATGCTTTGTTCTGTATGCCTGCAGGGACAAAATCATTTTACATTCCTTCGCTTCAACACTGACTTGAGTCAAGAGAAAACAACATCCTCTGGGATCATTTATGTGTGAATTCGTGCTGTAACCGGTCCGACTGCTTTACGTAATGCTCATTAACAATGCATCATGTTTTATGAGCTGAAAAAGAACCACTTCCTACAGCATCGAAGTTCAAACTGACAATGACTGTCAGGGAAAGTAAAACTAAACGGCTCCATATGGCTGGATGGATGAACGAAGGTCATGTAGTATCTTATAAATGTTGTGTATTCTCAGTACGGTGAGCAATTTAGGACATTTCACACTCAGCTTGGCTTAGCTCAGCTTTTATCAAAGTTGAGGACCTAGGGGCGTTTTGGCCGTCGCCATCTTGTTTTTTTGGAACCAGCAGTGACATTAATTGGATGACTGTGGTAACAACTTGTCAATCATGCGGTAGCCCCGCCCTAAAGCATACGCTGCTTTATCGTCTATTTTCCTCTAAACGGGACCATCATTTACTATATGAACATCCTGCTGTACTGAAGAAGACTTGAAACTAGCGACTGAGACCATAAACTCATCAGGAAAATGTTTCCTGAGGTAATAAATCAGGTGAGAAATCGGCTCATTTTCTCATTGACTTCTATACAATCAGACTTCTGTTAGCCGCCGGTGGAGTCGCCCCCTGCTGGCTGTTAGAGAGAAAGCAGGTTTAAGGACCTTCAGCATCAGCTTTACTTTTCAGGTTGCAGTTTGCACTTAACATTTAGTATTTTAGCATTCAGTATTTACAAGCTGCTTCACTGTGATAGGACAACAACAAGACAGCACCAAAAACAATGCAGAAAAAGAATAGAAGCAGAGAATGTGTTGTCTACAAGAGGTTGAGGTTTAAGTTTATATAAATCCATCTTTCTCATCAGTGTAATCACAAAAAACCCTCTTCACACTCCCGCCTGATAACGTGTGAGTCCAGACGGTCTTGCTGACCTTGTGTTGTCCCCCTGTGTTGGACTCAAGTGACCGCTGGACGGTTTCCTGCACTGTCAGTCAACCATCCGTCAGATTACAGCGCGGCCGGCTATTTCAAGACCAGCTGAGCCTGAGGTGGCACGCTGCCGGTCAAATTCCTGACCTGACATTGTCAAGGTTTAACACAGGCTGGGTGGCAGATGAAGTTTAACAGGTACTTCAGAGGAGATATGACGGCTGGAGAGGACAGAGGGAGGCGTGGGCTGTTTGAGGGTTAAGGGTTTTAGGTTCAGGTTAGATTTAGGTTTGGAATTAAAGTGATGTGCCGACCTGCCGAGTGAATGTAAGGAAAATTGATGTGTGTCTGAGTTGGGAAATAAGACACCGGCCTATTTCTATCCTAAAGCATTGACACATTCCCAGATGTCGTTTGTGTGGTGTGTGGCCTAACCATCATAACTTTTTAATACAATTTAAAAATCTAAATAAAATAATTGTGTTTTATTTTTCAGTGAAACTTTTTCGAAGCCAAATTTTACTTTAAATTTAAAGTCTCTGTTCTGGTTCCATACATAAGCTGCCGGTGCGTTTTTTCTTCTAAAATGTGTATTAAATTCACAAATTTCAACAATTGATCATTATACAGTTCTGATTTTTCCTCCACTAAATCTTGTGAAAATTACAATCTACTATTAGGTTTCTGCAGTTACTTATTATAATTTTGTAACCAGGCATAGATCAAGGAACCGTGCCTGGGTCCATTTGAAAAGGTGGTCTCGTACTGTACTCATTGTACCTGATATGAAACAGGGCATTTTCATATTAGGTACGATTGACCCCCCCTCCACTCCCCTGCTGCTCAGCTTCCATATTAGTAATATTGCCTTGTACCTGGTTACAGTTACGTCATCAGTGTAAAAATCATAAAGATCACAAACCCATACAACAAGATACCCACTGTGATGCATCTTTATTACAGCTTGTAAACAGCTTGTTGACACCTTTAATCTCTCTACAGTTTTCAGCTGTGGTCGGAGTCATACAGAAGCTCTGGCAGAGTCCTCCTTTCTATCTTTAAACGAGTCATGTTTCTTGAAGCCTGCAGTTTCATCTACAGTTGGAAAGCTGCAGTCTCTGGAAGCTGCGGGTTCGTGCCAGACAATCTCACAAGTATGTGGTTCTAATTCTCTCCTTGTGTTGCTTTTATTTTGGATTGGCAGCGTGTCGTCATCATTATAACTCGATCCAGAATTGACATAATCGAGACAGCAGCTGCGACGTGTCATTGCTCCTGAACTAGTATCACCTGCACAGGCGTTTTCAGTTATTCTGGTTGATTAGACCTTTTCAGGACTGACACGTCCCTCTGACGCGTCTATGTTTGTTGGTTAATAGGGCGAGACAGATTACACCTTGATGATTCTTTTGACTAAATGAGGTTTGATAGCTTGAAAGGCAGAAATTCTCTGAACAAAATACAGGTGACCTTGTGCAACGTGTGAATTGTTAAGCCTTTGTTTGCTATTGACACACCAACTTACACCAACAGATTCAACTGCAAAAAGTATAAAAGGCAAATTTCAGAGACATGGCTTTTTCTGCTTTTCTGATTCCTGCTTTTCCTTGAGAAGACTAATTTAAAAATCAGACAAATAAACAACAATTACAAAGCCTTACAAAATATTAACTGGAAAAAATACTGAAATATTTACTTGGAAGTGTAAAGCTGGGTGTTGCTGAAACATCACATTTGTGTTCAGCAAAATGGAACCTGGACAGATATAGCTGAGATAAAACAGCACATCCAAAGTCAAAGTGAAGGATGAATATCAGAGTGGAGTCACTGTAAAAGCAGGCGTTTATTCATGTTCCCCAGATTCACTACTTTTATGACCACGAGAACACTGATGTTCATAAGCAAAAACTCCTGTCAGACTGGACCTGTCCACTAAAGTTAGACTCAGGATTAGATTCAGCTTAGGGGAGAGCTGCTGATACCCCCAGGGCCAATAAGAATAAACACACATTGTGCTGTGTCATGGGGGTGTGTCCAGGGTTACATTAGGTCGGCTTGCAACCCAGATCCTTTGTGAGGAGCCCAATACACATTTATAGAGCTCATGAAATATCGCAGTAAATAACTTCTTGAGCACCAAGGCTGCATGCAGGATCATGCATACTGGCAGGTTTGCTGCAGACACACCCACACCTTTGTCTCGCCAACCTCAACACAAACATTAAGACAATGAGACGTTTGCCATCTGGCTGCTGATATTTACCTGTGTGACCTCTTTCAGACTACGTAGTGATAAGCAATAAAAACATTAAATTGATAATGAGTCTATTGACTGAGAGTCCGAAGGTGAATAATGCTAAATAAAATTAATCTACCAGTTAGTTTGTTGTGTTGGTGTGTTTTTAAGGTGGAAATATTCCAAATTGTTTCCAATAGAAAGTTTTGCAATCACTATTTCTGTCAGGGCTAGAGTTGAGCCGATCAATACGTAATGTACTAATACAGCTGACAGTCTTGCTTTGAGTATCGATACAAACATCAATAAATTGAAGGGAAAAAATAAAGAGATTAGATCACGTTCTGGGCAGATGAACTTTTCTTATGCATGCAGTCCCTGCCTCTCTCATGTCATTAATTCAGAGACTTCAAACAATAAATATTTGTTGTTAACCACTGAAAACGAGTCTGGTAATATACCTGTGATTGATTAATTAATTCAATCAGAGAATGGTAAAAAGAAATGCTTCATGTTTGACAAATCATTCTGTGGCAATGAAAATGTATTTAGAAGTAGAAGAAACATGGCTCTCCCACACATGATAGTACATTAGTTACTTTTATTAAATAAAAAAAAATTGATATTGGAAATTCTGCATACTCCTGGTTTTACTTGCTCTCTGATTGGAACCACATTCTGATGTTATCACTCAACTTTAGTCTGGAATCAAAGTGCTACCATCGAAACAGAATCACAAAATCAAACTCAAGTCAAATGAAAATGTTGACACAAGCCTCGTTTCTCTCAAAATGTCCACATTTTACTTGCAAAAGTGTCACATACACTTTCACTCTCCTGCAGTTTAATCAATTTCCTTCAACCTGTGCAAGACATTGAACTGTTTGGTGTTGCCTGATTAGATTTCCGCTCGGGGAAACTGTGTGCAGACCAATGTCTGCGGGTGATAACAGTGGAGCCTCCCAGCCATAAGGTGCATGATCACACACAGTTATCAGTTATAGAGTATATCATCAGCAACGTTTGTTTTGGCTGCCACCAGATCAAATTATCGTATGAATGAGGATTTCAACTTTCCAGTCCTCCCTTCACAACCAACCTGCTTGTACAAGAGCTCACACAGGTGTTTGGTGTTTGGATAATCAGGCGTCTCCCCAGGGTGCTGCTGGAGCTCGTCAGTTGTTGGTTACAGTGGTTGTGCAACAATGAGATTTATGTGTATCGGTACAAGCAATAAACTTAAAGGATAAAAAAGTAGAATGAAAGAAACAAGTTCTGGAAAGTCAAGAAACATAAAATATAAATGAAATATTAACAACACAGAATATGAAAAAATATAAAAAATATGTGCAATATCTTTTTTTTAAACTGAAAAAACAATACAGTTTGTCCAGGCAATGTGCAAAGGTTAACATTATGAAGTGCAGAGGACACAATCACTGTGCCGAGATCAAAGATGTCCAAAGATGTGTGTTAATGTAACGCATTGCGACGGCTGTGGAGACCGTACGTTCCATCATCTAAAGCCGACAATAAACACCTCGTCTCTGTTGGCGATTCCACTAATGTCGAGCGTGTTGCTATCTGACCTGTTTGATCTGCCTGAACTGCCCCAGCAGATCTCTGCACTAAAATCTTCTTCTATTTCTGTACTTGTGATATGTGATGTGAGGACACACTGCATTGTTTAAAGTGCATCGAGGCACCTCTGACCAACTGACCACACTATGAGAAGAAATAATTCTAAAAATATATTTAGTCCTTTTCTATCCTGGTTTATTATATCACAGTCCATATCCTCAGTGAACTGTACCTTTTGAGTTGATCTTCAGCACCCAGAAATCACATAAAGAATCAGTCAGTAAACTAAACATCATATTCTTAATGTCTGACGGATTAAGATGGTGGAAAGGTTCATGCTTTCTCTAGAGGAAGCATTCACACACTGCTGGAGACACTTTTGGATTTCATATCCCTCATGTTACGCAAAGAGAAAAATAAAGTTACTTTTTAAAAATCACATCAACAATCTAACCCAGAAAAATAGTGGATACCTATAGAGTCAGAGACAACCCTGAATGGTATAGAATAATGTTTAACAGTCGATAACCTGAAGAGTCAGCAGCAACCCTGAAAACGGCCTTGAAATAACCTTGAAAATTCAGTCCAGATTATTTAATTGGAATAAACTTGAAAACGCAGCAATTTTCTTGCAAAGTCATCCATAACTCGAAAAATCACTGATTTATGCTACCTTGAAAAAGTGGGAATCACCCTGGAAAGTCAAAGATAATTGACAGGTTGAGAAGAACTTTGACTCGAGTGATATGATAGTGGTACCACTCTACCATCAGTGGAAAAGACTTTAACCTGCCCTGATTTAATATCAGACCATGAACTTTGTTACTGAATCTTGCAGCGGCTAACACGCAGCAAGTACTATGCAGCAGCCAGCAGGGCATCCAGAGGACAGGCATAGCAACCGGGATGGATGGATGGATGGATATGGATACACACACACACACACACACACACCAGGGAAAAATATAATATTCTTTCAGGTAGGAGGATTTCATCAAGGAATGTGTTCAGACTTGGTGTTAGGTTATGTTTACTGCAGGGTTGAGTCTTTGAACCTTTAAGTGAAAGTTTACTGATTTTCTGATGTAAGTAAGCAACACAGTGACGCTGCATCTACCTGCAAAATCAATTGCCAGCAATAAAATGTGCATTCTGAAAATTGACGTGACCATTTTACCACCGTTACCTTTTTGTAGATCACAATATGTCATTAAAGATACTGGCTCAGGAATTACTTGCAAAACTGATTTAAATGTGTTGTAGCTGAAGATGTGCACTAATTAATATGAACACAGGGGCTCCACAAGGACCAATTTTAGGTCCTGTTCTCTGCACAGTCTACATCAACGACTGTGGCCGCAAATATATATGCAAATACAAATCTTGCAGTACCAGTGAAGAATGGCTGTCCATCTACACATTAAATGGTTTAAAATAGAACCTGTGCAGGATTTCTGGTTTCTTTTCACAACACGCAAACGAAATGCAACATATGAAGCCTACTTGTGACTACTGTCATTGCAGTCAGTGCCACTCTGCGCCTTAAACACTCCACCACCACCAGTGTCAAGTCCCCGTTTAGGGTTCCCCACAGGGGGATCTCTGACCGGCTTCTATTTATAGGGTTCTATCCCTACATGTCTATCTAATTAAAAGGGTGAATGTCAGAATCTTGGCAAATAAAGCTTCTGCATTTGTGAATCAGTCTTCCCTGATCTAGATATAATTACTCCACTCATACAGTTTGAAATTGTCCACTGCTTTCTAATACTGAGCAGACTGAAGAGCATTTTGAATTTGTTCTTTTTTTGACCCCATAAATGGATCTTCATCACTCTCATCGTAAAGACCCGAATAAATTCAGATAAAATGAAATAACACATGGAAGGAATCATGGCTATTTTTATTCTGGCTATCATTCAGGTATGCCTGTGATTACGCTCTGCTGGATCAAAGTGCCTGTGGGAAATAGAGTCCTACATAACTTCAGAGCTGTCAACATGTCAACCGAAATCCAAGTCCTGTGACAGCGGTCAGCCAATCACAAGGCCCGATCCTCTCCTGATCTCTTTCGTCTGCAGGCTGAGTGGTTACTACGTGATCGGTAACCCTGCCAACTGGCAGCCCGGAAATCAAACCAGAGCCAACGGGGTCACAAGGTCTCTCTCTCCCTCTCTCTCTCTCTCTGCCTGTCTGTCTGTCTGTGCTACTAAGTGTCACAACCTTCATGCCCTCTTCAGAGCAGGTCAAGATTCTGTTGTAATGCTGACATTTCCAGACTGACTGAAGGGGAAAGGATTTTCTGGCATGTTTGACACGGAATGGTCTTTCCTGTGGTGGATTCCCAGATCAGATAATTCCCAAGAACAAAAACTGGAACACAAAGTTTAACATTGTAGCAAATCCATTCAAAATGTTACTTATATAATAGTAAAGTAAATAGTACAGTAACTATATTGTGTGTGTGTGTGTATGTGTATATATGTATATATGTATATATATAATATAATATCATATAGAAATATAGTAATAGTAAGTATAGCGTAAATGAAAACATTCAAGTAAAGTACAAATACCTCAAAACTCTTACAGTAAGTCATGCATTATTAATATTTGATTATGCTTATCTTTTGGACTTTGTGAATATGTGCCACTGTTGGAAATATTTCAACTTTTTCATGGTCAAAAGTAGCTTTTTGTTTGACATGTAGTTTATTTCATGTTGCAATGATGTAATACTAAATATACAAATATTTACTTTACTGCTTCTGGTTCATCATCCCTGTTTTATATTCTGAACTTCTGGTTTAGCAATATGTACACAAGCAGCACAGGTGTGCCAGTAAAGGTCACTGAATTGGAATTGCGAGAGAGAAATAGAGATTAAATGAAAAGCGAAAAGCTCCAACAGAGAGCTCAAAACTAAACTTAATGTTCTTCTTCTTCTTACTGGCTTTTATACAACATATCTAGTGTTAATTTTACATTTGTTATTTTCATAAATATTAATGGTTAATGTTCTTTTATCTGAAATGACATGACAGACTATACTGGCTGTTCAGCTTCCTTTTGCCCAGTGCATGCTGGGTCTGCTGAACCCCTGCTAAAATAACTGGGTTGAGGATAGTGGTGACAACATTTTTTAAATGTATTAAGCCAAAAAGCATTAACATTCTCAAAAATGAGGATTGAAAATGGAATTTACTATTTTAAGGGACTGTTGGTTGGATGAACAAGTACATGATGTTACCTTGGTCCCTAAGAAATAGCAATGGGCATTTTTGCTTTTTCTGACATTTTATGTACTAAACACTAAACCAAACTAAAATAATCAACCAATTAATTGATAATGAAAATAACTGTAGTCAGAGCCCTGTGGATGGTAGAATGTGTGTTTTTTATAGACGGATAAATGACAATCAGCTGCTGTTTGCTGGTTTTAAAAAATTCCCTTTTTGTAAATTGAGACACACCATTTCTGATAAACAGCCACAACTGCAAAACCGCAACAAACTGTGAGGTAACGTATCTTCAGTGAGTGGAAGTTTAACTGTTGTCACTCCAGTGCTCCTCCCAGGTATTGTTATTTTTTCCTCTTTCATAATCCATCTGATTTAACCTTTGTTTCGCAAGGTAATCCAAACTTTCACAGCTGTTGTCTCAGTATGAGTTGGTTGGTTTAACTTTTGTTTTACTTTGAAATCCCAGACTTCTAACTCTGACATGATCACATGAACACTGCATGATGGTTATAGAGCTCAAACAGTGTGAGCACCAAATACTGGAAATGTGCATCGCCACCAAAATCAACAGCTGATGCACACAAAGTTTGTCCACCAAAGTTCAGCCAAAAGCAGAACAAACAAAACATATGGCTGAAAACATCAACAATCAATCAATCAGGAATCAATCAAATTACATATCTAAGTTTGATATGACATTTTATATGTATGAAACTGTAAAGTGAGGTCTCTTTATAAACCATAATATTTACTTTATCTTCATATAAACCTGTTATCAGTGTTATAAAATGTTCTACCTTTATTGCCTTTTATAGCATTTTCATTACTGCTGATTACTTGGTTGTAAATGCTGCTATATAAAGAAATATTTTTTCTGATGCAATCCTGAGGCCATGTTGAGATTGAGTGAACCCTTACATAGACAAACAAGGCTGTGATAAACACTGTCTGTTGCCTTCATGACCATGTGAAAGCGGCATGTTTGGTACTTTGAGTCCAAAGTCTCCCTGCAGATGATTCAAGTACACAGAGGCATCGCTGAGGGGGAAAACCCTCCAGCGATGGGAGCGATAAGAGGAATCCTGCCCTCTCACCTAGAGGTTTGCAAAGGTCAGGAAGAAGCCTGTATCTGGCTTTGATTCAAAGAAAACTCCAATCCAAGACCCTGTAATCAATTAAAGTTCCAATTTACAAGAGAGCTGTGTTCACCTGTGAACTAATCTTATTAGACTTGTTCTGAGGACAGCAGAGGCCCCTCAGCTCAAATCTCTTTGTTCTAGTTTTGGTTTGGAGCATTGCAGCCTCCAGGGGGCACAAACAGGCCTTCAGCTCTCAGCCCTGTTACCAAACTGGTCAGAAAATGTGGTCAGGATGTCCCTCAATTGAGATTTTACAGTGTGACTGAGTGAATTGTTTTCTGGTACACAAATTAAAAGTGGACAGGAAGAGTTTAGTTCCCCCATTTATGTCATTTTTAAAAAATCCTTCATGATCAGCATCCATTCTCCAAATAAAGTCGACTCCGTTCAATTTGCTGTTTTTGAGGATAATGTTTAACCCAGAGCTGAAAATCAATGAAGCAAATAAGCTTTAAAAATAGCATCTCTGTCAACATGTATAGAAGTCAAAACAGCAACAACTGTAACCACGAGAAGGAATCAGAAACCCTCGACTTTACTACTTAAATTTAAAGTAAAGAGTTTAATCTTTGAGCAGGAATATGTTTCACTGAGCATCTTTTAGGAAAAGTGTTTTCTCACATCAAATGGACTTTGTCTGATCTGCGTTGACATCCTTGTGACACAAAAACTAGGGGAGAAAAGCCTGTCAGTTGACACTGACATTATTAAATATTTAAATATACCTAAGGCGTTTAAAAGCCATCAGATCAATCACATCAGATCAATTCATGACCTTCGTTATATAACACCGCAAAACACATTCCAGAAATCAAAACGTATCCATGTCAATGTGGTCTATTTTTTACATTTTAAAAGATCATTCTTCCCTTAAAGCCATCTGACCATTGATGTTTAAGCTTAAATAAATGTTTGGTTTAGGACATTAAGATTGTGTTTTGTTCCCTTCTTGCTGGTCCACATGTGCTAACCCTTCAGAATGGGGCTAAAATTAAATTAAGTGAAAAATCAAGCTCTTTAGAAAAGTGATCACTCACCTTTATTAAGTAGTCTGTGGAAAGGAACAGCATGAGCCCATGGCTTACAAGGCATCGCTTCTCCACAATATATTTTAAAAGCAGACTGCTTTTATAGCTGTATTCTTTAAATATAAAAATGTAAAGAATCCCTTTTCTGGATTAAAAGTATCTGTCTGAAAAATAAGAAAAATATATAACATGTTTAATCATTTTATAAATGTATTACACTTTTTACAAAGTCACTGTGTTGTGGGAATCCCAGTCATGAACAGCCAGAGGGTTATTCAGCACTCTCATCTCCAACACCAGCAGGGGTCCATCATGTTTCTCAAATAGCAGCTGAGGCAACAGGCTGAGGCATCTCGACCATGAGGCCCATGCCTGCGACACTCCCCTATCAGCTGGTTGGCAGCCAAGTCAAGTCTGCGCTGATTGGTTGGTGAGGAATTCCACTAACTTTTCATTGGCTGTTTGAGGAACCATATGACAGCACATGCAAATTGTCTCTATGTGGCAGTTGAAATCCCAGAGTGCTGAGCAACCCCGCACTGAAAGGCAGAAAGAGAGCAAGAGAGAGGTGGAAGAAAAGGGGGAGTGACGACGGCATGCACTTTTAGAAAAAGTTGCGCTATAGACTTAAAAAGTCAAAGGGACTGGAAGCTTTTGGAAAAGCTCTTTTCTCCCTGGAACTGATTATTTCTTTATTCCATGAGTGCTGCAAGGTAAGGATCATATCCGTCGTAGAAAGAGTTTGGTTTAGGTTTTGCAAAAGTGACGCATGTCATGCAGAGACTTATATTTGATTAATATTAAACATCTGTATCACTTTTTGTGTATAACTGTGATTCCAGGCAGAGTTTAAATGTGTTCTGCATAGTTTTAAAGCCATTATAAAACCAGAGGCATAATTTGTGAGATGGGAACTTTTCATTGGGCAGAAAGTGTTGGCGTCTTGCCGATTGCAATGACAAGTTTTATCAGAACTTCTTCAAAGCTGATTTCTTTAAAAACTGACAAACATACATGAGCTACTGTTCTAATCTCTCCCCCTTCTTCACATTTTCTCTTAATTTCCTTCCTTCCCTCTCCCTCCCTCCCTCCCTCCCTCTCACACCACCTCCCTTCCTCTCTTCCCCTCTCCCTCCCTCAGCGTGCTCAGGTCTTTCAGTCCATCAGCAATGCCTGGCCCAGTAATGCCGATGGACGTGGCTATGAGATTCTACATCAGCCACTCTCCACCTCCTCTCCGGGGCTTCCTCAGCTCCTATGAGGAGCTCCAGAGGGCAAAGATCCGAGCCAACCAGTCCACCACCCGCAGCCACAACCAGCAGCTCTACAAACCCCTGCGGCCCTGCCTCAGCAACCAGCAGAAAGCGGTGGATGATGGCGCCTGCGTAGGCTGGAACACCAGCAAGGCCGGCAAGAAGAGGGTGGTGTTCGCAGACACGAAGGGCATGTCACTCACTGCTATCCACGTCTTCTCCAAGTTCGACGATGAGCCATATCAAAACAAGCGTGGGGGAATCGCGGAGGAGCTGCAGTTTGACATGACGGACCTGGAAACGGCCAAAATGGATCTAAAGATCAGCCCGGTGCGCAACCTGGCGCTGGACTTTAAACAGCCCTCAGCCGACTACCTGGATTTCCGGAACCGCCTGATTCGCTACTCGGTCTGCTTGGAGAACTGCTCTCTGCAGGAGCGCTCGCTGACCGGCACCATCAAGGTCCGGAACATCGGGTTTGAGAAGTCCGTGCAGGTGCGCGCCACCTTCGACTCGTGGACCAGCTTCACCGACGTCGAGTGCACCTTCATGAACAACGTGTACAGCTGCCAGGATACTGACACCTTTGCTTTTGTCCTGGAGCTGCCCACCTGCATCCCACCACAGAACCGAGTCGAGTTCTGCATCTGCTTCAAAGTCCAGGACCAGACCTTCTGGGACAATAATGACGGCAAGAACTATGTTCTCAAGCACGTTGGTTGGAACGGAGAGGACCTGAACATACTGAAGCCCCCAACTTCTGTAGAGCAGAAGAAGCCTTCAGAGCACAAAAATGGGGGTGTGAAGCTTCTGGAGATGGAGTTTGATCAGTTCGGGAGCCCACGCATGTCCAACGGACTCTTTCCTGGCTGGCAGAGCTGGGGTCAGATTGATAACGCCGTGCCTTATTGGTGAAAACATCAGGATGTTTGCTGAAATGGCATTGAAATAATGATAACAGACACTGACAGGGCATTCAGTACGAATCCAGCTGTGGGTTGGAGCTTTGACTGGCTGCAGGGGTCTGCTTTTAAAGCAGAGGAAGTGCACAAACCAGACAAAAACCTAACTATGTGCTCAACTGACCTGCTTTTTGCTGTAACACGATCATATGGCCTGAGAGACTTGATGATCTGTGGAGGATGAGGGATAAATAGGGGAAATCTATCATGTTTCACATATTCCTCTTTTGTAAAATATCATTGTGCTTTCTCAGAGTGCCTGTCCACTAAAATACAGACTATTGGTTAAATATGCACTGATTGAGATGTCCCTCTCAATGTGATGTCTGTAAACTGAAGAAGTGGAAATGGAGCTGATTAAGTCCTTCATATTGAAGGGAAAGTATGGGGAGTGCATGGCGATAAAAGGCTTCTCTACTAAAAGAAACACAGCTGATTCATTTCTAATGAAAAATGCACACTAAACTTTGGCACCTTCAAAGGACAAAATAATTAAACATGATTCAAAATGGCCTTCAGTTTTTAAATTTGAGTCATGCAGCCCTTTCTTTCCCTCCATGTTTGTCTGATGAAAAAATGTTTGGCTGATGTAATTTTTGAGGTTAGTTTTTCAAGGAACTGAGCTGCTATCAACAGAGAGACGTTGCACGTGATTGGTTGAAGGAAAGAAGAAGTTTGGAAATGCTGGTGGTTATGGTATGTGAAGAAAGGAATGATGTAAAGACCGAATGTTTTTGTTTGCTTGTTTTCACAAGTGCAATTGTGTGATGAGTGTACAGTACGTGTGGCTGGAATTGAGATTTTCCCTTTTTGAAATAATCTATTTTTTCTCACTGTGAAGAAGAGGTCTGTGCCCCAGCACTTTGTGTTTCACTTGAAGGTGTGTGTTGCTGACATGCACCGCGTCAGTCATGCATTTCCCTTTCAGAAATAAATTTCTATATTTGTGCTAAAATATTCACGACTCTGACCCTTTTGTTATAAATATTTTAGTGGTTTTGCACATTTTGCTTTGTGTTTTAATGCAAGTTCTTGAAAATTTAATATAATAATGATGACGATAATTAAATAAAATACAAAGTTTAAATATTTGTTCTATATTTTTATCAGCTTTAGCAGTATCCAGCACACATTTCTCACCTGAGTCTTTTAAAATACCATGTATACCATGCATACCTAATGTGCACTTCAGATTAAGGTTTGATTAAAATTTCAATTAGTCATTTAAAATAAATAAACAAATAAAATACTCCCACTACAAAAATTTGAAACACAAAATTTGACATCACCTAGCTGCAGTCTGATTGACAGGTCTTTTAGAGCCGTGACTTAGACATGACAACAAATCAAAGTTACTCAGGACTCAAGATGCTGTTAAAGGTCTGATTACATACGTGATGTTTGTAAACATAAGAGCAAAAACATATTATGTTGCAAACACTTGAGTTGAATTCATAATTCATATATGTGAATACATAATCAGAGGGTGGGGCCTGTATTTACCTTGGCAAAAGGCTATTAGAAGACATAGGTCCTTATTTATAAATGTCCTTTTTGTCTGTATTAGTATGAATATAATATATACAGAATACTGTACTTATTTATCATGTTTATTTACTGTGTAGCATTGGTTTAGTGCAAAATAAACACTTCCTGTGTGATGCATTACCTTCCCCTAAGAGCTTTTATTGTGAAACATCGGCAGGAAATGAGGATTTTCAGTAACAGCTTAACATTTAAGTAAAATCAAACAGAATGAATTAATCAGTTAGTGCTACTATGTTGAATTGTTGGAATTAATGCTGGAAAATATAAATTATGCTGAATTTACCGTGACAGCCATTGTAGCATTAGGTAGCTGTAATTGTTTTTTTTGTCCATATAGACTACAACCAAAGCTAATATTAACACCCATGATTTTGGTGTGAGGTTTTAACTTACAATATGGTTAAAGTTAAAAAAACATAATTAATAAATAACTGTCTTTAAAACCCAAGAATACTAACACACTCATAAAGGACAGTCCAGTGCTGTAACAGTGTGACCTACATGAAACAGCAATACAACCACTAACCCTCACAGTCTCACACATGCGAATACATCCTGCACACACAATTCTGCCTCATCCGTTTATAATTTAAGACTTCCCGTGCACAATTTCCCGTAATTTACAAGACGCTGAAAAAAATAATTAAACGTCAAACTCCATAGACTCCAGACCCCGAAACTGAAAATGCACTTCAACAGCAGAGATATCAAATTAATGCAAAACCCTTCGTTGTACTTTTGGAAGAAGGATGAAAGCAGAAAAAAGCCTCAGTCGGCTGCAGGCATCTTTCTTTGCTTTCCTCAGACTCATTTCAATTGTCTATGCTGCTGTGCATGCTGGATTCATATTCAGCCGGAAGAATGCTCACTCCCTTTCTTTGGCATGCACGCAGGAAGGACCTCAGGCTGGACCGGGATGACCTTCTGCAGCCTGAAAATTCCTGCTTTATCATAGTTTTAACTCTTTAAGTACAGGCTTGAAGTTGCTTCTCTGGGCATTTGTCTTTAATCGTTACTCAAAGCACTTAACAGTACCATGACATAACATTTTCATGGGTCATAGCAGTGGGATTTTACCCAGTAACCATGTCAGTGAAAGTAGGAACTGATCTGCACAGGAGTAAAGTCTGTGTAGATATATCTAGAGGTCATTCGATGCTGCTACTCACGGCTGATCATTGGAACATACAGAGATAAAGAAACAAATAATATTCGTCCAAACATGGAACAACCTGAAGAACTTGAAACATCCCATAAGGTTTTATATATATATATATATATATATATATATATATATATATATATATATATATAACAAGAAAATATTTTATTAATTTAAATGGACAAATACATTTTGTGTAAAGCATATTGTCCATGCATTTGTTTTTCATTTTGTTACAGTATGTTTGATAATCTATACAGATTCCAGTTGGAGGTAAATCTGACCTGGAGGCAGGGGCGGATCTAGAGAAATACTCAAGAGGGTGGCACGGAGACTTTTAGGGCTGAACTACTGTCGCAAACAATCACACATCAATATTTGCTTGGAAGAGCCCCCAAATGAAGATATTTTAACTCAGGAACATTACACTGTCACCCCCGTAGATCCGGCCCTGCCTGAAGGACTTTTAGAGATCACTGTCCGGCTCCTCCAGGTCTCACTGTGGGGTTTATTGTGGAAAATGGAAAAGCTGATCCCATATCAGCCTCACAAGACACGTTCATCCTGAACTCAAGCCGCCCTCAAGCTCCAGCTCATCTCCACCTGCTGGCTGATGGAACCACATTCCTTTAATACCTGTAATTTCCTGATGGATCACTATGAACTGCCTCTTTCCCTCCAACCTTCCCTTTCTCTGTTTTTCATTCAGTATGTAGGTATCTGTTTCTACAGCAGAATTCACTGTCTTTCTGCTTATTGCACAGTCTACTCTCATTTCCTTTTCTGTTTGGTTTTCCTGTTTACATTCCAATGTCAGTGATGAATTCAAAAGGTATGTCATCAAAGAATGAAGGAAATACCATTTCATTTGACCAATCGTGTGTTCCCCCCAGTTTAAGGGACATTAAAGTAAGACATTCTTTTAACAATCAAAGTCTTTCTTTAGTGGTTTTGACCATCAGTTCTATTAGTTATGATAACTGTTGTTTACTCAACAAGTGAAATGGTAGTATGTTGATAAAAATAACTAATCGTCCAGGTGTGTTTCTGGGGGAGATCGAGGACAGACCCCTTCCAACGTTCAGTGTATGAACAAAGAGGATGGACCGGATGTGAAGCTGAATTTGACCCAGCACAGTGCTTTGTTTTGTTTAAAGTCATACTTCTGATTTGAGGAGTGGGTCGGAGCAGGCAGGGCTGACGAGAGGATGCTGACTGCAGTTCATTAACGGCCACTGGTGTCACTAAAAACAAGGACTTTCTGAAACTTGCATACTGCTCCTTCAGTTATTTGTGCCTTCTTGTTAATTCCTTAAATGTTATACATTAAGTTTTTTCTGTCGTTGTGTAAAAACCTGGGACCTGACTGGGTTACGGCAAGGATCTGCAGTTCTAGGTGGCTGGATCATATAGTTTGATTGTCAGCCAAGAAATGTGCAGCTGGAGTCACGTGCAGCTCACAGTCCAACACTGGTCAAACATTAACGGAGGCCGGGCTGCATCCAGAGAATGACTGGACCGGAATGATGCAATGTGGATGCAAAGACAGAAACCTCCCATGCAGTAATAGTAAGGTCACAAAAACAAATCCTAGTCTGTGAGATTCAAGCAGTTTACCCAAAGTCATTTAAGGACAATTCATAATTTTATCCACAGAAATATGCTGCTATTTAAAAGCTACGGCTGCGAAGCAAAAAAGGGGGAAAAGGTTTTGTGTTGTGACAGGCTGAGGCGATGACGGGTCTGTAATGTAGTGACTGTAATGGTTGTATGGACAGTATGTGCATAGAAAAGTATAGTAAGAGTATTTTGTGTGTGCCTGTGCATGGAAGAGAGAAAGACACAATGAACAATGAATGAAGAAAAAACGTGGTATGTGAAGAGGCGGAAAACTCCCCGAAAAAACAATGCTGTGTACTGCTTAGATAAAACCAGATAGCATTTAATTTCAAATGAAGAGGTGACTAACATCAGTCAGCAGCAAGAATGATAACAACATGGTTCATTAACTATCCTCCAGGCAAGTTACTTGTAAAAATTGCTGGGAAAATTACATATAGCACAACACACAGGACCTGAGAGGCGTGAGAGAGATAAAACTGGACAATTTTTTGAATGTGATTATTGAATTGATATGAAGTCAGTGTTTCAGAAACTATAGTTTGAGGTCAGTTATAGCTTGATTTAGACAAGTAACTGCACAAATAACTGTACCCTCTGCATATAAACAGATCTTTGCTCTGTGAACATGTATCACTCAAGTTGATACATGTTCAGCTTACACTGAGGGATGTTTGCACCAGTTTGTGCCGCCCAGTGTAAGTTTGCATCTGTTTGCATTGATGTAATCACACAACTTCTAAATTAACCTCCACTAATTTAATGATAGCAACACAGCAGACACTGAGTGTGATTATCAGACTCTCCAAAGCCAATCCAGTGATTCACAGCAGAAAAGCACTTAATATAAGAATAACCAGCACTTAAATCATATAAAACCAACAGCTCTGTGCACCTCATATGAATGAAAAGTGAAAAGAAAACTATGTGACCAGGTGGAAGTTGGTGTGTGTATGTGCCTGTCCTTTATTTGCTTTAGAGGACGTTAACATTATAAGTTTAACCTTTGTACTTTATATCGAGGTTCATAAATTTGTGCGTCTGCGTGGACACAAGGCTACACAAATGAACTCTTCGTGTCCTTTGCATCTGTGTTCGTGTGTGTATGTGGCCTGTGAATGTTGTCTAAGTTGAAAAGTCAAAGGTTATCAGCTAGGACAGTTATTTCTCTGGCACATGTCCAGGTAGATAAACAACCGGGACATGCGGTATTATTTTAGTGTGTGTGTGTGTGTGTGTGTGTGTGTGTGTTCAAGTGTGTTTCATTAGTTTAACTGATTGTCCTGTATCAATCCGCAGAGGTCAGAGGTCACAGTCTGAGCAGGTAGAGATTCAACTTCTTAAGAAAATGTACTTTGTTAGCTGTCAAACATGGAACCTTTTTTTTCATGTTGTTCAACAGATTATCCTTAAAAAAACAGGGACAATTTTTCTGCAAACACATGATGCTGTGTAATTTCTGAAAATTAATTTCCAAGTGGTTTGAGCAGCACAAATTTTGTTCACCCCCATTTTGCTGTGATGGAAGAGGAAATCTCAGAGACAGTTACCTGAAAACAAGGACAAATAAAACCAAAACTGAACAATCTTCAGACGTTGTTGAGTCCATTAGGAGAAACGCCTTTGATCTGCATGTATTTCAGTTCAGCCTCTGCATGATGCAGCCTGCCAAAGTGCAACTGGAAACCAATGTAGAAATTAAAGTTTCCATCCATTTTTTCATTGTTGTTGGTTGCAATTTATCTTTCTCTCTTTCCTTTTCTTTTTCTCTCTCCACCTTTTGTGACGCTCCCTGCATTTTTTTTTTCAAAACCTCAATCCTCTGGACAGTAGGATGGAAAACATCTACAGACTTTAGGCATTTCAGTGGTTTTCACTGTAACAATGTGTTTGCTGCACCGAGGGTTAGAAAGCTGTTTCTTTATTATCACAGTGGTTTGACCTCGAGGAGTTAGACAGTGATAACCTCTGCTCACACGTGTATGAACTCAAACACTTCTCCACATACTTTAATGTACATGTGAGCACATACACACCAAAACACACCAAAACACACCCAGTCATCCACACAAACACACAGATGCATGACTGCACAAAGAATAGAATCAAAACTATGAACAAATACAAAAAATGTTTTGCTCGCATGCATGATTTTATTCCGGGTGAGGCTCTGATTGTTTCTCTGTACAGCTGACATATTAAATATTTGGTGCTCTGTTATTGCATAATAAACACTGTGATTTTAACAAGTTAATACAAGTAGCAAAATATGGAGATTCCAACCTTGATTGCTTTTTGATTGCTGTCTTCAAATAAAAGTTGTAAAAGCTTATACAAGCTGAGCAATTTTTATTAGACAAACCAGTCTAAGTTTACAGGAAATGTGTACTTTGTATTTGTGGAAAATTTATATTTTTTTATTTTAAAAAAAAACTACATCTTCAAAACATTAATTTAATTTGAAACAAAATAACTTATCCTAAACTTCCTGTTTTCTGCCAAAATGAAGTGACACTGATAGAAATGGATTGTCATACTAATGAAACAAAAAAAAGGTAGTTATGTTATGAAAAATAATTATAGGACAGTCACTTTTCATAACATATGATCCCAACACTTCAGGTTTTGTATGTGACCACAATATCATGTTAGACTATGAAATACACAATCAAGAGTTTCTAAGTAAACACATGAGGTCTTCTCTCAGAGCTGCAAACATACATAAAATACAAAAATAAGGATTTGTCCACCAGCACAGATGGATTTAGAATTTTATAAATTCTTTTTTAAAAGCCTCACAGGTTTGTTCTGCGAGGGCACGTCTGTCTTAGCACAAGCGTTCTGTTCTGTTGTGAGGAGGAGGAGTGAAGCGGTGGTTAACCAGGATGGAAATAGTCTGCGTGTAGCCCACGTTGGTCTGCGGAGGCCTATAGAGCTGCTCCGTGCAACAGAGAGTCTGTCTCTGAGCTGGAAGATGACCATGAGTTCTGTCTGTACATGTCAGAGACATGTAGGCATGCAAGCAGCATCTGAGGCAGAAACACACACGCATTGAGGGAATACTATAATTAACACTAAGACATGACTCATGTTATCAGCCTGCTGACGTGTGGGGCCGTAAGAGAAACCAAGGAGGAGTCACGAATGAATGGAGTCTAAAACTCTGTCACAAATAAATGAAGATCAAATTTACAAAGCAGTTTGGCCACTAGTTGTTTTGGATGTTTTGCTCTGCATTGCACAGAGTGATGGATGAATAGACAAACATTACCGTCTTTGGGTCTTGCTGTGAATGCTCAAAATTACTGTATGTGGTGCTATTTTGACTTTTTTTCTCCACTGCTTTTTAAAATTAATTTATTTGCTAAAGTTTCATTCTCCAAAGATATAAAAATGCTAGTTCAGAAGCAGCTGCTGCATGAAACAAAGACTTAAAACATGAAGCAAATATGAATACACCAGAAATGAAAAAAATATACTCAATTACCAAACTCCATAAAATCCTTCAACCCCACTGTGAATATAAACCACAGAAAACATAAAGCAAAAACACTCGTGTATACAACTGACTATGTGTAAATACAGCAGGGTCTCTACGGTGTTCAGGGGGACTACTTTACTAAAAAATAAAAAGTAGCAATTAACAACAAAGACCTTCTTGTTTCCATCCCAACACTGCTGGCTTCGTCACAGAACCTGCATGGGTGTTTCTGGGGCTGAGCTTCACTCTCACCAGGACTGTAATAACTTCTGGAAACTGATTTCTAAATGCCTCAGGTGTGAAATCTTTAGCTCTTGAGAAAGTCATGCTCTGTTTGGAGATAGCAGGAAGGCTGAGGAGGTCAAGGAACAGGAGAGAAGTTTTGGGTTGGGATCTTAAGGCAGCCTAGCAGCGGCTGCGTGTGGTTTGTGGTCTTCACCACGACACCAAATCTGGGTACAAAGTGCTGTTTCAGGTACCAGATTAGCTCTGCAGTACGAAATGTTCCTCAGCGTCTGCAGAGCAGAACAGATTTTAAAGTAGCCGTGAGGAACCCGGCCTGTGTCAGAGTTTTAACTGTGCTGGGAGTTTCATATGGGGAACTTTCCTGGCTCAGGTACTGTAGAATCACACCTGATAAAAGAGTTCTGTATGTGGTTTGTGGGGAGACCTGATTGGTTCCAGCTTTAACAAGGACCAGAGGAAACCTAACTTCTTTGTCTTAAAGAAATAGCTTTGTTTGTTTCTCCCAGTGTGAATATACTGTAAAGTGTTTGTGTTCCTTATCAACCTTCACATCTGATACAAACCTTTTAGCTCACTCTATTTCTGCAGCAGATGAAAGCAGAGTGGATGATTGTTGCCCGGTAGCAAGTCGATCCTCAAAGAGCTCCTTCATGAAAGTTCAGTTACGTAATGCAGTAATGGCATCCCGTGTTTAATAGAACTCACTGCTCCAAGACCTGACGTCAGCCAGGCAGCAGCACTTTATTAAATGGAAGAAACAGAGGGAGGTCGCCTGGGAGACATTTATACCTGCTGCTCCTGCATAAAGCATAGAGATTTACATCACATATTTTATATTGTATAAAAAATCCCAGTTTGGGCTTCAGTCTGCGTTGTCCCTCTTAGTTATTGTGGAGTTGTGTTTGAGTCCACGAACCACCGTCTCCTACAATGTAAACACATCTCTTTCAAACCTTGTTTGGACATTAACTAGGTTTATTGTGTCGGCAGCTGCAGCCAACGTTTCCTATCGGTGCCAGAACAGCCTTTGTATCACCACTCAACCATTACAAACTGGAATTTTTTTCACTGATTTTTTTGAGATGGAGATGAAGAAAGGAACAGTATCATGGAAACTGTGTTATTGTGCTCACTGTATATATCAACTTTTAAAGGTATAATATGTAACATTTCCACATTAAAATGTCTAAAAACTACTAGACGTATGCTATATATGTTGTTGAGTTGTCACCCCGGAGAAATCCATAACTTTCCTCAAAGTAATGGTGCATTTCATTTGGTCGCCTGCTACTAGGTGAAATCATATGTAAACAGAATTATACTCATTAACAGTAATACAGCATTTCTGCCACACAGTATAGTTTTTTCATTAATTGCCGCTTTGCAACACAGTAATCCAGTAGAGAACTGATTTATTGATTTGACGTTTCAGTATCGATCTGGTTTACTACGATGTCATGCCAGCCGCCAAGCTGACACGTACGGTAACGTTGTAACGTTACAACAACGTTCATAAAGTTATTTCTGACCACGAATAACAGTGCTACCCCACAACTGAATTCTCCACATAACATGGTGGTGAAGACAACAACTCCCATGATCCCACGCTGCTTCACAACGTCATCAAACTGCGTCTTTTGTTATTGTTTTGATTGAGAGAAATGACACTCTGTGTGTAAATTAATCTAAAACAATAAAAACAATTATAAAACAAATATTACGTGTGCTGGCATTAATAAAAAGCTTCTTCTCTAAATACAAGTTGAGGAGTTATTTTAAAGATGTCACTGATTGTGCAGCCTGACATCTTCAGGCAGGAAGATCAGATCTGGCCCAAAGTAAAGAAGTTAGATGCTTGCGTTGCAGCACTGTTTAATGATAAACACTGAGAGCTGTGAGGACTGCTGAGCTCATAAACTAAAGCATGTTTTGCCATAGACAGAAAAGCTGCAGTGTGTTTGTGTTTGTGTCTTGTGTGCAGTTTGTGCGTCAGCGTGTGCATTTGTGTGTGAGCGATGATCCTGGTTCGGCTTTTAAAGGTCGAAACAGCAGAGAGATATTTTGTCCCCTGAACTCAAAAAGCAGAAGATCACATTCCTCTGTGGCAGAAATATAAAGTGTGTGTGTGTGTGTGTGTGTGTGTAAACAAAGCTGAGCAGAGACTCTTTCAGCCAGACCACACAAGAACCATATCAGTTTTTTTTTTCACATTGAAGTTGCCTTAATACACATCACATAAACTTTACATTAACCACGACCTTTCTCCATTTGAAACATGAGGCTGATATCTAAAATATTCACTGGATTGTCTATCTGAAGTGTCTTCAAGTTTATTTTCAGAGCAAACTATGAAAAAAAAAAAATGGCGGAAAAGAAGGTAGAAACACCGGCCTGACAACCTGAAGTGAACTTCAGTCTGACACTGTGAGAACCTTCAAGCCCTTTTTGTCCCATCTGTATTTGATAGGAAGCCTGTGTTACTGCTGACTACTAACCAAAGAATACTACAGTTTTTATGCTTTCAAATGAGTCTCTCTAGCCTCCTACAGTACATCTTCAATGTGTTTAGGGATTTGAATAGATCTGGCATTGTGCTGGTTCGTGACTGTTTCCCCAGATGTAGAAACAGTTGACTGATCCAGGATGCGGACGTGATCCCCGTAGCAGAACCAGAGTCCATTCTGACCACAAACCAGTGGATGAGATACAGCTGTGGAGTTGGCTGTCACCACAGAGTCTGCGTCGTATCGTGTATCCTATCAGCGTGATTTTCAGATGACAGCCAGCACTCATTGGTTAAGCCAAAATAACCAGAAACAACTTACATGAAAAGACAGCAGTTGTCTTATATATTTCAATACAAAGACAATTGCAGCCGAAGCTTTAACTTCACGTTTGGAATGAATTTAAGCTGCAGATGTGACAGTCGAGCAGCACTGAAGGAGCAATGACCCTGAAATATTTCTGTTAACAAGCAAAACAGCCTCCTCCCTTGGTTTTCTCCCAGTTGTCTGTTCGTTTTTTGGCACGTTTGTGTTTTTTTTTTTGTCAGAAGAGATATGAGACTGCATATCTGAATTTTGTGTCAGTGGTCAAATTAATGTCTCACCTGGTGTTGGTGAAATTCTTGTAACGTAAACTAGTGAAGCTACAAGTTATTCTTTATTGGAAGACATTAAGCACTTTTGTTGAGAGTAGCAAACTACTCTGCAAGCTCAGAAAATGTAGCATGACAGACTGAAGCTCTTTCACATCAAGAAACATCTGAACTGCAGTTCAGACTGAAACATCTCTGCGACTGTTGGATGGATTACCATGAAATGTTGTGCAGACATTCATGGCCCCAGAGGATGAGTCCTAATACCTTCGGCAATCTCCTGACTTTTCTTCTAGGACCCCTCAGGTCACTATCCAGTCCAATACTTTAGTGTATGACCTAATGCCTGCAAAGCTTAGCCTCAGCTGTACTTTGTACTTAGTGCTAATAAGAAAATAAGATGGTAAACATACTAAACGTTACACCTGTTTAACATCAGGATTATAGCCTTGTCAGAGTGATCATGTTCTCATGCTGACGTCAAATCCACGTCGTGCAGCCTCAGGGCCATCAGCAATGTGCTGTTTTAGGTCACAACGTGGCGAAAGTCTGCAGGTGGAAACGATAAGAGCTAAAGAGGCCGCTGACAGGCCGCTGATAAGCAAAGTTTAAGTTAATGAAACTCTGACAGAAAATGGGTGGAGATGTAGACATAAAGATAGTTAAAGGCTTCTCCAAATCATAAGTCAAGAGAGTTCACATAATTTCTGAAGTCTTATCTGCCGTGAGTCAACTTATTCATGATGACAAGCCCAAGACCACCACCACTTCTCTCCTATACAAGCCTCAGGTACAAGGTATAACTGATAAGAGAGCACAGTCACAGTGCAGCTTTAAAACACACTTCTGTACAGAGGTAAGTAATTCAAGTTTATCAACTCCAGTCCTGGACTTCAGTACAGTTTCAAGATTCTTTTTTTGGGACACTTTCTACTTTGCCTCCACTATTTCAGACAGAAATGTTACTTTTTAGTCCTTTAGTCATCTGAGTGCTGGCATCACTGGTCACTTTTCATATTCATCATGAGGTATAGCTGCTGTCTGGTAAAACCCTCCAAAATGTAAACTTTTCATAAATGCCTTAGTTATTTATTTTAAATAAAGAAAACCATAATTAATTTTTTGAGTGTCATTTCAATGTTTCAAATGACACACAAAAAGCAAAAATTGTGTAGTAGATTACTGTAAAAATTTCAGTAATCTGCCTGTTAAACATAGACATGGACACCCGGCTAACATTCTCAGGATCTAATAAAACTTAACCGCCATCAGCAGTTCATCTGAACCTCCTGCTCATCCTCACGTGTAGACGGCATGAAACCATTTTCAGTATATCACACGTCCTCTCTTCAATTTGTCAGCCGGCGTCACGCTTTAGTACGAGGATCAGCTATTCCTGTAGAGCGCCGGCAGCAGACGGGGTTTGCTGCAGGAGTGTGCAGCTGTAACGTGATGCCCCGCTAGTGCCGCCACGTCGGGTCCACGCCGGGTGAGCGTGATCAGCTGGAGAGGGGCAGGGGTGGGGGGGCAGGAGGGTAATAGGAGAGTGGTGAAGGATGACAGAAAGAGAAAGGAGTAGAGGACGGGGGAAGGAAATGTAAGGAGAGTGGGAGAGTGGAGGAGAGAGAGGGATGGTGACGCAGAACTAAAGAGCCTTTCAGAGCCCTGACCTCAACTAGACCTTGTTCACATCCAGACTGAGTCCTGTGTGTCAACAAACCCATCATTTACCAGGCAGAGTAGGGCAGGGTTCACTGGCTTCTTAAGCACCTAAAATAGATTCAAAATCAGAATTAGGGACCCTTCAATTATCTGATTTTGTCCAAGGAACCCATGGTTACTATGGTTGATTGAAAAAAGTTTCTTTTGGTGGCCGTTTAGTTTAGTTTTAGTCAATGAAAACTATTGAGATTTTATAGTCATCAGATTATATTGAACATTTCAGTAAATCCGGTCGAGCCAAATCAGAAAGTGAGCTGCTCAGGTGTTGGCTGCACACTGGGCTGTTGTTTGTGACTGCAAGGCGTACGGCCGTTAGCTGTTAACTCGTTAGTTTAAGACTGAAGCTCCTTCTGCTGCTTTAAATAAACTTGAAATCTTGCTGAAACATCAGCGTTTTCCATACAGTACATACCCACCCCGCTGCACTTTCACGCCAGCATCCCCCCGCATATCACCCACACCAATATCGCATGTTGATAAAGTCACAGTTAGTCTTTAATGACCTCGGTACTGCCTCACCAACTTAGTCATGGAAAAGAAGGTCGTTGACGGACGTATTTATTAACGAAATGAACACTTCTACCTTTAAATTAGTAAGATTCACTGAAAACACGACAGTTAAATAATTCTTCCAGATTTATTTGATTTAAATGTTTCTAAAAAGATCCTATACAGCCCAGTTTGTCAGCAGAATATCAGAATATCTCTGGATGGGATCTTTGTGTACCACGTCCAAAGATGATTAGACTTTCCAGCCAGGTGGAGACTTTATTTCAGGTTCAAGAGATTGTATTGATTTCTGTGTCTGTAACAGAAAGTCAAGAAAGTTTGTTTGACAGAGTTGTTGGTTAAGATTAGTAGTTCATTGTCCAACTCTCCTCAATCCATGAATCTCTGTGAGGTTAGGATTTAAGTTATGAAAGTGACACAAAGATGATTGATTGATGATTAGTTCATTAAAGGTTGTTTGCTCATTACCATTGTTTCATTACAAATAGATAAAAGAGCATAAAAATGTGCTCGACATGCCTTTACTGCATGAAAACAGCTCAGAAGACCGAATCCAGGACTGCAGCCTGCTCTGGAAACTAAACTGGAATAAACTCTGGAAAGAATGGGAGGAAGAAATCATTAAATAGCCTCAGACTACGGGCCATCGGAGATAAAAAGCATCCATTAGCACAAGCAATGCTCATGCAGGAAGGGCAGCTGACAGAGGACGTTAATGGGGTCCTGTTGTGTCTGCTGTCAGAGAAATGTGACGAGGAGGGTCTGAAAAGAACCCGAATCCACGTGAGTCTTTCTGGATGGACAGAGAGGGGACAAAGAGAGCTGAGGCCTCATCAACCCACCCACCCACCCACACACACACACACACACACACACACACACACACATACACCCACACAGAAGCTCCAAAATACCTTCACACGTGTATGAGCACTGACTTTTTTCCCCATAATTCACCATCCATGCGTACTTGTGCTGAAATAACTCAACAATTGACAGATAAGTGAATTTGCAGGAAACTTATAAAGATGAATATTGATCATTAATTACTTTCAAAATGCAGAAAGCAAATTCAGAGCTTCTTCAATATAACTCAAAGTACAAATACAACCATGAGGAGCTCACAACTTATTGAAAATATTCACATCATTTTGTTCATGTGCACATTGTTTGAGTCACATACAGTCGCATGACAGCATGTGTGACAGTGTGTGGGGGTGGATCAGCTCTGGGGGAATGACAAGAAGGGATGCCAGGCATCTTGAAAATGTTTGATTTTGTCCTGTGAGCTTTTCTAAACTGGAACGTTCAGTCAGCAGATTGAGTTCTTCCAGTTAAAACATGTTGGACATGTTGGACTGGTGACTTTGGACAGTTGGAAAAAAGTCCTCTTCTGACCCCAATGCACAAATACATTCTCAAGCAAACCTCTGAACAGCTGTCACATTTCGAATGACAAATACAGAAACGTGCTCACACACACACACACACACACACACACACACACACACACAGACTCTATGTGACTGAATGTGTATTGTCTCTGAGACTTCGGTCTTTCATCTTGTGACACAACATGAACATGTATGTTTACTGTATTTAGAGCAGAACAAATTCTCAGAGGTCAAAGGTCACATTATGTGAACTAATGAGGCCTCTGGGAGGCCTGTCGGTACGTATGAACTTGTTTTCACGTCCATTAGAATCATAACGCCTCAGTTCTTACTAGATCTAAGGAATAGTCTTTAACTTTGCTTTTTTTGCTCTCTCACTTTTATTTCTATGTCTCCAGCAGAGAGATGTTTCCGTGATGTGTTGCTTAAAAGCTGTGGTGAACATGATTTTAAACACTGTACCACTGTAGCTGCTGTCAGCACCAGGAAAGCACCGGGGATGGTTTAAAAAGAGTTAACCAGTCGTTAAATAGGTGAACATATAACATAGATGGAGGGCATTGGCTTCCTGCTCGGGGTTTCTGTTCACCAGGCGCAGCAGGTGCAGCATGAGGCGGACTTGATTAACTGGTGTTGAAAGTCACACAACACGTTGCTGTCACACAAGTCTGACAAGGGACAAAATGTAACAGGAAGCCGCACATGCATCCAGCAGTGAGGAAAACTGGATGACAGGATCAGATAAGCTCCAGCCCATAAAAATAAGTCTAATCAATTTAAGATCTTAATTACTCTTATTGGTTCCTTTCACCACTTGCACGTACGTTTCAATCTGCTCGGAAAAGCTTATTTTTCAGGCCTGACTCTGGGTCCTTCTAACTCCGCCACCTTCGTCATAGAGAATCTCGAATCAGACAAAATGTATATCGGGGCAAACGGAGCAAGTTTCCTGAAGGTTTCCAAATAAACTTAAATGTTACATAAATCATTTCAAAGTCTTGTCTTTGTGTTCACTCCCAAATTAAACAGAACACCCAAATAGTACAGGGTGTATTTGTACATGATGTATTTACTGTCCAGAGGTAATGTATGTGAGGAACAGGTTGCAACAGGTTCACACAGCTCAGACAGGGGGACATGAGAGGCTGTGACAGGTCATGTGAGGTGGAATAAAAGGCCACGTGAGTTAAAGGCCAAACAGCGTATATGACACCACAGAGAGGGTGAGGCAGGGTGAGAGGGTGGCAAAAAAAAGAGGGTTAGAGAGGTGAAGGGAGATTGGAAAGGGCGCAGAAGTGAGAGGGAATATGGAACTGTGTAAGGAAAAGGTAAAAGACAATAAAAGTAAGTGAGGTTAATTTTACAAAAGTAAAATAGGTGAGAGAGAGAGAGAGAGAGAGAGAGAGAGAGAGAGAGAGAGAGAGAGAGAGAGGAAAAGATAAAAGTATGGACAGAAAGGGGTCGTGAATGAAAGATCTGGGAACAGAGAGATAAATCCCAGGTGGTTCAGGACGTCCAGATGTCAGAACAGCAGCCGAGTCCTCAACTGACCGTGAAAGTGCTGCTGTGATCAGAGGACGGACCGAGACATGAGGTCAACAGGAGGTCCACCTCGGGTTCAAATCTAGTGTGTGTATTAAAATATTTCATTAGAAAATCTGGGAAGCTTCATGAATCAAGACAATTATTCTAGTCAAATTGCTGATGTGACGTTACAGAGGAGGTACAGCATCAA
Organism: Lateolabrax maculatus; assembly: GCA_031216445.1. NCBI lineage: Eukaryota > Metazoa > Chordata > Actinopteri > Acropomatiformes > Lateolabracidae > Lateolabrax > Lateolabrax maculatus. The sequence goes on from CM062209.1 coordinate 1,688,258, forward strand.
ACTGCTGATTAATTCTGACTAATACAACAAACCTGCTCCAGTGAACTGATAACTGTCCGTTAAGTAGGACAAGACTTAGCCTGTTTTGTAAAACTACAGTCAATCCATAGTTACACAACACAGAAATACTCACTCACATTGCCAGGCGCTCACATGCTGATCGGCTGGGTGACGATGAGTTTCAAGTTTCATCATCGATGGTTTTAGATACAGTAATTAGTTCTGGATGTGTAGCTGATCTACTAACTGGTTCTCCAGGTACAACAAAGGGCTTTTATATTGCACTTAAAGTGTTTTACAGTGCAGACAGAGAAAAAAAATACTATATGAGAATAATATCAACTTGTTGTGTTGGATTTTAGAATCACCGTTGTAGTCACATTTTATTAATTCATTTTATTGAATGTCTTGTGAGGCCTCTGGTCCTCGGTCGGAGGCCTGGGGCCCGTGCATTAAGGCGCCATTGGCAGGAGAACCAATGAGCAAAGAATACATTAAAAAGGGTTCGAGTCAAATTACTGATGGCGATGCTCCAAATCCGCTGCACACAGATTCAATATAGAGGCATGAAAAAACATGAATCATCACATTCAGAGCTCGTGGACCTTAAATGTGAAATGACTGCCCTGACTGACCCAAAATAATCGGTGAAGGAAAGTAAACTTGGCAGACAGTGGTACGATCAGCTGTGTAAAGACTGTTTGTCTGGTGGTTTTTTGTGCATGCTGCACTGCTGCCAGGGCCTTCAGTTTGCATCAAATTCTCACCTAATCTGATCGTGTCAAGTCCTGTTTATCAGCTGCACAGTTATAAAGCAGAAATTGCAAAAGTTTATTTGAGTGTTGCAATGTTAAACAGGCTGTGAAAAAATGGGCGGTGACTGTGTTACACATGTTTTTTTTTTATTACAGTCTTTTAAATGGTTTACTCCAGATACAAACAAAGCAAGCAAAGAAACAAACCAGCTCAACCACCTGTCAAGTTAGGTAAAGTCAGGTTAAAACTCTCTCCCCTTCACTTGTTGACTTTGGCAAACATGGAAAAAACAATAAAACTAATCGAGTATGATGGTGATGTGCAGGATTGTTTAAAGTTGGGACCTTAAACGAAGCTCTTGGCTTCTGCACAGTCGGTGAACCTAGGTGAGCGTCCCCTGCAGCACTGTCTCCATGTGGGGGAACAGCAGTCAATGGAACAACACCAGGCTGATTTGAATTGCTAATTGCTAATTATTTATCCATTTAAAATCAATCACTCTGTAAAGCACTTTGAATTGAAGCTTTGGTGAAATCATTGTTACCACCTCGTCCCGATGATGATCCCAGAGACTGAGAGGTTTCATCTTACATCTGCTGGCTTTACTCCACCACCACCTGCCTATAGACTCAGGAGTTCCACCTGTCCCATGTCTTCCTGGGCCTACGCTTATTGAGGATGGATCATGTCAATGGGGTCTAAAGTTATATGACCATAAGCTGATGAGAGGCCATATACGTGTGGTTGTGTGAACTGGTTTATTTATTTAATGTGGGTTTTAAGGTTGTTTGCGATTTGCTTAGTCAGGCCTGAGGCTAAACAGGAAAATTTTTTGAACACATCTATCTTTTTATTTTGTATTCTTAAATTGGTCAAGGTGCATCCAACATGCTCAAGGACACTTGATCCTCCATCAACACAGTGATGTCACATACATATCAGTCTCATAATCAGCTCGTAGGTTTCATTGTAACATCTGAGGAAACAGAGAGGATGTGCAATGTGTTTTTTTCTCTGAAGTGACAAGATAAGGTGTGGTGAAGGGAAGTGATGCAAATTTGTATGGTCACAGTGCTCGACTTTACAGCAGAATAGAGCAGAGACTAAATGGAGAAAAATTTAAATGTGTAATTATCTGTGTTACTTAACAAAAATCTGATCTTGGAGAAGAAATGGGGAAAACAACAACAACATATGAATCATAGCTTGCTGCTCCCCAAATCTCAAGATGGTGTCCTGAAGCACACAATATAACCCTCTCCAGGCCTGCAAGGTTTTGCTACACCAAAATAAGGTTATTTATAAATCTAATTCTAAACAAGGAACTATGCCCACTTTAGTTTACAGCCTCTCTACAGTATCTCTTATCCAGCGACGCTAAACTTGCCGCCGGCTTGTTGAGCCTAAACTGAATACAGAAGATTTCTAGCTGACCTTGGTCTCCCAGATGTCAGAACCAACTCGGCCTTATCAGACTCACAGACACAGGAAGTTAACCTGACCTGTGAAGATCTGTCTTAACTTACCTTTAACCTACAAGAGGGAAATTTAACATACAAGAAGGAAAATTCCTTCACTGGCTGTGCCCAGACATCATGAAGTGGTCGAACAAAACCATTTTTTGGGGGGTGAGAGATTAAATACATATGTTTGCTCAGTACGTGCCTTGACATATGAATATATAGCAAACCCACCTGCTATTTTGGTTCATGTAGCTGCAGCAGCTAAAAGTGCAAAAGGGCGGGGTGGAGTTGAATATAGATCAGTGGTGGTGGTGATGTCTTGTGAGGACCCGCACCCTGAAACCGCATGCACAGGGGGCCCTTTTTCATGACACCCCCTGCCCCTAGAGAGCCTGTGGACACCACTGCAGGACACATCAGGTTCACTGCTGGATGTCCTGCATGTGCTTGATGTTGTTTACATGCAGTGAAGTGAGTCAGATGACTTTTCACTGGCATCAGATGGACATACTAAAGATACTGGATATCCTCTTGGAGCAGACAGACAGGGTGTGGTGGCCCAGGTGGAGTCACGGAGGAGAGAGAGAATTTGGGGGGAAAGCCAATCAGCTCAAGTTGTGTCATGTGCTTCAAAGTATTCCAGGCGTTTGGATCAGCAGGGGAGATCTGTTCAAAGAGATTATTTTTCTTGCACTAAATTGTTGTGGTCTTGAGAAAGAGACATGGGTTAGCAGGGTAATGAGAGACTGAGCACTGTAGCCAGTTTTAACTTGAATTATGAGCGAGCTGAAGCTTTGGTGCTACTTGACAGGCTTTCTCGGGTTATAATGTGCCTCTTTAAAGCTGAGTGAAAACATGTAGGTTAGGTTTGAAGGGAAATCTGCTGGATCGCTTCATAGCACAAAACAGTAAGAGGGCACTGTTCTTTCAGAGCAAACAGACAGAAGATATCAGAGTCTCTGTTGGATGGATGGATGGATGGATGGAGCACAGACTTTGGTTGAGACCTCTGTACCTCAGAATATTTGTTGGAAGTAGGCTACTCTTTTGGGAGTCTATCAGAACCCTTTTCATTGGTCGACTGGTTGGTCCTGCAGCATAATATTCTCCAGACTGCAGCCAGAAGAACATAGAGCCGACTCTTGCTTTGCTCTCCCTTCAGCAGGATGAGGAAGCAATGACGAAGCTAGAAAAAAGCTGCTTGTATAACTGTTCTAGTCTTTTTTTTCCTCCACCAAAGCAGGTTGTTAAAGTCTGTAAATCTGTCGAGTTAAATGAAACTCCTCCAGACCGCGGACGGGCTGAGACTCTGCTGCACACAAAGACTGCTTCTTCACATCTGGAGCAGAAACAGCAAGAGCTTGTATGGCTGTGTGTGTGTGTGTGTGTGTGTGTGTGTGTGTGTGTGTGTGTGTGTGTGTGTGTGTGTGTGTGTGTGTGTGTCTTTGAAAGACAGATTTTACACATGAGGGAGAGAAAAGGATAGTTGGAACAAATGAGAGGGAATTTTGGCTTAAAGTTGTACTTTACAATATTTAAAGTCTTTTTTTCAGTTCTTTTTCCTTTATTTTGTAATTTTTGTTCACCGCTTGCATATTCTTTTCTAGAAGAAATTACCAGAAAAAAGGCCATTTACTTTTATATGCTGATATAAATTGTATTTTGTTTGTCATATATCAATACCAACATCAGTCTTGATATTATACAAACTGTGTGATTTTGTGCATGTATACCTATAAGAGCACAGTTTGTGTGCGTGTGCATGAATAATGAATGTCAGTGTTATTCTCTGCAGGTGACTAACAGTCAGTGTGTATTATTTTGGCCGACACACCTGCTTTATGGGACCAAGACTGAAGAGAGCAGCCTCAGGGGTCAACTGAGGACGGCAGCCGGCCGAAAAATTCAACCACAGGAGGAACATTTACTGCAGCATTACAGATCAGCAGTGTGTTCAGTTTAACACGGCCCCTGGTAGGAAAAGTGCTTAAGTTTTAGTCTTTCTGTCGGGTTCCAGTTCATTTCATACTTTGACCAGTTAACTTTCAGGAGAGACTACATGATTTTCTGTGTCACGATAAAACCAAAATACTTTTGGGAGGTTTTGTAATCGAGCATGTCATCATCACCTGTTACACTCGTTATCACTGTGGGAACGTTGAACTCCAACCACAACTTGGCCGCACCCAGACTCTAAATGTGGGAATCAGTAAGGTTGACTGAAGTTTAGGCCGGGTAACGTGAGCCGGGCTGAGGCGGTTCAGGTGAGGAGGTGAGCCAGGGAAGGAGGTGACCAAGGTGAGAGGGGGTGATGGCTGAAGCTGTCGAGGAGCCGAGCAGACCGGTGAGCCGGGGGACCAGACGAGGGGAGACTGAGGCCAGAGTTGACTGGGTTAACTACAGGCACAGGGATACAGGTATCAGTCATAGGCAGGATGAACAGAGGCTACGATCTGGTGACGTGCTGGACTCTGAACTGGGTATTTATGGCATGGCTAATCAAAATGAGTGGCAGCTGGTTGCCTGACTCTCATACACGTGTGAAAGGGCCCTGTCTTACACAGGGCAAAGGTTACTTGCACCCATATGTTGGCCTTAAAATGAGGGGTGGTCAGGCGCGTTGTCGGCACGTTGTTATCTTGGAGGCAGCGGAAAGCATTTGTGCTGTTGACCAACAAAAACCTGATCCAAAAGTATTTTCCTGTAATTTAAAAGGTGCATTATCCAGATAGTAAGATGCACCTACGCAGGTGGTTACACAGCGTTGGCACTCACATCAGAGCTCATCCTCTTCAGTTACATATCGATGCATTAGCTCATATGTTCTCGATTTACGCAGTCAAATGGAGTTGTTGAGGGGACAGAGGACTGGGAGACGGTGGATTTCTGCTGCTCCCGTAAACGATTAATTTCCTCCGCAGACAACCCTTCAGTTTTCCAACTTGCTGAATTAATTTAAGATTTTGCACCACTTTTTACTCTGCTTAGTATCCATGCCAAGAGCACTCTGCTCTTACACGGTCTAAATAAAATGTAACTCTAAAATAATTGGCTTCAAATTAAAAAAAAAAAAAGCTCTACTCTAAACTCTAAAACCTACGAGACTTTATGATAAAGACATGTTTGTTAAATTCATCTTTATGTACCAGAAAAGAAAGGGAACATTTTCAGTATTTGCATGGTTTGCACTAAAGAAAGTTTTGATAAATTAATGAAATAAATTAAGTTTAGAAATAATCTCTTTTGGTGTCTCTAAGCACTTTTATTTGTGTCAGTTTCTTAATTATAATTAGTGTCTTTGGATTTGGTGCTCAGGTGATGTGAACGTCTGACATGTTGGCGCGACCAACACTTCACAGGAAGTGATGCATCCTGAAACGCATGTTCCCAGATGCTGTTTAAAAGTGAATCATCACTATGAAGGGAAATCTAAAGTTACACTGCATGTTTTCAGTGGCTCCATTGTCTCTCTGTCAGCCCTGCGTGGGATCAACACCTGAGTCAAAGTGGATTGAGAAATCATTTTTTATGTTTTGTTGTACCTGACTGAGTATCAGGTATGAGGTGTGTCACAACGGACAGTGACAGGAGTGCTTGACAGCGCAAACAACGAAATATTACAATTTTAGACTTTTTCCACTTCCGTCTGTGTCCTCACTGATCAGGCCGATGGAGGTTTTGTCACAATCGGAGCAAAAAGACACAGGGAGCACGAGGAAAAGACCCATTCGCAGACACAAAACTGCAGTCAAAAAGGCCAAGACACAGAGAAAACACTGGGAACAGCGAAACACTCTACATACCACAACACACACCAGACAGAGAACAAAGGAAAACTAGGAACATATACGCACAGACAAATAATCAGAGAACCAAGACACAGCTGGGGTGGGCAGGTAGACAACAGGAGAAGGAGAGAAACACAAGAGCAGTGCAAACGAGATCTAAACACGAGACAGGTGTGCAGGGAAACTGAGAAACAGTAGGAAACATGGTCAGGCCGTGACAGGTTAACAAGCAAACATTCAGAAACGCAGTTATAATGAATCGTGTCATAACATCTGAGCCACTTTGGACCAAAGTTGCATTCTGTTTCGTGTTTGCAGTCCAGTCCAGAGTTGAGAACGAACTCTAATCAAAGGCAACAGACAACAAGTCAATATGAATGTTGACCGGGACTGAGTGTCATTATGTAACTCCAATATGTATATATTGCCTAATAATACCACAATGTTTCATTAAAAATACTGCATGTGTATCCAGTCCTCATGCAAGCAAGAGACAAGCCAATAATGATGATGATGATGATGATGATGATGATGATGATGATAATAATAATAATAATAATAATAATAATAATATATGATTTAAATAAACTACTTTTAAATAAATAAAAGATTATGAAACAGGTTCAGTTACACAATTATGCCAGTCCTGCTGGAGACCTAACAATGTTGACCACACACACACACACACACACACACACACACACACCTTTGTCCACATGAATGGTGATAGGAGAATGTGGAAAGTCGTATTCGTATTTTAAAGATTTAGTTTAGTTTTCTTCCATTGAAGAAGTTTGTATCTCTGACCATAACAGCACAGATTTTCTAACAGAGATCCGGGTTTGAAAGAAGCTGTGCTGTATTCATGCCTGCACCAATCCATGAAAAGTAGTGTTTGGATCTATGTTTGAAGGGCAACAAAGAATTAGATTTACTGTTTCATGGCACAAAATGATTCTTAACACTTGTGGAAGTTAATAGGACTGCTGATCAATACTAATATTTAACTTATTAGGTCTGTGTCACTGTGCCAGATATAATAAAACATTATGTGTTGCCAGAATGTGAGATATGGGTGAGCATTTAAAGAGAAGGGTGGCTTTCTTGTTAGTCAAACTTACTGCTGAGGGTAGTTACCAAGATGGCATCTGAGCAAACCAAATAATCTTGATTTGCGATTAGATTAAAATCCACCAAGGTGACGACACACTGAGTCATGGAGGTGGAAGGCTTCTGTCTGCAGCCTTCTACAGGATAATGTGGGAGAGTTAGAGCGGGCCAGGACTGCACCACAGAGGGGATTTAAAACTGAGGGCAAAATATGGGAAGGAAAATTCTATGACAAAACAGAAACACAACAGGGACTTTGAGCCTGAAAATATGGGCATGTATTAACTGAAGTGTCAATAACAAGCCACCAATAACTACAGCCCCCCCTCCACTCCTTCCCGGATCTATCTGATGGCATGTGAGTAAGTGGATAAACTGTATTTGACTCAGTGAAGGGATTTTAAAGGCTTATGTGTTAAACTACTGTGAAACAGCAAAAAAAAGAAAGAAAAGAAAAGGGACCAACTTAAGGTCATTGTCCCAACACTTGGCACCTTAGTGTGATTATTTTTGAAAATTAATAGGGTGAAATTTGCTGAGGCAGCCTGTCTGCTCTCCTATTAAAAAAAGATAATGGTGGACTGTTGCTGTTACTGGCGGGTTACCGAGTGGCAAAGCAATGCTGGCCATGGCCTACATATTTCTGTTTGTTTAATAAACGATAAGATCCCTCGTTCCCGGCATTAAAGTAGGGCACCTCACCAGCACACACAGGAAAAAACTAACTGAAAATAAGCATGCAGAAAAAGCACTGTTGGGGATTAATTGGTGTCGACAGTAAAGGAGAGAGAAACACAATAGTGAATGTGTGTTTGTGTGTGTGGGGCGTAAAGGAGACCATACATGACTGAAACTCACTTCAACAGCAGAGTGGCCATTAACAGAACCAGGGTGTTTCCATTTCAAATGCAAAAATCTGAACCTCGCCTGAAATTAGGTTGACGAAGACAATGAACAATAGTCAATGTGCTTCTGTGCTCACTCTGGTGCACCACTCTCACTGCTAAAAGATCTCACCAAGCTGCTGTTTTTTTTTTTTTTTTTTTTACTTTGACAGATTGTTTTTGCAGATTTTTAAATGCATTTATGCTCCCAGTCATGAGACGACATGTGCCCTTCCCTGCCAATCTGTCTCCTGTCTACCTGTTTTTCAGATACCTGGTGGGTGGAGCAGGGGATTCATCAGTGGCGACTGGGAACAGCTGGGCCCCGTGTTTTCCGTCTATAAAGCCCTGCCTGTTACTAACAGTCACTCTCTCTCCTTCCCTGCAGGCATCTGTTTGGTTATGTTGCAGCTTTAGTTCCTCTTTGGTGCTTTACTTTGTTTACATGCACCACACAACACTACTGATTCCACTCCCCATATGTTTTAGTACTTTTGTTATGTTTTTAATTAATCTCACTTGGTTAAATAAATGATGAGTTACTATATGTTTCATGTAAAGTTCAAGATGTGAAATTTAAATAAGTGCCTGTGTCTCTGCCAGAGCAGTACCAATATTTTAATATTTCAAACTAAAAAAAAATCTCTTTCTGTGTAATTATATTTAATGCAATATTGTGACTATTGTCATGTTTTGCAATAAAGGTTTCATCTGTTAACAAACACATCTTGTGTGGTTCAGGATGTAAATTATTTCTGTGACTTCCTGTTTATTCTCTGAAGGCTGCTGGAAACCGTCTTGTCACTTTCAGTTCATCTCGAACCCCTTTACATTTTGACATACAGGCAAGGAAAGGCCATTATCTCATCACAGGTAACACACAGGTACTCAGTGTGCTCAATGAGCCGCCGGTCGTCGTCCGGGTATGAGCGGGAATTCATGGAGTCAATTACGTCATCATCTGGAGCATTAGTGGGTCAAAGGCGTAAAAGCAACTCACTCCCATGTCAAAGTTACACGATGGCTGACTGCTTATTAAATTCCTGTATTGAATAACTTAAAGCCCTGGCAATCCAAAGCTCGCCTCCCACCTCTGAATCGGTCTCTCAACTTTATAAATATCAAATAGATACACAAAGAACTGTGAAAGTCTGATCCGGCCTATCGCTGCCCTCACCTGCAGCTACAGAGGCAGCCGGTTTGTTTCTGACTACAGGACTGGAGGCAGAAGTTTATCAGTCGTATTCTTATATATGATATTCTTTTTAACTTTTTTTTTTGTTATTGACAGCAGTTTCCATAAAGACATAAAAAGTAGTGGTATCTTCCTGTGTGGATTTAACATGTCTGCAGGCTCCGTGGTGCGTTCAGGTTCCTCTTTACTTTGTTCTGTGCAGCTCTCAGGGTAATTGTGAGCATGAGCATAAATGTGAAAAAGAATGTTAAAAAAAACACACATAGCCAGCAAATCTTTTTTCCAGAGAGGTACGACCCCTCGTCGACCTTTACTGTACTTGTGGAAACACTGCAGTACATACAGTATATAAGACTTGGGCAACAGACAGGCAGAATATGTTTTCAAAAATGGGTCATGCACAATCATTCACTCGTTACAAACTGTTGCGACGCACGTTAAAACCCAACAGAACGAAGTGTACACAACATGTGACAGACAGATACTCGTGAACCTGAAGGTTTACAACTGTTAAATAATAATAAAAATATGAGAAATACATGATTTTTCTCTGCTGTGCCGTCCGCACTGAAAATAATTACATCTCAACAAATCCTTTTGAATCCATCTGAACTATTTTCAAACAGATTTTTGACAAGGTTTTTACATTCCCATCCCACTGTATAACCTGACACAGTTTGGTCCCATTCACATACAACAGATGTGGGTCAGATTAGCATCTAAAAAAAACTACTTGTCAGACTTCAAACTATCCCATTTGTCCAAGCATGAGTTCTTCCTACAACATGTTCCACTTCAAAGCGGTAAAAAGTGGCCTTCTTGTATTCAGCACAAGTACACTGACATTTTTTTCTTTTCTTCCAGTCAGCAGCTCGTTTTTACAAAAAGTCCGACGTGATGTGAATGTGGCCTGAAGTCCTTCACGGATAGATGCTCGGAGAAGAGCTGCTCTGGACTTGTCGTTTAATGATAGAAAGGATTCATTGTTGTATAAGGAGCCGCTCAGTGAGACTGGGTGAATGAGTGACCTAGATCAGACAGACTGATGCGAGTTTGGACGGGGTAACCGTACTAGCTGCTTGACTGTTGCTTGGTAACTTCTTGGTTTTTTGCCAGTTAGTTGCCAGCCAGTTTAGACAACTTGCCATGGCAACCTTATGTAAGACCCTGCTGAGTGCTTAAAACCAGCTCTGCTCAGCTGTGGACAAGAGGCTTTGGATGCCATGAGCATTTGTGGCTCTTAAATCATCCCTGTCTGATTTTTTTTTTATATATATATATATATATATATATATATATATATATATATATATATATATATATATATATATATATATATATATATATACTTCCCTGACCCACTGTTTGCAAGTAAAATGGATTTAAAGGCCCAATGAAATAGCATCTTTACTGTCTTAATGTGATGTAATTCTTGCTGAAACACAATGCTGGGGCCCGACATTGAAGAATCATTGTAAACAGTGTGAAGCACTAGAACTATCAGCACCCATTTCTGCTTGTAAAGTTCCATATTAATCAAATCATGAAAGTAAGCACCAACTCAAAGGAAGATGAAATTCAAAAATTAGGAAAGGAGGAAAAAAAACAGTCCATACAAATAGTGAAGACTGAAAGTTAATTTGAATTAATTAACCAGGCAGGCAGAAAATACATTGCAACCTTTTGTGAATATTGCTGCAATACAATTTCTGACCACCGCTGGCAGCAGTGAGCACAGAGCTCAAAAGCAGAACTTCTTTCGCTAAATGAACAAGAAATTAGAAGAATTTCCAAGGACACACGTGGGTTTTATTTACAAGATTGGTCCAATAAAGCAGAAATAGGTGCTTAACGGAAGTTGCTTTGCAGGGCCGCGATTAAAGCATGATAATCTGTAAATACGTACGCAATCTCAGCCACAATTGCTGAAACATCTCAATACTTAAATAACCACTCTGACTATTCAACTACATGTTAATAACAGAACAGGACACCTGGAAGATGGCTTCTTTTTCCATCCAGCTTCATCTTCTGTTCTGTTCTCCACTGACAGTCAACATCAACAGAACAGTCAAGAACCAAAAAAAAAAAACACCAAACTGTCAGTCAACAGCTCCGGTTCAACTGTATCATAATATTACAACATTTAAAACAACATAAAAACATTTCTGCTGCAGCCTTTCGTTCAGTCAAACAGGCGGCAATGTCAAAAACCAACAACAAAAGTTCACAAGACAATCTATATCTCATGACACACGATAGCATTCTTCTCCCAGCAAAGCTTTATATCCTGACAGTGTGCTGCAAACAAAGCAAAATTATGTAAAACACATTTCCTATGCCATCAAAAAAATATATTTTAAAAAGTCACCAAAGCAGTGAAGTCAGACACAAGACGAAACAGGAAATATTAAAACCACACATCTCGTACACAAGACCTCCAGAAATCTTGAATTCCAAGTTATATTTTACTGACACTGGTCTTATTGCTGCGTCATTCAAATACTTCCCTCTTTAATATTTCTTTACCTTTTAAACATTCATACATACTGAACACACAAGGATGTAATATTGCTTATTGAATCAACGTAATCTGAACTCGAGCCCGACTTCCTGTTCAACATTAAGCCGTCCAAATTCGCTTTCGTGTGAAAATGATTTCCGTCCACGTTAGTTTCAATCAACATAAACACAGGTTAATGCCAACAGCTAAGTCGACATTTAAAATGTGTGATTACAGAGAAGGTTAGAGGCGTCTAAATCTTAACTTTACTGGCACACAGCTCCCAACCCTCACTGGACAGCTTACGTCATTGTTTTAGCAAAGCTTCGTACGGACGGCTGAAACCGAGAGAAAAAATATGTTTTTCAAATTTAAACCGGCTTAATGGAGACATAACAGAATGGGCAAATACCTGGTAATCTGTTTATGATAATAACCTGAGCAAACCAGCTGTGAAACAAGGTTTTTAGAGAAAACATGAAATGTTTTTAATGGTACAGGACTGGTAATATTTAAAATGTAATTCTTGAGCTGACCAGTAACGTCTTGGGAAGGCTGACTGATATTTTCAGAGTCATCTTTTTTCAATGTGACCTCTAAAGAAAATAAACTCCTTCATGTAACTTTCTTCAATCAGGTTTGTCTTACAATACAACCAACACAGTCCATGTGCAAATAAAAGGACTTCTAGTGTTTCTCTGTAGCTGTTGCAGTGGGCAGTCCCCATCTGACCTGCTGTAAATTAAAAAACATCCATGAGTCCAACCCCAACGTAACAATTCAAACCACATTACAGCCCATAATAACATTGTTTGACATAACAACTAAACTGTTGAGAAACTCCTTCCCTCTACAGTCTGATCACGACCAAAGAGATACATAAGGTGCGTTGTGTGTGTGTGTGTGTGTGTGTGCGCAGGCTGGTCACTCCAGGCCGAAACCCTCGGCGTTGGAGATGGCGATGGTGAGTTTGTGTTTGAGCTCCTTCCTGGTTCGATACTGAGGCAGACAGATCTGATTAAAACAGGTGTGAGAGATCGGCAACCTGCAGAGAGAGTAACAGAGCAAGTTTCAACCACGTGTCAGTAAAACAATATAAAAGAGAACCTGTTACTAAATGTTTAACATGTTAAAAAAATAATTATATATTTAATTAGAAACTCTCATAATCAAAAATATCAAAAATATCCCACTCTGTGGAATAGAGCAGCTGTGGAGCAGCAGCTCCATTCTCTGACCCAGATTCAGGTTTTTTTTGCTGTTTAAGTTCAGTGTTCACGCCCCAGTCTGTGATTACAGTCAAGTGTCAATTCAGTGCAATCCAGAGAGAAGAGAGAGGGCAGAGTTACTCTGTAAATGCTTCACCTACAGTGTCTGTTGGGCAACTCAAACTCTTCAGATAATCCAATTAGAAAGTGAAGAGACAGAAAGTTAGTTCCGAATCAGAGTCTGTGTAATATGAACTCAAAGTTACAGTTCAGACCAAACTTCTCTCTCTCATTGTGTTGGTTCAGTGTAGCTTCTCAGAAACTAATTCAAGTATTGGTGAAGTCTGTATGTGTTAATTTGCAGCAGTATGTAAGTGCACATGTCCAGTGTCCCTCAGGACCACAGGTTCTCTGTATGTACATTTAAAGCTCTGAAAGAGTTCTGGTCTCGGTTCGGTCTGTTTTTTTGGCGGCCTACCAGTCAGTTGGAACGTCGATCTTTGAGATTTTGAAGTTGAGGTCGGCCATTCCTCCGACGGGAACGCGGTCGCTTCCCGTGGCGAAGTGGAGGAGCTTCTTCTGTAGCTCCAGAGGGAAGGCCAACACCACGTCCCAGAAACACCTGGTGCAACAGAAAAAAAGAACTCAAACGTGAATACATCAGAGACGAATATAGATCTCTATGTTATCCTCTTTGTTATCCTCTACATCACAGAGACAGGCCTGCCAACTGAACCATCAACAACCAAAATAGAGGAAATCCATGTCATTGGCTGATCAGCTGGAGCTGTTTGATCACTTCAAGGAACATTTGAACATTTAAAATTTGATAAATTTCACATCGCTTCTTGACTTCCAGTGAGATCTGAAGTTAGAATTTCTCATTTCCAAACAAATGTGGTTTTTCATGCAGAGTTTCTAAAATGACAGACAAGAAATAAACCGCTGACAGACAGACAGACAGTATTGAAGTTGTGTAACAGGCCTCCAGCTGCTTGTTGTCAGCTGTCAGCACCGTGCTGAGTTACATTATCTGTGGCTGACAAGTGTTGGCTGGTTTTCCTCCCCTACTGCAGGAAATAAAAGGACTGAAGGACATCTGTGTGTGTGTGTGTGTGTGTGTGTGTGTGTGAGCGAGAGAGAGTTACTTCTTGTTACAAACCTAATCCCTTGCATGCTTGCACTTAAAACACTGCAAACCATGAGTTAATCATCACTGGCTTTCATTTAAATTAAAAAGCAAACTCTGGTTATACTAAAAGAACCTCGGACAGTGACTTGGCTCAGCCTATTCAATAGAAACACCAGATCAAAGGTAAATTTGTGTATCAGAATCTATTTAAGGGATATGAAAGGTCGTATGACACCGTCTGAGCAGTGAGTGCAGGATGTGTAGAGCTGGTCTCAGTTAGCAGGAAGTGGAGGCGTCTTACCGTACGGTGGTGTCAGTCTTGCTGTATCCTTCATACTGAGCAGCTTTCTGCAGAGTGCTCATGTCGAGCTCTGGACTCCCGCACACCAACATCTCCACCTCCTCTGGCCGCAGCAACTACAAAAAACGAGAGAAAAATTTAAATTTTGTGGTCTTAGATGGTTCATCACAAATATATTCTGATAACATGTGTACTAATAATCCTTTGACCAATGACCAATAAAATATTCATGATTTATCTACACCATGATAAATGTGTAGCTACATTTACCAACAGCAACGCTGGATTACATTCATGGGTAATTTCCTGTTAATACCTACATCATAGGTAGGCAACTTGAGTCCAGCGTGGGAATGGTGGACTAACAATGCACCACCAACAATGAAAACTACTGAAAAATGACATTACATTACAGAATTTAAACACATTCAATAGTTATAGCTGAAAAACTGCTGATCATAAATTGTATCAAAAGGAGTTTGATGAGTTGTTAATGTCAACAGGTTTCAAATTTCTAACCCCGGTGGCATCAACCCACCGGATGACAGCAAGCATCAGGAGGCATTTCATGAAAACAGCTGGCTGGATGCAACATCGGCCTTTCAACAGAATTTCCACTGAAACACAATGGTAGTCGAACGTAACCATCATTTCCGCCGCTGGTGTAATAACATCATGCAAGAGCAACACAGCCAGTAAATCAGGAGGAGAATCAGGAAGTTCTGCCTCTCCGAGAGACCAAACAGGAAACGCGTCAAATTGGTGGATAACTCTCACTTCAAGGGTTTTTCCAGGAGTGAAAATTTCTGATTTGCAACCAAGCAAAAGTTAAACTGCATAATATATGTTGTGAGCACAGCCACACAATTCAACTTAGTGTCTTACTTGTTTGGCAAGTCTGCAGACCGGAGGAATCTGACTCTGCAGGACGCTCGTGTAGGTCACAAACACAAAACAGTTTTCTTTTTTTTTTTATAACTAAAAATGATTTGTTAAATACACTTCATTTGAAATTATTTGAATAATTAATAATAATTATTATTAATAATAATAATAATAATAATAATAATAATAATAATAATAATAATAATAATAATAATAATAATAATAAAGTGATGATCTGTGGCCATAATTACAAGTGTGTTTTCGGACCTCGCTTCACAGAAACTAAACAGTGTCCTCGCTGACGGTCACTTTGCCTTTTTGACTGTTTGCCTTCATCTAAACATCAAATTTTGTTTATTTTCCTTTGGATTTGCATTTGATTCTGAAGTTTCATTGTCTGTAGTCGTCGACCTTTTCTTTGTTTGTTGTTTGCTTTGCACACAAGTGAGCTTCAGCTTCGCCTCCCCTCTCACCACTGCTTGGTGATGCACAACCACTTGTGATTTTTCCCCAAAATACAAGGACTTCCATCAGTGGGCTCAGTCACCATTGTGTTACCTCCATTTGGCGACAGACTAACTTCATCTAACTTTAATAAAAATACTTGTAACACTATTACAAGCGACACCCCCATCAGACAGAGTTTGACACCATACTGATCTTACAGCCAAAAACTCACACATCACAACCCCGTCATACACACCAACACCTAACCACACACCCCCCCCCACACACACACACACAAAGCAACCACAGGACTGCCTCATCACATCCTGCCACATCACTAAGTGCGGACGTGACTGAAGGATCCACTGCAAACCAGACAGACAGACGAGTAAAGTAAAAAAAAGTGAGAGACATTGTAATCTTATTTTGGATTGCATGTTACTCCAGCAGTAATTAAGCTAAGACCCACAACTCAAACAGGTTTAAAGGTACTTTAAAAAATGCTGATACCTTTTTGTATTCTTGACCAACCAGGTACAAATAAAAACACAGCAGTGTCATACTCAGCTGTTTGTCACTTTGACTTTTGAAAACAAACACATCTGAATAAAATCCCCTCACTGCAGATGGTGTTTTATGCTGAAAAGACAAACTTCACTTCAAGACTAAATCCACTTGATTTGACTGACTCAGACTGCTAAAGCCTGATATTATATTTGATAATACGTTTTTGAACAGAGAGGACGGTGGATTGAGCAGTCACATTAAGTGAACAAGTGAACTTGACCTTTAATACCCTTCAGAGAAGTGTGTGTGTGTGTGTGTGTGTGTGTGTGTGTGTGTGTGTTTGTGTGTGTGTGTATATAGCAGACCATGCACGTTGAAGTGATTTTGTTTGTAGGCCCAAACACCAGATAACTTTTGAGAACATTTTTGGATTTGAAGGTGCTGCTGGGTATTATTACAGAGCCTCAGATCAACAGAGTCAAATCTGCCTGTCAAAAAAAGAGGACAAAAGTAGTATTTTGACAGAGCAGGTCAGGAGTTAGTTATTATCTGCACAGCCGAGACTTGTCCTCTCTGTTTCAGTCTTTGCAGTTTAGATCAGCCTGTACCTTCTCTGACCCAGAATCACAACTGATAAAGTATAAACTGATCTGTCTGTCTTATCTGCAGTCAGTCACACAGAGTTATTTCAGTGTGTTCGCTCTGCTGCCGGACAGATCAGGGGTGTCAATCCCAACTAAACATTCAATAAGAACTGCACAGTCTGACATGGTTCACTGTGTACTTGACCTCTGACCTTCAGCTTAACTCTGTAGATCGAGTGCAAACCCTTAAAGCTGAGTCCTTACTGCAGCGGCCGTGGTTCAAGTCCAGGACTCTTTGCTGCATGTCATCCCCTAAGGCAGTAAAATGCCATAAAACATAATCTTTTAATAAAAAACATAAACTGTGTGGGTCAGAGGTCAAAGGTCCTAACACCACATCCATGTGCTACTGTTGTAATACTACTCCAGTGTCACAGGAACCTTGTAGAAATGTTAGAAACTACAGCTCTTAGCTGCTGCTGTTTGTTTATCTATATTTAAGTTTAATGTAAATAATAACTGTGGAGTCAAATTATTGATAGTCAAAGTGAAATCCAACACATTTAACACAATTAATTTATTGTTTCAAGGTACTCCTTGCTAAATAAAGTCATTTTTACAAAATAAGGAAGAAGTCACATGAAAACTGTATGTGAGCACCTGAAAGGAGTGAAGAAAGGACGATGACTTGTGCAGGCTGTAAACATGTTGTGGATTTCTGTGTATATATACACATGTATGAATATTTGGGTCCCCCGGCGGCCTTTGGCCCTCTTCAGGGTTCCCAGAGTTCAACAAACAACAACATGATCAGATTTGAGTCAGCAGCTTCTTATCAGGGAGAGCTAATATTTGACTAAGGAGGAAGGCAAACAGAAGTCCATTTTTGGGCAAATGACTCTGACCATGATGGAGAAGAAGATTCTTTTCCAATTCTAACGAATTGAAAAGTGAAGTTTAAATTTCACTATGACTGCACAGGAAACGGTAAACTCTACATCCCTGTCACGTCTGACACATCGTTTCAGGAAATTTTTAATCACAGTTTATCTTGAAAAGGCCTGATTGAGATCACTGCTGCTCCAACTAGTGTATCACATCACATCCAATCCATGTGGACTCCATGAATACACCTAACAGCTGCGTTTACTTCGGTACAGAAAGAGTTCTGAAAAAATCTCTATACCACAAATTCACGTGTATACTGACAGGCAATAATGCTGTTGTAGAGAGGGCTGATAAAATGAAGAATCTTACATCTGATATACTGTAAATGATGTGAGCAAGTTTTTATTATTATTATTATTATTATTATTATTATTATTATTATTATTATTATTATTATTATTTCTTGTTACTTGACATAAATACACAGCCACTGATCTATATTGGCCATGCTGATGTCCTGGTCAGGCCAGTTTTCCCCTGTTACGTGTTGTCTGTGATGCTGTCTCGGACTGAGCTTTCTGCTAAATTGATGCCACTGAATTTGCTTATTGAATGTCAGGCAGCGTCAGCAAGAGCAGGCCACTGACCCACTTTATTTCAGTTACATAAGTTCAACTTCCTGACTTGCTGACAGCAGAGGCTAAAGGGTAAAGACAGAAATGTCCAGACTAGCACATATCATGAAGCTGTCCGCCTTCTTAACACTCCCAACAGCCCCAACCCCCCAACACAGAAGTGCAGGCCACCCCAGCAGGTAGCAGGTAAATATGCAAATGTTTTAAAACGATTGAAGTATTTCATGTAGTGGGTTGGTTGATGTTGCTGCTAATTTCTCTACAGGTGCTCGTGTTTTATCTATGGTGTTCCTATGTGTTGGATCTTATTTTACCCGTTTGTTTTATGCTTGTAGGATTATCTTATGGGTTGGATATTACCTATGTGTTGTTTTTACTTTGTTTAATGGGACAGTTCACCAAAATCAAAAACACATTTTTTTCCTCTTACCTGTAGAGCTATTTATCCATTTAGATTGTTTTGGTGTGAGTGGCCGAGTTTTGGAGATATCAGCTGTAGAGATGTCTGCCTTCTCTCTGATATAATAGGAGATTGTACCTGACTTGTGGTGCTCAAAGCACCAAAAAAAATACATTTTGAAAGACTCAACAGCAACATCTCTTTTCAGAAATCATGAACCTGTTACTCAAGATGATCCACAGACCTTTTTTGTGAGCAGTTTCATGTAGGAACTATTTACTTTCTACCAAACTGCACCTGCCAACCGTTACAGCACCTTGTCGTTGTCGCTGATGAAGCTGTTTGAGGCGACTTGGTGGGCGGGTTGGGCCAAGAGGATGCTGGCTGCCGGTAGCCTACTTGCCGGAGGCGGATACCGCGGCCACCGCTGCTTTAACTACCATAAGCCGAGTCCAATTTACTTCCATTATATTAGAAAGAAGGCAGACATCTCTACGGCAGATATGTCCAAAACTCTGCAACTCACAGAGCTGGCAGGGCAAAGTCTGTTTAATGTCCGGACATTTGTGTTCTCACATACAGCTCCTCCAGGTAACGTCTAGAGGAGTTCAGGGTTGCAGTGCATGTGTGAAAGGGACTTACGGCAGTAAAGTATTGAATCTCGAATCATGAATCTTGAAACCTTAGGCACAGTTTGTTTGAAAAGCTGGCTACAATAATGAGAAACTGGAGGGACTGACTAATGGAAAGTTTACATGTACTATTTGTGCAACCAACAAGCAAGTCTCTACTACCTACCAACAGTGCACACACACACACACACACACACACACACACACACACAGTGGACTCACCATGAGTGCATCAGAGGCACACACACTGTGGAAGCCGTGGTAGAAGGCAGCAAACTGTTTACAAATAGATTTATTCAGCAGGAAGTCGACGTAGAGCTGGACATACTCTATGGAGAGAGAAGGAACAGAACAGTGTGATTTTCAATATTCCATTACAAACGTTCACCCATTTACCCTCCAGGCTTGGCCCGAACACACAGAGGGACGCTGGCAGAGAGCTGGACCTGGACGGACACAAGAGCTGCTCGATGGAAAATTAGATCTAATAAGAGAAATAAAGTTGACGCTTGCAGCTCGACTTCATCCTCCTAAAAGGAACAAAGAAGCTTTCGAGCGGAGCCAGGTTTCTGAGTCGCTGATCGCATGAAGTTAGACAGCACAGTCGTTTTCTTCACAGTGCAGCACTACACTGATGTAGCAGTAAAACATAAAGAGCACCTTGCTTGTATTTTCCCTGTCTGTAACCAAAGTGCTTTGTATTACATTAATTTGAGAAATCACGGGTGTTGAGGAATTGTTTCCGAAGTAAATACGACATTAGCTGTGCACCAAGGTCGGCAACAAGCAGCAGCGATAAGTAGTGTGGGGGAGGGAGCCCTGGGTTTCGCCTCTCAGGCTACACACAGGCCGTTTGCTGCCACCGTTTGAGCTGATGATGGTTAAAGTACGCTCTAGGGATGGCAATGTTGATCCGCCGGTCCACTACTTTGTATCCTGACTGAAATATCTCGTGTATGGTACAGGTTGTGAGTTGGATTGGAGGTAGCCAGATATCATGGCAGCGTTGTTGCACCCTGACATGTGTTGCTATTTTAAACATTAAGTAGATAAAAGGTGCAGCTGGCTTGGATTTGTGCAATAGCCATGTATGGTTGTGAGTAGTGCTTTGAGGCTGTTTGGATGATCTGCTCTTTATTGCACTCTGGAGCATTTCATCCTGGATTTAATGTGTTTTTGCTCTGTTACAGTTTAATCAGCCAGCAAGATGCAGGTTCATGCAGGCATAGAGCTGATCTGTGTGCCAGTCAGCACGTTTCTTGAGCAAATGACCTCCGATTCATCCGAGTCAAGATGCATGCTCACGGCTGTGACTCTCAGTGTGGACTCACCCTTCCTGTTCTGCTTGGTGACGGGGATTTTGTCTCCTCCAGGCTTCAGGTTGTAGGATTTCACCACGCCCATTTCCTCCTGGAACACCTTCAACACAAAAACACACTCAAAGTATAACGTCACACATGAGATGCTGCTGCGCTGAGCAATTAACCTGATCTGACAGGACTGAAAGACGTTTATTGTCTAAAAAAAAATGGTCAATGGCTGCAATGCAAGATGACCTGACCATCAGGAGCAATGTGGGGTTCAGTGTCTTGCTCAAGAACACTTGGTCATAAAGTGTCATAAAGCTGCACCAACATATATATTATATTTATATAATATATACATAACATATATTTTGCATAACAATAGAACAAATGACTACAAGTATCGTGAAAAATGGTACTACGCTGGTAGTTATGAACCCACAGAGAACTTTCACCTGTTTCACCTGTGTGTTTTAACACCTTTCAACTGAATGCTTTGATTTTACAGCCTGTAACTTCACTGTCTGGTTCAGTCTCAGTGTTTCCAGTCACATATCAGCCCACAGCGCAGCCCCTGCTCAGCACCACTGAAGAAAGTGGAACATCGAGCAACTGAAGAGTCAAATATTTATTTTAGGGAATTGGTGGAGACCAAACCAGAGATAAAAGGAGAGTAAATATTGGGTTTAACATTAATCTGGTGGACAAAAGCAAAACTGCAGGTAAGTGCTAGTGTTGCCCCGTGTCTCCTGGATGTGTTAATATGCAGCTGTTCTCCATATCAACTTATCAGGTGATAATTGGAATTGCACCATAATGGTTTACACGTAAACTCAGCATACTAATTCCTTCACTTTCTTGGCGTAAGTTGAATTAAAAGATTTATAACAGTGACAAGAAAGGAAGTCACTGCGCCCAGCGAGAAATAGTTCCAGCAGGTGGTAACTTATCGTATTACATTTTGGTATTTGCAGTATTATTAATTTAGGATTAAACAAATGAGATGAAATGATGTGCTCTAGCTTTACATTCAGCCTACAGACATGAGTGGCATCAATCTTCTCCTCTAACTATTGCAAAGAAAAGAGAATAAGCATATTTCCCAAAATATGTGGTATGTGAATAAACTTTGGGTTTATGGTTAGAATTAAGTTAGGGTGAGGGGCTATAGGGAATGATTTATGTCAGTGAGGGCTCTTACAAGTACAGTAGTGCAAACTTGTATATGTGTGCGAAAAATAGAGGAGTATAAATACAGTAAAAGAGACACACATTGGTGTACAAACACAGGAGAGAGATGGGGCGCCGCAGTGAATGAGAGTTATAGAAACTACAGAGCGAGAGAGATCCAGTGTGCTGCAGGCCAGTGGGTTCGGCTGCACCATAATGGTGTGACTGTGACCAGCCTGTAACTCACAGCCAGCTCGCACCATGGGTTAAAAATAACACGTCCACTCAGGCTTTTACGTGATGTTTCTTCTCACATATGTTCCGGCTTCGTATGTAACCCCAGCTGCTCCATGAAGTACTCCATTATATCTGGCTGCTCTGCTCAGGGGCAGCGGGCAGCCTGGCTGACCAGCCACTTTCATAAAACACACTGATGTCATGTCATGTAAGACTTCGGCTGAGGAACTTGGTGATGTTTTAAACGGTTACTGTGAACCAAAATGACGCATGCATTTTGAGCCTTTGTGACTTGTAGTGCGATTTTCAACTTTTTTGTGTTGTTCACAGTTCTTTTATTTACAATAAATCGCTAATTAAGTCTGTGGGAAAATATCACATTGAAAATTGAACATACAGATAATCATCATATGTGTTTAGTTCCAGGAGAAAGAAAAGCAGTTGCTGAGCATATATCTAACCAGGAAAATGAACATTTCCGTGGCCCTTCTTACTGTGAATTCAGTCTGCAGTGCTTCTTTTCAGGTGGTCCCATCAAACTAAATCAAATGGCTTGATTTAAGTTTGAGGTTCAGTTTAGGTGGAAGAGTAAAGATGGTTTACACTGATCCAACTCTGCTAATTAAACATCAGTAATATATTCCATTTAGTTCAATTATTTAGTAAGAATATGTATAATATTTGGAACCAAACTGTTCATGCTTACCGAAAGTGAAAGTTAAATCGATGACTATTTGTATCTTTCACCTTGACATTGACTAATCTGCTGCATGACATCAGTGATCGCCCTCTGGTCTTTATTAAAATCACACAGCAGCGACAGCAGTCACAGCTGTCTGTCAGCACCGTCAGATCTTCCACCTGCCAGAGTTTAATCACGACATCGGCAGTGTGTGTGTGTGTGTGAGTGTATTTCCTGAATTTAACAGAGTCCCTTGAGGAGTTTTATATGCACTAAGAACTTGCTCAAATCATTAAATACAATGATAATAAAATAAAGATAAAAACCTGGCAGATAAATAATCATATGCAGTTATGTTAAACAGCTCATTAAGCATACTGGCAAAGCTAAACTGAATTCTTGATGAGATGACAAAGTCAAAATAAAAATTTCTTTTATTCATGTAAGGGACATTTTTGGGGTCATTTGGAGTTAAAATACATGCAACAAAGGAACTCTTTGCTTTGCTGTTACTTAAATTCAAATTCCCCCATGTATCATGAACCTCGTACCCAAGCTTTTAGTGTATTTTCATACCTGGAAGGTGAGGTAGAAGTCTTCCTCTACATTTCCCTCATAGCTCAGCAGCTCTCCCAAACCATGAGCCAGCTCCTGCAGACAGACACAGGTTCAGGATCAGGAGAAATCAGCACAGGAACTAAGGGGTTACTGCTTCAATCCCAAATCAGTGATTCCTCTTAAAAATACAGATTCAGCTCACAGTATTTATCTGTTTTTAAGAAAGATATCTAATGAGGAAAACAAAGAAAAAGATTTTGGTGGCGATAAAGAATCCCAATTTCCATTTTTTTTTTTACAGTCTAAAATGAAAACAAGGAACAGATAACAGAGTCATAAAATATCAAAACATCTCCAGCCGGATGCACGTGCTTCCATGTCATTAAGAATCCCTTTAAATGCATCTGATGAGACCAGCTCCTGAAGATTCAGGTAATTTAATGAGCAACACCCTTTTTCCAAGTTCAGTACAGACTTTACGGACAGTCAGTAGGAACAGACAAAGACAGCAACTTCCCATACATACTTATGTCAAATTAACAAATATCAAAACGTGCTTAAGGGACCAAAACTCCACTGGGTTGTTCAGAGTTACAGCACTGACGCCAACTGCAGCCTCATATCTGATATCCTGCTGTTATGCAACCACAGGGCCCGTTTTAGCATCCCAGTGTGTGTGTGTGTGTGTGTGTGTGTGTGTGTGTGTGTGTGTGTGTGTGTGTGTGTGTATCCTAGTGAGAACCAGAGTTTTCGACCTTCACAGTGACGAAGGTTTTTGATGTGACACAGCTTGTGGATCAGGTAACTGTGAGTGACCGTCAAGAGGCAGTTCAGGGTCTTTCTGTCAGTACAGGCGGATCGTTGCATCCATCACACAGCGCTCTGTCGCACAATGAGCACAGAAAGTGATCATGTACTGAGACATGTATTATATATATATATATATATATATTTTTTACTGTGCTGTAGTTTCAAGTTAAAAATGCTTAAAAAACAAAATTAACTTTTGTCCTTCAAAGGTTTTTTTGATGTTGTAATCATGTTCATATAAACCAAGAGAGAAAGAACATGATGTGAGTACAGTATGTACAGCTGGGATGTATACATTGGCATGCATGAGTGAGGTGGAAAATGTGCGTATGTGTGAGAGTGAACTGCTAAACGGGCGAGTGTATGACACAGGGACACAGAGAGAGAAACACAGGGAAGTAAGAGGTTCAACAAGTTTTACATATGGGAACTCAGCATTGAAACAAAGTGTTAGATGTGAATTTTACCTAAACAAACACTCTGTGGAGAAACATCTAGAAAACTATTATTAAGACATTAAAGTGTTTAACTTTAGATTCTGAGCTCATTTGTTCAAAGAGAAGACAGTAAAGTGAAAAACAAGAATGTGAGTGTGCATGGCAGAAGGTGAGCACATTAACTATAGATAAAAAAGAATCATATACTTTCCATTTTTACATTATCTAAAAATAAAAGCATGCATTAAAGAATTCACAGTGTAAAAATAGTTTATGATCAATGTATTTAAACCAGCAAAAGTTGGAGCACAAGAGAATATGCATAAAGCTTAACATTTTATCTGGTGGAAAACTTAACTTCCATGTGGTAGCAACACTTGGAGTTAAATTTAGTCTCTACACAGAGGATGGGGGGGGGGGGGGGGGGGGGGGGGGGGGGGGGGGGAGTGAACAAAGACAGATCAAAAGTTTAACTCTGGCGCCCTCTAGTGACAGAACAGATAAATACAAGTGTGAGCAGAGAGCATGCCAAGGGACAGATTTAAAGATTGATTTAAAAGTCCGACTGAATATGACCCCCCAATAAAGTAAACATCAATAAGGGGAAAAAAATCTCATTACAGAAGAAAGCGACAACAGTTCAGTTACTGCTGATTCTGTCCACTTACACTTTTTTTACTTTTAAGCTTGGATCTCGTCACAGGGAGTTTTCACACACAGTCTGGGATTTAAACCAGTTACGTATCAGGCTCAGACACATACCGGCATGATCTGCTGCAGGTCGTCCAGGGTGACGGTTGCCATGCCGATGAGGGCATTTGGGTCACAAGGCACAGTAGGTGGAGTGAGGAGCTTCCTGTGAGGATGGACACAACGAAGTTACACGTCACATTACATTTCTCTGAAATATTCCTCCTGGAGTTGGAGCAGGAAACAGTTCTACAACAGCTTTACACTGCTGCCGCCCGAGCAGAGGCCGATCAGGAAGAGCTGTTAATGTCTTGGTGCTGTGATTACAGGTGACCCAGCTGTCGCAGCCACAGAGAAGCATCAGCAACAGATACATCTGGGATCTAAGTAGATGTTCCTGTTCCAGCACTGAAACACGGGGCCAAAATCCTTTAAACAGAATTGTGAGTGTTGGATTTCAGGTCCAGACCTTACAGGAAAAACTGTCACAGTGTGGAGGATGGAAACACACACACACACACACACACACACACCTGACCTACCTGTAACAGTAGAGGGGGAAGTGGATGTCCAGAGCGATGCTGTTGTAAACTGCTAAGCCCATCAGCTGATGACACAGCAGGTTAAGGAGGAACTTCTCAGTGAAATCACACAAAGAATGAAAGGTGCAGGAACAGAAGCTTTAAAGAACCTGCTCTTTATAAAAAACACAAAGCTGAATATTCAACACAGATGAACAACTGAAATCGATAAAAACACAGATATCATCAGGCAGAAAACAGCAAGAGAGAAGAACGTCTCTGACTTCAGGCTTAATGTGATGGACTGCCACTACGTGTGTGTGTCTTTTTTCTTCTTCCACAGCAGACACAGTTTATGTAGTTAATGTAAACTAAATGACTTCATTGTGTAACTTCAGTGTGTGAACTGTGTGTGTGTGTGTGTGTCTGTGCGGCTGGGCGATGGTGACTTCATGGACTGAATGTCCCATCCATCTGCATTTTCTTTCCAAGAAAAGGGGCGGTGGCCCAAAACACACACACACACACACACACACAAACACACACACACACAAACGCACACACACACAAAGCGTTCACAGCTGCCACATGTGGTGACCATATGTGGTGTAATTATGTGTGTAGGCTGAGTGTGTGTCTCTGTGAACTGAACACTACTGATTACAGGTAAGTGACACACACACACTTATACAAACACACAAATAATTAAATCTTCTTCTACACACAAACACACTCACACACACACACACACACACACAGGCATGAAAATAAACATAAACTGTACCATTACTGCAACCATTAAGGTCATTAAGAAGTCAGACACACACACACACACACACACACACACACACACTCTTTGATGTCTGTGTGTGTAACAGAAAAGCATTTAGAGGCCCTCCTTCATATATCCTCACTTTATGGGACAGGCATGAATAAATCTCTCTCTGAGGCTGCCAGGCCTGTTCCTTCCCCTCACTCCATTCTCCGGGAACATCTCAGCTATTACACAGATCAACACGTTATTCTGTTCAAACATTCATGGTTCCTAGATAATAAATCATATTGACTTTCCATCTAGCATCACCGTCGAGTCAAAAATGTAATTTGTCCAGTACTTTGGTTGATGACAAAAATACAAAACTAATGACATTCCCATAATCCTCAGCAGTTGTGTTTGGTTATGGCCAATTAGCAAATGTTAGTTAACTAAGACAGTGATATAAGGATGTTCCTCAAAGCCCCTGTCTGCCTCACTGAGCGAGAGTCTAGCACTGCTGTGTGATGATTTGATCAACATATCAGGTCACATAAATGTTGTATTAAACCATAAAATCATCTTATTCCACTTTACACAGTAACATGTGAGGCTCGCACACTCGTGAACACTCGCCTAAACCATGGCTCCAGAAATCTGATCAATACGTGTGAATATGGATATTTCTGTGTCGTTTATACACAGAGTTGTAGACTTTAATCCACATCCAATATGATGCATGTTTTATTAATGTTTTACTTTATTTTTTAACGTTGAGGCCCTGTTCTTCATTATTTCAGAGGGAACTGTGATTTCATATTGCATATTCCCAAATGAATGTGTTTAATCAAAGTGGCACACAGCCAACATGTGACTATATAACATCAGCTGCCTCTCATCTGTCTTTCTCTTCCTCATCAGTGTTTGTTCCTTTTTGTTTATAACTGTTTATACTCTCTCTGTCCATCTCACACCCTCTACTGCACCGCTTCCTTTCTGCCTTTCATTTATCTCTCCATCTGTTGGTTTCACTCACATTTTCTCTCCAGCGCTCCCTCTCCATCTCCATAGTGACGCAGGGCTACCATGACGACTAAACAGGAACGAGGGAGAGATTGATAAATTAGCTTCTAGCACAGGCGCACATGTGTGGAACACCCAGGAGCACACACACACACACACACACACACACACACACACACACACACACACACACACACACACACACACACACACACACACACACACACACACACACGCATGCATGCATGCATGCATTAACACATACACACTTAGACACACCCTTCCTTCTTTTCTCCGTCTTTCTCCCTGTATCCCCTGACTTTTTTTCCTCACACACTCACTGTTTCTGCTCTCAACCAAACACACACACACGCACACACACACACACACACACACACACACACACACACACACACACACACAATAACCTGGCGAGGAACAGGCAGCTATTAGGTTATATAACCTTTTGACAGTTCCCAGCTGGCTAGTAAGGATAAAGTGCTGGATCGTTCTCTATTCACACAAGCTACACACACACACACGCACACACACAGTATATAAACACACTCTCACAGACACACACACACACACACACACACACACACATATGAACATAGTCCTGGAAGTACATTTTACAAATAACAGGAACAACAGCAGAGCTGTCCTGCAGTATTCTGAACTACAGAAGTGAAAGTCATGTATGAATGAATGTTTCACAGAAAGTGAAACAGTCAGATAAACCCGCTGGAGAACATTCTGTCCACCTCATTTGTGCCCTGTATTAGAATAAAACAAATCGATAACATCAGTATAAATCATTAATTCCAGCTGGGCTCTGGCTCGGGGCTACTACGAAGTCATGTCCGGAAAGGAAACTCCAAAGCTCACTGTTTTGACCAAACCTTAAACAAGATTGTGTGTGTGTTTGGACTGGATGCAAAGGTCGGTGTGAATGCATGAAGAGTCAGTGGAAAGATGCAAAAAAAAAAAAAAGTAAGATGAAAATGTTTTAGATTCAGTGAAGAATGAACACTTATCACAACCCTCAGTGCAAAGTACCAGCCTGTTGGATTTCTGTCCTCCCAACCACCATTTCTTATTACTTTCTAATGAATGTAGGTACACATGCTGCAGTTATTGTAAGTGTGGGGCCAAAATAGGCCCATTTCCTGCTCAAACAAGCTGCAAGAGGAGCACAAAATGTGCAGCTGTTTGAGGTATAATATGTGGTCTTTAGTCGGAAAGCTGCTGGATACGACCTCGTCTCCAAGAAGTCACATATGCAGACTGCTGATCTGAAACGCCAAACCGATCACGTTTTTTTTATTAACATAATAAGGAAACAAGGAAAGGAAATAAGGTTTTTGAATAATTTTGAATATATTTTATATAGAAATTTTTTTACTTTCAAAAGCACAAACATGATCAATCAAGCATTTTAAAGGTTGCGAATGTAAACACAGGTTGGAAATGTGAACACCTAATGGTGAAATTGAGATAAAAATCAATCTGTATACAACTAACCTTCAACCTGTAGAGCAGAGTCAGCAGGTTCAGGCATGTTTTTCATATGACAAAAAAACGACAAAGATATTAAAATAAATTCAACGCCTTCCCCGTCCCATCTCGCATACTTTAACTCATGAGTGAATGTGATTTTTAGATCAAATTTATATCATCCTATCTCCGTTTTACTTGATCTATCAACAAAAACTTGCACAGAGTTTCAAGCCGGCACTTTCGACTTTGTTTATATGCTGCGACGTCTTGGACCAGTTACTGATTCAATCACGTCGGTGTGTGGTCGGCGGCTCACAAAGTTTAATCAACATATCTGGAAAGTGATCAAGTGTTGATACTCAGCGTTTCTCAGCATTTCATTTGTTTCCACTACAATATCCGCTCTTGTGAAACAACAACATAAGCATTAAAAAGCTTTTTTGTCGTTAAGTTTGGGCACTCACAGCATTGACAGGGTTAGATCAAGCACAAAGCTTGGTTTTACTTTATTAACATTTAACCAAAGCCACGATCATTCCCCAACTTTAACCAAAATGCTTCTGTTGCCTAAACCTAAACCAGATGCGGGACTCAGGACATGAACCCTGGTCTCTGCTGTCTTCCCACCCCGGCCACCCCTCTATGACTTCTGTGTGGTACAAAAATGAAACACTTACTTAACTGGAGAGAAATGTTGCCTTTGAACGTAACCCAGGTAGCAATTATGTTTCCTAACAAAACGCAGTTGACAAAACAAATTAGTCGTACTGTATGTAACAAGGACACGAGGTTGCAGGATAAAATGGTCTGCATAGAGCTCAGCAGGTATCAGGTGTCCATGTTTTTATAGCTTTTGCACATGAAGTAATATTAGTATTCATGTGTTGGGAAAATACGAGACATGTATACCTTTCATTCAAAAGTAAGTGCACACGATTCACCACCCTGAATGCTGGATGTGCATGCTATGTGTAGAGAAACTAGAAAACAGGAACAGCTGGAGTCCTGGGGAGACCAGTCTGATTCCAATCTGAGGAGTCGGTCAGTGGTAGTTTGACCAAACATCTGTACAGTCGGTGCACTGGCTGTTTGTCTACAAAAACATTTCACTTCAACACACACCTCAAAAAACTCAAGCCCAGCTGGCAGCGTCTACATGTACAGCCTGCAGTGTCCAATATTTAAAACAATGTTCTTGCCAATGTCTTTTACAATACTCCGTTGAATGTTGAATTTTTTTGGATTTTGGATTTGTTATATAAGAGTATGTGGGTGAAATCCCTGAGACTGTTTCACTTTCAGACCTTGTCTGTTTTATTTTATATTCTGTGCTGAAAAAAGACGCATTTAGTTTGAGATATATTTGTTCAGTGTGCAGATTTACAGCCTAAAAACACACATTATAGTATCTCTTTCTCCTCTGTGGTTTAAAATAGAGGAGGGTTATAGTATATGGGGGGGTTCCCACATACTACATTCTGAACAAAACACTCACACAGTTTTGTCTACAGCTACAACCAGAAGCTGTGGAAGCACTGCAGAACATTAAAATGCTGACGTGGTCTGTTTGTGCAGAAGCTAAACAAGCTACTCTTGCTGGCAAAAAGTCAAAAATGTACAAGCAAACAGAATGTGAAACCTAAACATTCAACTCTGGATAAGAGCACCCTCTCCCCCCTTTATTATATGTTATATAAGAGTGCACCAACTAAAAAACCTGCATTGCATGAGCACACACACTAAGCAGTGTGTGCAAACGCTGATGTTTGTTGTGTTTTTTTTTAAATAAAGGATACAGTCCCAACCAACTGGAACTCAGAATAGTTGTCACACTTCCAACTGCTGAACCAATGGCAGCGCGAGTCCTTCATGTAGGTGAACATTCCTGACAAATAAACAAAAAGTATAACACAGAATTAGATTTAGCACTTCTGTAGTGATTCATAAATAAATAAAGCCAGGATGAAGGAGGAGAGGAAAGATGAAGCTAAGGATGGAAGGAAAAAAAGTTGTGTTAAGAAACAAAAGGAACCAAAGGAAGATGCATGAAAAGAAGGAAAGATGGAAGATTGAAAAATACATTATTGAATGAAGAAATTAAAAGATGGAAGCTGCTTGAAGGCCTTGAACAAAGGATAAAAAGACAAAACAAACAAAGAGCAGGCAAAGTAGAAAAGAACAGATGGAAAAAGGACAAAATCAAACAAGGAACAAAGGAGATAGAGAACAATGGTTGATTCGCCAGTGTTATTCATCAAATAAACATTTATTTAAACCTGCAATAACAGATTTTCTGTCCACTTGGGGGCTGCAGGAACAACATGTGAACACAACACTGACACATCATCAGCTTGATTTGGTGAAGTTGGTAGCAAAAAGTTACGTATTTCCACAAACTCCAACATGAGTCCAGTATTCTCCCTCTGGTAGCTCTGTGTTTGGTCTCCACCACCTCTTGAGGCACTGTGTTCGACAGTTTGTCTCTAACTGAGTCTGTCTGCTGTTTGCGGCTGAGCTGCTTGTGTTCAGCAGCTTTATACAGAGTGAACCAGACCAGTGAAGTTG
Organism: Lateolabrax maculatus; assembly: GCA_031216445.1. Classification (NCBI taxonomy): domain Eukaryota; kingdom Metazoa; phylum Chordata; class Actinopteri; order Acropomatiformes; family Lateolabracidae; genus Lateolabrax; species Lateolabrax maculatus. Next base: position 1,719,827 of record CM062209.1, read on the forward strand.
GGAGCAAGACAGATAAACAACGAGCTGAAACTCGCTATAAAGCTCGGTAAGGCCGAGAGGAGCTGCCCCATTTCATACATGGTTATTATAAAAATATCTACCATAGCCACTTTAAAGAGAGAAGCGTTCAAGAAGAATAATTTAAGAATCTTACAATCTGATCAGCCAATGAAGCTTTTATAAACTGCCTGTTTCACTTTAATGCCATCGCTCCTTCACATTTGAGACATCTGCATGGTTCGAGTTGTCTATTTTCTGTCCTTGTCCACGTTCAGTTTGTGTTAAATGCTTTGATGTGAGTGTCAGAGCGATAAAAAAGGGATAATGAGCAGGTAGTTAAGTAGAATAAGTCTTTTCCAGCTCCGACTGAGAGAAACAGCAGCAGTCTGTTCTGAGCGGAGACACACATCTGGGCTGCTCACATCTCCGAACACCAGAAACTGACACCGCTTCACGCATAAAAGAGCCTGTGTGTGTGTGTGTACACCTGCCTGTGTTTGTGTGTGTGTGTGTGTGTGTGTGTGTGTGAGGCAGAGTCGGGGCTTTCCCTGTGCTGCTAATGAGGGGAACACAGCTTTCATTGAATGTGTTGCTTTGGGCCGACGTCCCCTGGCACCAAAAACACAGACGACCGCGGAAAGACGGAAAGACGATGGAAAGAACAACTCAACCAGAGGAGAGAGAGACAGATAGAAAGTACGAGAGAGAAAGAGAGGGGGGGGGGGGGGGGGAGACGAGGCAGATGCCCGGACAGACGTTTGCTTGCTCTCCATTGAAGTATTTTTTATGATAAATTTCAATGAACTGAAGGAGAAATGGTTGAATTGAAACAGCAAATCTTGGAGAAAATTCTATATCAATACTGTAAAAAGTTTTCATGCTCACATGACGTGAGAATGTTTCTTGCGGTTGAAGGAAATATTGGACCAACAGTGATGGAAACTCAGAAAAGGGAGAAAGTTCAGCTTGAGAAATGTTTTACTCAAATCGCATATAAATCCAAATTGGATTTGGATTAAAATAATGTCTGTCAAACAGCAACTCCCTGTCATCTCTGCAGTGTGACTCCACCCTGCAAAACAACACCATAAAAACAGCATCTGTCGCGATCGTTCCCTAAACCTGACAAACTTAACCGAACTTTAACTATAGCACTGTCACATCATAAAACAGATTTATTATTTTCAGTCTTCAAAGGAGCAAGACACAAAGTTTTCAGATCCACAGGGAGAATTTCATACTCAAGAGATGGATATTTGGCAGACTGTTCATTTAACATGGCAGGAATGGAGAAGATTTCCTTCTTTTTGAAGGGTGAGACGAGGGGAGGAAGAGAAAGAGACACAAACAAAGTGACACAGAGACTATGAGATACAGAGATAATTAGAGTCAGACAGGAGAGTAAACTGAGAGCCGAAACAGGCCGAGAGAAGGAGTCAAAATAAAAGCAGCTCCGGACTCAAATGAGAGTTTGATGCCGAGTTTCCAAAACCAACACTGACCACTTTCCTCAGCCGTCGGACACTTACTCCTGCTGCTGTTTCACCGACCTGAAAGCTCACAGAGCTTCTCCACTGAGACCGCCGTCTAATACAAATTTACTTTCCAGTTTTATCTAATAAAAATCGGATTTTTCTTCCCACTTGTCTTCAATAAAATGTTGCTTCACTTTCCGTTGACTTTGCATCAAGCTGGATTTGCTCTCCAGATTCTCATCTGTTGTTCTCAGCTGCTTCTCCAAGATCTCAGTTTCCATTTTCTTTACTTGATTGAGTTTCATGGACATTTCCACCACTGCTCTAAACTGAGGACATTTACTCAAGTACAATTTTGTGATACATTTAATGCTACTTTCTACTTCTACTCAGAGGGAAATATTGTACTTTTTTGCTCCGCTACAGTTAACTGACAGCTTTAGTTTCATTTCACATTAAGATTTTACATTAAAAAACCTATAAATTCATAAAATACGATGCATTGTTTAGGATTAAACTAGTGACGTGTTAGAAAACAGCAGCATCTGGTCGGGGCCCTTGTCACGTTTCAGTTCCACAAAAGAGACATTTCCCCTCTAAACTTTATATTTTTATTTTTAATTGTTGTTTGAGGCCTGAAGAGGTAAAACCTTCAATATTTCACAAAAAAAGAAAAGATTAGAAAAAAAAACTGAAAACAAATCTGTGTATCCAGAACTGGATTTATCTTTGACCCTTGGGAGGGGCCCGACCCCTATGTTGGGAACCCCTGGACTGAACGAGCTAACTGTATATAAAATAGTTAGTTGAGTACTTTTACCTTTGATGCTTTAAGTACATTTTGCTGATAATTCTTTTAAATGCAGGACTTTCACTTGTAATATTGTATTTTTACATTGTGGTACTTTTTCCACCATTTGGTTGCCAGTTGTCTCACCGTAGTCAGTGTGGAAGATCTGTCGGACCAGCAGCAGGAACCACTCCTTCGTCAGGCCGCCCATGTCCAGCCCCGCCTCCCCGACAAACGTCACCCGCAGCTTCTTCTTCAGGTCGCACCGCTTCCTCGTCAACTACAGAGACACAAGATAAGCACTTCAACTTTGAATTTCACTGTTGTGCCAAACACAGACTGCTGTGAAACCCAAGTCTTCACTTTCTACTTACACACAGTTTCATTCAAACCACAAACATTAAGTATGAAAATGCTGTGATCATACACTAAACTTCTGCAGACCAAATAACTTCACAGGGACAGAACCGCGTGGACAATCTTCAAAACTAAAGACATTTGGACTGAATCTCTCTTCTTGCAGAAACCAACATTTAACATCACTTAGTGTAACCTAACCGTCAATCTGACGCGGACCCTAAAATCTGAGTGTTTGAGGTGACGCATGAATGTAGAACATTAAAGACATACTTTCTTATCCTCATGAACGGCTCCGTATTTGTTTTGTGTCGGGGTTTTTTTCTGTCGTTCCCACACCACAAAATTGCCTGTTTTTCACTCATTACAAAACACATTTCAAAAAATATATTTTCATTTGTCATCACAACCTCATAAGGCCATAAAGTTTCCAGTTTCCACCCGAAACATTTGTCAACATCTGAGGGATGAATTCCTTCCTTCTTCATTATCTTTGCTCAGGACTTCGCTGGAGGATGCACGTAAACACACTTCTTACAGGCAAATACACGCAGACGTACTCTCATCATACCACAAATGATGACGAATGAGTTACTGGGTTAAATCAAAGATTAGTTTGGCACTGGACCAGAACCACGCTGGGTTAGACCCTGTCCATATTTCTGCAAATGCAACCGTGGTCACAGACGCCCAAACAGCAGAGAAGCCTCACAACGTGTCGTGTGACCCTGAGTGGCAGACAAGTTAATTGGTTGCTCGAAACAAATCAGCATGCAAACGTCTCTGAATAACATTTACTTATGTTCTCTTCCTGCCTCGAGAGACAGAATTAACTCTCTTACTTTTTACCATTAATGTTCTTTTGTACAGCCCTTTAACCTTAAGTTGTGTTTTAATGTGTTTTAGAAATAAATTTGACCTACTTACTTACTCTCTAGGTGAGAAAATAATGAATTCTCTGCGGCTGAACCGCGACTCGTCTTCTCAGGCTTGTTCACTATTTCCTGATATAATGAGGCGTTGTTGTGTATTTATGCATTTGTGAGGACTTTGGTTTAAAAAGACAGACGTGACAAGAATAAGAGTGTGTGTGTGTGTGTGTGTGTGTGTGTGTGTGTGTGTGTTTTCTAACCTCATCCAGTGAGTCGCTGAGGAGTTGTGCTCGTCGTACTTTAATGTTGAGGAACAGAAGGTTCATGTCCACTCTCTGCCTGCGAGAAACCTTATTGACCAGGCTTTGCTGTAAAACACACACACACACAGAGTTAAAGTCTGTAGACATGTATTTGTTGCATTTAAGAGTTACGTCTGGAATTTGATTTAGGTTAGGGTTACATTCGGGGCTTAGATGTGTATAATTTAAATGATGCTCCTCACAAGTAAAGAAGTACAAAAATGTGTGTGTGTGTGTGCTTGTGTGTGTGTGTGTCTGTGTGTGCGTGTGTGTGCGCGTGTGTGTGTGTGTGTGTCTCACCCTGGCCTGACTGATCATCTGTTGCTCGGAGTCTTTCTGGATGATGGCTTTCTTCACCACAGTCGAGAGGATGAAGGGAAACTGACAGAAGGAAAACCTGAGGAAGGACAAGAAGAAATGTGAAAAGTTAATAACCCAGAAAAGGTTTTTCTTCCATCAGTTTTAAAATTATGTATTTCTTTAAAGACTACAGAACAAACACACTTCATTCAGTGTTTTTTAAATTATAGGCTTCATCCAAATGAGCCGACTCTGAAATCTACACCGTCCGAGCCTGAATGAGCAGAAACCCCCCGACGCCAGCCAGGGACTCTTGGAGCCGATCGTTTGAACTGTAAACTCTGGATCCATTCCATTTATCGGACGTTAACGAGCCGCGACGCAGCGTGACACAGACTCCACGGCTTCTGAAAGTGTTTCCGAGGTTCTGGATGAGCTGCAGCTGCAGGAACGAGGAGACACTCCGGTCCGACTTCCAGGAATCTTCAGGAGGAGCTGATGTGTCGTCACATCTGGTAGCATTTCTGGTCCTTTTGAGCAGCCGAGAACAGAGACACTAACCCTGGGAAGAGTCACTACTCACTGTCTGTTCCACTGCTCCATCATTTACGCATCCATCTATTCTCTGTTAGTGAGTACTAACCAGCTTCTGGTGCTGCTTCTCCGTTTTATATCATTGAACTGAATTAAACTGAATTTTATTTGGGTTTTTTGGACAGTTGGTTGACCTGAACAAGCAACCTGAAGACGAAGGCTCTGGATCTATTGTTTAACAATTTATAGTTTAAACGATTAATGATTCATGAAAACCATGGGCATTCATTTTTTATTAAGACTCATTTACTGAAAAGCTTCCTCAACAGAGATGTAGAACATTCGGAGCTCTTTGTCGCTGTAATCGGGAACAAAACCAAAATTATCCAAATTTGATCCAAAAACCAAAAGAGAATTGATTCAATCTGAAGCTCCCTGATTGGAGGAACGTCTCAGCGTCTCGATGGATGAACCAAGATACAGAGTTGTGATGCTCCAACAGACTGTCATTAATCGAACCCTGGACAACTACCCTGCACACTTTGCTTTTGCAGCATTTGCTCGAGAATACTCGATTCTGATTGGCTCGAGGGTGTTCATCAGGGCTCTGATGTTGTGCTGCTCTACACAAAGTTTTACATTTTTCTTCAGTTGCTGTCTGGATACTTAATTTGTGTAAAATAATTCAGAACTTAACTGTGTTCACAAGTGGGAACACAAAACTAACCAACAAACTTATGTCAGTGAACAAACAAAAGTCTTGTCAATTAACAAATGGACTACACGGCACTGAAGACAGGCAGGGCGGCATTTTTCTACCAAGAATCAAACAATATTTCCATCAGAGATACATGATTTGGTTTTAGTTTAGAGCCATTCAAAGAGAAGGACAGATATCTGACCTATTTGAGTTGCCGTAGTTCTGCCAGGTCCTGTACTCTTCCATGAAGTCGATGTGGTCCAGAGTGATGTTGTAGAAGTCGGTGAAAGGCATGATGGGAGGAGAGGAGATGCTGTTGGCTGCATCTGAGGAGAGGGAAAAAGGAAAGTCAAATGTGACGATTGTGTTATAATAAATATGCAGCAAGATGTGTGTGTGTGTGAGTGTGTGTGTGCATGAGGCTCACTGAACAGGCCGAGCACTTTGGTAGCAGAGGGAATCCACCAGGAGCACTTGGCCAGAGGAGGAAGTTCATCTGGTTCTGCAGGAAACAGGCGGGTGGAGATGAACTGCAGGAGGCGCTCAACCAGCTGCCTGAAACGCCTCACCGACAGCCTGACACACACACACACACACACACACACACACACACACACACACACACACACATAAATATTGGTGAACACCAGCATCTTGGCAGAGTCAAAACTGCACACACTGCACATACCCTGAAATATACACATGCACAAAAATAGACACTTACACTTCAAGAGGCACACTCCAAAAATAGCAGCTTTAGATGGAGAAACTGGGTTTTTGGATCTGAGCAGAACTAAGCAGAACTTATAATTTGAAGCAGCTCGCTTGTAAATCATCACCACAAACAGGATGCGTTCTTCAGGCCTCTCACTCAGGTTGAGAGAGAAGCTGGCTTACATTCATAATCCAAGGCTGTGTGTCAGGTTTTAAAAGCTACAACATTTGATAAAACTGGCTTGAAGTTGATTATGTTTCCAGAAATGTAGGAATGACAAAATCTCTTTTTTATTAGTAAAAGCTGAGAATATGAGCAGCAGCATACGGCAGCAGGATCAGATGGATACTTATCATCCTTTTAACTGTAGGACTACATAATGTTTGAATCCCAGTGCCATTTTAGTAAATACATTAAAGTGATGCTTAATTTTGTCTTAACACAAAGTAGGTTGTCTATATGTAATACTGTAAAATGAACAAAATCGTGACCTTAAAAACAACTTCTATGATCAAAGAATAAGTATTCAAAACTAAGGATAATTGTAATTTGTATCACTGCAGCATGACCCCTCCTCCTCCTCAGAGAGCGAAAACAAACTGCTGCAGTTTGTCTGGATTTGGGGTTTGTACCAAATGACAAGAGATATTCACCAAAGCTCGAAGCCGTGCTCGATATTTGCATTAGGAAAGTGAGCCAGAGCAAAATCTTTCCAGTGAGGGACGGAAACTCTTTAAATTTATGTTCCCATCATGCAATAAATCACTTGCTAACCCTGCTGCAATGACAAGATGACAAGACCGAATCCGCCTACACGTCCAGCAGTTATTTAAAGAGCCCCAAATCACAAATTTCCCTCTGAGGGTTTTACAACATACAATATACCTCTATCCATAGACTCAGCTTGGAAAAACAGTGAAAGATAATACAACAGCAACACTAATACAATGATAAAGAAAACACAGCTTTGCTTTGATCCCGAAGTAAAAGGACCTGATTCCCTTTTTAATTTCCGTGACATTTTAAGGTTTAAATTTGCTGTTGGATGGAAACACACCAGGTCAATGACAGGCAGACATAGCTAAAAACAGACAGAGAACGCTATGGCAACTTGGCTGCAAACCAACATCAAAGGTTGACACACACACACACACACACACACACACACACACACACACACACAGACTTACTTTTTGAGCCAGTGAACCAGGAAGTGGTGGTCGGCCTCAGACAGAGCTGCGATCTGCCTCAGCAGGTGAGCGTAGATCACATAGGTGCTGGTGCTCGAATACTGGGGGTTCTGCACACACACACACACACACACACACACACACACACACACAAATAGCAGAATATGTCACTCATATTTGGTCGTAAAAGCTCTAAATTGAGAAACAGCTGGTAATTTTAGAACACAACTAATTTCTCTGCCGTGTTTTGCATTTTAGGACAAAATGTCTCCACACTGACACCTCCGGGGTTTTCAGTCTGGATGCTGGCATAATTAAAAGATAATTCTGATTTATTACAACTTGAATCTTATATTTGTAGACTATTACTGATTACTGCTAATGAGTAAGATTAGACAAATTTATTAATAAGAGAAAAAGGACGATGTGACCTGACGCTCTTCATCTCAGTACTAAACTTGCTTTTAACTGAAGGAAATATTGGACAGAACCCCAAAAACAAGACTAAAGTATACTTAACTTTGTTGTTAAGTATACTTTACTTAGTATTTAGTTTAAAACAACTGGGACACAGTGAAGGTCAACAGTCAAATGATGGTGGTTTAGAAGTAAAGGATCATGGGAAACAGGTTAGTCACTGTCCTTTAGGACCGACCCCGGCTGGATTTAAATGGCTGTTGTTGTGTTTTTTTCCAAAAACATAACTCACTTTGATTTTGAGAACACGAGGTTCTGTCTGTTTGGATGCAATAAAACTGAAAACAAATGACACAATAAGTGAGGTAATCCCAGAGCTCCATTCGCTCTTCACGGGGTTTTAACATAGAAGAAGAAGAAGAGAGAAAGTGGAGAGTTGAATGTGTAGCTTGCAGAGCCTATAAAGGAGGGAGAGTCGTCATCAGACAGGAAACCAGCAGTCCTCAACTCCAACATGACCTCATCCTGTCCCACTGTGTGCGTGTGTGTGTGTGTGTGTGTGTGTGTGTGTGTGCATGTGTGTGTGCATGTGTGTGTGCAGTTGTGTTCTCCTGAGAGTTGGAAGACGAGGCGAGTCCTCAAAGTCAAATGGGACCAAATCAGACATTTGGCTTTTTTCTGTGTATGTGTGTGTGTGTGTGTGTGTGTGTTGATGGAGCGTGGAACCACAGTGGAACTACTGTAGATTCATGTCTTTATCTGATCCTAATTCCCAAAACCATATATGGAAAACAGACTGGAGAGAGGGAGAGGGAGGGAGGGAGAGAGGGAGAAAGAGAAAGACATCAAAAATAGGTTCAACTAGGATCAGAGAAAAGGAACCCACAAACAGAAAAAGACTGAAATGGGGGGAGGTGAGAGGTACGAGGAAGAGATTTCTCTCAACCGGCACCCATGAGAAAAGAAAAAAGATGGGAGAGAAGAAAAAAAGGGCATGGGATAAAAAAGAAGGAAAGAAAGAATAAAAAACTGTTGCTGTTTGGTCTCAGGGTGGCGTGAAGATAAAGGTTTACTGACAGTATGTGTGTCCTGAGCTGAGCTGCAGAATTAGGATGAGCACAGATCATGTTTCTGGATCAGTGTCAGCTTCACAAACTAACCCACTTGTGATCCTGCTTGTTGTAACCCTGTGGGTCCTCCAGCCGACACACAGCATGGAGATCTAGTGCAAATGAACAGCAGCTGACTGTTTCAATTTATGATATCGATTCTTGACAGCTTGCATCTGTGAGCAATGCTTGCAGAGAAAAACAAAAGGTTTATTTTGTCTGTTTCTAAGATATTCCTTAGGTGGACCACTCTTTCAAGAGCTGTGGTTGGGGGGCGTCCTGGTGGGCTTGTGGTTAAGAAGAATCCAGCCTTCTCCACAGTGTCTCATGTGGTTGGCTTCACATGTTTGCTTGTATGTTTTTTAGTGGCCTTTAAGTCCTCAACATTTGTGGGGTAAACGCCACGTTCCAACATGTCTGTAATAACAGCAGGACAGAGGACTGAACAATGTTTTTAAACAGCAGAGATTACAACTGGACAGTTGAAGGTTTAAATTGCAAATTTGTTCAAAAACCTCTTAAAAAGTGCTTAATTGCGGTATATAATTGTTGTATATTCACTTAAATACGACTTTAGCAACAATAACGATGCTTCACACAGTGTTAACAGTTACTTTATTTACTCAGTAACCTAAACACAACTCAAAACTGACCTCAAACACAACTTAAAAATGAATAAGGATCTAAATCAAGCCTCTCCTTAATCTCATTGGCATGTGTCCATACTATTAGCCTGATTATATGCTCCACGGTGTCGCAGACGAAGCACCGCTCTGCTCTGCACTCTTCGCCTCCCCACCCTTTACTGTGGATCCTTTTATTCTCATACTGCGTCTCGAGGGATCTTCAGTCTCACCTGGACAAGAATGAAATAAGCCCGCAGGTCGTCTTTTGTCCGAGGCCTGAAAACAAGAACACACACAAACCAAAACCTGTCACACAAACGAGCAACCGCTGGCTGGCAGCGCGAGGAGTTTTTATTTAACTAACTAATAAATGATCTGATTTGAGTTTTTATCATCTGAAAATGTAATTACAGCTGAAAGAGATCAAGTACAAAAATACAATTCAGCAAATGGATCACAAATACATTTAAACTTGTTGAAGAAGTGTTCTCACCCTTTCCACTCCCTCAGCAGGCTGTTGATGATCCCTTTCAACACTGACTTCTGGATGTCCTGAGGCTTAACACACACACACACACACACACACACACACACACATCAGAAGCATATTCAACGTCCAAAACAGAAAGAATCAGAAGGTTGAGTCAACATTCCCGAGTGTCAGAGACCCACAAAGAGAAACGGAAAAACCAGCCACCATATTTATCTACGTTAACCTTTACTTAACCAGAAAGGTCACTTGAGAACACAGCAGTGTTTGCAGGGATGGCCTGAGGTGTAGCATGTTTAAAAAAATACTTTTTTACATTCACTCGCTGGACTGAACTGATGAATCCAGGGAAAACAGGTAGTTACAGCGTGTTCTGGGATCATTTTGGTCATTATGAGCATCGCCTGTATATGGAGTTTTATAAAATGTACGTAAACTTATACAGAAGCTTTAAACTCCGTTACAGACTTCATGATAAAATACATCTTTTGGAAATGTCCGATTGGCTTGGTGGCGGCGGTTCAAATCTCCAACCTGGATGGTGCCATAAGTTGGTAATATTTCCAAATAATCAATACATGTAGAAGAAGTGTGATGGCGAGATATAAACACAGCCTCCTTGTTCACGAGTTTGTTTGTGGGTGCCTACCGCGCCGAGCAGCGCGTCGTAAACAGCGTTGACAAACTTGGCGTTGACTCCCGAGTCGTCTATGGTGTTAAAGGAACCGTTCGCCTCGCGCTGGAAGGGAAAGAGGGAAGAGGGAGGGAAGACAATGAGGAAAGGAAAGGAGAGAGCATGAGAGAAGAGGAGGAAAAACAGCAGAAAAAATTGCTTTCCCATCGTTAAATAGTTATGGCGTCTGGGGAAATTTTAACAGCATCTAAAACAGTTTTCTCACAACAGGCGTTCAGCTGAGAGCCAGACTGAGTGCGTGCGTTTGTGTGTCCTACCTTGAAGGCAGCGTTGATCTCTATGAAGGAGTCGAAGGTGGTCAGGTAAAACTCTCGGACCTCCTTCCAGTCACCTGATTGGACGGCGCGCTCCATGTCCTCCCTGACAACACAAACAACACGCACACACAGCGCTCACAAACACAAACCAGGCCTAGCTCCCAGTGAACTCCTCTGGTTTGTTTTAATGCGTTCTGAGCTCAGGGACCGGAAACTCACTGAAACTCCTTGGTGGTCTTGGTGCGCAGGGGGATGATGGGGTCGGAGGGGAACGGAGCTTTGACCTCAGGGGGCAGAGTGTCAATGGAGAGCCGCTGCTTTTGGCGGACATCGCTGCAGATCGGAGGCAGCTCCCTCCCTGGGTGAAAGACACACAGAAACACAAGGAGGCTCTCGTTACCCGCACTTCCAATGGAGTAGGAGTATATGGCGAGTGAAGCTCATTTCTGCTCTGCAGAGCTGCACAGCCATCGAAGATTAAAGTGCTGAAATAAATCTGGATATAAATGCATCTGAGCTATGAGAGCTTTCTTAGCTACAGTAGCTCACACACAGATAATTCATATATATATATATATATATATATAGTTCAGATGATCCAACCTCAACTAGGTGGAAACGTTAAACAGACTCGTCATAACAAACACAAAGTCATTTCATTAAATGTTATTAATGTTATTCACCTAAATGTAATTTTATTGGTTTAAAGTTCATAACTAATCAAAAACAAAATGCTGCTTCCAGAGAAAAGTTTCTTGATTGGACTTTAATTTAGACAAATATCTTTTTGTACAAGAGCCAAACTATACACTGTATTTGAACTCCTCTGTTACCAAACCTGACTGTTAAGAGCTGCATCCGCTCACACAGAGACTATATATATACAGAGTTCAGATGAGAACATCAGCTGGATCCGACCGGTAATCACAATCATGATAGCTGTGCGTTTAGTCCTTTAGCTGGTGAGAGCATGTTTCAGACTCACTGGACTTACGGAGGATGAAAAACAGTTCATCGATCCATTATAAGTGAATCAAACAATCAAAGTAGACAGTGTTTTGATAGAAATATCTAACTACTGCAGAAGAAGAAAAAATCTGCAAGACAAAGAAAGAAAGAAAGAAGGACAGACTGAGAAAGAGATGTCACTGACGATGTTGCTTCCACACACAAACGCACAACCGACAGCTATTAACCTCCATCAATGTGTAATCACAGAGGCCAGGCTGCACTTTGTGACTACGAGCTCGCAAAATGTACAATTACACACAGAGGTGTTCAGAAACACACACACATACACATGTTCACCCATCCTCCCACACTTCTGACCGTCCATCCATTCTGTGTATAATTAGCCTCCCTTTGTATCCGTCTCCACAGCAACAACAGGCGGGCCTGTCCAGGTGCATTGTGGGTGCTCATTCGTGGACAGATTGTACAAGCAGGAGACAAAAGGGACACGAGTACGGAGGCGGACAGACGGATAAATGACGATGTGATCAGGCGTCACATCGCAGGAATCCAAACGTTTGTTCACGTGTGAACAGTGGAGGAGCTACAGACGTACAGTTCGTCCTGAAGGTGGCGCTACAGAAAAGGTCATGGGGTCATCAGAATTAAAAGAAACATGAGTCTGAGGGTGGTGAGGTTCAATTAGTTTTTTGGATTATTTACTGGTATGTTTTGTATTAATATATCCATATTTTTGTTTAATTGGTTACTGTTTTACAGAATATTTTATTGTTTAACCTTTAAAAAGCTTCCATTCATCAATATTTCTTTGTTTAAATGGATTAAGCACTTTGTGAAACTGTGTTTTTGTTTTTTAGTATCATCAAATAAAGAACATAATTTATCATGATAGCTCAGTTTCAACCACTGAATGTTAAACTCTCTTAGAAGACAAAGGAAAAATACAAAAAACATGAAACAGAAAATGTTATATGGGGGAAAACGGGGATATTACATCTAACATACTTTGTCATGGATCAAAGTGCTTGTTGTGGAAAACAGTTCTGACGGTGGAGCTACAGGGAGAATTACAAAGTGTCCAAAAATCACTGTGAATCATCCTCTGGGGACCATCAATATCCAGCATGTTTCACAGCAACATGGCTGTGAAATGTGTTCATTAGTTGCTTAGCTGCTGGAAGCAGATGGAAAATGGACTTTGCCATAGTGACACCACACCTCCAACAGGACGAAACAAAAGAGCTGAGGAGAGCAGGAACTGCTTCCTAATCACCCCTGCTTTGTCAGCTTGTGCGTCACCCAATTTAGTCCTGACAGCAGCAAGCCTCGGTGGCCATGACACCCTTTAATCAGAAGAGTCACCTTCAAGACCTCCGAGGACATCCTCCTCCCTCTCCTCCGTCATTAAAGTTTACTTCAACAAAGCCTTTGATTTCTTTTGACGAGGGGTTGGAGGACGACCTTGTTATCTTCCTGAAGTGTTGTCATCGAGTGCCATCCATTAACTCACCTTATTGGTCCTTTGAGGTTTAATGACCCCCTTTACACTTTGCATTAAAATGCGTCTCCTATCCACATTGTATCTACATATGATTGAACCTGATTAAATCAGGTCGAGCAACATGTGTGTTCTGATCAGTTTACCTCATTTACACCTGGCATTAAAATGCAATCTGTATCTGGATATGCTATTTGAAGTTTATAACATTCTCAAAACATCTTGGTGGGTCCGTAACCTAAATCTGATGATTTAAAATGTGTAGCAAAGAGGAAAAGCTCTTTAATAAATAAATAAAAACATACACGTCAAAGGTTTCAGGCAGCAGTAGACACTGGTGCTGCAGCAAAATGTCACTTTCACCTACTCTATGCATATTATGCATGACTATATAATTGCTTTTATTTTGTGTATTATACTTATACCTATTTATTTTAATCATCCATTTCATTTGGTCACCACTGGTCCTCTCTACATTAACCATCTGGATCTGACTCCTGTCCCAGATTTTATGCCGTGAACAACCCGTATATCGCGAATGCCACAACTCATTCAACAAATCTTGAATGTGTTATTATTTTCTCTGAGCATTGAGGGAGCTAGTGATGTTTAAAGGAGAACCAAACCACGAGCACTTTCAAATGTGACAGAAACATTTTAGGAACGAGAGAGTAAACAGATATTTATGCAACCAGTTATCCAGTCACTATATCCTGCTGCAGAGCCTTTGTTTCCCTGCTGAGATCAATAAAGTTTCTAATCTTTTTTCATAACAAGCTGGACTTTGATGCCAGTGTTTCTACAAAAAGGTGTCATTGTTTTCCGATCCCAAAATGAAACTCAGACGGATCTCTGCTCAGCTCAGCCTAGGCACACAAAACCATATTTGACAATATTAAAAGGAAATACAAATCTCCAGTAATACTTTACAGATGAAATAGCAAATTGTGGTGATTATCCAGCAGGCTGGACGACCGTAACGGGCCCGAGGAATGCTGCACTATCTTATGTGTGTGTGAGTGTTTTCACTTTCATATGGTTTTGATTTGGGGCGGAGGTTTGCATAATTATTCTGGCATCAGTAGCCGTGGTGACAAAGCTGGCTGGTGAGCCGGGTCTGCGTTCTCACGGCAGTCAGAAATAACCTCGCCTTGAACAGGAAGCAACGTTCCCTTTAATGTCAAAACGCTGACGACGAATAAACAACATCGCCGCCGTCAAGGTCCTCGTGCCGTGTTTGTCATCTGGATGTCTCTTTTCTCTGATGCAGTTTCACTAAACTTCCTTCTCTAATGTTTTCCTTCTAGAGGACTGGATCCCCTAAAAAACACAAGTAAACTTTCATTTTTCATGCAATACAATACAGAGCAGGGAGAAACACCTTCCTGCAGTGAAAAACTTCTGATCACTGATTGATTTCAGCTCTTAAATCGACTTGAACCCTGAAGGTAAACTGGTAGAAAACTGAGAAAAGAAGCTTAAACTGTGAGTCAGCTGAGACCTGAATCACCCCATAAAAATGCCCGTAACTATCTCATTAGAAGTGTGATCCTACGATTTTCTGCACACGGCGAGATTTTTTAAAAACACGTCGTCAACTGGAAACCATGAACAGCTTTTCTTCTTCTCCCTTTTCTGAAAACCTTCCATTTTGGGTTGCCGCTCCAATGTCGTAGCTATCAGCTTAACATAAACAGAGTCTGAACACATATTGTACATCGAGCATACTGTAAACAGAGGAAGTAACACATCATTACATCTTAGGCAGAGACAGAGACCACGGTGCCGCAGAGAACAAAGACAGTGAACACACCACACTGACATTCAAACTGCAGCTTTGTGATGCGGAGCTGCGTTACTGGTAACACTGGCTGTGAAATGAACTTATATGGAGTCAAATAAAGGACTATATAAAAAGATCTGAGAGAGTACTGACGTATCTTGTTGAAGTCAAAAGTGCATATAGTCTGAGTCCAATTCGATTAAAAGATGCTATATGTTATACGGTACAGTACAGTTTCTGTGGTTTTGTCTGCAGCTAATGGACAAATCTGCTGATCAGAGCATGAGAGTCTTTTTACAGGACAAATCATCCAGGCAACTGAACCTGTACACATACCACATCCACAAGACCCAAATATTCAATTCATTTATTTATTTATTTATTTAGTGCCAATATTTTCCTTAAATCTGGTTTGACAAAAAAAACAACACACAATTATGTTTTGTTTGTTTTTTTAAGTCAGAGCAGCCAACTGAAATATAGGGTAAGAAAAGGTCCGTTGTCTCCTCTCGTCAACAGCGTTCCTGTTACAGTCACAGCCACACCGATCCTTGTACACAATATCGGTCCAGGCATGTTCAATGGTTTTTTTTTTTAAATCAACTTTTTTCCCCTCAGTTGAAGAAAAACAGTCTTGAAAGCTGAATGTGAGAAAAAGACGATATTTGGAATCTTAAAAAATAACCCCCCTACATAAAGTGCCCTAGCAGTGTCTCAGGTTTGGTGAAATGATGATGGACTCACCGTGTCGAAGCCACGGGCTGCTGGTCAGGGTGCCCGTCATGCCGCCAGCCAAGCCCCGCCCCCCCGCGTCCCTCCGCTGGCTCAGTGTGGAGATGAAGGTGCCCAGAGACGGAAACGGCTGCTTAACTCCTCGCCCCAAACCCTGGTGCAGAAAGACAGCATCGTCACCACGGGAACAGAGAAGAGGAATTTCTGTTTACATATTATGTATTGAAGACATTCTGAGGGACAAATAACCAAATAACAAATAATAAATCCAAATAACCAGCGATGGAGAATGATGACTGAGCAGGGACAGCAAGACAACAGAGAGGAAGGTTGTGTGATCTTTAGCCTGATAACAATATTCCTTTATCCCTTAAAGGATAAGATATACCCAAATATCCCTTAGAGGGTCGTAGTGGGCTGGAGCCAATCCCAGCAGACACTGGGCGAGAGGCGGGGTACGCCCTGGACAGGTCGCCTGTCAATCACAGGGCTGACACATAGAGACAGACAGACAGACCGACCACTATTCACACCTGCAGGCTGTTTAGAGTCTCTGAATAACCTGAAGGGCCCTCAGAAACCGTGGAAACTCCCCACAGAAAGGCCCCGGAGCCCAACCAGAACCGTCCTGCCGTGAGGTGGCAGATGATGTACACACACACACACACACACACACACACACACACACACATATCACAAAATACTTTTTACATACTGTACATACAGAAAGCTTCCATGTTTGGTGAAGAGTCATTTAAGTTTTTAATATATTTGTATATTTCATACATATGTAGTTTTAAAGTGCTTTACAGGATGATTTTTGGGGCAGAATATTTTACAGGTTAACAATGATAACTTTATTGTCAAAGATAACAGTTAACAATGAATTTAACACTATACTTCACTGACAATCTAACTGTGATAAAAACAAATAGAGATTAATCTTAAATAAGCTTTACTCAAATAACTTGTTTGAAGAAATTCATACAAAATACAAATAAAAATGTATCTTTAAAATGTAAATGCTGAAATTTACTGCAATTTAAAAGATTTTTTCTTATTGACGTCTGTGATACACCTGTAATAAGTCGATAATATCAATAACATTGATATATCAGACCTGCAAAATACGTGATGAAAGCTACTTCAAAACTTAACTCCAGTTACTGAAACTCCATGTAAGTAATATGCAACATTTTGCAGTTTATTACTCATAAAAACAACAATGATAAAAATATGGAATAATAAATGTGAAATAAACACCAAGTAGCCAGCGTCTCCCAGAATAAATCCAGTGAACCGACTCTCTGTATTCTCAGATGTTGAGGTTTCTCACCAGAATGGGAACTTCTTAAATCAGTCCAGACTTTCAGCTGCATGAACAAACAATTCCAAAATAACCAAAACTGAACTGATGAAGCGGTAAAGAGCCTCAAGTGCAAGCAGAGGAAGACATGAAGAGGAGAGGAAGGAGAGATTTAGAGGAGGGAGGAGAAAACGGAAATTACAAGACAAAAGGAAAGAGAGAGGGAATGAAGTACGGTGAGGCAGGGTGAGGGTGAAAAGAAAGGGGATAGGGATGAAGATGGAAAAAGAAGAAGAGGAAGAATGGAAAGAGGATGGCAGAAGATAAGAGGATGAAATGAGGGAAAGTAAAACAGGGAAAAATAAAGAGGAGTATAGAGAATAAAAAGGGGGCGAAAAGAGAGAAAAAACCTGAAATACAAGAAGAAATGAAAGACTAGATGGAGAGGAGAGAGGGGGAGGAGAAGAGGAGGGGGGATGAGAGGTGAGGGAGGAGGAGGTGGAGAGATCAACAGATGCACAGCAGCCGCTCCTGACAGCACACACACACACACACACACACACACACACACACAGTCAGGGGCTGCAGAACAGAGAGAGCTGGAAGACGGTTAATCTGCCATTCACAATGAATCACTTTCCAAAGACATGAGACTCCGAGGAAAAATCTGAACAAAATCATGTTCTCGGCACACACACACACACACACACACACACACACACACACACACACACGTAAAACACACAGTTTTACTGTTTCCATGTCATTATATAATTATCTCTGTTGTGCACAGAAACACAGAGAGAAAAAACAAAGGACAGTTTTGTTTTCAGAGGAGTTCTGATATAACATACACACACACACACACACACACACACACACACACACTACACAAACACATGTGCACGTTCATCCTGTGTCTTTGGACAGAAGCTCCACCTCTGAGCGAGGAGCGTTAATGAGATACAACAGGTTCTCCATTCAGATCACATCAAACAAACTGCAACAACAGAACACAGTCGCACGGGTACAAACGCAGGTTTGAACATCAACATCAACACGAAAAACAGCAACATTTACAAGCTTCCTTCTGCTTAGTGGCAGGGCTCTACAGATGGCAATTTAGAAATATCTCCATTCAACGGATTGCTTTTAAATGTTGTAGACACATTCATGATTCCCAGAGGATTAATCTCACTGAGTCTGGTGATCCCCTGACTCTTCCTCTACCTAACTATTGTAAAGACATGAAGTCCCCTCAGGACTGGATTGTCTTTACATCGAGCATCATCTCCTGACCAAAATTGCAGTTTTTCAAATACGTGTTAGTGGTAAAGTCCATTACTTTATGACTTTTAGCACAACCCAGCCCTGCAGACTTTTAGTTTTGTCCGTTTAATGTTGTTTTGCCACCTCCTCACACCTATAAGTGATGTGTGTGTAATGACACTCCTGTCTCAGCGAGGCCACAGGGCCGCCACGTCACGCCCCACCCACAGCGGCTGACGGACAGGTGCTTTCTGGGAAACACAGTGACCATCGCTGAGCAACAAACACGGAGACGACATCCCAATCCGTTATAGTTTGGATCTGGTTGGTGGTCAACCAGTATTTCTCGTAGTTCGCCGTGATGAAATGAACACCGACTACGTCCCGGTTCACATCTGACAACAATTAACAGTTTAAGCTGCAGTTTTCTGTCCAACTCCTCTCGGTCATTCAGTCTGAGAGGAAATGCTGTCATCCAGAGAGAAACCACACCAAGAGGAGCTCCACATCTGACTCTCTTACACACACACACACACCCCACACACACACACACACACACACACACACACACACACACACACACACACACACACACACACACCCCACACACACACTCACACACACACACACACACACACACACACACACACACACACACACACACACACACACACACCCCACACACACCCACACACACACACACACACACTCACACACACACACCGTTCTCTCTCAGTTGTTAATCTCCAATCAGATCCTGTAGATTACTGTGAGACTGTGTGTGTTCGCTTTTTCCGATAATAAGCAAACGTTATGGTTGTCTTCTCTTGTTCTTGCCATTTCACTCTCTGTGACGTGTTTCTTCAATTTATTTCTTTATTCTTTAACATGTGAAACATTTCAGCTGACGTTCTTATCCTGAGGGGCTGGTGATGACTGTGTGAGTCTGAGACCAGCAGTCTGTTAAAAAAAAAAGCCATTAACCTTCAGAAAATTGCGCTGATGATGGATGAGTATCGGCGCATTCGGTTGAGTTCTGGCACCAGAGCACCGGATACGAGCCGACTCCGTGGCTGCCAGATTTGACGAGGTCTGGGTCTGCAGATTTGGGCAGATTTCAGCTGTAGTTAGCAGAACTTGGTCCAGCCATGACAGATTCAGGCAACCGTTGGTCCCTTTGGCTCTCTGGGTGTGAAAGTGCTTTGAGAGGATAATATCATACAGGAGAATTCACAGAACCAGACTGAACCAAAGAATACGGTGGGTGTGTTCAGACTGAACCTGAAACAAGTCTGAGGCAGCGCGATTTCATACCAAGTGAAGGGAAAGACGCCATTAGATGCAACTTTGAGCGGAGTGGTGAAGTGATGTCTGATCTTCAGACAGTCGACTTGACAGAAGCATCGCATCACATCCCTCTCATGTTTTATCTGGAAATATCAGTTTGTGTTGTTTAATTTATGGTGAGAAGCTGTTCTGAAGGCTCGTGTTAACACCTGAGACACCTGTTGTAGTGAATGTACTGACGTTTTATGATTTAATTAATTTTCTGTGAGCCAATTAAGTCTTATTTAAATCAACCAGATGTAACTAGAACATAATTTCATCAAACTGTTGGAGGTCTGGAGAAAATCTCATTAAGAAAATTGGGTTAATTTTGGCTCCAGCCTCCAGAAACAGAAGCTTTGGTTACATTTGTGTTCAGGTGAAAACAAACTTTCTTCACTGAGCACCAGCTGTGTACAATTCTTCTATGTTTATTGGTCTGCTGCACAGTGACAGCCCGCTATATCTCAGACCCTTTTTATCCATCCTTTGAGCCTGAAATCCCTCAGATCTAAGCTCAATGGGGCCAAACTTCTGAGGAGGAATCAGAGAATCAGTCTGACTGAAGTCCCGGAGAAACGAGAGCGCATGCAGCCACTTTATGGCATTTCCAGACACAACCAGAGTCGGTCTGAGCAATGACAGACTGTTTATTGGTCAAAACCATCCGATCTGCACATTCCTGCTCCCTGACACAATGGAGATGACATCAACTCACCAGCCTGCAACCCGAACAGCCTGCTGCGGAGTGACACCGAGAAGCAAACCTAAAACACAGTCCGATGCTTCAGCTCCACGCTATGCATTTAAAAACACGATGATTACATCATCAGATGCTGCCGGAGAGCTGACGTCAGGAGTCATTATGTAAGACAGGCGCATCACTTTTTCCAACAGGAGAAAACTACAGTGTCTTAGTTTGCTGTCACGCTGCATGTTAGGTGAAGCTGGTTTAGGCATGCAGTTATATATAAATATACATACAGTATATTATAATCTTTTATTCATCTTATGTTCAAGACTGTGTGTGATCACCTGACTGCAAGACACGTTTCCTTTTGGAAACAATAAAGGT
Source organism: Lateolabrax maculatus (assembly GCA_031216445.1). Taxonomy (NCBI): domain Eukaryota; kingdom Metazoa; phylum Chordata; class Actinopteri; order Acropomatiformes; family Lateolabracidae; genus Lateolabrax; species Lateolabrax maculatus. Next base: position 1,740,616 of record CM062209.1, read on the forward strand.
AAAGTTGAAAGATTATCAGCAGAATATGTTGAATATCAGTTCTGTTATTATAGAATGATTTGGGATCCAGGAAGGATTTGGGATTAAAAATTTGCATGAATACGATACACATGTGCAGATAATCATGTAGTGCTGCACTGTAGTTATGCCCCATCTCCCTAATTATGTGTTGGGTTGTTTGTTTCATGTTTTTTCTCTCTTGATAATTCTGTATAAATGCAAAACTGTGAAATAAAACAAAATAAAACAGATGAAAGACTCTAATTACAGTAAAACACAAGCATCGTTCAGACTTAAATTGGTATCACACAAAGCTAATTAATAGTCCCTAATCATACTGTGGTGAAATATATCGCTTTCATTCTTTCTTTGGAAATATTTAATTATTACTGTTTTATAAAATCAATGTTGTTTTTTAATTAATTGTGTTTTTTGAATCTACACTAATTTTTTTATGAATTTATTCAAAGTTGCCTGTTGTACCTGTATAGAGAATTTCTGCAATTTATCATAGTTTGTGTGAATAATGTTAACAGATATTGATCCAGGTGTTGGACTATATTCCAATATGTAGACTGATATTGTTGTTGTTTGTCTTACAGGTATTTTACAGGTAGTTTTTTCTCATTTGAAAATAAAAATAGAAGAGAAGTTGCTCACTGAATGACAGGTTACAGTTTTTTTGTTTTCTCATTATGACTGCACATTAACACATTTTATACCAAGAAAAAACAGATTTTCTGCAAAACAACGGTCACAAAATTAAGGTGAAAAATATATATTTTTTAAAACATAAGCTGGAAAATAAAAAACGAGAAAAAGCAGTTTTCTTACAGCAGGAGGGGAGCTGTTGTAAATTGGTGGAAGCTTTCTTTCCCTCTCCACTCCTGACAGCGCAGAATGTTCTCCATCCATCCTCTCGGTGTGGAAGAGTGGAAAAAACTTGTTTTTTTCCCTGGAAAGACTCAGTCCTCTTCAGCCTGTGCGTTCCTGCTCCTCAGAGGGCTGCACATGTTTCTACCAGAGCCAGTCTGACCCCGAGTCACCGTCTGTCTGCTCACTCTGCTCCGTTACTTCACACAAATCAGGGAGATTCACATCCTAGAAGAAACGGAGTGAAATCTACCTTCGTCGGACAGGTGGGTTCTCCGTTACGCGCACAGCCTGACGCGTAAACGTCTCAAAAAGCCGCGCGTAAAATCCCCGGTGGAAACCTTAAAGAGCGCGGAGTCGTGTTCGTTTTAAAAGAGTTTTTAAAACACGTTCATGGTGGGCTGCTTCCCGCTTCTCCTCCTTCTGTCCCTCTCTGCGTCGTCTGTCGGGGAAGCAGCGAAGCTGCGGGCCGGCGCCATGTTTGGAGGAGGAGGAGGAGGCGCCTGGAGAGCAGAGCCTGGAGACAGCAGCGCCACACACACACACGTACACACACACACATACATACACACATACATACACGCACACACACACACACAGATACATATGGGGGGGGGGGGGGGTAACGGGAAATAGGAGCTTTGGATTCACAATAAAAGTGGGGCCCCTAAAAGAAAGAAAGAGAACAGCCAATAATGATGATGATAATAATAATAAATAAATAATAATATTAATAATAATAACAATAATAATAATAACTTTATTTGTATAGCACCTTTCATGTCATGTAAAGATGCAGCCCAAAGAAGAAGAATGGCAACAACAACAAGTGAGAGAAAAAACAATTGAACAAACAAAACCAGTTGGACAACAACACCATCTCACCAGCACAATTCCTTGTTGCTCAGCTCAGGGCCAAACAGAAAGCAGCATCACCGGGTTTCACGGGAAACTTTAGGAACCTCGAAAACTTAAAACCTGTTAAATCACAACATGCAAACGGAGGCTAAGGGAGAGAATAAGTGCAAGAATAAAAATTACTAAAAGTATGGAAGCCCTTATCTGCCAAAAAAAGAAAAAGAATAAAATAGAATAGATGGAATATTATAAAATGAAGATTACAAAAATAAGTAAAATAAAATATCATGAGATAAATCAAACTGCTAGCTTTTTAAGTCAAAATTTGGACTTAGAAAATGTGTGATACGGTAAGAAAGTAAACGTTTCATTTGTTATCTCATCATTTAGTTTTTCAAAATCATTAAATCAAAAATGGAATTGTCTGTATTTGACTATTTACTAAATTTAGACTTATTATCTTATCATAATAACTTCATGGCTTCATAATCAATAATGGTGGCATCATTTTCACTTCAGTTGTTCACTGGTCTCAGTGTAAGCAAGTTGTTGTATAATTTCTGCTCTCAGATTTTTCTGGAATTCTAATTTTCGGGGAATAAATTAAAACTTAAGCATCGAAGGGTGTTTCTTCAGTTTCCTGTACAGGTGATCTGAAAATCAGTAGAGTTCAGTAATCCTCTTGGATTCACAGTCCCAGTCCTGTTCCTTTTTTTGGTTACTATATATTCTTACATCATCTCCATCAGTAGGACTTTTATTTTGACAGTTGTAGCAGGAAGTGATGTGCTGTGATTCCTTCTGTCTTGACTGAGGCCCTGCAGACTGCGTCACTGCTACAATTTAACTTCTGTCCATAATTAGTGAGAAACAGGATCCGGGCTGCAGGCCAACTCTCCCTGAACATAAAGAAACTGATGTTGCAGATCTCTCTCTCTCTGTGTGTGTGTGTGTGTGTGTGTGTGTGTGTGTGTGTGTGTGTGGTTTCTCGGTAAAGTTGAGATCATCTAAACTCTCCATCTGGTTTCCTAAAAACAGCTCCAGTGTTCCTGCAGGTCCTGGAAAAGCCTTGAAGACAGTTTTAGATATGATATTCTTGTAATGACAACTCTGCTGTTTTTGGTTGTTCAGTTTCATTTCAAGGCCGATATAAAGTGAAACAACTCTTTTTTTGTTATGCAACCCCTTCTCTGGGGAAAAAAAGCAGCTTTTTGTAAATTAACTTATGGTTTTTTCAAACATTTGAATCATCCGCCGTCAGGTTGAGCTCTGTTTGTCTTCGGAGCTTCAGTCCGTGTGTGTGTGGTGTGTCACTGTTACAGCAGATGTGTTGTGCTTCAGTTTTTACGGCGTCTGGGCCTCAAACTCTCTGCAGCCGCGTGCACCTGATGTGCAAACACAAGGCCTGCTGGGAGTTTTGACACATGGTCTAATGTACAGTGGAGGATCACTCCTTTATAACAGAGTCTGCAGTAAACACAAGTCTTTCTTTTATGGCAAGAGAGCAGGGATTCAAACCTGCGTCTTCATCGTTTACGTATGGAGGGTCGAGGCAGCGGACTGAGGCACCAGGCACTGTTGCATTATGGGACTGTTATGTAAGAGCAGATGGGCTGTGGCTGACTCATGGATTTATGGGCTGTGGGCTTCTTCTGCAAACACGTCCAGGATACGACACGAGAGCTGGGGAAAGAGCACATGAGTCAGGAGGTGAATATATAAATTCACTGTAGCAACCATCCGACAGAGACTGAAAGGCTGTTGGTGTTAACTTGTCTTCTGCAGATGCCCTTGAGCAAGGCATTCACCCTCCTCAAACCCTGCAGGAGCACAACAGTGTCGCTGACATGACCTCTGACCTCTGAAGGAATGCTGATATGTAATCGTGTCCGATGTTAGGGGCAAAACGTCAGCAGACGAAGGATCTCCTCCACACACAAAAAGATTATCTTAACTCCCAAACCCCGAACCTGACACAGACTATAACTCGTGGTGCATTCAGGTGCCCCTCATTCATTCATAATTAGGGTTGGGTATCGAACATGAATCCTTTTTTGGAAGGACAGAAATGTGTCCGTAGCACAGAGTATTGGAAACCGAAGGCTGGCATCGAGTCGGTGGTCAGATTCATCGTCTCGGTTACTTTTCTTTGATCAGATCCTGATTTCATTCTGCGTTTTTTATGAAGTTTCTAAATGGCTGCTTGTGTTTAGACAACAGGTAACATTTGAGGAAAAAGGTATCATAATGGCATCTGTACCGTAACTAATATATAAAGAAGATCTGATCATAATAAATAAGATAAATAAGAAAATAAGACTTAAAACTGGGGTTCTGAACGGCAGTAGTCTAATTTCTTTGCTCCATTTAGGTCCAGTTGGAAAAGCTCTGTATTTTTGTTCAAGTTTCCTTTTCGGGTAGATAAGTCACAGGGCCCTGTCAGTATTTGGAAGTGAAGACCTCAGCTGAAGGTCACTCTCTTCCTCAGTAGATGGAAAATGTTCTGCTCTTTAAAGAGCGAGAGCTGTTATGGAAGAGTGGAGACTGCAGATAGATAACGTCCTGACCGACAGACGGGGCTGATTCCAGTTTCTGGTTGCAGACTGACTCGTCGCTGTGTTTCATCGCGACTCTGACGATGAGCGTTCTTGAACTGAACTGAACACAAGTCCAAGTAGAAGACCAGGACCGGCTGGCAGAGAGGAAACGCCGCAGTATTTTTAACCCACATAAGCATCAAAGTTGCTGACCCACACAACTTTTTAAAGTCTGGGCACTCCTGGAGAAAATTACCAAAAAAAGAAAAGAAAAGAAAAGAAAAACAGAACCCTGCCCCCAGGTTTTCCACGCTGATCCTAAAGAAGGTCCAATACAAGAAAAGTTAAGGATTCGATCTTCGTAACAGGCCGGACACTGAGCCTCTTCACTCACTGTAGATGAAGAACAGATTCATTTTTTCAATTTTCACAAGTTGTCAAGGATAAAAACACAAGACAGACAAAAGTTCCCCTCCGTGGAAAGATCTTTAGCTCAGGCCAGACAGATAAAAGAATGAATACTTACAGACTTTACGAGTCACTGCTAAGAATCAAATTGAGTTTGAACTTTTCTGACGGCAGGATGCTGCAGGATCCAACCAAATCTAAAGAGACGTCCAGATTACAGCTGGCTCCAATGTGGATGAAACGTGAAAGAAGAGACAGCTGGTGAAGTGACACCTACAGTAACTCTATTTGAATCATTTTTTTTTCCACCACAGGAAATTTAAAACTTTGAAAGTGTGGGGAGTCCAGATGTCATATGGCTGAAGTAGCTGAATGCACCTCTGAAAACACCCCCACCTGTTTGAAAACCCGTCACATTTAGAGAAACAAAAAGCTGCAACAGTATCATGCTTACTGTGTGTGTGTGTGTGTGTGTGTGTGTGTGTGTGAAAGGATGTTAGGTCGGTGTGTTCATCCACTGTGATCGCTGTCCGTTTGCACTGATGTGAGAACACAGTAGCTGAGAGGGAGGAGAGGCATCTGTTGTCAGGAGGAATATTTGGTTTGGTTCATAGCAACGCCTCAAACTGTGGGAGAGAGAGAGAGAGAACGAACATCTGGGAGAGAGAGAAGCAGAATCCTCTTTTCAGACCTTTTGGCAGCAACACACACACACGCCTATCCTCAAAACCCGGAGTGGAGAGGGAGAGAGGTTACTCTGGTTCAGCTGAGACCCAGAGAGAGAGGGTGGGGGGGAGGAAGAGGAGGAGGAAGAGGAGGAGGAGGAGGGTGAATGGTGCACACATTTCCTGCACATGAGGGTGTGTTTCTGTCTGAACATTTCAGTGTCTGAGCAGCACTGAAAGAATGAGAAGATGAAGGAAAGAAAAAGGAGAGAAGGTAAAACAAGAGAATAACAAGTGAAAAATATGGGACAAAATAAAGTCTATGTTTAAAAAGAAAACACATCAAACAAGTTAATGCACAGAAGCTCAGAGAGGCTGCTGGGATAATGTTCGACAGGAAATGTGGGAAAACAATTAAGAAAGTGAAATTAAAGTGAAATTAACAAAGAAACACCTCTGATTCTTGTGAGTGTCCCAGTTTTTCTCTTCTTGTCTGACGGGACGAGGATGATGGTGATTAACCTTTAATACAAACCACTTGTCGTGTCTTCTCTCAGCACAAGAGGGCGCTGTTTGCCCGTGATTCACACCGTCTGGTAACATTGCAGCTGTTCTCACTGTGTGTCAGCTCAAGAGGTTTCAAGGTAATTATTCCCTTTTCTTTTTCCCTTTTTTGTTTTTCCAGCACTACACTCAGGTTCATATATTAGTGCTGTCAGCCATGAGGCGCCCCCCGGGTCAGAGGGGCGATTAGGGGAGGACGGTGCGTGAAGCCTGCTCCTCCTCGCCGTCCACTTCAGAAGCAGGGCCCCCAAACACCGCCTCATGTCCCACTGGACTGCTCGCCGCCCTTCATGTGACTCCAGTTGTTTTGGTCTGAGATGTCGCACCTTTAACAAAGCACTTCTTTTAACCTGAACCACGATCTGTCCTAGCGCTTTCACATCATAACTAGTTTTAGGATGGTACAGACAAATGATGCTGTCCTGCCACTAGGGGCCTTTTAAACTTGTTAAGTCAATCATTAAGTGACAGAACGGAGATACAAGGTTTTCACCTGATATGCCGCTGTTTGTCTGGATTCATTATTGTGTGTGTGTGTGTGTGTGTGTGTGTGTGTGTGTGTGTGTGTGTATTCTTGTCTTTATGAGAACCAGTCTGAGTTTTGACCTTGAGACATTTGGGAAATGGAGGATATTTTCTGCGCTCATCACTCCCGTTGTTTTTCAGGGTTAAAATGACAATTAAGTTTATGTTAGTTTAATCCATGGGGAACGAATGCAGTGTGTTAATTAGGGTCCTCCCAAGTCTAGTAGAACTGAGTGTGTGTGTGTGTGTGTGTGTATTTGTGTGTGTTCTTGTCAGTGTCCCTTGCTGTCCCTCAGACATTTACTGCCTCACATTACCACCTATTTACAGCCCCCTGCCCCTGCTGCTGTAAAAATATGATCTAATTAATCACACACATCACCCTGCTCGAATGTAGGAGTCCAGTGTGTGTGTGTGTGTGTGTGTGTGTGTGTGTGTGATGCACCTGCTGGGCCATCTGTGAGACTGTGCTTTAAACACCGGCCCATGTTTGATTCAGACTAATACTGGGTGTAATTTGTAATCATTACTACAATAAATCGGTTAATTTTAATAAATTAGTAAATTAATGAGATTAAAGAGTCTGTGTCTCTGCTGGTGTCTCGTAAATCTGTTGTGTCGCAGGTTTACCCTCAAACATAATCAAACCAGCAGGATTTTGCACACGAGACCACTACTCTCCATCATTTCCATTATCACTGAAAGCCGTGCCAAAGCAATGAAAAGTAAAACCCAAAGTGCCTCCACAACTGAAATCAATAATCATTACACTGGACTTTTAATGATATTGCTGCACTTTGTGAAGAATTACAAACATGACTTGTGAAGAGACTTCTGACTTCTACGTGAGCACAGTCCCAATCACTGTGAGGTGAACAGCTAACCATCTTACTGGCATCTTTTTTACATGTATGTTGTTGTCGTTTTTTGTTAATTTCTTACTTCTTAGGCCATTTAAACTTCCTCAATGGATGGAATTTGCTCAATTGTCATGGTGGAAAGATCCAGAAAATCGAGTAACTGGACCTTGAGTGAAACGATTACGCTCAAGCTTGCTTTTTCTCTTCTTTAAAAGTTGACATTAAACATGATTTTTACGGGACAAAGCAGACTTTGTAAAAGTGGTTCACCTACACCATCCATCTGCATCTTCATCATGTTTATCATCTGTATCACCATCACCAAAAATGCTGGTTTAATCTGTACAGTATTTGGGTCAGCTGAGAAGCCTGTTCCGTTACATAAATAATACTGAGTTGGTCTCCTATAGTGTCCTATAGTACTCTTGATCTGTTCTGGTGAATTTATTTAGTAAGAAAATCAAATTGCAAAAATAAGGATGAGAATCATAATGCAACAAGTGCTACAGACTCATACACCGGTCCGTCTATGAACTCCGTCCAACATTATCATTGAAATAAACTGGAATTATCACCAATATGTCCATTATTCCCCATTAAATATTAATGAACCAAAATCACAGATTACAGACCAGGTTTCCATGGCCTGTGGGTCCTGTATGAACGTTATTCCTGCGGATGTGATCTATGTATCTCTTTACTAAAGGTAATGTCTGTTATTCTTCTTCTTTAGTAGGAAGTAGTTTGCAGTGAAGTGTGAGGATGATGCTGGACCAAGACACTGATTCTGAAATCACATGTGGGGAGATAAAAGCAAGCAGAAAATTAGATATCTTTGCTATTTGAGTGAACAGACCAACTTTGACCCCTTCTGCTGGGATTTTTCCATTCGCTCTGGTCACAAGCGCTGATGTCACCAGTTTGTTTGGCTGTGAATGTTTGCAATGACGACGATTCTCAGCTACAGTGACTCCGAGCGATGCAGCGTGTCCAGGTATGTTAGACTGAAATGTTCGGCTCCTGTAAAGTGATCCGGTTACAGACGATAATGTGGTAGACGGATCTCTGCTGCTGAAACCTGATAACACCAGCAGCCATATGTCGAGGCAAACAGATCGATGTGTGGAGGGGCCTGTAAAAGATATAGTATATACACTTGGTCGAACTCATTCAGTACTTTACTCACACATTAGCCATCTCACACTCGTCACACTAGTCAGCATATGAAGGACAATTTACAAACCCTTTTAGCTTTGTTTAGCCAGGTTGGTTTTAGGCATTAATGAAATCCATTAAATGTCGGCTTTTCACTTTCATTAAACAACAAACACAAATGTTTTTATCTAATATTAAAGTGGTAGTTTTTAACCACCATTAGGATTATTTAAGGCTATTAAGGTTATTTATTTTAGGTTAAATTTGGTTGTGGTTCAGATGCTGTATTTAGTATAATTAACTGATTCATGTCCAAGGACATAGCAGCACACCAGCATCATATCTCGTTCAACGGAGAGAAAAGTTGACTTTAATGAATATTCAGCTTGATTTATTATTGCAGAAAGCAGCAGATTTGCTCCAGTAACCTTTTTGTATGTGGACAAAATGCCAGGACAGCCTATACTGCACCAAACACATCTCATGGATTCTACTCGTGATTTACATTTCAATCATTTTGCTATATGAAAAATCTTTTTATTAGAGGGTTTTAATCATTTTACAATTCTACTCTTGATTATTTCATTAAAATGTGAGATTTTAATGTGTCAATGACAATCAGAAAGTTTCTCCCAAAGATCCCCTCAGGTCTGATCTCAGGTCAGATATTTCACACTAACTGTCGTCGGAGTATTAAACTGAATATTATTATGACAGATGCTATAAGCACCCATGTGTCAGTAGTCAATAATAATAAGAAATGTTTCTGCCTAAACTTAAACAAGCTGTTTTTTTTGCCACAAACTAACTGAACTGCATCTGAATAAACTGAAACTGAACGTTTGACCCATGCACATCCTCCTCCTACCTGGACTCTGTCGCTCTTTATACGACATCAATAGACACTCTATTGCAAATTATTCTGTTGTTATAAAACAAATTTATAAAAAACTTTTATGGATCATAACGCCTTTCATGTGTTTGAGCTTTAAGACCACGCGTGACAAACAGCCAACGAGTCTGTACAGTCTTTATTTCAAGCCTCAAGGCAGCATAAACTGCAACGAAAGACAAAAGCGTTTACATCTTTGATATGATACACTCAGTAATTTAAATCCACAACCCACCCAACAACACACACTCACACACAGTGGCCTGCTCAGACACAGTTACATGGGCGTTGAAGTAACAGCATATTTCACATAAATACTACATGCTGTCACACACCTGCTGCCATAAAACACACCCACACCCACCCACACACACATACTGACACACACATATTCATGCGCACACACACACACATGCACTTTTGAGTCATCAGGCTGCCTGTCAGAGCATTATGTCATCTTTCTATTCCAGAAAAACACCTGTGGCTCCAACACACATACACACACACACACACATACACGCACGCGCGCACACACACACACACACACACACACACACACACACACACAGACACACACACACACACACCACATGCTCCTCCACATACTGGAGGCTGAGATGATGGGATGTGAATATATTTTAGGTTGCAAATTATTACATATATTTTTATATCTAAATTACATATATTTATACACATCCATTAACATTTTAGAGCCACACAGATGTGAGTATTTCTGTCCATGGCTGTTACTGTCACTGTCTCTCTCTTACAGTCATATACTGCATGTATCTGTTGTAATATTTGAACTCTTTAATCTGTCCATATAAACAACTCTGTTATATTATAAATTATAAAAAAATATTTACATAGCCAATATCAATATAATACAACTGTCACAAATACAAATTGTGAATTTCTGTATTGTTTCCCCCAATTTCTTAATTCCTTACTTTGACACTAATGTGCTGTCTTTTTATTGCTTATTGTTAGATTGTGCACGTTTCTGGATTTATATGTTCTATATTTATGTGTTTTGTATTGAATTGATTGTATTCTAAACTTTTTTATCCTCAGCAATTTGGTGCTTCTTTGCATGAACAGAGTGTCACTGTTCATTATGCAAAATCTAAACAAAAGGATTAAAAAAACACCCATCCATCTCTTTGCCTAAAAAAAATTAAGAGAATCATAATTAGAACAAAGTAAACTGTGAAAACCCAGCAAAAAGTCACATGAAATAAAACATATGTGAATTAATGCAGAATAACAAATACACTAGATTAAAAGTTGGGTAGAAGAGTTAACAAAGTACATTTTTCCACAGGGGTCCTCTAGAGGGCGACGGTCCAGCAAATCAGCAGGTTCACAGGCCAGACTCATTTACATTTTGCAAGGACAGCTCCTTATTGAACCTGCCACAAGGTCCTTTATTCGCAATTTAAACTCACCAAGAGAGAGCAGCTCTTTCAACTTTAAATCTCCCTGCAGCTGCACACCGTTAGGTTGGAGCACAACATACAGAGACTGTTCTGCATAATTCATTTCAGACTCTCAGGACAGATTGCAACTAGACAGTAAACACTAACAGCTTTCTTAAGATACGGTAAGAGGACAAATAGTTAAGAAAGCACATACCAGGGGGGTACCAGGACGTGACACCAGAGTATGACGTGATGCAGACTGTGTTGCAGACACACATTAGATATACAGATAACAGTTGACAGAATCATTAGTGCTGAATTATTTCCTCCCCGGTGGGCGCACCAAATACTGTAGCTGCGGCAGATGGTCATACCAGCAACAACGAGCAACACTGATCTGACGGCTCTGTATCAGCAGGACGACATCATTAATCTGGGCCTTCCAAAGCTGTTACGAACCACTGTTTGCAAATAAATCTGTTAATGACGCGACAACACTATGGTTACATTTAAGACTTGGTTAGGTTTGGGGAAAGGCCATTGATTGGATTAAAATAAGTACTTTGTTAAGGTTAAACAGACCTTTGTCATCGTGGTTACAATAATAAACACTATATTAAGGTTAAGGGACGATCGTGGTCGTGCTGTAAATGAAATTGTCAGAATTGTCTGTTGTTAAAAGTCTCCTGTGTTTTGTTGATCCATTCATCCACCCTGACCTCCTCCCGACCGGGACTTTGTTGCTTTGTAACGTCACCTGACCTCGTCCTTTGCTCCCGTCATAATTCCCACAGCCACTGGAGGGCTTTGTCACTAGGATGTAAATATGTGTTGTTTGTGGGGCTTTTGTTGAAAAAGCTGATGCCGTCGTTCTTCTAAGGGGGACGGTTTTATCAGACAACAGATTATTCTTTGAACTGTACATAATTATATTCTAAGATTATGTAATTTTATTAATCTTACAGTAACTAAGAAAAAGCACAGTAATCAGATCAGACACTACATGTTATGATGATGAAACATTAATTTCATGAACACAAGAAATTAAACGACCAAAATGACAGTAATACATAAGTGTGATGTGACTCAACAGGCGGGAAGAAGCAGTCAGATCGTCTTACTGTGCAACAGAATCGCCACCATGACGCCTGGATGAGCCATCACCAACACACCCAGACGCCATTTATCTTCCAGACTGATGGATCAGTGTGTGTGTGTGTGTGTGTGTGTGTGTGTGTGTGTGGATCCAGTGTGTATGGAGGCTGATAAGAGTATACCTTCCTACGGCTTGAACTGTAAAATGTAACACTTTTACTGTTAGTCTTTCCCTCACTAATCACAAACATTTTCAGGAGTCAAAATGCAAACTGCTGTTTAACTCCTGTCAGTAATATTACACTCAATAAGTTTATTTCCTCTGTACCCTTCACATCATTACATCATTTTACATCAAAAGTAGTCTTTATCTCAGATATCAGAAACTTTTTTATTTTATTTGACAAAGAAAAGTGATATTATGTATATATGTACAGCAGGTGTATACAGTATAACACATTAAACATATTAGTTTTAACTTAAAAAATGTGAACCTCTCCTTTGAGTTAGAGTCCTCCTAGGCATGCGCCACACACACACACACACACACACACACACACACACACACACACACATGCACTTAACAGTATCAAAAATCACACACATGGCAGGCTCACTGATATACTGGAATCACCTCCTGATCCTTCACACCCTGTTAAATCTGAATGACCTCTGACCTGCAGCCCGTCTGCAGTCATGAAATCACTCCTCTGGCATCCTCATGTGTCACCGGCTACCAGGAGCTGGCTCGGGACACGGACATGACATTCCCACAAATGGCCACCATTGTTGAGCCATGTGCTGAGTCGAGGGCCGTGCATGTCACCGTCCTCACCGTCAACACTAACACGCTCCTAGTATGTCCAACAAAGCCGGCACATACAGGAAGAGGCTAAATAAAGTCATGTCACTGTAACTAACTATAGCTGTCAGGCATGCAGCTGAATAAATACAGTGGTACAATTAGTGAACGTGTAAAGGCAACATATGGAAATAGAGAAGGGAAAACGATCTTACATCCCACACTTTAAACAACCCGGTTTAAATGAACAACGCTATGCCAAAGAGTTGCTGTGTAGTTGGTTGCACCAGAAATAAATCCCCCAAAAACGCTGATCTCCGGTTGATTCCCCATGTCTGAAAACGATCCTGTCAAAATGTTGGGGTGGCCGAGCGTCTGACGTCAAGACCGTCAAGTAATCAGGATTCATATCCCCACTGTACCACCAACCTGGAGACCAAGTATTAGAGACTATTTATTGATCTAAACCTTGGAAAAGGAAAAGCCCTGCATGCGTATGTGCTCCAACAGAGCTGTTCTGAATCTGTCAGGGTTTACTGGGCCAAACCTGACGATTGTTGAGGCATATGACTGTGCACGCTCGTTTTCCTTTTTTAATGTGAATTTGCACACATTAAGTGATCATTCTTCTACATAGTCTAAGTACAATGAATAGTATTAGACATGTCTACACAGTATACATGGTATTCTGGGCAAGATGACTTGTTTTCTGAGTCCAAGCTGAGATTCACAGTCGCCCCCTGTTTTGCATTGCTCAGCAGAGGCGCCCTGGATACTCTTTACACACATTTAACAAATCATTTGGATTACGTTTCATTCATGTCATTCCAGATCTTGGCAATTCAGGGGTTTACCCTTCAGGGGGACTTTGCTCTGTTAGGTGTCAGTCTAATTACCCTTAGTGTTCACTGAAAGGGAAGCAGCTGTCGGGTAGAGAGGTTGAAGAATCCAGGGTGAAATCCAGCGTTCGGACACATATTGGTAAGTTTATCACAAACAAATATTCAAACAAATATCTAATCATTCTCCAAAGTCAATACCCTATTCATTGTTTACTGAGCATATATAGGTCCCTTTTCTTCCAATAACAATAAGGGAACATTTCAGTAAAAGGTGCAATATGTTGGGTTTTTTGGCAACAAAAACAAACTATAATAAATAGCCTTGACTTTATAATATCTTTGTGACCCTATAAGATGGTTGACCTGGGTTTAAAAGATGGTACAGTTTGATCCTTCAGGTTTCAAATGGTGGATCATCTCCACCCATCCATTCGTATATATGTAATATGTGCACTGTAAGGGATTTGTAATTTTTGAACTTGCTTGCTGTGTAAATTCTTATATGATTAAAATTTCACCTATCACATCATGAGTCATTTCACACAGGCTTCTTCTAGAGAGAGGGTCACACGCAGTCGTGTAACCTAACCTTTTTTAGATTATTGAATTCTGTCGATTACAAAGTGCATGTAATTACCAATCGGAGTAGAATTACATAGAATTGAATCAAATCTACAATTACATAGCCACAATCAAATTGATGTTGGGGCCAGATGGAGCAAGATGGATGAGGAGTGGCCCCTCCCATAGCGGACGGGTGCGTGAGGTAAAGAGTTTAACGAAATCAGAAAGAGAGAGCGGGCATTGATGAAATTAAAAGATTAAATTCTGGTTTCTTATTGGTTTTGTTTTGTTCTGCTATCTTACATTAAAGTTCCCCGATGTGTAGAAGTAGAAGTACCTCAAATTATTTTTAAGCACAGTACGTGAGACGTGAGGAATGTGGTTACTCTTCACCTCAGCTGTGTTGTGGCACCAGAGAACCAAATGTGAGCCCTCTCTTGGGATCTGGGCTGGTTTTGGTGTAGAAATCAGCTCCAGTTAGCAGCAATGATGACCGGTGGAAGTATGATCGAGCCAATTCTGGTGCATCATTCATCATCACTCTGACATGTCTCTGGCAGCCAGGGGGGCCCGATTTAGGCCACTCTTGTATTAAGCCACTTTAGCAACCAAGGATTTATTAGCCTCCACCATCTTTTTCAGTGACTGCCAGAAAGTCCAAGCTTGGGTGAAGAGATGAAGCCTATCACACTTTATCGTAGCTCACTCACTGGAGGTTGAATGCACCTCTACATTGTTGTAGCAGAGTGAAAACTTCAACTACTGCATATCTGACCAAAAAAAAGTAAAAGTAATCCAAAATCGTATTTATTGTTACTTTAACTTAACTTAACTTGCCTTGCAGTGGTTGCGGCTGCTTGCCTTCACAGGGCAGAAGAGAGCAACATGTGACTAGAGGAGGTGACAAAATCTGCAGGTTAGGCTGCTGCTGTAAACCACACATACACACTTTCTCAAACACGCACACACACACACATAACATGTCTCACACATACACTGAGGTGGAATAAACTCACGCAGACGCCGTCTCAAGAGCTCACAGTCACGCATGGGTCTGCTAACACTCATTCATCAGACACATGCTGCGGCACTGTCACACAGGATCATATACGACTACACGCACACACACACACACGCACACACACGCAACACACACGCACACACACGCACGCACACCAAACACACACGCACACACACGCACCCACACACCCACACACACACACACACACACCAAACACACCAAACACAAAAGTCAGATCGAGTCCTTAAAACCAGACACTCAGACAAAATGTCCTCACCTTCCAAACGTGTCCTCATTCTCTCTTTAAAACTATAATTGGTCACTCAAAAAGATGGTACAGACAGAAGTACAACACACACACACACATGCACGCACTCACACACACACACACACACACACCAATATCACTTATAAAAATAACTTACATGTTCATCTTATAAATAACACATCATCCCACCAGTATGACAAAGTCATCTTTTTTTGTTTGGCCTTCCACCAGGATCCCCATAGAATCATATTCAACT
The DNA here is from genome assembly GCA_031216445.1 of Lateolabrax maculatus. NCBI lineage: Eukaryota > Metazoa > Chordata > Actinopteri > Acropomatiformes > Lateolabracidae > Lateolabrax > Lateolabrax maculatus. The sequence continues at coordinate 1,756,222 of CM062209.1, forward strand.
TAAATGAATTGAAATAAAAGTAGATACAGTAAATAGTAATTGTCAATGACATCAGAAGTCAAAGCTGAACTGTAGGTAAATATTTCTAACACTCCCATATCTGGATCGCCACACCAAGTCCAAGAATACAGATATCAGTCATATTCATCCATCTATCATTTGAACTATTTACTCACTGATGTCAGTTTTGAGTAAAGGGAAGTGATGCATCTTCCAACTGTAATCTATCCGTCAAACTCACTGATTGATTGTGGAGAGCTGTCCTGACCTTATATCTCTTGCTACAATCATTTTCACTTCTTGTTTGCTATTTAATCACAGTGAAACAGAAGTTAGAGCGTCTTTAGCTTCGGTGATGTGACGTATTTCCTGGGGAAACAGACTATGCAAAGAGAAGGATTTAAGTCCTACAGTCCTGATTGGATCATTGAAAGGTGGGTGGGGTTCAGCAAATACAGTGCGATACAGAGCTGAGAGTATCGGCCTCCACACAAAGGCTGTTTGAAAGAATTTGATGAAGTTGATGAATATAAATCAAATCGAATGCTGAAATTACTATTCCAACGTGTATTTTTAATTTTTTTTATAAATATGTTGGCGAATCTTCTCACCTTGGCCTACCAGCATGTGAAAACAAAATGTCTGCCTACAATAACGTTTTCTGAATCGCAATCTCGTGTTCAACGTGCAAATGTTAACCTCTAACGTTACAATATCAGAAATGGCAGAAAGTGACGCGGAGATCCCCACTCCCGACCAATTAAGAAGCGACGTGTGGAACGTTTTGGGATTTCTGTCAACAAATAGTAATATTATAGTATAGTAATCTGCAGAATATGCAGGGTTCAAATAAAATATCACGCGACACCTGATGACAATTACACCGAGGTCCGAGGAATTACCAGACAAACTCTGGAAACATATGAGGCCAAATCCAGATCAAGAACAGTTTTGTATGATGGGCCAAGGTGAGGCGTCAAAAACATTTTTTTAGGAAGAGAAAATAGATTTTGATTAAAAAAACAAACTCCAATGTATTTTGACATATTAGAGCATCACTAGACTTAAATGAATAATCAATACAGGGACACACAGTTAGAACTTGGAAAATGCCATCTCACTGTGTCTTTAATACACTGTATTTTGCAGTGATCCAACAAACACAGTGTGAACATGCACTCGTGATGCCTCAGTGTCACACATGCAGACCCTCCCAGCAGGACTCTGCCGGCTGCTGTTTGTCTAAGCAGACTCGGTGTCAGCTCCCCTCGGGCTGCAGGACGTCCTGTGCCATCTGCTGTTTAACTTGGCCCAACCTTTGACACACTGATATCTGCGTCGAGTGTTGGAGCCCAGTGGTGGGATGGTATCGGGGTGAGGTAGTGTCACGAAGCTGCAGCCATGATACACACTTCCACTGATGTCAGAGTGAGTCAAATTTCTGGTATTTCCTCTGAACCTGAGGGTGGCTTTGGAGGACGGCCCCATCCCAGTGTCCCCGCTCGATATCCTCCATTCTTCCTGAGTGTTGTGTCGCTATGACGATCAGCTGAGAAGAAGAGAAAAGTACCTGGTACCGAAAGCGAGTCGAGCAGTGCAGTGGAAATGTGGCATTAAACACTCTTTATGGCACTGCTGTCTTTATCAACACATTTATCTTTCTGCTGATGCAAACGTCAAAGAAAGAACTTTCAATCTCAGGGACGAACACGGTATTCAGCCCTACAGCAGAATCCTGGTCAGGGGTGTCCTTAGATCATAATGTATTCATAATAAAAAAGGACACGGTTGGATCCGAGGTTGAAGCTCAGATGTGGCTCCTGAGCAGCTGGGATGAGACGGATCGGTATCTCGTTCCTTCAGCAGCGCTGATGTCACCGCTCTGTGTCTTTCTGTCCGGCAGACTGGCAGGAGTCCAGGGCTGAAGGACTCGGAGGAGGTGTCACCTGACAAAGGGTGTCTTCAGAAAGTAGATTGAATTCCGACTGAAGTATTAGTTTATCAGAGCAGATCAATGAGGTTGTCCGGAGATGGGGACTGTGATGAGGGGACTGACTTTGTGTTGTTCAAGTGGCAGAAATAATAGTTTTGATTTTATAGATCTGCATTATATCATGTTGCCTCCTGATTCTCACATGCTTCTGAAGAAAATAACTATTATTATGCTGCATATTTGTTAAAATTCAAACATATAAATAATATATTATTGTCGTATTATTATTTAAAAAAGGTAGGTGATGTTAAATTACTATTGAGCAAACTCCAGCTGCTGATGAAGACCACGAGGAATGTGAGGTGACTTCTTAAACATATTTATTTATGTATGAATAATTCGGTAAATATCCACTCTATTATTTATGGCTGTGTTTTATTTATGGCTTTGATATTTGTTTTGTGTTATGTTGAACTTCTGTTTGTATATTATGAGATAATGACTTTTTTTTTCATTATTTATACACTTCCCCATTTTTAGACTGGTTTGTTAGTACTGTGTGAAAAAGTATTTAAAATAAAACTTAAATATATTACAGTATGTCACACAATGGTGAAGAAACCAGGCGATGACCCTGCTCCCTGCTTCGTCCAGTCCTTTCTTGTTTTCTGTTTTGACAACCTGTAATGAATCAAACAGGAGGAAGTGAAAGTCATTTATCTTCCCACAGCGGCTTCACTGAACCAGAATGCAGGTTGTGTTCTGAGTGTGGAGGCAGAAACTCTTACTTTTTCTCAGCTGGAAAAACTATTGCTGTCTTGTTGTTACTTTCAGTATTGATAACAGTCATTTTCACCGTCTCCACCCACACAGACGACAAACCCACAGAGGAAAGTTCACACACTGGTAGAAGGGTTTGGAAGTACATCCTAGGAGATGTAGGACTTGGTTTACACAAAGCAGACAGAAAATTCAAAAAAATAAGATTTAATTTAATTAATAAATATAATGAATATTTGATTGAAACAACAATTTTAAGAGTTTTAAGCACTTTGAGTCATGATTCTGTTTTGTCGTTCAATGTTCCAGCAAAGGTCCTGGTGATGAAATAAAATGGTTAAATTGACGTAATAAAAAAGAGATTAAATGTAAACACTGTAAATGGATTTTAAAGACATATAACACAAAAATGTTTTTATTAATTTTTAATCCTGTGTCAAAAGCTCTTTATTTTTTTAAAGTTATTTGTTTTGAAAAAAATCATAACTGAATAAATTATAATAAAGATTGTTAGGTGATTTAATAAATAAAATGTAAAAAAGACAGATCAGGCCATTAAGCACGTCATTTTTGTTATCATTTAAGTCAGGAATTAAGATTTTCTTCTAGTCTTTGTCTTTATGTAGCTTTAATGTTTCAATTATCAATTTATGTCTGTATTTGTGCATCATATATTCTGTATCAGCCTGTTCCAGCTTCTCCTTAAAGTTTTATTTTGTTTAGTGAAATATGAAAACCCAAAAAGAACATGTTGGGCTTCATTTTATACACATTGAGCCAAAATTCAGCCTGATACATTTTATATTGTCGGAAACGTGGGGATCTCAAAATAAAGTTGTGTGGTTTTGAAGCCAGTTGGCTGCACAGATTGAGTCTGTACTGACCTGCTGGTGGTCTGAGGGATTTAAGTGTTAGGAAGCCGGTGACGGCTCATATAAGCAGGATTTGTCTACTGTTGCCTCCTATTCATCTTCACATATAAAGCCGGCGGGTATTGCAGTGTTGAGGGGTCAGCAACATCACCGTGAGTCATATAAAAAACCACAGGGACCTCCGGCCTACATAACTCTGACCTGAAAAGACCACAAGGGCAAAACACACAGCTCGAAGGATCTATGCATTCACAAGTATAGTCGGTGTGGAAGGGATGCTCACGTGCCATCTGACGCACCTACAGTGTATATATAAAGGTCATCATGAGGTGTGTGTCTTCAGTTCCTGCCTGTTTATAATTCTGTCTGTTCTCTTCATTCATAAATTCAGTCACAAACATATTTCACCCGAGAGTGAGCAGACAGGCTGTCTGACCCTGACTGACACCACACATAAAACACTGTGTATTTCTGGATGAGGTATGACCTGTGACAGAAGACGATCTTAAATCATCCATTTCAAAATAAAAACTGTTTAACTGTCTCTCTTTAAAACAAATAACCACAATGAATGCGTGGGTGATTGTAATTGTTGCTGATAGGTGTCAATCACAACGTTCTGCTGTTAACGCCCTCGTGGACCGCGCGCCCTGAACTTGGATTCATCAAAACCAGAGTGAGTGTTGAGGCTGTTTCTCACCAGAAAATATAACAGATCCAAAGAAAGCGCACATGTGTGAGGCTGAGTGTTGTTTCTGTCTGTCGGCCACACCTTCAGACAGTGACAGCAAATGTGATAAACTCCAACGGCAGAGGCAACGACAGGAACAGCCACCAACAGTAGAAAATCAACATTTAATCTACAGAGTTAGACAGGCAAAGTGAAGATATGGTCATACTTCATTTCTGATCTCAACAGGTTTTTAGGCACAGGGACATACATTTAAAAATATCATATATTATAGCATATATTATTCTATGTAGCATAAAACCTCTTTACCATAACAACGTATGCACTTCATCATTGGCTGTACAAAAATACATTTAAATCTTTCTCTTTCTCTGCACATTGTGGGCATGTGTATGTCGGTGTTTATGCGTTTGTCCACATGCATATGTGGGTGTTCCTAATGTGTTCTATACTCGGTATGTATGTCTGCATATCTGTGTGTGTATGTATATATGTATGGGTGTGTGGTCCTCTTCTTGCAGCCGTGTGTTTCAGCCAAAGTCGATGCGAGGCCGGTACTCAAGAACCATGGGATACGTCTGAGGGAGAGACATAAAAAAAAAAGAGAAAGTGTTTCAGAGGGAGAGAATCGATCTCTTGGTCCTCACACTGTAAACACACATCAGAGGATAAACACACTGCTGCTGCTGAAACACTGGGAGGAATAATCTGATAGATACTGAATCACTAAAGCTAGAAAATCCTTCCTAAAAAAGGGTGCAAGAACAACAACATGTTTTTTCAACCTCATTACACTAATACAACATGACATGCTGAAACACACACACACACACACACACACACACACACACACACACCAAACTCAAACTCAAACTACTGCTTGTCCAGAAGCAACACATAGAAACTGATGGAGGTTAATGTAATCTATATGTCACAAATAATATGTTATATTTATATATTTATAATCATCATCAGCCTATTCTGGAGCCTTGAAATTCCTATATATAATCTCAAATTTGGTCATTAAATGTGCAGTTCCATACCATAAAATCATATAATAAACCTCTCAATGGTAAAAAATGTTCTCAAATGTACCTAGAAAAAAATGAGGAAACATGAAGAAGGTTTCATTTATCAAGTATTATTTCACTGGAGGCTATGAAAGAATAAATCTCCAGACATATCTGTTTAACCTTTTAACGCGTTTGTTAAAAGCTCAGCTGTCCCTGGTTTTTCTGACAGAGGGGAAGACCGAGTTAAAGCGGAACATAAACCCGTTTCCATTAAACTGTCCAGGATCCACCTGGCTCTGCTCTGTCTCCGGGGATGGAGGCCAAGTGTGTGCTACAGAAGAAATATATTTTGTAAAAAACGTAATAGAGGCCTGGCCGCTGCTCGCTCTGCTGAAGAGAAGTTTATATGCAAAAAGCTATAAATCCACTGATTGGAAAAGCACAGATGGTCTGAAATGTATCATTCGATATCTATGAAATGCAGAGAATGGAGTGTTTTTTGAAGCGTTGCATGTATAAAAAAACACTCTTTACATTAGGTAGTAGCATCTTTCTGTGCATCTTTCAAATGATTCTGATGGCAAAAATCAGACACATCCATCCAAAACATTGTCTGTGAACATAGCTCAGGCATGAATTAAGTTTCTCATCAAAACGTAACTGGGAAACACATTTTGGCTGAAAGACGGGGAGAGAGAAGATGAAGACCTATACTGGAAGACAGATTGGGTTTCACAGATCCCCTGGTGGGTCTCATTTTCTGTCCAATGAGGTTTATCAGATGATTCCCGCTGTGGCTCCTCAAAACCTTTACTTTTTACCTCACGCTCCGTGACAAATACAACACAGCCATGTCGCAACGCCGCCCTGCCAGAAGGCTACAAGTATTCCAACATTAAAATACACGTAAGTGCAGACAACTAATAGCAACAATCTCTGCCACATGGGATTAATCATGGAAATTGGGAGCCTGTAATGCATGATATCAATATACTGTAGAGTCGGGACAATCACTCCCTGTGATGCTGCTGTCGTCCTCTGTCATGTGGCATCCTCATGGTGAATGATTGGGCTGCACCTTCAGTGTTTCAGAAGTCACTTGGCCCAGGGGACCCTTGGCCTCCCCTGTGCCCTGCATGAGCCTGTGGCCCGTAGGCCCATACACTACTCCATCCATCACTGTGGTTAAATAATCGAAATGTCAATGCTGACTCCTTGTACATTCCTGCCTCCTTTGGCTGTAAAGCGCATTTGAAACAGTCAAAAGATGTGAGTTGCCCTTTTTATAAAAAATTCAAAAAGGGAGAAAAAAAAGGAAAAGGCAAGTGTTTGTGTCAGAGCAGCTGCAAAGTGAAGAGTCTGTCTCCTATTTCTGGCAGCTCGAGGCTGCTGGTGCAGCAGAGTACAGCTGCTGTCATCTCCTCCGGCTTCCTGCATTTTGCTGCATCATGTCTCCGAAAAAAAAAAGAACAACAACACTGAGTCCAACCTAACCGGCCTGTCACTGCGCCTCTGTGTCTGCATCTCTGACTCTCTTTCACTCAGCATTTCTGCCTCCAAACACTTTAATTATACGGCACAAACATAAATTCTGTTCGGCTGTCAGCTAGTTTTTCTTTTGGTGTCAAATGACTGAAATGTAGATTCGTCCAATGTGCAGCACCAGCAAAACTCCATGAAGGTATGAAAAAAAACTTCAGACTAAATTTGCTGTCAGGTGGTGTTTGGTGGAGCCAAAAATGACAATTAACTGGTTTTGTATCGTACGTATCCTTCAGGAATATGTCTTTTTTTAATGGTAATGAATTCTACTTTAATCTGTCCTCGCTGGTGTTTAAGGTTGCACTAAAGCTGATGAAATGTCTCAAATACGAAAGGTCCGTCCTCTGGGGACCCTGATTATTCACAACAATTTCTGGATGTCTGTCTTTGTAATCTCTTGTCATGAACCAAAGTGTTGGTCAAGTGGACATTTTGGCCAAAAGATTTGCTAAAGGAAATCTCAGGGGCTCACCAGAATCATTAGGAATCATCCTCTGCAGACCACGAATGTCCAACAGCAGCTGTCATCATATTTTGACTGTAGACAAAATTGTTGGACAAATGAAGCATCCTTACATCCAAGATGCAGTACACAGCATATTGTCTGAAGACATCTGACGTTTACCGATTGTAAAGGTGTGTTCAGACTGAATACAAAGAAAATTTTAAAAGGCAAAGAGAAGGCGCGATATCAACATGACGCATATTCAATAATGAGGCAAAGACGCGTCCATTAGCTGAAACTGTTTCCACTGTAGATTAAATTGTATTCATCCCACTCCACATTAACGTCCAAAACCCAGGGGATATGTTGTAGGGGAAATGTATTTGTATGTTTGGAAGACTGTTTGGACAAAATATTATAATCTGGTAGTCATCTGTAAAACCTGTTTGATAGATTTAGATTTCAGATTACAGGACCTGATATGAGGAGAACAAATATTATTTGCAACTATCATGATTTCCCAGGTTTTTCAAAGTGACCTAATTTAAAAAAGAAAAGTTTGTTTTCGACCAACACAAACATTTTAAATGTATTGTTTCTCTAATCCAAACACTAAATTGGAAAGCATATAGAAACTATAGAAGTAAAAGAGCTGTGTAGGAGATGTGATGTCTTCTTGCAGTGTGGATACCCTTTTCCCCAATTAACATCCTGCTACAGCACTACTTTCCCTTGATTGTTTTTGTTACTTAGACTTATCCTGGAAATAAACTGTCTGCTTCAGAGTGTGGTGTGTTTGATGGAGCACTTGCTTGAAGATTTTTAGGAAAAAGTTTAGAGTTTTTACTCCTAAGTTTTGTTCCATCACTCAGGCCAAAGACTTTCCTGCTTCTGAACAAACGGGGCCAACACCTGAAACTGATTAGTACTAACGGGGAGAAGCCACTGCATCTCAGTTACAGGACGGATCTGTGACTTCAGGCTCATCTCAGAAACACATTTTGAGATTTAAAAACAATGTGATTACTCTTTCTAATCTGATCTGCGAGGCTTTGAACAGAATAAACCGAACCACCACCTGGCAGTTAGACTGCGAGTAAGTGTCATCTTTATCACCACCTGCCTCCCCCTATATATTGCTACTGTTAACACTTGGGTCCTCTGACAAAACATGTTGATTTTAGGCCATTTTATGTAAATTTGCATTTTTTTATTTTTATCTTTATTATGCTTTTTTCCAAAACATATTTGCTTTTAAAGGAACAGGACAAATGATTCAAATGTTGTCAGTGATTGTGACGCTATTTAAATTAGTGAAAGATGACAGTGCAGTTATCTAATCCACTACAAAACTACAGCATATTTCTGGAACAAATGTTGACAGTTAATTCAAACAGAAATCACCCAAATTGAGCAAACGTCTTAACTGCTGAACGGTATAATTAACTGTCAGTCAGCAATAACAGAGCTCAGTGTGTGTTTATTACCCAGTCAAAACAGAGACGGCTTTTTCATTTTGAATCATTGTGGTGGAAATCAATCAATCGATCAAGTTTATCTGGTGTAAATACCTTTAAGGCACGGTAGAGCAGTGCCTACTGTATGTTCAGCTGTACAAACCACTCTTTGTTTACATTTACAATTACTGTTAAAATAATACACAGAGGAAAAACATACAGCATAGTGTTTATTCCCCTTGTGGCACAGTCAATGCGTTCATGGAAGTCAGACATAAACTTAAGGTTTAAGGTTTTAAGGTTAGTCAAGGTTTAGTGCAAATTCAGTGCACTTATTGCACTTGGAACAAAGGAAAATTTAAACCTATTGCTTTTTACCCTGGCGGACCTTTATCTCCGCCCAGAAGGGAGAAGAAAGAATTCAGAGCTGGCCGGGATCCACCTTCTGCAAAACCTGTCCGTCACAGATACCTGCTACAAAAAGCTGCTGCGTGCCAATTATTTCACTGGCTACTTTAACAATGTTGAACAAACTATTTTAGTTTTTCGCTGTGAGGTTCCCATACCAAGAAATTAAACAATAATAATTTGTAATTTATAATAAATAAAGCCATCAGTGTCTTGTCCACATTAACAGTATTCAGTCTCAACAAGTGAGCCCTTAATTACAGTTGGAAAGGTTAAGTGGGAGAACCTCGAGTGTTTCCTCCGATGTTGACATGGATGCAGAGATGGATGCAGGAGGAGAGTTTACGAAGTGAGTTGACCATTTCCCTATCCTGAAGAGTGACTCGTAGTCACCTGTTACCATTGTCCAATATTATTCACAAGAAGCACAACGACTATTTGCCGTTAAGAGCATAAATTTGTGTAAATTCAGCAGAGCGAACAGAGAGGCGACTGGATAGGTCTCAGCCGGAGAATCAGGAGGCGGTTTCCTGTTAGGGGAGAAAATAAAGCCAAGCTGTGGAGTTGTCAGAAGGATGAGACTGATGAATGACTCGTATCTTCTTTCTCTCCCTCTATGTCTCCATTCCTGACTCTCATGCTTCGTATCTGTCTCTCTCACCCTCTCCGTCACTCCCCGCCTTACCTTGTCCTTAACCAGACGGGGTTCAAACAGGATTCAAAAATAATTTCTTGGTGTTTATCCTTCTGACTCACCGGGCAGGACATAAATAATTCGGACTTCTGTCTGTTGTTTTGGAACATGAGAGTGGTGGGCAGAGCAGAGATGAAGGACACACTGAAACACCGCTGAGAAGATTTAGCTCACAATGGAGCTGGGTAATGAAAAAGAAATTTAACACAGCGTTTTACCTTGAACAAGCCATCTTCGTGTATTCAAATTCAATGCTTCAAATGCATTCAAATTCAGAGCATTCACCTGGTGGAAGTGGAGTACAAGTAAAAAAAAGCACTCCCCGTTTTATACAAATCCATCAGGCGTTTCTCGTCCTAAAGGAGTATGTTGAACTGAGTCACCATGTTTCCATATTTAAACAAACTCATAAAGAATAAAACATCTTCATAATCCTTGTAATCACTGATTTGATTATTTGAAGGTCAAAATACATCGAGACATGTTGGCTCCATTGTTGTTTCCGAGTGACTGACAACTGTAGGACTGAACAGATCTTATAACTTTGCTCTGATCTGCAGTTTGGATGCCCAGCAGCCTTTTTCTGCTGCATATCATCAACACAAGTCTACTCAACAACAATAACTGGTGCAGTTATTCCTACTTGCAGGGATTACTTGCTGTAGCAGTATACTGATAATGATTTGTTTTATTGTCCTGTAACATAATGTTTATATAATGTGTCTCCACAGAATTCCATATGGGATAAAGGCCCAGATGGAAAATGACATGACCTACAATTCTGACAATCTGTGCACGCTAAACAGACAATCTGTACCCCATTATTACATAAGAAGGATGTCGGTTCAAACTGGATTATTAAGGTCAAACAATGTCTGTGATGTTGGAAACCAGGCTCTGTGTTCTTATGCCCATAAGCCTGATTGTTTTAATTAAAGTTTGCATATACACATATGCACACTGTATATATATGTATGTATGTATGTATGTATGTATTAAGATTCCTGTTTGTGGGAAATTATGGGAAAGAAAATTACTCTCTTTTAATTATATTATTATTAAATTACCCCTTTAAGTGGACATGCTGGAGCTGAGAAACTGCAGACATTATACGTCTCTCATTTTCACACACGCACACACACAGATAAAAAGATAAACAAGTCATCATGTACAGCAATGAGTACACTCACACACAAGCAAGCACACAGATCAAGGTCATGAACACGCACACGATGGCCCACTGAACCACAGAGTGATGACCCCGACGCCTGAGGCTTGTGTGTGTGCTCTGGCAGTTCCATCTTTGTGAGGACCAATCAAAATTTTAGACCTGGAAAGTGTGGACGTTTATCCAGTGCTCATTTCTTTAAGGTGAGTTTGAAGGTTACGTCTTTGATTCAGGGTTAAGGTTAGAATAAGGGCAAGGTTAGGGTAAGGGTTGGTTAAAGTTAAGGTTCTCACAAGCATTACAATAACAAGCATGTTTTTTTTGTGTGTGTCTGTATGTTGTTAGATTCATTCCCTGAAAATCACCAGCATACACAGAATTTGTGTATCTCTAACTCTCGAAATTCTGTCGTAACATCAGTAAAGCATTTTCTTTGTTGACTCACTACTGTGCATCTGTTCATATGTATCTTAGCAATGTTAAACCTCCAGAATCAGATAAGGAAATTCATTCTTAGAAGGGAATTCAAAGGAAACTTATCTACATAGCTGTTGCCATTATTCATGTTGGTTATGATGAAAATGATTTACCACTACATCCAATAGAGACCAGAAAGTTGTAGTGCAGGTAAAAGGATAAAATGAAGAACTATTTACCGCTGAATAGAGAAGTCATGTCGAGTTTGCACACACACAAACACACAGACAGTATTTGTGCTACTTTTTTACTTTTGTTCTCACCTTAACTTCTGTCTGCCTGACAACAACCCGGATCTTTACTTGAGCCTTAACAGAAAGGCTTGACCACAAAATGTAACTTTAACCTTGTGAGGGTGAGCTTTTAGTCTTTTTTTGGGGATGGTGTGAATGAATACATCACACACACACACACACACACCCACACACATAAAAAGGCTTTCCTGCACCAATGCATCTACACAAGAGCATGCACACATGCACACATTAACAGGAAGTGGGGGTGAGAGCCTTACATTCTCTCCATGTAGCCTCCATCGGGTCATGTAGATGAACTCCAGGGTGTGATCTCTGCCCATGATCTCTCCGTTACACAGCACATCCAGCTGGACACAGCGGAAAGAATATGATCAGAAATAAGTCTCATTTAAATACTGTCACAAGGCAAAATTAAACAAAAAAAATTTAAAAAATAATAATTAAAGAAACAATCAATTTAATAAAAGGGTCGAAATGATAATTTGGTGCAAAAACCTGTCAACAAGATACAGAAAATGACAGGGACACAAAAATCTAAAGGATCTCAGTTCAAATGCAAACAGAAAGGGGAAGTTCACTGTGGTAATGAGTGGGAGGCTGCACTGCATGAATGTGTGTGTGTGTGTGTGTGTGAGAAAGACTGTGTCAGTGTGTCACACCAGTCTTTGACGAGTCTTTAGCAAATATGGAAACCAACAGTTTTTAATCCTTTGATAAAGCTGATAACTTTGATAACTGATGATTATGATAATTGGAATATAAATGAGCATCTGGCTTCACAAACCCTGACTGGTGTGAGGGTCAGAGTTAACTTTGACTTTGTCTTTACTCATTTGCGATAGCTTCTGAACAGACTAATTCATTATATTAAATATATTTATGGTTTTACAAGTGGTCCAAAACACCCGAAGAGGCCCTGATTCTGATGATGACTTGTTTATTTTCTTAAAGCTGAAATCTGTAAGCTATTTTACTTTAATTGTATTTTTGTGTCATCTTTTAATTCGACACATTCACAGTGATTGGACTTGCTGTCTCATTGCTCTGTTGATTGTCTGTAGCTGTTCAAACCTCATAATAAAACAAATTGGCAATAGTAAAACGAGGTAAACGATCCTTCTCTTGCATTAAACTCACTAACATTTTGCACATAGCCAGTCAGGCTTATGTGACAATAAGTAAGTGTAGGCTGTATGAGACCACTAAACAGAAGTTGCAGTAATAAAGTCATAGTCTATTTTTATGAGAAGAAATTTGCATAGCAGCTACATCAGCAGCATGAGTTCACTAAACTGTAGTCAGCAAAACAACATAAAAATCTTCTGTTTTAATAGTGAACTTAGCAACTTTACAAATGTACTGATTACACATATGGAGTTTAGGTGGGTAAGTCCCATCTCAGTAGAGGTTTAAATGTATTATTTCCAAACCTTTGTGGACATTCCACTTGATATCCAGCAATTGAGCAAAACTGATCAACACACCTTCAAATAACATGCAGACACATAAAGGTAAGAGTGGGAGAGTAAAAAAGGTGGAAACTCTCTTTGACACATTGACAGTAAGTTCTCGATAGTTTGATCAAACTGTGTGTTTTTCTTTAAAAGTAGTTTCTGAAGTGGAGGACTGAATTTGCTTCTTACCTCGTAAGAGCTCGGCAGCTTTAGTTTAAGACTGAGAAACTTCTTAATTGTTCCCACGGTGACTCTACTGGAGCAGCGGATGAACCTCTTCATCAAATCCTAATTGGACGAGAGACAAATTTTATTACAGTCTGGTCTAACGAGAGCTAATACAGACGTAGATTATTCCAGGAAAAGACACCAAAAACACATTCAAACCCTTACAAGGGGTTACAAACTGCAACAAACACTTCTACAGCAATGTCATTTTTCCTTTGAGATAATAATTAAAGAAAAAGTAAAAACTATAACTTCCCTGTTTTTAGGGTTTATTGATTATGAATGTATTTGATGAAAAAGTAATACATTGTTATTAGAACACAGACCGTGACAGTGCTCTCCCCCGACTGCCCCGTGTTGCGTAGGCAGTCCAGACAGATGGCTATCTGAGGGTCACTCCTGTGGTAATCTTCATCGCCGCCATCGTCCCCATCATCATCACCACCACCGTCACCATCGTCGCCTCCGACATCGGGCAGCCCGATCCTCTGACACCTCAGGCTCTCTGCTGCGGTTTCAGACAAACATTCACACATAAAGCTACTGAGTGACACTGAGGCGTTAAAACGCACAGAAATGTAAAGTGGGATTCAAACAAACATCCATTCAAATCTTTCTTTAAATAAAAATAAATAATCATCAATTTGGATAAACTATATAAAAATATATCAAAATGTCGTCACAATGGTATGATTAAAAGATGACACAGGATAATATTGAATTATTGCTCCCTACAAACAACAGCCCTGTTTGCGCAGGAAGAGCTTTATCTGGGTCTATAAGCAGGAAATCCCCCGACTGACATGAACAAGCTCAAATGTGGTGATTCTTCACATGCAGATGAATCAAAACTTTATCAAAAACTCCCCTCATCTAATTCCTATCTATTCATTTGGCTTCTGCCTCCTTTTAAAATGAGAGGAAGACAGAAACTGTGAACAGGAAGTAAAAGAAGAAACCAAGAACCAACTACTAAAACTTCAATTTCCCCAAGAACAGTGTTACCAGGGGACCTCCCCCCTTTCTCCCAAAACGGTTCTTTAGTTTGTCATTAGTAAGTCTTAAACATGGCTGATTTACACACACAACCTCTGAAGTTATAGGAAAGTAAAAGAGATAGAGAGATATACTACAAGCTACATATTTCACAACACAGACAATATGGCTCTGTCACATCCGAGGTCTGAATGACAAACAGCTTACTCTGGCCGTTTTCTTTGGGCTGGTTCTTCCTCCAGAATTCGAGTTCCTGCTGTTCCTCTTCTGGTTCACATGAACAACAGATGAAAAGAGGACAGTGTTGACAAGCAGCACAGACACACAGAGGGCCATTCAGACAGAACTCATTCCTGTAAAAGAGGAAGGCTGAGTCTCATATTGCATGAGCTATTCCAGTTACTCCAGAAATCCTGTTTGTGTGCAATTTAAATTCATCGGGATGTAATGGAAGAATTTGGGAAGGTTTATGCTAAATTGATGCATACAGTTTTAAAGAACATTACGCAGACTAGAGCCAAGAGCCAGGCTTATTGAATGGGCTGTAGTGAGGATTCGATCCAGGCAACAGGCTGGTGAATGTATTGTCCAATATGAGCAACCTGCTATAATTTGACCATGGCTGCGAAAGATAAAACACTGTGGAGGTTCCCAGGAACATGTGGCTAATATCTTGTCACCAACAGCCCTGTTTGGGACTAGAGACAAGCATTTTTTTGTTATTTTTTCTGCCTCTTAAAAGAAAAAAGTCACACTCCAATATTGTGTCTATGAATATAATGTGTTTTATTCTACAGTCGAATGGAAAGACAATCAAAAACGAAAATTTTAATCACACCAAATGAGGTAACGATAGCCACGTGTTGGATGGATTTTAATACAGAATGACAAGAAGTCCTCTGCATGGGCATGACACACGTCTGGTAGAGGAAAAAAAAAACAGTGTACTCTTCAAAAACCATAAAATAGATTTCATATGAGGCTGATTTTTACACCACTTGGCCGAGCGGCATGAGCCCCACTAAAATATATGATGTTTGTTCCGTCTTTCGGCTGCCAGAGCGCTCTGTCAGCGGAGGTGAAGTTATGGAGTCATAAAATTATAGCACCATCACAGCTTTAGTTAGACATGTTGACGTGGCTTCTCGGTGGGCCCGCCGCACAGAGAAGGTTGTACATCTTCATCTTGTTTTAAAACTCTTCAGCTTCCACCTCTCTAAAAATAATGTGACACTGACAAATGAATACTTTGCTTTCAGCAGGAACTCCCTTCCATCTTTGAGGGGGATCCAAACTGCAGAGCAGCTCGTAGGGGTTTGAATCGCGGTCTGCCATTAAAAGGCCACTGGATCTGATTAATTACTAACTTCTATTATCGGTGCTAATAGAAAAAGAAAATAAAAATGCACTCATAGAAATACTAAATAATAAAATTGACAGTAAAACTCCTGGGTCTGAATGAGTGCCACTGTCTGAATGTGAAGCAGAGTGTTGCTCAGCCCAGTATGTGAGTACAGTACACTGCAGAGGGCTCCGGTGCAGGTCCTGTCTTTTATCTGGACCAATATTAACCACCGACATGAGGACTGTTAGTGTGCGCTGAGTCTGCAAATCTCCCTTGGACTTAATGATTGCTGGGTTGTTGCTAAGAGGGTGATAGGGCATTACTCAGAAGGAAGCTGGGGTGATTTTGAGGTTGTTGTTAAGGCAATGCTTGGTGGTTGCAAGGGTCTTACTAAATGATTGTTATGGTATTCTATACAGTTTTTGGTGATTTTTAGGGTGTTGCCAAGTATTTGCTAAGATATTCTTGGTGATTGTGAGGGTGTTTTTATAGACACTGTACAACAGAGTGCTGCCAGAAACCACAGCTCACAGTCCTCTAGAAGCTCACATCTCCTTAATCAGCCCCATGTATCAATGTGCCATATGTGTATGTTGCACTAAAAACAGTTGAATGAGTATTCCATCAAAAACACACAGAAAGAAGATCAATAAGAAGTATGCAACATACTTAAAGTGCTCCTTGTCAAAGCAGGGGCACTAATAATTCACTGTGGGTGTTTTTGTGTATTTCTCTTTTGTTTTTCTTCTAATAATTTGGACTTTTTAGTCTTATAGTCTTATGCTCTGATTGAATCGTGTGATTGTTTTATGTCTTTGCTCGTGTGTAATTTGGTGTTCCCTTACTGGTTAAATTGCATATAATCCAGTGAGGGGTCACAACATTGTTTCGAGTGTGCACGCTGAATGCCATATCTGCATAGTAATAAATTCCCTGCATGCATTGTAATAAATTATGTGATTGGAGTGCTGTCGCTTACTAAATTATTTTCCCTGCCTCCCATGAAAAGTCACATAATTAAACACGGACTGCAAACTGAGGAGACAGATTGATGAAACCATCTGGCAAACTCACTTTCTCTGAGTCCGGGCACCAGCTTGAAAATGATCTCCTCCAGGGTGTTGTCCAACCTGAGAATACGCAGAGAGAAGAGGGTGAGAGGGAGGCGCAGGGGAGAGGAGGAGGATGAGGAGAGGGAGAGGAAGTTTCATGGGTCGCGAGTAGGGGGAAGAGAAGGATTTAAAGTAGGTGACGGGGTTAAAAGGGGGAGCAGTGGCGGGGGTAGAGGAGAGACGGATCAGGTGGACGGAAAGCAAAGAAAATAAGTTAAGTAGGAATAAAAAATGTGAGAAAAAGGGAGGACGTAACAAAGAGAAGATGGAGTTGGTAAAAGGAGGAACAGAGGATGAGTATTTGAAGGTGGCAAACATGGTAAAATAAAAAGCAGATGACAATTACAAAAAAAAACAAAGAATATCTTGTGGTAAATAAGAGAGAAGCAGAAGAATAAAGAGACAGAGATCCGTTAAGAAGAGAAGGATGAGATGATCAGATAATAGAAGGACGAGAACAATAAAAGGGCCACAAATTCGATGGAGGTAAATGGAATAAAATTTGTGGCACTCAAAGACGTGAAAAATGTAATTTTTAAAACTTAGCAACAGAGTCTCATTTTGCGATGGTGATGAAGAAAGACACAGAGCCGTAAAGAAGAAATATGAAGGCAGCTTAAGGGTGACAAACTACCAGTGAAAAAGAAGAAAGATAAAGTGCTCTTACCTGAGCATCTCCAGTGGGTTGGTCTCATGGACCTGAATGCCACATTTAGGACAGTCGTTGCTCTCCTCAAAGTGCTGCACAATACAGCTCTTACAGACTGCAGGAGAAACAACATCAACATATTTCATTGGGGTTAAATTAGTGTCTCCAGTCGCAACTCCTCTCAAGAAAAAAGTTGTTAAAAAACTGTGAAAAACAGGAAATTCTCGGATATTCCAACTTGGGAAAGTTTACGCCTAATTAATGGTTTCCCCCATTTTAGCCTTGAATTGACGTCATTTATAAAGCCTACATCAGCCATATTTATGTGTGTTGGTGTGCGTTTCACTCACAGGTGTGCAGGCACTCGGTGACCGTGGTCGGCTTAATCAGGTAACCGCGACACAGGTAACAGGTGATGAAATGGTTAAAGTCTCTCACCAAGTGCTTCCTCCCTGTGGCAGCCATGTTTGGGGTTTTTTTTGGAGCAAGGCTGCAGGGTATGATACTGACCTGGAGTCAGTTAGTTAGAAGGTGAAGGGGAAACGTCACCTTCGAGCTTCAGAGGAGTCAGGTGTCCATTCACACCAATGAGGAATGGCCTGCTAGAGTTTAATCAGGTTCAATAGTTTTAAGTTGAGTTGGGTCTTAAGGTGTTGGACTAGTCCAGGATAGTGCATACAAGTGTTCACTATCCGCACTTTATGAGAGATGAGGGATCCTACTGTGTAAAATCCTGCTCCATCCTTGACTCAAATTCTACTTTGTGGTCAGTTTTTCTTTCGGAGCATCTCCCACTCAGATCTTATTCCATCTTCACTGAACCATGTTAGTCCCATTGAAAAAAAAAAATACTCCAGGCTTGTCCAGTCCGCGCTCCCGTTTCAGACGAACACGTTTGTTAAATTCCCAGAATTCCCGGAGAGTAAGATGTCTCGCTTCCCTCCCTGTCTCCGCCAAAGTGCCATTTTTAATCCATGAGGGGTCAAAGGTCAGCTGACGACAGCGAGGCCAAAGACTTCGGCGTGGTCGGCCTCATCCCAGTCTGCTCGTTCATCATTGCAGTGCTGCCTTCATTCTGCTGGCGGCACGCGGTGACGGGGGATCGTCTTACGTTACCTGAAGAGAGTAAAACACAAAAATCAGGGCTGAACAGGGTTGTTCTGTGTGCAGAGTAACGATAAAAAAGATTTTAAAAACAAACACACAGGCATGGAAAGACGTTCATGAGGATATTAACATATATATATATATATATATATATATATATATATATATATATATACACACACACACACACACAACCTTGCACCCACACATCATAAATAGCAAAAAGACATCTTCTAAAAATAAAAGCAAAATAGATGAAATTAAGTATATAAGAGCCAGATTAGAAAACATAAACACAGTAAAAGAAAAATTCAAAAGGGATATTTTGTACATAGAATCCCTGATGAAACTAAATATAACCATATTTTTCTCAATGAATGCCTTTTTTAATAGAGTGGTGATGTTTGAGTAATGACTCTGTTCTCATACATAATTTAACAACCACAGACGCTTCATGTGAGAAAGAAATGTGTTACTTTAAAGGTCACATCAAGTCAAATTTTATTTATTTACTACAAATCACAAATCACAATTGCCTCAGGGGGCTTTACAATCTGTAAAGCCAATAACCCTTATTAATGTCACCTTATTGGCTTTCAGAGCTGTGAGGGTCAGATTCTTTAAAAACAATGGATTTAAAAACCCCTCACTGCCGTTTATCTACCAGACAAACATTAACAAAGTGCCGACATTCCTCAGCTGACAGCTTCAGTACACTGAAGAGCAACTAAGAAGCCCACGTCTCCGCCCCGATTAACCCCTTAAATGTAAACTTCGGGTCTTTGACGACCCAGGACTATACTACACCCTGTCTAATTCATTCATTTCATTCAATTAGGCTCTCCACTCCCTGGTGTTCCTCAAAGGATTTGTTTAACAATGTTCTGGTGTCAGAAATGATTAAAGCATAAAAAAAGCATTGTTTTTCTAATGTTTTTCTCTAAAAAGTTCAGAGGGTCGCTTGAGACCCGAGGTTTATTTTCTACTCACTGTATGCAAGTGATTGAGGGTAATGTTGTCAATATAACATTAATGGCAAACATATATTTTTTGTCTGTTTGCTATTTTTAATAAGTTCCGAAAAGTTTACAAGCTAAATTATTTTAACATATGGCCTGATCTGCGTTATAAAGATCTGAGGTTTGTTTTACTCTGCTTTTATTGAGTTTTAAATTGCCAATGCTTCACCTGTAACCTGCTACTGTAGGGAGCACGTTACCAAGTATGTGTACGGAGATAGAAAACAAGTCAAGCAAACAACGTTGTGGGTGACCAGATGCATCCTCTTGCCTCCTCATTTCAATATTCCCCCCCTCACTGAAAATAGATCGAAGTTTTCATTTGTTCCACGAGCCATTGAACAGCTCCTTGTTCCCCATGCGTGTATGATCACTACCTACAGGTAGATTTTACAGATTTAAAACTGCAGGAATTCAAGATGAACTGGATGTTTTTCTGTCTTTACTTGGAGGTTTTGTGGCTGAACATTCATCAACATTTTTTTTTATATATATTTTCATGGCTGTACTGGTTGTGTATCTGCATTGCTTTTATCTTTTTTGTTTGTTCGCACCTAACCAGCTTTGGTTTTTTAATGAGTAACCACTGGTACTGATTAACGAGTCATCCAACCCATACTGTCACTGCCTCCAAAAACCATGATGAGCGTTTTTTTTAAATCTGGTGCCCCTTAAAAGAAGCCGACATTGTTTCCTTCCAAAACACACATAACTGATACATAATTGAGTCATATGATCCATCACTCATTTGGGAAACGTTGGTTACATCTTCAGACGACTAAAGGTCTGATGGTTGTGGCAGGAGATGTCTCCAGCGTCACAGTCTGGAGGTCTCCTCCTGAAGTGGTCTGGAGGCTCAAACGGCGTCACGTTACCGCCGTCTTTGCCTCTGAGAGACAACTGTCATCGTTCACACGGCCGCACAAAGTCATGTCAGTCAAGCGTAAACATTTTCGAGACTAAAAACTTAAGAATGTTGAGGTTTTTACTTGTTTCTTGGTACTTTGCCTTGCTTTACAGCTGCACTGCTGGTGTATCTGCATTATCGTTTTCCCGTTCTGTTACTTGTTTGGTTTGCTGTCTCCTACCTGTTTCATCATACTGTGTTATTAATATGATTATTATGAACAGTCACATGAACATTCACCCAACAGGATTGTTGCAGTTCTGACCTACATGCATCCGCCTCTGGATTACCATTACTATAGATAGCTAAACTCTCCAACTTGCCCCCATTCCATCCCCACTTTGATGGATCTGAATGAATTTTGGCTTCCCTGCTTCAAATATAGAAACCAGGCTGAACATTTAGCTCCATAGTGGTGTCTGCAAACCCACTCAGATGTTTCACATTTACTGTGCTAAGCCTTTTTATGAACCATTCATTTTCATGGAGGGTGTCAGCGCTGCTGCTACAGTAAATGTTTGTGGATGTGGGATTAGTCATTGTCCTCAGGTCTGATCCATTCTCTCTGTCCATTACTTGATAACAGGCTACCATCAAATACTAATCATCATGCAAATTACTATAATAACAGATAAAGAATAAACTCTTTGTTTGGCGGGCAGGTTGTATTTATTTACCTCGTCCAACATCTCGTATGAGTTTAGACACCGGGATGTTTGCTAAATTCACTCAATATGCAATTAATGTCAAAGTCACGCTGAGTCACTGAGTTTTGGTGTGTTTACCTGCCACGGCTTCATTATATAGAGCCGTAATTTACTAAATAATAAATGGTAGGGGGATACGTATGATTGTGCCAGAAGTTAACAACACAATGAAGCAGGAAAGGCTCTTTTTAAACTCACTATAAGTTACTGTAGGAATATTATAAAAATAAAGGTTGTGATAACTACAGCTCAACGGGAATATATTATATAGTACAATTACAAAAAAGAAAATTCAAATACCTTATAGAACATAATGCTTACCATAAACTGGGATGTATATACTTAATGCTTTCTATACCCTGTTGCTGTTATACATCATTATATTCTGTATTTATATTTATATGCCTTATATACTGTATGTATTTTATATATCTTTAACTACATATTTTATTTTATCTTATAACTTTATCTTATATTTATTTTTTCTGTAAAGGAGCTTAGCCAAAGAATGTCACACTTGTACAACCGGAGTGACATTAAAACATCTTGAATCCTAAATAACCAATAAATCTGCCAATATGTGTTTACTTTCCTTAGAAATCTGCACATCATGAAGAGAAATCAAGCAGTGAAGACATTAATAAGTTAATAAGTTATAGAGCATTAACTTCCATTAATAACATTCACTCACTCTAACACTGCACAATCCTCCAAATTCCTTAATATGGACAGAGAAAGTTTTCTTCTCTGCATGGATCCAGTCTGACTCTGAACACACAGCACATGCACCAAACTCTTTAAAGACATGTTGCTTCCAACAAACCAGCAAACTGTGTCTGACCTTTGGTGGGCTCAGTCACTGGTGCTTGTTCATCTATAAAGCCATTCAGGGTAAACTCCCATCATGCATTTGCACCTTGACTGCACACAGATCTGACTGTCGCTGTGGTTTTGCTGTCTGTTCCAAGTGCACGACCCCTCATTTGACCTGAAACTGAGTCTGACTCGGGCTCTCTGCTTGATTTTAAAGCTCGTATACTGTAAGCACAGCGGTGAATGAATCAATCTGTACTTGTCTGTGCCTGTAGAAAATCTATTTCTAATTTTTTCAACATTTCCAACGTGTATCGTCTATGTCCCGTTCCGTTACTGTTGTCTTGTTGTTTACCAGGTCTCAGCAGGACTCACCTGGTTAAAAATGGGTTGAATAGAAATTTTAAAAACACACTGATGGGACAGAAACCATAGAGCCGGAGGTAACAGCAGCTCGTAGCTGCTACAGCAGAGCTGCAGGGTGACATCATGAGTGACTGACTCAAACAGATCCTATATATCATTTTGAGGATGCAAAAGGCTAATTATGAAAAACTATGGCAAGATTTTAGGTACTGAGTCCTAATATTGACTAACTGTCATATTTATGAGATTTATATCAAATGTTAAATTGTTTTAGCATTTTTAAACAGGTTTATTTGTCTTCAGCATCCACAGGAGATCAGCTCACACTGTGGCTTTGGACACAAGCCAGATCACTAAAGTTTCTGTGTGTCAGTTATCTACCGACGAGCTCCAGCTCTGTCTGCGCTGTGGTCATGACGTCACGTGAGGTGCACGCCAGGTGTGTAAACAGTGGCGTCCGCGTGCAGCTCCCGCACCGCACCGCACACAGAGGGAGCAGTGTCCCGCACTCCCGCCCCGCGCGCCGCGGCTCGCTCGGTGCTAGAAACATCCCCCGCGTGTCCGTCAGCGGGCGCGCGCACCGAGCCCGCACGCGCGCGCTGCTCCCGCACGGATCCGCTTATCTCATCGTTAGCGCGTCACGCTCTACGTCACTGCCTCACAACAACATCAATGGACGACACACGCACGTTACAGCGGCACGCGCCGATATATTACAGCCTGTGTCCAAACGCTCGCGCGTGTCGCAGCTCGTTACTGTACCCCCCCCCACACACACACACACACACACGCGCGCTCGCGCGCCAGGCACGTATCGACAGTAAAAGTTGCGGAGCTCCGCGTGAAGGCCTTTTGACGGCACGGACGGGAAGCGCACCGCGCGCGGGTTATATAGGCTGCCGTGTGCGTGAACATACCGTAAATCCCGCATGTGAGTGTGCACGGCGACGCACTTTGCGTTTCAGGAGAGAGAGAGAGGGAGGGGGGGAGAGGGGGGGAGAGGGGGGGAGGTCCAGCCAGCAGCGTCAAAGTTTGGCTGTAACGTAACGCGACCGACGTCGGCGGATGAATTCACCGTCCGCGCAGGAAGAATCAGAAATAACAAGACGTTCCTCACCTCCGGACTCACTTTCCCTCGGCCCCCCGGAGTTACGGATGCCGCGGCTCGGCAGGAATGTCCACCATGACACCGCCGGGTCCTCCTCTCCGGTCTGGTCCGTGCACTGGGTGAGGAGAGAACACGGAACTGGTCGGCTCGGATCTGCCCCAGTCCGTCCGGCAGGCGGGCGGGCAGCAGAGAGCAGCGGTGGGCGGGGAGCCACCAGGCAGCAGGCAGCAGGCAGGGCTCGCAAACTGAAAGCGGTTGTGTAACTGAGTGACTATTGGCCTACAACACACACACACACACACACACACACACACACCGATGCGTGTCTGCCGTGTGTTGGGATGAACAGGGATGGAGCGCAGGCAAAGCAAGTTTCATTTCCAAGAAAAGACGCAATACAAAATACAACTAGATCAGATGAAGACATCAGAGACTGCAGCCACATTCTACATACACAACATTTACTTTATAATACACCCAGCATGTATTACATATGTCTTTATAATACACCCAGCATGTATTACATATGTCTTTATAATACACCCAGCATGTATTACATATGTCTTTCTGCCACTAATGATTGGACACCTGATTTCCTCTTTCATTACTTATGAAAGTTTCTCATCATTTAGCTGGAATAAGTCACATATTTATCACATTTTTGAGTAAGTAGTCCAATCTAATTCACATTCCCAAGAAAGTTATTACAGATATTTATACTTGGCTTAATCAGCATGGGTAGTAATTATAATAATGAGAAGGTGTCTCATTGCATATAAAATCATATTTACCTAACGTTGTCAACTAAGATAGTTGTCTTCCAACCATCCACCAGCAAGTCTTTCTAGTTGTTTTGTCATATTACAGATCTTTGTGTATTTTGTTACGTTTTTGGTTTTTAAAGATTTTTAATGGTGGGTTTTTGTTTCATTTACTTTACATGGTTTTGAGCTACTTATTATTTAATGTAAAGTCGTCAAATTTCTTTCATCACATTGGCCGTGAACAAAAAAACTAATTTACTTTTAACTAGCAGTAAACTCAGAGCACAGCTGAGGCCGACGGGGATGTCAGGATCTGTCAGGATGTGTTGGAAAAAGTGAAATTATTTATTGGCTCCAGGCCTCCTGCAACCCTCTCAGGATAAGCAGTACAGATAATGGATGGATGGTTTACCACAGTCATTAAAATTCATCCTGCAGGGGACATGAATGTCTGTGCAAAATTTCATAGAAATCCATCAAATACTGGTCAAAACACTTTCCGATGATCCAGACTGAAATGTCTCAACAACTACGGGACGGATTGCCTTAGAATTTTGTAAAGACATTCATGATCCCCAGAAGATGAATCCTACTGACTTCAGTGATCACCAGACTTGTCGTGTCCCACTGTGAGGTTGACATTTTTATTTTTATTGAATTTAGTACAGATATCCACCGTGCCCAGAGCTCCACCTGCAGGTCAAAGTTAACTTATCCAGTGAAAAACATCTTCTGAATGGATTGACATTCATGGTACCCAGATGATGCATCCTATGTGCCCTTTGGTGATCCCCTTTCTTTTCCTCTAGTGCCACAGGGAGACTGACATTTATAGTCTTTAATAAAATGCCTTTTGAATGGAGTGCCATGATATTTGGTACAGATATTTGACTCCTCCACAGAATGAATCTCTCAACTTTTCATCTCGTGCCGTCATCTGGTAAAATGTTCAATTGGTCCAATACCTTATATAGGTTTACGATCAAATATCTGCAAAACTGATGGCACTCCCATCAGCCTCGACTGTACTTTGTGTCTTGTGTTGATTCCAAATGTCCAAATCGTGATAACATGTTAAACTGAGCATGTTGACGTCAGCATTCAGCCTCACAGAGCCGGCAGTGTGTCTGTAGACTGTCAATGTGTGGGCCTTTTATCCATATACGATGGATATATACGATATTTACGATGGCCACATGCACCTGATACCACTTTTTCACTGTGACTGCCACCCAGGGTTTTTTTTAGAATATATAGACTTCTCCTTATGCTGTATTATTCCTTTATTTGATTTAAACTTTGCTTCTAGCAGCCTTGTGTGTCCGGCACTGACACACATAACGGGGCCACTGGAGGGAAAACAAAGTCTTCAGTGACATCACCCTGTGGGATATGACCTCTGTTTTTGGAAAAAGGAATGTATCGCCATGGCAACACAGTTCCCCGTCACACAGTTGGACGGCCCTGAAGATTGTAAATTCCAAAATTAAAATTTTTCCCTGCAACAATTTCAATAAAAAAAAAAAAAAAAAAAGGTGCTGTTTCTCTTGAGGGTCAACTCGAGTATTGTTGAACAAATTTGTTCCCACTGTCTCCAGAGGTGCAGAGAGTTCTCATTAAAGTTGGCGCAGACTTCATGCATAATTTCCTGACCGCCAGATGACTTGGCAAAATGGAAATAATGCCTGCTTTCATCAAGAAGAGTGACATTTTTTTTTACCCTCTACTTACTATAATGAAGCAATAGTAAACAGGTTGTCCCCTGTCAATGATCCTGGCTCCCAGCGGGTCAATCAGTCACTACATAGATCATGAAAATGAGACTGAGAGAGTGACAGTTATGGGTTTTTAAAGTTTGAAATGTGGACTGTTAACTGCAGTGCTTCCACAAGCACCACAACATAGCAATATATTGTTCTTGGTGGCCTTTCTGCAAAGTAAAATAATGTAAAACAACAGAAGGGGTGACATGAAATCTATGTAGACCACAAAGCAATTAACAATATGTTAAAGAAAGGAAACAGATTGTGGGTTGATTTAGTGCAGTGTGGGATTATTGGGAAATTTCCATGTATGTTTAATTAACTGTTCACGTGTGAACGCATTATGTTCCATAAAGGTTGATATGTGTGACCTGTGACCACAGAAAATAAAATCAAAACTATTTAAAATAAACCCAGGATGATGATAAAATATCAAATAAAAAGAAAATATATGATATTGATTTAATATCCATCTTTCAATGTCTCGTTCCTGTAAATAATGTTTTTTTTTTTAACCTGTAATTTTGGCGCTCTCATTAGACCAATTAGTGCCAACTGCAAGGATTAGAGTAGCAAGGTTCACGTCAGTCCACATTAGAGTAACATCTCAAATAGAAGACGGAGAGAAAAGAGGTTAAACCTGGGAGAGCAAGAGAGGAGGTGGTTGACAGGTCAGGAGACGTGGAAAGGGCAAGGAAAAGACACATACCGAGAGTAAAACATACAGATATAGATGAATTGATGAGACAAAGCAGGAAGAGAGAGATGGGAAGGGAACAGAGAGATAGAGAGTCAGGAGGGAAGTGAAATGATGGAAGAGAAAGATTATACTGTTTATATAAGATAAAGAGAGAAAAAATGAGACCAAGGAGGAGAAACGTGGTGAAAGAGCTGAAGGCAGAAGTGAGATGAAGAGAGAAAAAGAAGAAGAGGAAGAGCGTTGAACAGAGAGAGATAAAAAGCCAAACTGTGACAGGAGACAGGTACAGTAGATGGATATCAAAGTAGAACAGACACATGAAGACAGCTGCAAAGAAAGAAAAGAAAGACTGACAAAGACAGAAAGAGAAAGAGGGGAGAGGTGTGTGAGAGAGAGACTGTGTACTTTAACATGGCAACACTTTCACCACTTTGTATTTTTATCTGTTTATTTAAATCACACAAGCGTCACACCTCAACTGTTGTGTAACGTGCACACTAGTCTACATAGATACAGGAGCTAAATATATATGTATAATTTTTATAGCTGTGTGTGTGTGTGAGAGAGAGAGTGTGTGTGTGTGTGTGTGTGTGTGAGAGAGTGTGTGTGTGTGTGAGTGTGTGCACCTTCTTCACCAGCTATTCATTAACTTTGTCAGCCGTCTGCTGCTGGACAGGTAGAATAAAAAACAACTTTAGAGCTGCAGTTGGTTTTATTTCTCTGTGGGTTTAACATAAGTCTACAGGTATATAAGCACTGTAGAGCATTGAGGCACATGATAATGTCAGCAAGCTAAGCAAGAAGCTGATGTTAAGCATGTGTAATGTAATCATCAATAATCACTATCTCAGATTAGTGTGTGAACACGCCAACATTAACTAATCACCACTAAACACAGAGTTCAAGGTTCATTTGTTCGTCATTTTACAGCATAGGGCTGCAAAACCAAATGAAAGTTGCAACAAAAATGTTGAGTGTAAGTTTATAAAAACTGTATAAAACAAGTGGACGTGGTCACTGTGACATCACCAGCTGGTTTGTGGACGGCCGTTTTGAAGCCGCTGTCACCATCTTGTTTTTTTGGAAGAACAAGTAACTTTATTTGGACGAAAGGGTAATGCTGCCTCTTGTTGTCACTGATTGATTGTCAATCACGTGATAGACTCGCCCTAAAGCATACGCTGGTTTATCGTCTATTTTCCTCTGAATGGGACCATAATTTACTATATGAACATCCTGCTGGACTGAATAAGACTTGAAACTAGCGACTGAGACCATAAACTCATTAGGAAAATGTTTCCTGAGGAAATAAATCAGGTGAGAAGTCGCCTCATTTTCTCATTGACTTCTATACAATCTGGCTTCTGTTAGCAGTCGGTGGAGTCGCCCCCTGCTGGCTGTTAGAGAAAATGCCGGTTTAAGGACCTTCAGCATCATCTTTGCTTCTCAGACCCGGAGGCTGCTGCTTGATCTGGATGCGTCGCCGTCCAGTGCTGATTGATTGAAGAAAAGATGGACATACTTTGACAGAACAATTTTCCTCAGTGCAAATGTAAATGATGGATTGAAGTGATACTAAGCAGAATGCCGAGAGAAGCATCTGTCCTCCTCATCTCTCCCATCTCGAGGAGGATCTCAGGGTGTTTCTGTGCCCTACATTCGCTGCTGGCAGCCATTACTCTCTATCCTCACTCTACAGGAATGTGGATCGACTTCTGAACCCCCCAATTACTGACCACTGCTTCATGAATTCCCCTCTCCCTTTCTGCTCTGCTCTCCTCATTTTTATCTTTTAGCCCTTTTAACTATTTTTTCTTTCTCATTTTCTCTGGCATCTTTTAATCTCTTGTCCCTCAGTCGTTTTGCTTTCTTTTGTCATTATTTTCCTCTTCATTTCACCTCTAAACCTCTAACTGTAAGATTTCCCCCTCCTTTCCCTTTCTTGAGCCTCCTCTCTTTATCCGTCCACTCATCTTTGTTTTCATGTCTCTCAGACGCTCCTTCAGCGGGTTCCCAACTGACTGACTGACTCATCATTTCACATTGAATGACTCATTATTCTCTCTGCATGATGCACACCGGCCGCATTCAGAGAAACACTTTTATACTTACAAGCAATGCCATGGATGAGTAGTTGCATGGGTAAAGGGAGCGTTAAACACATGGAAATTTGTACTTTAGAGAACTGAAGTACTGCAGTTACATTACAGGCAGTGGTTTAGACTCAAATCCACATCCACTCATCTACTTCTATTCTGTGTGTTTCACCGTCGTGATCATGTTGATTTGTTTTCAGATGGTTCACATCGAGTGCAGCAGTGTGGTTCAATATGTTTAATCTACTGTACTGTCCCCTTGGTCATTCATTTTGGGCCCAATGTCTGCATCCAAACCTACGTCACTTAAACCCTCATGGCTACATGGACACATAAAGTATAATTTGAGCTTTGAAGAATGAGTCCAGTTGCCTTTGACTGAGTACTTCTATAAGTTACAGTATGAGAGAGAGATTTTCATATTCAAATGCTTAAAGAGCTTCTTTACCATTCTGGGAAATCAATATATTTGAATGTCATTTTCATGTGTGTTAACTCTGGCTTAGCACAAACACTGAAAACAGCCTTTATCGTATCAGTGCTAGTGTCCACCTCAGAGCAGTTTTAGGTAATACTGTTGACTGTGTGATGGACTGATGACCTGTCCTGGGTGTAGCCTCCCTTTAAGCCTGATGCATGCTGGGACAACAGCTGCAACCCTGAACTGGATGAAGTGGGAAAATGGATGGATGAGTACCTTGCAGGTTTTGATTTATGATTTCAGCCTCATCAAACCAAACTTGTAACTTTTTGCCCAACTACATGATTCATTCAACAAGTTTTCTGACTTTTCTGTTTTATGTACTTGGGGGTAACCCAAAGAGACAGCTGGGCCACATCAAAGTCTGTGG
This sequence comes from Lateolabrax maculatus, assembly GCA_031216445.1. Taxonomy (NCBI): domain Eukaryota; kingdom Metazoa; phylum Chordata; class Actinopteri; order Acropomatiformes; family Lateolabracidae; genus Lateolabrax; species Lateolabrax maculatus. The sequence continues at coordinate 1,785,944 of CM062209.1, forward strand.
TTTCTTTCTGAGGCTGACAGCATCAGACTTAAAAGACTTTATTAGCTGTTTGTCTAAAGCCAGGAGTTGCCTGGTTTTTCTGATCATCATTTTAGTTCATCAAGCTTTGGAGTTGACTTGCACCAACACAAATCTGCTCTCATTACAGAAATAGGATTGAAAGCTCCCTTCTGTTCCCTCGATTTTAAAAGGGAAGGTTTTGACCTATTGATAAGCACTGATGTAGAATAGCTGCCTGAATGTCGGTCACCGATGTGCATGGATCAGCTGCAGAGGGACCTAAACCCCTGACCCTCAAACTAAAAGTTTGATGTTCTACCGGCTGAGCTACTCGGGTCCTGAACATCACTTCATCACATCAGAGGTCATACTTTGGATTCTACCTGACAAAACTAAAGAAGTGCAGCATATTTTAACCAGATACTTTTAGCCAGAGGGGAGGAAGGCCACTGTCATTATTACTACAGCATCTCTGAACCCTGCAGTGTTCATAGACTATTTTTGCACCAAGAAATATTCTGTCATCATTTAACTTCTGTCAAGTATCTGGCAGAATCACCTCTGGTTCCAACCGTCCTGCGCAGATTGATGTTTTTGAACTCTCTGGTACATGTCAATTAATTTCCTTTGCGAAAGAAGCCTTTTATTTTTAGCTGTTTGCTTCTGCACTCTGTAGCCCAAGTCGAACTCATTGCTGTTTGCTGTAGGGCAGAAGACATGCAATAAAAGGACGCCAGAAAATCCAGTCAATCTGATGACTGGAGTAAATGGTGTACTGAAAACATTTAAATTTGTGACCATTAATCTTGGGCCTGTAGGTTTGTTGTGACAACAAATCATTGTTTTAATTTCTATACTTTTTATATATAAGTAGAATTAAATAAATGTGTAATTTTTCTTATACTTTTCTACTTTGAAAATCTGACAGATTTTTATTTGTGTAAAGGGAGTTCTTTTCCAAAACAGCCACTAAGACTTTAGAAATAGAAATCTCAGCAACTGTTCAAGTAACTTTTTAAACCTCCTGTTTGTCCCATCAGCACCCACAGATTGTGCCAAGCCCTTTTAAATTTAACCTTGTTTTGTACTCAGTATTGCCAAATGTTGGCCTTGTGTGCCCAACCCTCTGAATGAAGCGTGCGGCAGCTGAACGGCAGCTGAGTCAGAAAATATCAAACTCTGATTATTTTCAGGGTGTGATGGGCAGCAGTGCATGGAGTTCCCTCAGCACTGCGGCTCCGACCGCAGACATGCTCCCGGGCAGCGGGCGGCGCAGCCTGCAGGGTGAGTCAGTGTAACTGATCAGACATCCACACTGATGAAGTGTTTTTGAGCAAGACAATAAATGTCTACCAGCTGTTGCCACGTTGTTTAATACTCCTTAAATGTTATCTTTGAATATTTCACTGTATAACTTTTAGAAGAACTCAGTTTTTCTCTTACGAATGAAAAGTTGAATTCCTACGTGATAAAACTCACCTTTTAGCTGCAACATTCAAAATGAAATGATCTGGTATCTCCAGTGGCTTACAGTGGCTGAAGTCAGTAAACTGTAGAAGGATTACTGACATTGTGACTCAGAATTGACTCATTATGACTCAATAATTATCATTAACCTTCTCTACTTGTGTTACGCTACATTTTCTCATGACAAATAAACATTTCAATGGTTTTATCACAAAAGTAGGAGGGGATGTGGTCCTGTTCCACTCTCAGTCAAGTCGCCTCCTGATAATGGCTTCAAGAATCTGGGGAAAATTAAAGGAGCCATGTGGAGTTTCTTGTAAGCAAACAAAGGTTATGTTTATGTTCACTCCATTGTGTGAGTCCTTGAGGTCTGACAAATGCGTTGCATATATTTCCATCCTCATAAATCATTTGCATAGACGATATTTTGAAAGGTTTGTTTGTTTACATGCATGTTTGCTTGCTTGCAGCCGCCTTCTGTTACATCCTGGTCAACGCTCAACCAGTAATTGTTGGCATTTTTGCCTCCAGCAGAGAGAAAGAAAGGTTGCAAGCAATAATTACAAGTATTAACAGAGTTTTCTTGTTGGCACATTTTCATTCTGTCTTTATATGCCTGAGTTTCATTGCCACTGAAGGAACATTTTGTCACATGACGAGCATTTTTCTCTGGCAGTGTACTGCTTTATTATTCTGATCATTATGAGCGCTCCCCCCCCCTCCCGTCTTTAACCTTGAACCCGAGGATCAGCACTGATCCCTCTGAAGCTGCTGTTTGGTGTCGGCGAGCCTTTCCTCACCGCCCGGCCTCTGACGCCCCGTTACTGCGCCCGCTGCACCTGTTCGAGGCGAGCAGTTGGCATTCTTGTGGACACATATCCACGAAAACACACACACACACACACACACACACAAAGATACACACACACACGCCACAGGATTGTTGCCTGTATGTCTGGTTTGTGTGTCTGTGGAGCTGCAACTTAAGTGTATGTCGCCTCAGTATTCACGCCTACAACTAAAAATGATTACGTTTTTTATAGGGTTTTTTTAGAGGTTTACGTTCTCTAACATCTATCTTAATACAACCCTGTCTATATTTAGATTGAAAGAAGGATTGGTTTCTTTAATAATTCCTTCTCTCCAAACTGGCAACTTCACTGTAAGAGGTGGAGGACAAAATCCACAGTCATCATTCTGAGTTAAAGTCCATTAAAAAACTGTATGTGCAGAAATATTTGTTTTACACATAATATTTACTTAAGTATAAATATATTTCAAACATATGACGTTCAATGTTTTGTGCAATCTGATTTTAATGTGTCTTTAAATTATTAAAGGATAGGTTCACAATTTCTGAAGTATGGTTTTAAACATACGAATATTGTAATAGAATTTCCTCACTTGCTGTAATCATCATCAATCTCCTCCTGTTCATACTGGCCACTGTGAAATCCTTTTTAACACACTTCCATACAGGCACCTGACTTTTGTTTTAACACAGACTGGAAAAATAAGAAAAGAAAGAAAGAAATAAAAAAAGAAATTAGAGCATCACATGCAATTTTCATTTAACATTTTTTTTAAGCTGAAGGACTTATAAATAAAAAGTAATGTGTGAAAAGAAATTATTAAGTATTAGTGTATTTTCTTTTTTATTTAATGAAAACAGATAAAGCCGATCAAATGCAAAAGAAAATTCAATATTTGGGAGTATTTGTCTGCTGCTTTACAATGTAAAAATATTTTGCAATGGAGTCCACTGGCAGCATTAATGTTATAACGTACTGTATATTTATTATATATGCATTTATCTGTCAAATACATTAAACATATATGAAAACTGCTCTTGCTGCTATATTTGAAATACAAATGATATGTACGTAAACATATATGTACATACCGTATATGTGATTTATATTAATTAGAGAGACACACGTTTACTTATGAATCATAGAGGTAATTTAAGCATTATGGCTGTATATTAGGTTTTTCTACTAAACATTACCAGCAAACACTAAACACTGTTGCAAACTGCATGTGAGCAGAATTCACAGGAAAATGCTTGAATATAGAGATGATGTGTATATTTATAGTATAGTTGATGAGCGTCCCTTTGTTAAACTCTGTGTTGTTGCAGAGAGGAACTTTGTTTGAGGCGTGAAGGAGATTAGAGGAAGATTATGGATTGTTTACATCAGAGGTGTCGGGCAGAAATAACTTGTATAGGGTGTTGTGTAGCAGTGTGTGTGTGTGTGTGTGTGTGTGTGTGTGGTTACAGCAGGTGCTGGTTCACTGCACTTGACCTTTGCCCCCCCACTTTATGAAGATGCTCACATGTACACTGGTGAAACCACACACACACACACATACACACACACACACAGAGTCGCCCTGTGACCTTGAGCAGTGAATCTCTCTGATAAGCCCCTTTTATTGGTGTCCATATATGCTGATGTGAGTGTGTGTGTGCTCGTGTGTTTGTGTGTGTGTGTGTGTGTGAATGTGTACATGTGAGTGTGACACCTGTGCCCTTAATCTCAACACATCTCCACTATCTTAAATACCCTCATTACTGCCATCAAGCTCTGTGTGTGTATTAATACACGCCAAGATCCTTCACTCTTAAGCTCTATTAGTGCTCACACAGGAAGTGTTTACAGTATATGTGTGTGTGTGTGTGTGTGTGGGGGGGTCAGGTCAGAGGGACTCGTGCCACAACATCCAAGCTGGCCTCATTCTCACAGTCATAAACTGTAGCATGAAAACAGCCAATCTACTCCCAAACAAACTAACATGTGGGCAGTAATGTGATGATATGGAGAAAAAACTGTTGTTTTCTATATCTGGAACTGTTTGAATGGGAATCACTTTGCACACTTTTTGTGTCCTCAGACACATTTTACAGCGTTGCACTCAGTTGTGAAGACAAAAGGTGAGAGAAGTAGCTGCGTGAAGAATTAAAAAAAGAGAGTTTGAGTGAGAAGTGGCCAATCGCTGCGTAAAGGGAGTGTAGTTACAAAACACGTGGGATGCAGATCCTTTCGATTCCACTGTCACTAAGGGGGTTCAAGATGCTGCTAGCCCTTTAAAGCATATTGTGGCCCATAGCATATTGATGGTTTTGCATTAAGCAGGACTTTGCTGCTCTTTTATTGGTCCTTTTATGGTGCTGAGGCACAGACTTAACCCACATTAGGATCCAGCCAATGACTATTTTCATAAATTACTAATTTACAGGCTTGACACCCGATGAGCTTGGGCGTTACAGCAAATTGAACAGCTAAAATTCATTCAAATTCATTCAGATTCAACCGATAAAAGGAGAAAACAGAAACCCATTTTACACTGCAACATCTTTCTCACATTGTCATCGTAAAAAAAATTTGGCTAATGTATACATACATACATACATGCATATATATATACTCCCTTTCTTTTGCCTCTTTTCATTCTGCTCCTTGTTGGTCTCCACTGTACTAAAAAACATAATAAAGATAATAAACATAAATGTGGATTCTGTGTCGCAGTCGACCCACTGATGAACATGTTAATAAGCATGAGTCATCACCTGAAACTGTTCTGTTTTATTCCCCACACCGAAGACCTCAGTATTTCCCAGAGGTTCCCAACAAAGCCAATAAGATAATGTTGCTTGGCAACAAATAAGTTATTTTCCAGTAAACCAAGTTTTGGCCGGTGCTGCTTAGCAACAAACTTTATTTCCATGAGTTATTTCCTGGAAGGAACACCTGAACCTGAAGCATCTTTGTGCATCAGTGTTGAGTCGAGAGACTGATGCAGCTCTGCAGTGTTGTGAGTCTTTCATTAGCATTTATGTAAAATACTGAAACTAAACGCCTGTTGCAGTAGAACGCTGAGGTTGTACTGGCTGTAATAACTGTGAGTTGTTGCCCTCTTTTGACTTTTAAACTCCACAGTTTCATTCTTGCCTTAGTTGTGGTTTATTTCATCTCCAGACCTGAATATGTCAGACCTGATTTTAGCTAAAAGAGGTGGTTGAAACATTTTGACTCAAGACTCAAATGCAGAGTTTGAAAGGTTTCTCATCCGGTGAGTTTAACTACTTCATCCTCAACCTCCACAAGCCGCTCCAGTCCTCACGATAATCAGCAGGTTTAGATGGTCACCTACAACAACTATGTGGAAGCCAGTGCGGCGTGTAAAAAGCCACTGCCAGATTCTTTTCCTGGTGTAGCTGACAGCATCACTGTTACTGTCAGGAATAAGATAAATCAACTTATTACAAAACGCTGGCTTCTTTAATCGATTCAGTAGAAATATTTTCATGGAGAAAGGACCAGCAAGATGTGTGGAGGGCACTGATGTCACTTTACTTTCCGCCTCTCCAGATAAACAGCACACTGCTTCCAGCGTTTGCACTGAACGTTGGTATTGGTCATAAATCGTGTGTGGTGAAATCGTCCCATATGAATGTAATTCTTCGGTATACTGGGCCATTGAATTTAAAATGCTGCTCAATACGTGCTACAGCGCTGTATCCAGAGCGCCTTACATGAACACGACCGAGTTCAACACCAGTTTCATGTCACATTTTATCTCATCCCGTCTCTGCTGTCATTCGCCTTCGTGTCTATTCCGGAAAAAACGTGGCAGCAGCGTGACAAATTACCTTTAAATTTCATCGCTGTCAGAGTTACAGCTCTTTTCGGACAGATGGATAGGGGACGGTCGGGGGGGTGGGAGGGGGGCTGCGGAGCCTGCAGGCGCTTGTCAAAAAGCAAACAGCGTTGTGAATTACGACCGGACGGTTTGTCTCTCTGAGTGAAGGATTATCTTCATACGATGACACACTCGTAAACAGTGCTGAGGCGCTGCAATCGATCTCACAGATGCAATGCCCTTAACCCCCCCCCCCGAATAAGGATAGTGGGTGAGAGGAGGATTTACGCGGCTAATAATAGAGTAAACTAGATATATTTCCAGAGAAGGAATTCTGCACAGGGCCTATTTATAATTACAGAATCCTATGATGTATCCCTCTGGGTTTAGTCTTAGACTACCAGCACGCCGCTGACCAGGCTGCACAGGAACTCAACACACACACACACACACACGCACATATAAAGATAGTGTCATCTTCACACTCGCCTTTAGACTATACTGACGAATATGAGAGAAGGCTACGAGGTGTGTGTCCATGAGGAGGGGGTGGCAGCTAAAATAGCCACAAGGGACTTTATTTGCATGAACTGCACCATTTTTATTTAGTCTCACTGTTAGTGCCAAGCTGTCATTGCAACAACGTGATGTTGCTGTTCCTGATCGAGCTGTGGAGCTGTCAGCAAAGCAATCACAGACTTCATCACAGCTCCAAAATAACCGGATAAAAAATTTCTGCTTTAATGCCTGTTCATGATTTATGGTCAGTGCTGCATCTGCCAGATTATATTGAGTTGTTGTGGTTTTGAGTTTGAATCAAATGAAACTGAATCATTTTAAGTCACATGAAGGTATGTATGAATGTATGTTTTAAAGTCAAAAAAGTTTTTCAATGTAAAAAAAATTACTAAGTGTCAACTGTCATTATAAAAAATCCTTAATTAGGTTATATGAAATTTTGCAGTGGATTCCTGTTCAAGATGACCCTGGCTGTGACCATACAAATGTCCATATGGTTTTACTGTAAGGCTTTTGAGAAATTTAAAGGGAAAGTCAGCTCAAATTACATTACAACCCATTCAGAAATTTCTCATATTTGAACTGTCATTAAAAGAATCCTTAATAGGTGACATGAAATTTGGCATATTTATTGATTCCAGCTAACAAATATTGAAGATATTTTGTAGGAAATCTGATTTCGTTTAAATTCCTTAAAAACTGTGCAGTAAAATTCCATGAAATTTGACATGGACTTAGTCAGGGTCATCCTGAACAAGAATCCTTTCATATAACCTATTAAGGATTTTTTTTACATTAAAGTTGAATATGAGGAATTTATGATTGTGTGGACAGAGGGCCATAACCGAGAGAGATGGATGCATTTTTAGCATGAGAAATGTCCTTTTAACTGAATACTTTCCTCAGTCGGACACACCCGGCCCTTTCTGCTGTTGTTTACTTGAGCAAGACACTGAACTTCATTCTGCTGTGGCAAACACATCTACTGCTGGATGTTTAAAGTAAATGTGCAGCAACTCTGAAGGTCTCCATCCAAAACACTTTCCCCCTTCTACCGTCTATTTCAATCACAAGGTCAGTTTCAAAAATAGCTTGCGGCTATAAATTCACTTTCACAGGAATTGAAGGGTCAGACATGGACAACGTGGCTGCAAACATCTGAATGACGGCTCAGTTTTGATGTGAGAAATATTATATAGTTTCATCTTCTCAACCTTTAATATAATCTGTGTATTTTTCTGTAACTCTTAAATCTTCAATTTTACTTCTGTCATATTTTCTTTATTGATGTTCCAGATTCCCGTATGTCCATGTCCACCAGGGGTTCACCAATAAATAAATAATCATGTGGCTAATGAAAGGAATGGAATGGTGTGAATGCTACCAATTATTATTATTCTTCAGACCGCTTTTTTGGGAGTCTTCTCCTTCCGCATTATTCAACGTAGAAACTTCATTCAAATATCAAAACATTCAGCTCAATTAGGACATTATTGCGTGTATTCAACTTTTTCATAACATTCATACTTTCCAAATATTCAGTGTTTTCCGGGAATTTTGCTCCATTCAAATGAATGGGCGGAATGTTCAAAATTTCACCATTTTTCCACTTTTTCATGCCTATTCAACTCTTCTCTACTCATTCATACTTTCAGCTACAAACTCCATTCAAACTTGTAAAAGTTCCACATCTTTTGTACATTCAAGGTATAATTCAAAATTCAAATCCCATTAATACTTTTAAAAATATTAAACTTTATTTAAAACTTAGTTATAATGAAAGTCAATGAGAAAAACATTCAAAACCACTCATCTTCAACGTCTTCCAATTCCTTAATACTTTCACGTAGAAACGTCATTCCGACATTAAAACGTTCACAACACTCTGGACTTTCATAAATTCAACTCTTCCATATCATTCATACTTTTTACACAACTTCATTTCAAAAATCATGAAAATTTCAGCCGTTCTGACATTTTTACATGAGTGTGTGTGGTGGAATGTTCAAAGCTAGAGTGGGGGACCTACCTGGTCGAGTGGGGAGGAGATGGAAACTCAACTCAAAAATTTCTACTCAAATTGCTCCCAGTGTCACAATTTTCACTCCTCATACGTGATTTTACATCAGAATTTGTTACAGTCGCAGAAATGTGGCTACAGTAGCAATCGGACCTAAACTTTTGGCTCTACGAGTCCTCAAGTGACAGGTGTACCAGCTAAGAGCTGCATATACTGCAATGTTAACTGAGACCAGAAAGTTGAGGAGGGGAAAAGTGCTGTGGCCATCACCATGGCAACCACTGACTGCAGCCTGACACACACACAGACACACACACACACACACACACACAGACACACACACACACAGACACACACACACAGACAGACACACACACACAGGATTTTTACATTTTTAAACTTTTTCAATCATTTTTCAAGTGTAATCTGCTCATGCTTACTTTCAGGTGTAATCTTTATTCAAACCACAAAATGTTGTACATCTTTTATACATTCTTAGTTTTATTCAACTTTTAACTCCCATTCATAAGATTTACATCATTTACCACTTTTCTAGTCTAGTCTGACCAAGGACTGAGACGGCAGTTAACAACAGTTGGTGGATGTGACAAACAGACACACACACTCACACACACATGATTTTGACAGTTTTAGAGTTTTTTAAGCATTTTTCAAGTCTAATCTGCTCACTCATACTTTTAGGTGTGACCTCAATTCAAACCAGAAAACCAGTCTGACCAAGGACTGAGACAGCAGTTAACAGCAGTTGGTGGCTGTTACTATGCATTAAGTTGCAGTAGTAAATCCCAGGGCTCAAATTGTGGACCTATAAACTGATGTTAATAAAGTATAGGACTACTGGGGATGCACAGTTGAAGGAAATCTCCTAACTAGGGCTGCTTTACACACATACACACACAGGAGTTTGCCATTTTTTGACTTTTTCAAGCAACATGAGCAATGAGATTGGGTTAGATAACGTCCATAAAATAACCAGTCTTATCAAGAAATGAGACAGCAGTTAAGATCAGTTGTTGTTGTTTTCGTTTTTTGTCTTTTTTTGTCGTTCATAGTGTCGTTTTTTTGTCGTTTTTTTGTTTGTAGTGTCTTTTTCTGTTGTTTTTTGTCTTTTTTGTCGTTTATAGTGTCGTTTTTGTTGTATATAGTGTCGTTTTTGTTCTTTATAGTGTCGTTTTTGTTGTTTATAGTGTCATTTCTGTCGTTTTTGTTTTTTATAGTGTCTTTTTTGTCGTTTTTGTTGTGTAATGTCGTTTTGTTGTCTTTTTTGTTTATAGAGTCGTATTTTGTTGTTTTTTGTCATTTTTTGTTTAGAGTGTCGTTTTTGTTGTTTTTTAGTCATTTTTGTTGTTGTTGTTTTTTTTGTTTTTGACTTTTTTGTCGTTTATAGTGTTGTTTTTTGTTTGTTTTGTCGTTTTTGTCGTCTTTGTGTTGTTTCTTGTCATTTATAGTGTCGTGTTTAGTTGTTTTTGTTGTTTATAGTGTCTTTTTTTGTTATTTTTTGTCGTTCAACAAAAACGACAAGGAAAAACAACAAAAACGACAAGGAAAAACAACAAAAACGACAAAAAATGACACTATAAACAACAAAAACGACACTATAAACAACAAAAATGACAAAAAACAACAAAATACGACACTATAAACAACAAAAACGACAAAAAATGACACTATAAACAACAAAAAAGACAAAAACGAAACTATAAAGACCAAAATGACAAGAAACGACACTATAAATGACAAAAACAACTAAATAAACAACAAAAAACTACACTATAAACAACAAAAACGACACTATAAACAAAAAACGACAAAATACGACACTGTACGAGGACAAAAAGAACATAAAAACGACAAAAAACAACAAAAAACTACAAAAAAATGACACTATAAAGGACAAAAACGACAAAAAACGACATAAAACAACAAAAAACCAACAGAAAAACAACACTTTAAAGGACAAAACAACAAAAACGACACTATAAAAGGACAAAAATGACATAACACGACACTATAAACAAGAAAAACAACAAAAAACGACATAAAAACGTCAAAAAACAACAGAAAAACGACAAAAACGACACTATAAACAAAAACGACAAAAAACAACACTATAAACGACAAAAACGACTAAAAACAACAAAAACGACATTGTAAAAAACAAAAACGACCAAAAACGACACTATAAACAACAAAAACGACAATAAACGACACAAACAACAACAAAAACGACACTATAAATCAACAAAACAAAAAACATTTTTGTTGTTGATTTCTGTCGTTTCTTGTTGTTTTTTGTCGTTTTTGTTGTTTATAGTGTCGTTTTTTGTTGTTTTTAGTCGTTTTTGTCGTTTATAGTGTTGTTTTTTGTTGTTTTTTGTTGTTTATAGTGTCGTTTTTTGTTGTTTATAGTGTCGTTTTTGTTGTTTATGGTGTCGTTTTTGGGCATTTTTTGTTGTTTTTTGTTGTTTATAGTGTCGTTGTTGTTGTTTTTTGTCATTTTTTGTTGTTTATAGTGTCGTTTTTGTTGTTTATAGTGTCGTTTTTGGTCGTTTTTTGTTATTTTTTGTTGTTTATAATGTAATTTTTGTTGTTTATAGTGTCGTTTTTTGTTGTTTATAGTGTCGTTTTTGTTGTTTTTGGGTCGTTTTTGGGTCGTTTTTGTTGTTTATAGTGTCGTTTTTGTTGTTTTTTTGTCGCTTTATGTTGTTTATAGTGTCGTTTTTTGTTGTTTATAGTGTCGTTTTTGTTGTTTTTTGTCGTTTTTTGTTGTTTATAGTGTCGTTTTTTGTTGTTTATAGTGTCGTTTTTGTTGTTTTTGGGTCGTTTTTGTTGTTTATAGTGTCGTTTTTGTTGTTTTTTGTCGTTTTTTGTTGTTTATAGTGTCGTTTTTTGTTCTTTATAGTGTCGTTTTTTGTTGTTTTTGGGTCGTTTTTGTTGTTTTTTGTCGTTTTTGTTGTTTATAGTGTCGTTTTTGGTCGTTTTTGTTGTTTTTTGTCGTTTTTGTTGTTTATAGTGTCGTTTTTGGTCGTTTTTTGTTGTTTTTTGTCGTTTTTGTTGTTTATAGTGTCGTTTTTTGTTGTTTGTAGTGTCGTTTTTGGGTCGTTTTTGTTGTTTTTGGGTCGTTTTTGTTGTTTATAGTGTCGTTTCTGTTGTTTTTGGGTCGTTTTTGTTGTTTTTGGGTCGTTTTTGTTGTTTATAGTGTCGTTTTTGTTGTTTTTTGTCGTTTTTTTGTTGTTTATAGTGTCGTTTTTTGTTGTTTATAGTGTCGTTTTTTCTTGTTTTTGGGTCGTTTTTGTTGTTTTTTGTCGTTTTTGTTGTTTATAGTGTCGTTTTTGGTCGTTTTTTGTTGTTTATAGTGTCGTTTTTGTTGTTTTTTGTCGTTTTTGTTGTTTATAGTGTCGTTTTTTGTTGTTTATAGTGTCGTTTTTGTTGTTTTTGGGTCGTTTTTGTTGTTTATAGTACCGTTTCTGTTGTTTTTGGGTCGTTTTTGTTGTTTTTTGTCGTTTTTTGTTGTTTTTTGTCGTTTTTTGTTGTTTATAGTGTCGTTTTTTGTTCTTTATAGTGTCGGTTTTTGTTGTTTTTTGTCGTTTTTTTGTTGTTTATAGTGTCGTTTTTTGTTCTTTATAGTGTCGTTTTTGTTGTTTTTGGGTCGTTTTTGTTGTTTTTTGTCGTTTTTGTTGTTTTTTGTCGTTTTTGTTGTTTATAGTGTCTTTTTTTGTTTATAGTGTCGTTTTTGTTGTTTTTGGGTCGTTTTTGTTGTTTATAGTGTCGTTTTTGTTGTTTTTTGTCGTTTTTGTCGTTTATAGTGTTGTTTTTTGTTGTTTTTTGTTGTTTATAGTGTCGTTTTTTGTTGTTTATAGTGTCGTTTTTGTTGTTTATGGTGTCGTTTTTGGGCATTTTTTGTTGTTTTTTGTTGTTTATAGTGTCGTTGTTGTTTTTTGTCATTTTTTGTTGTTTATAGTGTCGTTTTTTGTTGTTTATAGTGTCGTTTTTGTTGTTTATGGTGTCGTTTTTGGGCATTTTTTGTTGTTTTTTGTTGTTTATAGTGTCGTTGTTGTTGTTTTTTGTCATTTTTTGTTGTTTATAGTGTCGTTTTTGTTGTTTATGGTGTCGTTTTTGGGCATTTTTTGTTGTTTTTTGTTGTTTATAGTGTCGTTGTTGTTGTTTTTTGTCAATTTTTGTTGTTTATAGTGTCGTTTTTGTTGTTTATGGTGTCGTTTTTGGGCATTTTTTGTTGTTTTTTGTTGTTTATAGTGTTGTTTTTGTTGTTTTTTGTCGTTTTTGTCGTTTATAGTGTTGTTTTTTGTTGTTTTTTGTTGTTTATAGTGTTGTTTTTTGTTGTTTTTTGTTGTTTATAGTGTCGTTTTTTGTTGTTTATAGTGTCGTTTTTGTTGTTTATGGTGTCGTTTTTGGGCATTTTTTGTTGTTTTTTGTTGTTTATAGTGTTGTTTTTGTTGTTTTTTGTCGTTTTTGTCGTTTATAGTGTTGTTTTTTGTTGTTTTTTGTTGTTTATAGTGTCGTTGTTGTTGTTTTTTGTCATTTTTTGTTGTTTATAGTGTCGTTTTTGTTGTTTATAGTGTCGTTTTTTGTTGTTTTTGGGTCGTTTTTGTTGTTTATAGTGTCGTTTTTGTTGTTTTTTTGTCGCTTTTTGTTGTTTATAGTGTCGTTTTTTGTTGTTTATAGTGTCGTTTTTGTTGTTTTTTGTCGTTTTTTGTTGTTTATAGTGTCGTTTTTGTTGTTTTTGGGTCGTTTTTGTTGTTTATAGTGTCGTTTTTGTTGTTTATAGTGTCGTTTTTTGTTGTTTATAGTGTCATTTTTGTTGTTTTTGGGTCGTTTGTGTTTTTTTTGTTGTTTTTGTTGTTTATAGTGTCGTTTTTTGTTGTTTATAGTGTCGTTTTTGTTGTTTTTTGTCGTTTTTGTTGTTTATAGTGTCGTTTTTTGTCGTTTTTTGTTGTTTATAGTGTCGTTTTTGTTGTTTTTTGTCGTTTTTGTTGTTTATAGTGTCGTTTTTTGTCGTTTTTCTGTAGTTTTTTGTCGTTTTTATGTCATTTTTTGTCGTTTATAGTGTTGTTTTTGTTGTTTTTTTGTCGTTTTTGTTGTTTTTGGTTTGATTTTGTTGTTTATAGTGTCGTTTTTGTTTTTTTGTCGTTTTTTTGTTCTTTATAGTGTCGTTTTTGTTGTTTTTTGTCGTTTTTGTTGTTTTTTGTCCTTTTTTGTTGTTTATAGGGTCGTTTTTGTTGTTTTTTGTGGTTTTTTGTTGTTTTTAGTGTCGTTTTTGTTGTTTATGGTGTCGTTTTTGTTGTTTTTGGGTCGCTTTTGTTGTTTATAGTGTCGTTTTTGTTGTTTTTTGTGGTTTTTTGTTGTTTTTAGTGTCGTTTTTGTTGTTTATGGTGTCGTTTTTGTTGTTTTTGGGTCGCTTTTGTTGTTTATAGTGTCGTTTTTGTTGTTTTTTGGTCCTTTTTGTTGTTTATAGTGTCGTTTTTGTTGTTTTTTTGTCCTTTTTGTTGTTTATAGTGTCGTTTTTTTTGTTTTTTGTCGTTTTTGTTGTTTTTTGTCCTTTTTTGTTGTTTATAGGGTCGTTTTTGTTTTTTTGTCGTTTTTTTGTTCTTTATAGTGTCGTTTTTGTTGTTTTTTGTCGTTTTTGTTGTTTTTTGTCCTTTTTTGTTGTTTATAGGGTCGTTTTTGTTGTTTTTTGTGGTTTTTTGTTGTTTTTAGTGTCGTTTTTGTTGTTTATGGTGTCGTTTTTGTTGTTTTTGGGTCGCTTTTGTTGTTTATAGTGTCGTTTTTGTTGTTTTTTGGTCCTTTTTGTTGTTTATAGTGTCGTTTTTGTTGTTTTTTTGTCCTTTTTGTTGTTTATAGTGTCGTTTTTTTTGTTTTTGGGTCGCTTTTGTTGATTATAGTGTCGTTTTTGTTGTTTTTTTGTCCTTTTTGTTATTTATAGTGTCGTTTTTGTTGTTTTTGGGTCGTTTTTTGCTCTTTATAGTGTCATTTTTGTTGTTTTTTGTCGTTTTTGTTGTTTTTTGTCCTTTTTTGTTGTTTATAGGGTCGTTTTTGTTGTTTTTTGTGGTTTTTTGTTGTTTTTAGTGTCGTTTTTGTTTTTTATAGTGTCGTTTTTGTTGTTTTTGGGTCGCTTTTGTTGATTATAGTGTCATTTTTGTTGTTTTTTTGTCCTTTTTGTTGTTTATAGTGTCGTTGGTGTTGTTTTTGGGTCGTTTTTTGTTCTTTATAGTGTCGTTTTTGTTGTTTTTTGTGGTTTTTGTTGTTTTTTGTCCTTTTTTGTTGTTTATAGGGTCGTTTTTGTTGTTTTTTGTGGTTTTTTGTTGTTTTTAGTGTCGTTTTTGTTGTTTATAGTGTCGTTTTTGTTGTTTTTGGGTCGCTTTTGTTGTTTATAGTGTCGTTTTTGTTGTTTTTTTGGTCCTTTTTGTTGTTTATAGTGTCGTTTTTGTTGTTTTTTGGTCCTTTTTGTTGTTTATAGTGTCGTTTTTGTTGTTTTTGGGTCGCGTTTGTTGATTATAGTGTCGTTTTTGTTGTTTTTTTGTCCTTTTTGTTGTTTATAGTGTCGTTTTTGTTGTTTTTGGGTCGTTTTTGTTGTTTATAGTGTCGTTTTTGTTGTTTATAGTGTCGTTTTTTGTCGTTTTTGTTGTTTATAGTGTCGTTTTTGTTGTTTATAGTGTCGTTTTTTTTTTTCTTTGTCGTTTTTGTTGTTTTTTGTCTTTTTTTGTTGTTTATAGTGTCGTTTTTGTGGTTTTTGGGTCGTTTTTGTTGTTTATAGTGTCGTTTTTTGTCGTTTTCTATTGTTTTTTGTCGTTTTTATATCATTTTTTGTCGTTTTTTGTTGTTTATACTGTCGTTTTTGCTGTTTTTTTGTTGTTTTTGTTGTTTATAGTGTCGTTTTTTGTCGTTTTCTATTGTTTTTTGTCGATTTTATATCATTTTTTGTCGTTTTTTGTTGTTTATACTGTCGTTTTTGCTGTTTTTTTGTCGTTTTTGTTGTTTATAGTGTCGTTTTTTGTCGTTTTTCTGTTGTTTTTTGTCGTTTTTTGTCGTCAGCCTTTCAACAAACATTCAACTATTCCACATCTTTCATATATTGTTGATATTATTCCACTTTTTGTGCTCAACTTCAGCAATCCAGTTTAGCATCAGCCTTTCAGCAGTCAGCATTCACACCGCAATTTCTTCAGAAATTGCCTTTTCTAGTTACATATGGAAGTCAACATCAGCTGATCAGAACTTTTATCAGAATCATGTCAAACATGATAAAATGTGTTTATTAAATGTTCATAAATATTCTGCATACAAACATGTAAATATCTGAGCATCTATATTATCTGCATTCTTTAATTTTACATGTTTTAGATCTGGAAAAATTCCTCCCTCCCTATCACTGATCTCTTACCACCCAGACCCATGACAGATCTTAGCAAATGGCTGGTGGTCATGGTCATTTACAGAGCCATGACAGGGTGGAACTCTTTACCAAGGCACGTTATTAAAACAGCAGAAAAGCAGAAAAGAAAACAATAAAAGAGTACAGAGTAAAAGAGTGCAGTTATCTGTATGAACAAACGGTAAATGACTCATCTTGTTTGATGATTTTTTTGATATTTTTTGTTTGTAGTGTTAAATGATTTGATGTTTGTTAACCGTGTGATTTCTGTGTTGGACCCCAGGAAGACCAGCTGATCCCAATGAACAAACAAACAAACAAGCAAACAAACATAAGCTGTGTGCGTTCACACAGGAGGGACAAATAACAACTGGTACAAGAAAATATGGTTTGGTAGAAAAAACAAAAACAACTAGAAAAGCCAACATTTTCCAAAGAAAGATCACAGTCATGTTCTGAAATTCTGCATTTGAAAGAGCTGAAATAGTGAAAGAAGTTGAAGTGGCAGTCGAGATACAATTACTGAAAGAAGGCTTCTGATTGGTGGGCAGTGAGCTAATTCAGTTTCTGACCATCACTTACCGTCAGGTGTCTCACAGTCACAGTACGCACATAGATATAGAGATATGTGGAATATGCAGTTCGACCACATTTAACATAACGTCACCCTCTGCCGGCTGTCAGTCAAGCAGTCAGGCATCCTGCTGGCCTTTGACCTTGATCTGTGATTGGCTTCAGTGCCATGAGGGGATGTTTGGAAGTGTGACTATTTATTTCCCCATCACCGTGAACCTGTCTCCTCACAGTGATATCACTGCATTTCTCTGGCCACATGCCCAGTGACGCTGCCGAAGACTGTCTATGTCTGAGAAGATGAATCACTCAAACACTTTTAAATGACAAATGTTTTTGTTTTGTTTCTTCCTGAATTTAAGGTACTTTGCTCAGTGATTGGTTGCTGGGGATGTAAAGAAAAAGAACATTAAACTTTAACATTTTAGCGCCACAAACTGTGGTGGGAAGGCTGAGCTCGGTGCGCTGTTCAGTTTGGGTCCTTAAGGATACAAGCCAGCAGGAGCTTATAAACCAAAGTCACCCGTCTCACAAGTAGCTTGTTTCTGGGGCAAGTGTTTGGTAACTTGTCCTGCCAGATTTAAGTATTATTCTTCCCATTTTGTTTAAGAAACAGCTGAATATGCGCCTCAGTTGAGTTTTTTATTTAGAAATTAAATGCTCCAGTTTACTGTGCAGCGTCTCTCCTCTAGGTTTTGATGTTCTAAGCCAACAAGATGTGCATTTTTATTTTCTTCAGTGTCAAAGATGCTCAGTTTTCCAAAAATGAAGAAGCTAAATCTCTTTCTACCCAGAAACCTGCATTCTGTGGTCATTTCCAGTAGTTAGTCTGTATGTCACCTTGCCAAAGGACAAAAATACAGTTTTCAGGTGTCTGTGTGATATCGATGAACATAACCAAACGTAATGATTGTCCATAGTATAAAACTAAGAAACACGTAGTTTTATATCCTTTAATTTCAGCACATTAAATTCTTATTGACTCACAGCCAACAAATGTGACTCTCCAGCTTATTTAACAAGTGAACATCATGTGACTGTGAGTCAGAGTGACACCTCTTACCTCACCTCCGTCTCTGCATGGTGACAGGGAGAAGCCAGCAGCAGCCCAAACTGGGCAGAACTGGTGGTGGGAGGGGCTGGGTGATGTTAGTAAGGCTGAGCACATGAGGACAGTAATGTGATCTGAGTTGAGTGACAGGACCCCCTTTTTTTTTTCTGCAGAGGTTTGACAGGGCTATATAAGAGGCCGAGGCTCCGGCTGCAGGCAGAAGAGACAGACAGAGAGACACTGACCATCACAGCACAAGACCTGGACTTAACTCTACCTCCAGTCACCCACAGTGCTGTTAAGCCACTTGATATCAAGGAGAAGAATGGGACTGCACAGTGTTGAAGAACTGGTAAGATCTGCAAATGTGATTAATGTAAATGAGAGGGACTGGGAGGAGCTGTAGGACGTCTGCTTCACAAAATGTGGAATTGTTTGTCAATTATTTTTCCTCATTCACGTGAGAAAGAATTCTTAAACAATTCTCAAAATTTGTGGAACCAGAAAACTTGTTTTTTAAGAAAAGTATTTCTGAAAAAGAGAATCAGGACAATATAATAATAATAATAACTTTATTTATAAAGTACCTTTAAAAACAGGGTTTACTAAGTGCTACTCAGAAGGCAATTAAACAACCAAAGTCAAACTTTAATGCCAAAACTAGTTAAGATCGGGTTAAAACAGGCAAAATACACTGAACAAGTTGTAGAGAGAAGGGTGGATAAAAAATAAATAACTAGATAAAATAAATCAATCAATCAATAAACAAGAAATAAAAAGAATAAAAGCAACAAAAGCAATATAAAGACGACATCACATAAAAGCAGGTCTATATAAATGGGTTTTAAGAAGTGATTTGAAGTAGTTAAATATGCAAACAATCCTTAAAAACAATTTAAAATGACCTCAATTATCTCTTAATCTCTGCACACAATGTAATCGAAACTCGGGGTTCCTTAAATCACTTCATTTGATTCCTTAATTATCCTTTACTTTGTAAGCTTCCGTGACGGGCTGCTCAATACAATTTAAGTTAAGTTAAGATTCACCCATTATTGATGTAACTGCACATTTCACCTTAATGTATTTACTTAATATATTAATGGAGGGGTCCTCTTCCCTAGTGATTAAAAGTCAGATAGAATGATTCACAGTCTGAGTGATTACGAGTGATTCATTAATTGGACATATAAACAGTTGTTAGTTGTTACAGGGTTGCAGTGTGTTAATGTGTCGGCACTGTGGTGTGTTTACATTCCTCCGTTCGCAGCAGGACGCTGAGAGCTGCTCATGTGTTCAACTCTGGAAACCCTGCTGGGCTCAGATTAAGACCTTAGTGCAGGAATCTGCTAACAGTTTCAGCCGTTAAGTCATTTTCTCCTTTTTCTTTGCTTTTTCACACAATTTGCCTCAGTTTTCAGTCTCACAGCTGCTGTACATTGATCAGTTTTTCCTACTCAGAATACCAAGAAGTTCAGTGGACTTGCTCACTGTTTTAAAGCTCAAGACGGAGATTAGACGTGTGAGACCTCTTCATGAAAACACAGAGAAGGGGCTCAGATCTCATCAGGGGTGGACTCAGGCTGTCTGAGGGCCAGGGGCAAAAAATATAACAAGGGCTCCAGCTGCCTGTGGCGGGGCTTCAGCGTGCAGAAAGTTGTTTTATTATATGACTCAATCTAAAGTATAACTACTACATCTCTAACTATGAATTATTTAACCATTTAGAGGTACATAGAGGCCAACACATTTTTAACATGTAGTGCAACTTCATGTTTTCTCTTTTATCTACCATAAGGGCATCCAAGAGGGCACTTTGCCGTCATTTATCCCCATCTCTTCTCTTCTTCAGGTGTCTGGTAAGAGGTCAGAGGGCAAAGAGGCGGATGACTTCCAAGGAGGCGTGTATGAGGCGGCTGTCAATCAAGAGAAGCAGGATGACCGCAGGTCCCACAGGGAGCTGGTGGCCGGAGATCTGTCAGAGGAGGGGGGCGACAGTGGCAGCGAACAGGAGGAAGTGAGCGTGGCAGCTCTCAATGTAAGAGCACACAGACAGCAGCAGTGCTGGTAGCTGTAAGGTCGTAGATATCCAAGAACATATAGAAGTAATTCTTTTTGAATGTAAATTTTTATTTAAGAGTCAGATATTGTGATATCAGTAACCTTGTAGGTGTAATAATTAGCAGCTGTAGCAGGAATAATATAAAGGGCAGTAACAGTAAAGTAGTATTGGTACTAACTACATTAGGACAAGGTTGATGTAAGCCTTTGAAAGTCTGCAGTTACCTCCTGTGAGTTTGGTTCATGCTGCCACCTGGAGGCCTTTAGGAGTACAACACATCTCCCTCGACAGTAAACTAGACTCTAAACCTCATTATGATGTTACTGACATTAGTTGGTGCATTGAAAGTTTATTGGAGATGAGAAGATCAAATAATTTTCAGTATTTTATATTTTGTAGGTCCAAACACTTTTAATATCCATATTATTAATGTTTCATGATCTTGTTTTCACACATACCCTATTTACTGTTCAGGGTAGATGGTGCAAACTTTGACAGATTTTCAGTAAACATTTGGTCTGAAGAGTGCAGCTTTAATGTGCTTTGTGGCGTTGTGTATGAATAGATCACAATGGAGTAAAAAAAAGAAGAGAACTATTTCAAGTACAGTTATGAGGTTGGAAATATTGTGCTTTTTACTCAATGCCATTATTTTGATTTGCACGTTATTATTTCACTTGCAAAGCAAATTATATTTTTTCTGTATAAACTAACTGAATCATCGCCTGGCTGCTACATTAAAATACTGTTCACACTTTCATATACACAGTACCATTATTTCACTCTCTGAAATATACTGTGTACCTTTTACTTTTTATATTTAAGCATATTTCACTGCCAAATACTTGTTTTCATTTTAAGGCAGGGCTTGCAGTGTTTAGTGCCAATTCACTGGATTATTAATCAATGGATAAATAGAAGAATAGAAGCTGCGTTTGAAATAAATGTTCTTCTTTTGTTGTTGTCGTTGTTGTCGTTGCGTGCTGAAGCCCTCTGTCTTGTCACTGCCTTGTCAGACGGATAAAAGCGGTAGACTGAAGCTGGAGACGGTGGACGACCTGTTCAACATCCTGCAGCTGAAGAAGAGGAGACGGGAGAGGAAGGCTCCCATCCACAAGAAACAACAGCCAGAGCCTGAGACTGTGGTGAGATTATATCATTCATTTCTCTCTTTAATGATCCAAGTGTCTGTGTGTTTGTTGGTCAAATGAATGATGGCTGAGGTTTGAACTGACCCAGGTACACTGTTCCTTTAGATACAGTTTATATGTTACTTTTTTTTTGCATGTACCTTCCAGCCAGAGACTGTGGATGAGCAGCTGTTTCTGACAGCAGCCATGGAGAACAAACTGCCTGTGGTGGAGAAGTACCTGACTGATGGAGGAAACCCCGATGTGGCCGACCCCGTGAGTGGCAGCTTTAAAAATCCCATTAAAACATGTTAGTGGACCAAAGAAATGTTAACATCTGACAAACTACTACTTGAGGAGCTAAGGCAAATACAAATAATTCCATAAAATAGAACAATAATTAGGTGCACAAAGCTCTTTTAACAGGAGTATTAAGTAATCAGTGAACTTTATATTTTGCTATACTATCCTTTATCAAGTATTTGGGTAAATAAACTGTTCTTGATCTATTAAAAAGTTAACTTTTTCAAATCATATCCAGTTCCAGAGAACAGCTCTGCACAAAGCCTCATTCAAAGGACACGTGGAGGTCATGAAAAGACTCCTGGAGGCCGGAGCTGCCATCGAGAAGAAAGACAAGGTGACTTTCTTTATGCTTTCTTTTCTCTATTTCTGTCTTTCTTGTCATCGTGTCCTCCTGTACTACACACACATGAACAGACACACTCCCCCCCGCCCACACGGCGTCAGTCTAACTGCTGTGTGTGTTTCAGCTGGAGGCCACAGCGGTCCACTGGGCCTGCAGAGGAGGAAGCCTGCCGGCCCTGCAGCTCCTTCTCGACCAGGGAGCCAAGCTCACCTACAGAGACAAGGTTGGTGCACACAGCAGAGCAGACCGGTAGAAACCAAAGTCAGAGAGTTCTTACTCCCTCATGTGCAGAGGCCAAACTATACTGTACAGTATGTTCAGGTTATGATTGTGACTTAGATTGGCACCATCTGGTGGTGGTATTAAAAAATACCCCTGTGTCAACAGCAATGCACACACACTAACACCAGAGTCTTTGATGATATATTAATATATATATCTACAGCAGTGTGGACAAAATGTCCAGATTGGGCCTTTATAGGATAATGAATATTGGATATTCCTCTTGCATCAAATCGAGGAAACTGAAATCCTTTTCTCTCTCCAGTTGCACAGCACTCCTCTCCATGTTGCTGTGAGGACGGGACACTGCGAGTGTGCTGAGCATCTCATTCACTGTGGAGCGGACGTCAACGCCAAAGACAGAGTAAGGACAGACAGCACAGAGATCATCAGTCTTCTTACAGCTACATTAGGTCACCTGCAGCAGGACATCAATCTAATACAACTACACAAACTACTGCAGGGGAGCTGATTGACAGAAAGACAGTGTTGCCTTATAGATCATTTGTCATTTGCACCTCAGTCAGACTGAGGAACGTCTACCTATGCTGAATATCTGTTTTCCTCTCTGACCGAAGGACGGAGACACACCCATGCACGACGCTGTGAGAATAAACAGATTCAAGATGATCAAGCTGTTGATGATGTACGGGGCAAGTCTCAACACAAAGAACTGTGTAAGTACAGAAGGCCACTTCAGCACATGCATGAGCCCACAGAGAAATGCAAAAAATCATGTTCTGTTTGATGTGGAGCTATATGGTGGACACTTCAGCCTCTATGGGGAGTGCTACTGGGGCTAAAGACCTACCTTACTTATCTACAGAGACTGAAGGACTCAAATGCTTGTCTTGTGTGTTTATTTGTCCTGTGCAGGATGGGAAAACTCCAATGGAGACTCTGTATTCGTGGCAGAACGGAGCCAAAAGCCTCCTGTGTAACTTCAGCCAGAAGCCCAACACATTCCAGTGAAAGCAGGAATCCAACAAGAGATCCAGCTGATCCAACGTTGGGATCTGCTGGCTTATCAGGAAACAAAGTGGTAGAAAAGGGGAAAAATCTGGTGGTTTTCCAGCCCATTCTAGTCTGTTTTCATACTGTGGTTCAGGACGCACATAAAGTCTTTTCTTTTTTAATGCCAGTCTGTGCAGGGAGGCACTGACAGACATGTCAGGAAATAACTGTTGTGAACTCTAGAGCTGGCTCAGCTGGAGCATTTTGGCGTAGTTAAGTTATCTTAACCACAAGATCATTATTTATTAACCCTCCATGCTTTTACCTGAAGCCTATTGGCAGGATGACCTTCCTCATATGAAGGTAGGTGAAGGCAGCAGGGACTTAGAGCAGCCTTTGATCCACAATGTGAAATCTAATCAGGATGTTGTTAATAATGTGATTATTGGCACTGATAGATTCATTGATTGCCAAATATTGCTGGACAATGTCTCGGCATGTTTTGTTTTTTTTTCTTAATTCTTACTTTAAGCTGATTTGAAGTCAGCGATACTGCATCGAGAAGATGACGTATTTATTGATTAATGGCAACTGTCAGCAATCGATTTATTTTGGTTTTGATTGATTTATTTCAATTCTGTACACTTAATAACTGAGTGACTATACTGTAGGTTGGTTTAATGATTTTTTTATGGTCAGATTTTAACCAATCATATAAACTTAGAATTAATTAATTTATATTTACCAACTTATGGAAACAAATGGGAGATACTGTTTTAGGTTTTCTAGATGTACACCACCTGGTTCACACTTTCCTCGCAGTCCCGTTGGATCAACAGTCTGTCGATCGATTCCAGAGTAAAACTGAAGTTATTTATTTGTGTAAAATTACTCCAGCTCAGTGTGAAGAGTTAGGTAAGGGGGGGGGGGGCTAAGCCTCCTCTTGCTGGTAGATAATGTGTGTTGTTATACTTAAACATTCAGGCGAGTTTAACCAAGTTCTTTGGTCTTATGCATTTAAAGATTGAGAGATGAAACATGACGACGTATGTGTTTGGATCAGGATGAGAAGAATCTCACCACTCACGCTTGCTTTAATGATGATGGAGATGAATTTTTTTTTGTTTGTTTCTTTAGACAAGAGCAAATATTTAGACTGTAAAATGGACAACTACATAAGACAGCGACATGCAGTGAAACCTTTTCTACAAAATCCAAACATAATTCGTTTCACTTTAGTAATCCCGCTGCCCAAAAGAGTCTACAACCCTACAACTCTGCTAATTTTCCCCAAATTCAATGATCAGGCTTTTGTTTGTAAGTTTATCTAGACAACCTTCAGACAAAGTTATTTTGTCTCTTCTACTGAAACTCAGTTTGAGCATCTGGGGTTCAAACAACTCATCGAAGGTCGCCTCAGTGATATGAAAAGAGCTTCAACAGCTCAGCCACAGCACGACCCTGACATCCCAGCTGCTGGCCCCTTTTGTTTTGTTGCAGTGAAGATATTTTGGGAATGTCTCTTTTCTCCCCAGAGTTCTAGTAAGGATTACGGTCTTAAAAACCTTTAAAAAAAAGACAAAAGAGTGTGAGAGGGAAGAAGCTGAAAAGTCATTGTTGGTTTAGAGGATGTTGGACTAGTGTTAATGTGGATAAAACAGGTGTTGATGTATGAATGTAAATCAGATTTATTTTTTATTGTTAAAGATGTTTGTAAAATGTTTGCCTTGTATTTATGGATTGATTGAATAAAACTTTTGAATTGAAGCTTTCTTGTATTCAAAGAGAGAGAGAGTCACAGAGAGAGAGACAGAGAGAGAGAACTGGTGTACAGACTTAGTGAATACAGCCATTGGCCATTGAAACACAGACAAATGTGGCTACGAACAGAAGCTGTGTTTTCATTGTAATCTGCAAGCTGTTGAGACAGAGCTCCACTTACTCACTGATTGAGCCAAGTATTCTGAAAAAATACAAAAAAGCAATTAGTGCACACACATTACTAATTCCTTCTCTTGATGGAGGAAGTTTGAATATTAACACATCAATCTTGAGGAATATACATCGACAGTGACATCATACATCAGCAAATGTGTTGATGACGTGGTTATCACAAAGCAAATAAAATCATTCCCCGAACAGAAAGCTAATTCATAAATGAATGCAGAGATTATGGCCTTATCCAGAGCCAAAAAAGCTGCCTTTCGGTCAGGTTACAAGGAGGCATACAACGCCGTGAGAGCGAAACTGACAGCAGACATCGAGAAGGCAAAGCGCAATACAGGTATGCTGATAGCAGCAACAACGCAAGTGCACTTGGCTGTGGTTAGGGAAGAAGCCGACAGGGTCCCCTGGTGCAAACACTGATATCCCAGACTCCCCAGCACCTTAAAAATAAAACAGTTAGTTGGTTAATTGAGTCACTAGTGTGGCAGACCTAACCAAAACGTCTGCCTGGTATCAGCACTGTATTCACCGGATAGTTAATTTCACCTTCACATTTAAATAATGTTTCAGATGAAAAATTTTCCACTTTTTAAATATTGATGTTATTTATCATATATCAATACTATACTGAATTACATTTATTAAAAGGCTGTATGGTTACTTCCTTACAAAGAATAAGAAACTATCAATCATTATCCAGGTTTTTTTCAGCTCCGGTGTACCAATCCACAGAGCGTGTTGTTTATTAGAGCCTGTCTAATGTCCAAAGAGTAAAGGTTGATCAAAACAAAAGGAACACAGATGCACTGCAGAGAAAAATATAAATGTAAATTATAAACACACACAACTTCTAAAGGCATCCTTTGGACTGTCTGATGCTTTGTGTGAGAGTGTTTTCTTAAAACAACAAGCCAGACACTCTGAAAGTATAGCGAACTCACACAGCTGATTAACATGAGGACACGCTGTAGAATATCTGTGTAGACCCCAGAGTAAAGACCACCCAGCAGTGTGGAGATGATGGCAACAGCAGCAGAGATCCAGAAGCACAGAGTGTAGGACAAATCCAGGACCACACTCAGGATTCCTCCTGTCAACACACTGACAGGAATAGATAGGAATCTATATCCATTTATACATTAATTTAATTTAACAGATGAAAGTATTTACAGTTACTGACTGTTAAATTGAAGCTTTTTACAGTTAGACCATTAACAATGAAGATTTTGAGTAGTATTTATTATTTAATATTTATTTCAAACTAAATTATTTAAGTAATCAAGAGGTAGGCGAGGAAAGCATTCTGTAAGGGCGACTGTGCTTCACAATATCAGCATAATTATATATTGCACATATTTAGTAATATTTTTTCATATTCTGTACTGTAAATTATACTTACTACTACTTAGCACTAGTACTCTAGTACTTTAATACTACTATATTCATGCATACGCTGAACTTTGCACCTTGCACTAATTGTCTTTACTCGTCTGTAATTGTCTGTACTTGTTACGCGCCACTACACCACAGCAAATTCCTATTATGTGAAAACCTACTTGGCAATAAACCCGTTGCCGATTCCGATTCCGATAACAAGCAAATCAGTGACCCTGAACACACCGTGGCCATCGTACTCTAGCGTGAGACGTTCTGATTTCCAAACACAAAACGAACTCGTGAATGCAGCAGACAGAACGCATGCGCAGTCGTGCTTGGCTCCCATTGGTCCGTTTCAAACTGAGACCGCGGCTGTATTGTTGTGTTCAGGGACCTCAGCGTTAGTTAGCGAATATCGTCCCGTGTCACTGTCTGATGTCCCAAACATACCTGCCAGGTGAGTGTTTCTGTTGGGGAATATCCCTGTTGGAGAGTCGCCGGTGAAGTATTTACAGAAAAGTAAGCGAATATTTGTTAAACTAGGTCGCAGTCGTCGGTTGACAGGTGCGGCTCCGGCTAACCAGTTAGCTCGTGAGAAAAGACGTTGAGCGTTAGTGTAAAAAAAAGTTATAAAGAAACGTTAAAACCGCTTTAAATAACGTCGACAAAAAGCAAGGATGTGACTTGAGCTCAATAATACCTCCCACACTACACTCTGCGACACTTTCTGCTGCAGCATTCACCTGAAAGTTGACGTTTTGTGAACCAACTGTTGGTCAATAAAGCTGATTCAAGAGCTGCTCGGTGAACAGCTTGCACGCAGACTTCATTTGTTTGTTTGCACATGTGTCTGTGTCCGTGTCCACCTGTGTCCACTCGTGTCCACTCGTGTCCACCCGTGTCCGTGTCCACAGTGAAAGCCCTCTGAAGGGTGTGGCGTCGCTGACTTACTGTCCCCAGGACGCTGGACATGCCGGCGGGACTGTCTGGGTTTACTCTTCTGTGGTTGTTTGTGGCAGGATGATGGCTGACAGACGGGACCAGGTGGAGGATCTGAAGATCGATTCATCAGAATCCAGCACCTTGCCAGAGTTACAGGTAAACCTGGCAATGACAGGGTTCCTCACAGTGATACTATCAATACTTTTTCCCACAGTAATCATAATGCTATGGGCAGAATATACCTCCAATATGCTGAAATATCTCAATAAAGCATAATGATGTATCTACTGCATTATAAAGTTTTTCAGCAACATGTACAGACCTGTTTGATCATATAAGTAGGATGCATTTATAAATGGGCAAAAACCTTTACTCCAGGAATGTGAAATCAATCCAGAGTTCAAAGGACGAAAGGAAGAAAACAGACTATTGTGATATTGGTTTCAGTGTGTCAATAACTTATTTTTCCAGTGACTGTTTCCACAGCTCAACATACCTTTGTATCAGAGGATAGGTGTGTCTAAAAACGATTGTCAGATGCCCATATAAACATCTTTCCTCGTGCTGTTTTTGATTAAACCCTGATGTGTTGTGCAGCATTCCAGCATCGAGGAGAGAGAACACCTTCAGGTCTACCTTCGCATCCGACCGTTCACCTCAGCAGAGAGCGACAATCGAGAGTCTCAGGTAAAAAAGAAAAACTTCATATGCAGGGAGCTGATCAGCAGTGAGTACCAGTGTGCTTGGTAGCTGCTTAGTTTTCTGCTTTTCAATACTGGTGATTGGTATTTATTCAGAAAGTACTGACTCAATGATATTTAAAGACCATCCCAGAAACAGGCTTGACAGTCAAAATGATCTGCTGTCAAAAGTCAATCAGGACTGAATTTCTCTGATAACTTGGTTGATGCTGTTGCATATCGTGTAAACAAAAAACGAATAATTCTAAAAGAGAGTGAAAATATTTTGATCTCTGTGCCTCCCTCTCTTTTTACGCAGGACTGTGTTATCATCGAGTCGCCGGACACAGTTCTGCTGAAGCCTCCGAGTTTGTCCCTCTCAGCGAGGCTTAGCTCTGACAAATCCCTTCCACAGACTGGACAGCGCTTCCAGTTCTCTCAGGTTGGTGTTTCCTGGCAGATGAGAAAGCCAAAAAAGTGTACTTACCCCGGCCACAGAAAGCTTTATAAGTCTCATGTATTGATATTTGCTTATTTTATGTTAATAAAGAATTACTTTTGAATATATCGTCACTTGTATATCATCCATTTGGGTTTTCCTCCATTAATTGTTGGACTTTAAACGGGGTCACAGGCCAGAAAAGTTTTCCTACTCATTATTTATAATCTGTTTTCCTCCCTTCAAGGTGCACGGTCCCGAGACAACACAGAAAGAGCTCTTTCAGGGCACAGTAAAGGACTTGGTGAAAGATGTTCTCGAAGGGGGAAACTCTCTGGTTTTCACTTATGGAGTCACCAACACTGGGAAGACCTTCACCTTCTTAGGTCTGTTCCACTCTCATACATTTAAATAGTGCACCTGGCTAGCTGTCAGGAGATCTCGGGCTGATGTCCTGTTAATAAATGCACGATAGGAGCTGATGAAACAGTGAGTGGACTATGAATTTCTGCCTTGCCTGTGCTGAAACTAATGATTAGTGTTGTTGTGTGCTCTACTTAATTGATCTGTTAGGAACACTCCATAGCTTTTCTAAAAGGTTTCATAATGGCGACCGCAAGTAAAGATCCTCTTTCTCTACAATCCAACACTATTCTCTTGTCACTCCAGGTCCAGATGCCGATGCTGGCATCCTGCCGAGGTCTCTCGATGTTATCTTCAGCAGTATTGATGAACAGGTTTTCACTGGGATGACCATCAAACCTCACCGCTGCCAAGAGTTCACAAGGCTCACCAGGGAGCAGCAGACAGAGGAAGCTGTGTTCAAGAGAAACCTCTTCAGACAACTGAGAGAGGTAACCTGTCTGTCAGATGCTATCAAAGTTAACATGGGCTCCCCAAAAAACTATTTTGTCAATGCTTCATCTTACCACGTCTAAATGCAAAAGTGTTTCCACCTGTTCTGAATGACCCCTAAAGATGGGGCAAAAAACCTGCTATTATAACTAGGGTTGCATATACCAGATTCACGGTATACTGCAGTACGAAAACTACGGTTATCATACCGTGTGCATTTACTTATGTACGGTATTGAATTCTACCGTGTTAGTGTTGTTAGAAAAAAATAGACAAGATATCTTTGTGAAATTATAATAAACTGTTTGTTAAACCAAAAACCCATCTGTTTTTATTCCTTAAAGGGTCATTGTTACTGATATAAATAATAACAATTGTGTAATACTGTATATCATAATATTTTCTGAGACCGTTATTGTACTGTGAAAATCTTATACTGCTATAACCTTAATTATAACCTCCTGACTGCATCTCTCACTTCCTCTCCCAATCTTTTTCCAACAGCTCTGTGTCTTCTTTGTCTTTGTCACCTCGAGGTGATGAATCACACAAATGGGAGTTGGGGTGCTCCCTGGCGTTCATGGTGTTGCACTAATCTGTAACACTTTGACATTGATTTAAAAAAAGGTGTGATATAAATAAACTTGTCTCTGAAGCATTTTTAACATTTTCATCTATATTCTTTGCCTTTTAGAGTGAGAAGAGCAATGCCAGCCTGTTGAACTCCACCAATAAGACTCTACTTGAAGGCAAGATTAAGTTTTTAATCTATTATCTGCTAATTATTTATTGGATGTTTTTCTGCTGTTTTTTGCACTGCAGCAATATATCTGACACTGAAACCACCTGTGCAGTGTGATAACGTTGTACTTATTGTGACTGACAGCACTGCCGACCCTTGTTTATATTCTAAAGTGTGTGTGTGTTACTACAGTGCAGTGACTTTTAATGTTTGTCTCTGTTGCAGGCTCCCCCTTGCTGCGGACCACTGTATCAGCAGAGGACAAAATCAGCCTGGAGGTGGAAAAGCACACTAAGTTCTCCGTTTGGGTTTCTTTCTGTGAAATCTACAATGAGAACATCCATGACCTCCTGGAAGTGGTGCCTAGCGGGGCACCGAGGAGGACCGCGCTGCGCCTGTCACAGGACGTCAAGGGCAACGCCTTCGTCAAAGGTTTGAAGACTCTGGTTGGGACACATACCGCAATACTTGACACACGTCTAAAGTTGTTGTTATATTAAAATTATGCCGTACATATATTTGCACTGTTGGCAGTATAAAATGCACATCAGTAGAGATATCTAAATGAACAGTACCCATATACTGCAATGTCTTCTATTTGATAAACTATATGCAAACAACTGCACTTAAGCTTTATGTTGATAAGAAATATGTGTTTGCTATACTTCTGAAAGGATGTACTGTCTGACAGGACGGCTTTGCTCTTATTGGTTGTCTGCGACCGTTGATAACGCACCTTGGAAATCGAAAATGAACCGAGAGGTTCCAGACTAATACGCATTTGCAAATTAGGCTGGCAATGCCAGGCTAATTCCTTACAGCTCTTGTTTAAAATGAGTGAAATTTCTCCAGACGCTGTTATTATGGGGTGTACTTGGCCAGGCTTTTTTGTCCTAATGAACCCTCTATATTTTATTTTAAACAAATTAACCTGAGCCATGAGCAGCCATGACTTCAGTTTATCTTCTGTAACAGTTATCTGAGGTTCATTTTAATAAATAAAACTAATACAAGGCTAGAGTACTGTTGCCCCAACATGGTGCTCAACAACACTTGTTTGAATGAGCATCCAAAGTAGTCAAAATGACAAATAACCAGAAAGAAAAGAGGACCCTTTCCAGTCAGTTTTATATGAATATCCTGTTTTTGTGCATTTGTATTTAGATCTGCGCTGGGTTCAGGTAAATAGTGCAGAAGAGGCTTACAAAGTAATGAAGCTGGGCAAGAAGAACCAGAGCTTCTCCTCAACCCGGCTCAACCAGCTCTCCAGCAGGAGGTGAGGATGAATATTCAGCTTACAGTTTTTTCAAAGAGCTACTTAAAAGTCAATTAAGCATTAGTCCCTTGATCACCAACTTTACCTGCACTTATAAAGAACCATTGGCATGTTTTGTAGAGTACAATTGTCAAAGATATTTTACCTTGATAATTCTACTTGGATGGGCCGCGTGCAGGAAGATTTTCATATTCTTCTCCCAAATCTCATACAAGTGCTCCAAATCAGATTCAACAAGCTCTCTTAACTGCACAGACATGTCAGAAATTGCTTGTTTCAACCTAATGGATGCAACCTGTTCATGAATATGTGTGCAATACAGTGTCAGTTGTACATCACACTAATTTGGCAAACAGAGTCTTAATTTTACAGAGTTAAAATGTTTTCTTTTTATATATGTTACTGAATTCAGTAACATATTTGCTACAAATTCAAAAAGGCATTACAATCCTTACATCAAACAGGTTTTTTTTTTTCCACCCATTGAGAAATGGGAAAGGCAAGGTATTTGTTTAGTAATACTGAAATAATCACAACTCGCATAAACAAAGTTGTGCTGAATAAATCTGTGCTGTCCACTCTACAACTGTGTTGTATGCATTTTATTTATCCATGTTTTTGGGCTTATTTCTTTCATTTCAACAAAGTTACTGAAATGTATTTTTTCGATTTCCTTTCTTTTTCTGCAGTCACAGTATTTTCTCCATTCGCATATTGAGGATTGAGGATATTGGGACTCCGAGGGTCCACACAGTCAGCGAGTGAGTAAAAGTTTAGATTTAACTGGCATATATAAACATGGTCTGAAGCGTCTAACTGTATGAAACAAGGCAGCATATAAGTGTGCATGTGTGCAGAATAAAATCTTGTAAAGTTTAGTAAAGCATCACGTGTTGAACAGGAATGTAGAGCGTCTGCTTTTTGTTATTGTCAAGACTTATCATGTCAATCATGTGGATAAATGTGTTTGTCATCAGGTTGTCTCTGTGTGACTTGGCTGGCTCAGAGCGATGCGCCAAGACCCAGAATAAAGGAGAGCGTCTGAAAGAAGCTGGAAACATCAACACCTCACTGCTCATCCTGGGAAAATGCATCAACGCACTACGACACAATCAGCAGGCCAAGTGAGACCATTACCTGTCTGTCATTCTCTCTCTGTCTTCTATTGATATAGAATCAGAAGACTTTATGTGACACCCAACTCTGAAACTCTTTTGAGCTTTTCTTATCCTCCTTTTAGCATGTTGTTTTGGTTTACTGTGGGCAGCGGTTTTCACCTACTGTACACAACCTACTGAGCACCAAACAGCAGACAGACAAAGTTTGCGACTTGCTGGGAGCTGAAAGTTGAAATCCAGCAGCTAAAGAGATAGATATTTTTCTCAGGTGTTCGCTCAAGTTATGCTTCAATTCAACTTCGAAAGTGTCGCAGCACGAACAGTTCAGAATGCACATATATCAAAGCCAACTAAGCTGTTTGCTTGTCTCTTCCCTCCATCAGGCTGCTTCAGCATGTCCCCTTCAGGGAGAGCAAGCTGACCCACTACCTGCAGGGCTTTTTCTGTGGTCGAGGTAAAACCTGTATGATCGTCAACATCAACCAGTGTGCCTCCATGTACGACGAAACTCTCAATGTCCTCAAATTCTCTGCTGTGGCACAGAAGGTAGAGACACATTTTCATCTTTGCTCTCTGAGTTGCATTCAATTAGCAAGTGTTTTTTCATTCAGCTGCAGACCTTAACAACACAGACACGCACGCACGCACGCACGCACGCACGCACGCATGCACGCACACAGCTGGAAAATTGCATACAGAGTTTGAACAGCTTTGGTTGTTTGTGCAATAAGACCAAATGTACTACATTTCTCCATCACTCTCATATATATATATATATATATAATGTGAATAACTTACTGCATCCATATCAGATTTAGGAACTGACCAAAAATTATAAATGCTTTCATAACTTCAAAAAATCTGACACTGTATTTTTTTTTTTTTTTGGCTTGTCTGCTTTCAGGTTGTGGTTCTGTCCACCAGGCCCCTTCCCATCATGCCCCTCAGGTCCACCAGCGAGGTGTCCTTCATCAACACTGTTGAGAGGACGGCTCTTCGGGGCAGCAGGAGGAGCTCCCTGATTGGCTGGGATAGTAGCCTGGAGGATGTACAGGTGGGGTGGAAGCCGTTTCTGTTTTACAGTTTTAATCCTATTATACGTGGCTTGAATGTGTGTTGTTGTTAAAATCTTTTGTCCAGGAGGATGAGGATGATGAGTATGAGGAAGAAAATAGCCTAATGGAGGACACAATGGATCAGACCGGCAGTGAAGAAGTCGGCGATGAGAATGATGACAGAATTCTCATTGATAAAAAGACGTACCAGGTCAGTGCTTTTAACAAAGAAGTCCCCACTAATTGCTTATTCAATCATTAAATGAGATGAGAATATATTAAAAACTAGCACAGAGAGCAAAATCACTGGTGAAACATCAGGGAGGTAAGAATACATTTAGGGAAAATAAATGGAGAAATAATAAAGTAATTATGGGCCTGAAGAGTGGTGAAGTAGATCGTAACCTGGAGTAATTAAATTACTTTTGGTGACTTTATTTCATGTTGTTTCTTGTTTTTATACTGTTATGCCTCTCACTTTCATTATTAAACTAGTCTAGAAGTAGGAAAGGTGTCAAAGAATAAATCACAAACCCAGTAATTTTCAGTGATTCACAAGGTTGTGTTTATTTCCTGAGCCCTTATCTCGATCTTACTGCTCATTGCAGGATAATCAGTCAGACAGTGTAGATGCAGTGTTGAATTTCATGTTTTAAATTTTCTCTCAAAGTTTCTGCCGTTGCATCATTTTCACTGCCTGTTGATATGTAGATAGATTTAACCATCTTGTTTTATATAAACAGGACATGTTCTAAATATATATTCAGTAGTATTACTGGAAACATAACTTTTAAAATTTTAAAACTCATTATTGTTGTGTTCCTATGTTGTGTCCCGTTCCTCAGAGGCAGGTGGCACTGTTGAAACAGCTGCAGGTACAGCTGAAGAAGGAGCGAGCGGAGAACCTGCTCATGGAGGGGCGAATCAGAGAGGAAATCAGCAGAGAGTTCTCAGAGCTCTTCTCTGAGATGCAGAATGACTACAAGTAAGAAATTGTTTTGTTTATATAAATATGTCCAGGAGAGTTTTGGATCTGATACTCAAGTCATGGAAATGTTGGTGTGTTTGGTTCAGTGACCGCCTGGCGAGGGAGAGAGAAATGTTGGAGGAGCGAGCAGAAAGGAGGATGGAGATCTTCAAGAACCTCATTGACAAAATGGCCACCGCTGGACCCAGTCAAGACGCACAGGCCATGGTAACACAATCTCTCTTTTCCTTGGATCAACCTTCATGTATTGAGTGTTTTGTTTACTTATTGGCTGATTAAATGCATTTAATGAATAGAATGTGAATGAAACAGCAAATATGGGGAGGCTGTGTTTGATACCTATAACATTGCATCTTAGTAACAAGATTCTTGTGCTACACTCACACATCACACACCCAGTTTTCGCCAACAGAGTTGCTTTAATTATTGACTTTGACCTGTCTCTCACCTGCTACCGTTTACAGCTTGCCACTGAAATAATGATGATTCTTGTTGGAGCAGCTTCTTTTGCGAGAGCAAAGGGAATAACAGGGTATTTAACAAGGACAGACAAGTTGTTTGATCTCTTTTTGACACTTTAAATTAATTACCCAAAGAGAAATTTTTATGTAGCTACTGAAGTGAGTATGGGTTAAGTGTCTTGTTCCATGATACTCTGAGGTGTGGTTGAACCGCCTCAGGGCACCAAACCTGAATGTTTTATTTTGTGGGGATGTGCTCACTAATCTCCACAACTAATTTCTGTGATGTGTCCTTCCTCCTGCAGGACAAATCTCTAGACTCCTACTCCTCTGAATTTGAAGGCATAAAGAAGGCTGCTGAGGCTGCTCATAAATGTCTGGGTTTGGGCCGAGCAGGGGCTCAAGGGTGCAAAAGAGACGCTGTAGAAGAGCTGGAGAGGAAGGTGTTGGAACTAAATGAGCATCAGTGGAAAGTCCAAAAGATGGCTCACAAACACAGTGGTAAAGACTTGAATCCATGAGTGCCTTGATCTGTCAGAAAGGCAGATGTTGGATGCAGATGTAGGAGGAAAATGTATTTATATATTTCTGTGTGCGTTGAAAGCAACTTAAAAAATAATATTGTAAGAAAAAAAGCAGAACTATTTGCATGGTTAGGTATAGGGGAAATAGGTTATTTTGTCATTTGGGTTTATCCTCAAACCATGATGGACATGTAAAATAATTCAATGAGACCGTGGAATGATATACCACTGTTTGCTTTACATGACAATGACAACACATTTTATAATAGAAATGCCATGTTTTATAATAGAAATGTCACAAATTGACAGATATCCTTTTGACAGTGGAAAATGTATTTTTAGTGTGGTAAAAGGCAACATGTCTTTCTGTGATTTTCTTCTAAAATTGACAGTTGGATACCAATGTGTCACCTCTGGCCTACTTTTCACATCCTGTTGTAGATCTTCTTTTTTGTGTCTTTTCCCAGGTGAAGCCAGTGGAGTAGAGGATGAGGAGAAAAGGAGTCTTCTCTTTCAGCTCCAAGAGAAGTCGTCAGAAGTTGCCCGGTTGGAGAAACAAGTGGGAGACCTGCAGAGGGTGGAAGAGCTGCGCTCACAGGGCCACTCCTCGCTGGTCGAGGTGGGGAGTTCATGTGAGAGAGAGCGGCTGCAGGTAAGAACCCTGGAGGAGGGCTGAATGCACAGAAAGAGAAAAGACAATGTCATCAGTATCCTGATAACTCTGAGAACCAGTTGTCAGTTTATGCCATGCTGTTTAAACATTAAAACAGGAATTAATCACTACTCATATCACCCAGGAGGCATTGGCTGCCGTTGAGAAGGAGAAAAGAGGCAGAGAAGAGGCCCTCGCTGCTTTGGAGTACCAGACTATGGGAAAAGAGGAGGCACTGGCATCCTTAGAGGAGGAGAAGAAAGCAAGGGAGGAGGCCCTTGCCAAACTCGGGGAGCTGACGCGAAGCAAAGAGGAGGCGCTGGCATCCGTTGAAGAAGAGAGAAAAGGCAATGAGAAAGCCATGGCAGCCTTTGAAGCTGAGAGGAGAGCAAAGGAGGATGCCATTGCAGCCCTTGCAAAAGAGAAACAAAGCAGAGAGGACTTAATTGCTGCTATTGGTAAAGAGAGGAGTGGCAAAGAGGAGGCTCAGTCTGCTCTGGAGGTGGAGAGGAAGGAGATCAGCAGGCTGGTTGAGGAGAGAGAAAAGAGGCAACAGGAGGATGATGCACTTCGACAAGAGCTCAGAGAGCTGACTGCCAAACTGGAAGCTACAGAGCACCAGGTGGGCCACAGCATGATTTTAACCTTTTGGTCAAATGAAACTGTAAATCCATCAAAAGAGGGCAAATATATTTAATATTATTGTTTATTTTTAAAATAATTTTATTGCCATGCAATTTTAAATGATTAATGAAACAATGGTACGTATCTATATATGATTTCTGTTAAATGGTTATTTTACCAGAAAATGTATTGAGGGAGGTCAGATATTTGAATTTGACATAAGCTTTTGGAGTTTTGTCTACCTGAAAGTTGTTCAGCTTGTGTCATAGAATAATGGTTATTTGTCTATGGTCTTAGTACTACTACAAAACTAAAAGAAAGGTGTATTTGTGGAAATGATCACAGGTGACCAGCGAGACGGAGAGAGCTGAACAAGCATTAGTCCAGCTACAAACTGCTCAGGCACAACTGGACGAACAATCCAAGGAGATCCGGGAGAAAACTTCCCAGATCCATACCGTGACGCAGGAAGTGCACAGCCTGAAACAGGGACATACTTCAGCAGCATCACTGGATGGTGTCAATGATCAGCTGAGAGGCGAGGTGGCAGAGCTTAGGAGGAACCTGGCTGAGGAAAAGGAGAAAAATGAGATCAAGCACAGACAACTGCTGGAGCTGGAGAGCGACCTAGCACAGGCAAAAGAACAGTTGGCACAAAAACAGCTGATCTCCGACCAGCAGCTGGAACAGTTCACAGAGAAGCTGAATCAACTAGAAGCAGCTTCACAACAGAAAGTTGAGGAGCTGAGAGAGAAGCTTCAGGAGCAAGAACCACTGGTTGAGCTCAAATCCAAGCTCGAATGCCAAGAACATGCTTCCAAAGAAGAAGTAGAGAAGCTGAGAGCGAAACTTGAGGAACAAACACAGGCCTCGGAAAAGCAGGTAGAGACGCTCAACGAGAAGCTGCGAGAAGAACAAGCGATATCACAACAGCAGTTGGAGGAGTTAAAACACAAACTGAGTGAACAAAAATTAACCTCTGGTAAACTTTTAGATGATCTCAAGCAACAGCTCAGTGAGCAGGGGCAAACTGCAGAGCTGCTCAAGGCCGAACTAGAAGGAGCTAGGTCTAAAGGTTCAAGCAGTGCCTCTAGCTCTGCAGCTGAAGAAGATCTCAAGAGGTTAAACTCTGATCTCCAGACTGAGGTCGCATCCCTGAGGGCAAAGGTTTCCAACATGGAAGAAACAAAGGAGACTCCCAGCCAAACCGACGATCAGCCAGCCTCTCCAGAGACGGAGAGGATGCTAAAAGAAAAAGACAGACAGATGGAGGAGAGGATAGCAGAGTCGGAGAAAGCGTCTGCAGAGAGAGAGGCAGCGCTGCAGAAAAAGCTGCTGGAAAAAGAGGCGCAGGTAACGTCCCTGCAGAAGAGCCTGCGGGAGGCGCAGGAGCGGCGGGAGGAGGAGGAGAGCCAGGCTGTCCAGGAGGCCCGGCACAGGGAGGTGGAGCGACGCCGGGAGCTGCTGGCTGTGGCGCATGAGGCCATCGCTCAGAAGGACGCAGAGCTGGAGAAGAAAGCCGAAGAGATCAGCAGGTAACCGGTCATTTCCTTTACATATCAGGGCAGGTCATTACACCTTCAAAATTCTTGTAACGATTGGACCCTATTTTTAATTAATGCCTCGTTAGAAAACTTGCATTTCTCTTTAAAAATACTGAAAGTGTCTCTACTTACTTTGCACTGTTTATCATAGTAGAGCCTTTCATGCTTCATGCCACTGTATTACATATTCTTACATATTAAAGGGAGATTATTTGCTTTCACTGTTTTTCAAAATCCCAAATAAATTGAATATAAAAAATAAATAAAAATGAAATGAAAAATGAAATGGAATAAAAAAGAGGTAGATTGTAGAGCTGTGTGACACAAGGGATACACTGTGTGTGTTCTTTTTCACCCAGACTCTTTTCTCCTGGATCATGTGCCCCATATTGAAGTCATTCTTCAACAGAATTGGAGACATTTATTTCCCTTTGTTTTTTTAAAAGGAAGGCTGCTTTTTTCCTTATTTTCTTACACTTCCATATAGAATCTACAAGAAAAGTGAAATGTAGCCTGAAACACTCAAGAAAAACATAATTACACACCTAAATATTTTTTGAGTCCTGTACCATGTTTCCCTCTCCGAGTCCCTTAATGAGTAATAGTTTTATGAACTATTTTTAAATGACGTTTCTGTTAAAGAGAATATTCTTTATCCTTCTGTACAGACAAGACTCATCAACTAAATAAGATAAAGACAAAAACACGTCTCGCTCTATTAAAATATATTTTGCTGCCATTTTCAGGTAGTCATTTAGTGTTATATTCTCCTTTC
The DNA here is from genome assembly GCA_031216445.1 of Lateolabrax maculatus. Lineage (NCBI taxonomy): Eukaryota > Metazoa > Chordata > Actinopteri > Acropomatiformes > Lateolabracidae > Lateolabrax > Lateolabrax maculatus. The sequence continues at coordinate 1,824,705 of CM062209.1, forward strand.
TCTCTCTCCTAGTGAGTCACATTGCACCTGAGCAAACCTTCATTATTTTTTTTTAATTTTAAGCCTCACAAAAAATGAAGAATATTTGACATGAAAACCATTTTCAGAATGTGTGGTTGGAAATATTCAAGATGTTAATAAAATATGAAAAAGTGCAGTAAAAACATTTTCTTAGATCATCAAAACTAAATAATTAGGTTTATATCTGGTCAAAGCCTGAGTACAGCAGATCAAAAGTAAATCAAACAACAAAAAGGCATATAGCATCAGAGCCAATCAGACCTCACTAAATAGATTTGAAGATGAAAGTTTATATTATATTATTTGGTCTTGTGGACTCTAAATTAGAGAACGTTGTCCTGTTATATTGGAGTTGTTTATTATCCTCCCTGTCTGAGATAATCCTCCCCTGAGCTGCAGAGAAAACTAATGAACAGTGAGGAGCAGTCTCTCCGTATCACCTTGTCTTGTGGTTCTGTACTAAACTTTATTATTCTGTCATTGTGAAATCCATTTTATCTTTCATCTCTCCACAAGTACCTTGGTCTCCAGGGAGAGTTGTATTAATCTATCCATCCACCCACTGTATTGAAGAGTCCGGAGAACAATGGCGATGTCCTGGACCACAATGTACTATCCTGTCTTTTGAAAGCACTGGTGGCAGTTTATTGTTATCATGTTTCACTCTCCCAGACTAAAGGAAAATGCCAAGCAGGATTCTGAGAAAGTCAAGAGCCTCAGCCTCGACCTTCAGAGGAAAGAGGACGACACTTCAGACCTCAGAGAGAAACTAGCCGACTACAAGAAGCAGATCCAGCAGGTCCAGAAGGAGGTAAATACATAAATTATAAAATTATAAAAATAAAAAGAAGTGAAGTGATAGAAGTGAAAACAACCTTCAATAAGCAGTTGATTTTTAAGTTGTTGCTGTCAGTATCTGTTGGATTCTGAGGTTGTCTACACTAAGGTGGTTACATTTCAAACTGCATCTTGTGTCTATGTTTTGGCCTTTGAGCCTTTATAAGATGGCATTTCTCCCCCAAAAAAGCAGTGTATTTCAAAAATAGTCACACAGTGATCTGTAGTTGATGCTGCCAGATTTTCTGAACATTACATTTTCTCCAGTGAAAGCTAAAACTAAGAATAATTGAAATGTCAAATGTCTATGCTCACCGTAAATCCCTTTTGCTGAAATGTAAAATCCAAGCCGGAAACCTTGTTTTTGTCACAGACCCGACCAACCAAACCACACCAGCTCACTGCAAATACAGATATCAGTATTGGCTTAAAAAATCCTGTTACCGAATACATGATACAGCTCATTGAGATGTGGTAACAGATGCTGTCCTTTCCTTCTCTTTGTCCTTCTGTTTCTCTCCCTAATTACTAACTTGGAAACCCCCAAAAACTATCAATTGCAATAAAATATTTACATTTGAATACATTTACAAATAAATCTTATGCTTCAAAAACTCTAGTTTCTTTGTCAAACACAGACTAGTCTGTAAAGATAGGAGAGCGGAGACAAGAGCTGCTGCTGCTGCTCTTGTTTTGTCTTGCGATGGAGATGAAAACACAAGACAGCTACACACAGTGAACATTGTGGGCTATTTAAAGCACTTACATGGTTTAAACTGTGTTGCAGTCTTTAGAGTCACATATTTAGGTCACACATTTTCATGCATGCTTAAAAATATGTCAATGGTCCAGAAAAAGAGTAGTGTTCAGTGTTTATGTGCAAGTTTGGCGTATTTCTTTCTATAATGTTGTGTAAATGTTTGTTTACACCTTTTTGTCCTGAAGATCTCGGCCATGAGAGAAGAGGAAAAGGTTTTGAGGCAGAAGCTGGCTGACACAGAGAAAGCCAAGAAGCAGCTTCAGTCTGACCTCGCCAGCAGAGAGAGAACCATCCAGCAGCTCAAAGTGGTAAAACAATCTTCCTTTCACTTTTCCATTTACCAGAAAAAATCTCTGAGGCTTGAGCTCAGTTTGCCCTGGAAGAGCAGCACCCTCTTCCTGTTGTGTGCCAGTAACCAATCCCACAAACTTCCCTTTGACTGCCTCCATACTGCCTCTATATTGATGTGCCGTCTTCATGCTCTCCTCATCTCTTCATCTCCTCCTCCTCCCCCCATCCAGGAAAAGTCATCTGACAAGTCTGACCAGACACTCCAGCTCTACCAGAAGGCCTGTAAAGGTACCCGATGTGTGTCTTTGTGTGTGCTTCAGAGGAAAAGCATTCTGTCATGTTTGTGGAAAGAGATCTGCCTTTTTAATAAGCATGATCACTCTTTTGTGGGGCTGCAACCAATGATTATAGTCATTTTTTATCTACTGAGCTGCCTGTTATTTTCTCTGATTAATCATTTAGTCTAAAAAATTGTAAAGAAAAGAGTAAAAAAAAAAAGAGCCCAAGATGACATCTTTCCAGGGTGGCGTTCTGCGTATGTAAACCTGTACCTTTTGTCTGTGGGTGACTGTAGACCTTGAAGCCAAGGAGTGTATCATAGAGGACATGCGTTTGGCCCTGATGGAGCAGGAGGACACACAGGAGCAGATGGAGCAGGTCTTGGAGGAGAAACTCAACCTCATCCAGGAGCTCTCAAGTGGTAAGAAAAACTAAAAACATGAAAAACAAATGAATAAAGAAAATAATGTGGAATTCATTGTTTTGAATTAAAAAAGAGTTTGGCCCACGGACAGCTTAGTGTAATCCTCTTATCTTTGTAAACTGCAGAGAAACAAGAATGTTCCTAAAAGACATTAAATTAAACTGACTGGACACTGAGACTGGAGTAAACTTGTTGTTTCTCACAGCAACAAGACATTTTAATTGGATGCCAAAGTCAGGACAGTAAGTCAGCCAGTGTTGGGTGTCTATGAGGACAGAAACACACAGGGTGCAGAGTGAGAAGTATAGCACACATGAAAGCAGATGCAATAAAACACCCCCCGATCACTTTGTTTGGTCCCTATTTCATTGTGATTACTCACTAAAACAGTAAAAAGGAAAAAGAGAGACAGAAGTATTACAACAAGTATTAGTGGACTCTCTTCTACCACACAGGTTTATATCTTTAATTTGGAGGCTGCACTATTTTAAGAATTTCTTTTTAAAGCAATACTGTCCAAGACATGAATTTTAGTTCAAAGAATTGGTTGAAGTTTCCCATCTATAAAAACTACAAATAGCAAGATATTATAAATGAAGATGTAGTCTTGACCATAGACAATAAATCTCTGTTGGGTCCTACTTATTACACTCATTTAAACTAGAGATGCAATTAGTAAAGACAAAGTTCTACTTAAAATAGGTACTTTCTTCTTTGAATGTAAATGTTCTTTTTTCTGGTTTTAACCATTTCAGAGGTGGAGAAATTGAAAGCAATTTTGTTGCAGCAAGACCGTGGAAACAACACGCATTGTCAAGTCAACAGCCAATCAGACGACCTCAAACTGGCCAAACAGGAAGCTGTCCAGGCTCAGGAAAGCTTGAAGGTAATTTTCATGTGTTGTATTTGATAGTGGGGCCAGAAATGTGTGTTCTCATATACAATTTGAGAGAAGAAACAATAAAAAGATTACGTTCCAATAGGAATATTAATGATTAAAAGATAATAAGCTGATGGATCGTGACATTTTTACATGTGCATCCCTCTTTTTCATCCCTTGCAGTGCTTTAACAGATCCTCCAACAAACGGCAGAATAAATGTCAGTGTTCAGACCAGTACAGTAAGCTCACCCTGATCAATTAAATAAAATAAAAAACATTTTGTGTACAGCTGTGTGCAGAGAAACACCAGGCGGAACGCAAAAAGTGGCTGGAGGAGAAGTTGTCCCTGATCGGCCAAGCTAAAGAGGCGGAGGACAAGAGGAACCAGGAAATGAGGAAGTTTGCTGAAGACAGAGAGCGCTACACTCGGCAGCAGAGCCAGTCGGTAAGAAGAGGATGATGATGGGCTCTAATATTCTTGTTTTACAGCTTTCTGTATCTTTTTCTCACACACATACAGTACAAAACCAGTATTTTCCACCACATATTTTCCATGTACATTTTCTTCTTTGTCAGGAGTCCTTGTCGTCCCAGCTGGCTGAGAAGGAGCGGACCATGGAGAAGTGGAGGAAGGAGAGAGACACTCTGGTAGCAGCTTTGGAAGTCCAGCTACAGAAGCTCCTCTTGAGCCAAGCAGAGAAAGACAAACTCATCCAACAGCTACGCCAAAATAACACACAGCCACCACAAGAGGTCAGTATGACATAAAGATGATTACAGATACAGCGACCACACGCTGAACATGTAAACTGTCATCTGGCTGCTTTTTACATCAGAGACACTGACCACGAGGATTTTGGTGAAACGTCTTATGATGCTAGATCTGCTTTACTCAAAGGGGATATGGAGATGAAGTGGGAGAGGAAGGTTAAAGAAGGTGGTTTAAGACACAAGTGATTATTTCAGAAAATTAATGCACCAGATATGTGTTCATATTTGCAGTATTAGTGTCTAATCTCTTAGTCAGATAACATCCCTCTTGCGTATAAAGGCCTTAGGCGTTTAATAGATTATTTAACCTTCAGTAACAAATTAAAACTTCAAAAAGTAACAGCTCTCCTCAGTTTGAAACATCCCGGTATGTTTCACCTCTGTGCACACTCCAATCAGGGATGTCGGAGCAATTGGTTCCCATCGTCTGTCGAGGCAAAACACCTGCTGTGACATTATTGATCGAGGTTTGGCCAGAGGTGCAACTTTACTGAAAGTTTGAACCTGTAGAGTACATCAACAGTTTTCTGCCCCAAATCACTCAGTGTTGATTTACCCTTTAGATTGGATTTATTGGGAGAGCAGAACCTAAATGTTGTGCAGCGAAAAAGGCTGAAAAACATCTCTCAGCCAGCAACATCACTAAAACTAGGGATGCACCGATCCGACTTTTTCAGTCCCTATACCGATACAGATACCTGGGCTTTGGGGCCGATAATGAGTACTGATCCGATACCAGTGTTTAATAAGCTGTATGTCTCACTGTGTGGAGGGGAGTCATTGCGTACTAAATAACATGTTGGTATTGATTTCGGACGCAGCCCGGGCAGGATGCTGACACATGATATAGTACACAAGTATACGTATACATAATATTGAATTGAATAGATCGGCTCCATTGTCACCGATATCCGATCCAGCTGTTTGAATCAATATTGGTCCGATATCCGTATCGGATCTTTCAGTTTTGTCACACTTCTAATCAAGTTTTTGATCACTAGTTTGACTAGTTATATCTTGCTTTTATTTCCATCTCTAATCAGTTGCAGGAGATTTTGCAGGTGAATCAGCGTTGTTAATGTGGAGCCATATCTCCGTTCCACATATGTTACAGTTTAGTATTTTGCACTTTGCTTTCTCACATTTTCTCCTCAATGAGCGTTTCAGTAGTTTTCAAAATAACATAATTTATTTCACTGTGACCAGGCAACTTCCCCACGATATTTACAGAACAGAGGGTGTGAAGGGCAGGCTGCAATGGTCACCAAAGGAAATTGATTCTGGTCTCAATGTCTGATATGGCTGTATCGATTTAAAAAAATGTGTATCAGGCAGAATTTAGGAGAGAATTGCAGCTAATTTTATGCAGGTGTATCTGCAAGTCACAAATGATGTGAAGGATACTCGATAAATGTGCAAAGTGCAAAACCTGCCTCAGTGGGGAACTATCCAAACTGCAGTGCTAATCATACAAACAGTATACAAAGTATTGATTATTTTTTTCATTTTCAACAAATAAGATTTCAATTAGGATGCTGACATGGTCTTCACAATTCAATCTAAATTTGATAGGATTTCTGAACTGGATTGATACAAAAAGATTGCTTTCCCCATCAGTAGTTGGTCATTTTATCACACTCCATAATATTGTAGACAGAACTGTGTTAAATTGTTAAATTGTGTTCAATTGTTACATTAAATAGAGTACTTGAGGGACTTTTAATATAATGCATTCCAATTCTGAAACTTGAACTTTAATACTTCTCGAATACCAAACTGTGTTTTTTCCATAGCAAACATTGGCACTGAATATAGATGTCTGTGTTGGTTTGATCTTGTCAACTTTCATTGTGAAGGCAAATTTTCTTACGCAACTATTTGTGTTGAGACAAAAATAGACTGACGGTTTTGGTGGGTTTTCCATTTTGTTCATACATGTAAACACGCTTTTTGTTTCATTTCCATTCATTTTAGCAATATGTCACTGTATGTTAACACTATATTTTACTCCTGCAGCAGTGGATCACACTGTTGTCTGCCAAAACTAATGCATTACATGGGCCGACAGTCATGGGGCATTGGAAGCAATTCCATCATGTGTTTCACATACAGTTCAATCTGTCCAGAGTTTTCCTCTGATTGTGTTGCCTTCTACATTTGCCTGGGGATATTGGCCTATATAGGTTTCCAGGTTTGTGCAAAAGGTTCTGTACCTTTTATTTGTGTTACTCCCTGAATATGAGCTGTACATCTTGGATTTCAGTGTGATTGTATATCCAATAAGAATTAGAAATAGAAACTTGTGCCTTGTCCTTTAGTTTTAATTTGCTTCCTAATCTCCCAAAAAATCCATTGGGATTCCTCAGTATTAGTTACTTGTAAAGTTTGATTTATAGGTGTTTTAATTTTTAATTCTGTTGCATCAATAGTTTGAAGCTCTGGATAACATTTTTGGTGAAAAGAAAACCTCGTCAGTGTCCATAACTTCCTGTTGCAGAGCGCTGATGGTGGCGTCGGCCTGGCAGAGCTGCAGGCTGCACTGTCCGAGAGGGAGGCAGAGGTCCTACGACTGAAGGAAGAGCTCAAGGCCTCAACAGCCAAACAGGGGGCCACGTTCACACAGGTCAGTCTTATAGGAATACTCCATCCAAAATATGATCTTTTTTCGTATCAAATAACCACCCTTGATTGCTTGAAAGGTGGCTGTTCAGATTTGTGGTTTCATCCTTCACAGAGAACAGCAGCGTTGGTCATCTTTAATTTATGTCTTTTAGAATGTTTTAATGGTGGATCGGGATATTGCAAGTTCAAAGGAGTTTGCATTCCCAAATATATCAAAATGTTAAATTATTTTAAGCACACCTGAGCATAAAATCCCTATCTTCATAAATAAATTTAACAAAACTGTGTAAGCTTCTCAAACCACCCCTTGCATCATAATGGATTTCTCTGGTGTACATCCAAATTGATTCAGTGTTCCAAACAATGTCAGTGTATCCTGGAAATGATTGCATTTTTAGTTTTACATGAAAAAGTTGCTTATCGGAATTTAAATTAAGTTTAAGAATGCACAGCTTGGTATATATTGTTTTCTACTCAAAGCCAAAGGTGCCTGCGGCTCACAGGATGGCAGGCAGCAGCATAGTTTGCTCTCTTTTATATTTCAATCTTTTATTACTGATGTTTGTTTTTCATTTGTGCTCAGGTCAGGAGTGTGTCACTTTATTTATTCATAGATTGTCCCCAGGTGTTCTCCATCTTCAAAGTGAACAAAATGTGGACAGCAGACCACAAACTGTTAGGTTCAAAACATGAAATTTTCAGAGTACATCTTAACCCCCAGGTAGAACAAGGATTGCTTGTGCTTCTCTGTATGTACACATTACCTTAACCTTTTTGACGCACCGTGTTGTGGGTTTAACAGCGTCTGTATGTGAAAAACAGAGGAGGCACTTTAAAATGCTTAGGGTAGTGTTCTTTGTTATGCAGATGTATGTAGATGACAGAGCATTAACTAGTACATTACATTTATCAACATGTTTTTGGATAATATACATTTCCAATAATTTCTTATTCTTGACAGACTAAAAGCAATGAGAGCCCTGCTTCTTTGGTTGGGATACCCCAGAGTGAAACCATTGACAGGAAGTCAGGACGAGGGAGGGATACCAGAGCGTCAGTCAGCAGCCAGGTAAGCTAATGAGATGACACGTGGGTCTCTAGAAGACTTCATGAGTCTGGTCAACAACTTTTATATTGGGTTTGCAGACACATGTTGAACACAATGATAGCCTGAAGTAAAGCCACAGTGTTTTACAAATATATTTTAAAAGTTCCATTTTGATCTAAGTGCAAAAAACTACAGCACACCAACACATTGTGATAGGATTAGAGTCACTCCATGAGTGATTAAAATCTCCTTCCTCCACACAGAACTGGTGCCTGATGATTTGAGTGGTATCACACTGCCTTCTTTACATTTATTAGTTTTTTAATTTGCCAAACACTTAGCTTGCTACACACTTTCCACTACTAAAAATAATAAAATAAAGGTGGATTGAGGTAGTCACTGGTCATGACACTTTGGTCGATAAATGTTCTGAGTCTACAAATCATGTGGTTGGAGATATCAGTGGTCAGAGAGTATCATCAGACAAGAATGACTAAAGGGAGCATGCTAAAACAAATGTCATCATATTTATCAATACTCCATAAAAGATAAATAACAAAATATTCACAAGATCACTTCATCAATGCAACGATTGGCCAGGTGTGCAGAGGTGAGAGTCTGCAACTTTATATAAACATGCATGCGCGCCACCATAAATACCTTTGACTAGAAACTGTCAAGTGTGTGCCACAACAGGTATGAACATTTCTGCCTTTTAGATGTGGTCAGACGAACCGTTCTGCATTAAGAGGTAATGAGGGCAAACCAACTTAATCCTTATTTTCTTGTCCTGCATACATACTTTTTTATGCTTATTTATGTGAGGAAAGCTATGTGTCTTCTATTTTATTATGCAGGATCTCCATTTTTTGTATTTAACACACATTTACAAGACACACGGGTAGATAAGCATTTTGAAGGTTGACCAAACCTTTACAGATGCCATATTGCTCAGTAACTGATACACAGGTGTGGACACTTTGGGCTGATTTGGCGACTGACCTCGACACCCTTTTGCAGACAGACCAGCCTGAATCCTCAGACTTAGACACATTTTTCTCTTGAGTGACCTTGACCTGGCGCTTAACCTTAAGATGATGTGTGTTCCCACAGGGCTCAGCTGGCTATCCGTCTGTGCTGGACTCCTCTGAGATCTCCACAGAGAACGGCAGGACGAGCCGCTTCCCCCGGCCGGAGATGGAGATCTCCTTCAGCCCCCTGCAGCCAAACCGCGTGGCTCTCCGACGCCAGGGAGAGGAGGGCTCTGTCACCGTCAAAATCACCCGCTCCGCACGCAAGAGGAAGAGTGGCGAGATGGACAAGGTAAGAACTAATCAAACAAAAGTAGGTTGGTCACACATTCCTTAATCATATCCAAACAAAGAGCTAATTGGACAATCTTAACAGCAAATTCATCAGTGTGGTGGTTTATATTTTCAATTTATTCAACATTCTCTTTGTGGATACATTTCCTACTATATGTGATCCAACTAAGAGAAAAATGTTGCACATAAAAAACATCCCATTGTTCGAACCTACATTTGTATTCCATGTTCCCCTCTAGGTATCCTAAAAATAAATCCTCCCTTGATAACAAAAAAACATCAACTGTGCAACACGAGCCTCAGAGATCAGCTTTTTGTTATTTTCAGAGATGATGGTTTTTCACACATGTTCTGTGGAGAAAAAAATTCCTGTGAAACCTTTCCATCAATCCAGCACCGGTAGTGCAGGACTGCCTCTAAATCTGGCACTTTTACACCAGAACATAGCAAACTCAAACCGTTGTGATGTGTAAAAGCTTTGGGATGTTTTATGGGGTTTTTAATGCTCTGCTGGATGTGTGATCGGTGACTGGGATTTGCTTTTTTGTGTTGTTTCAGGTGCTTGAACTAATCCATGGTGTAACTTTTGCTTGCAAAGTAACATAGGCGCTTGTGAACATCATTGTCACTATGTTTGGATCCGGTTCCACGCAACAGACCCTACAAATAAGCCTACAGCGTTTTTGTCAGAACCGGGGGCAGACAAAATTTGATTTATTCTTCCTCACCTGACGCTACTCTGACACATTATTGTTGTTCCTAAAGAGCTTTTTCCTTCACTGCACGCTTGTCTTTAGTTGATGCAGCTTAAAGAGAAATTAGGAGCGTTTATTTTGATGCAACAGATCTCCCAGCTAATACAAACTTGGCAGAATAGTTGTCAGAGGAAAATGAGATCACACACTTGAATTGAGAGTGTATTTTGATTAATCGTACAGTCCTTGGTCAAAGGGTAGAAAAGTTTCTGTAGAAAGGCACCATCCCAAAATGTCACTCATAAAATACATACATAGAAAATGCATTATATTATATATTAAATATTGGCAATCACCGGTGGTTGTGCTGACAGTGGCCGGTTGGAAAGTTTGAACACATCACCCAATCCTTTTCTAGATACAATCTGGATACGAGAAGCATTTTAACGCAAGGTGTAAAGGGGGTCAGAGTCCTCATCCTCCTGGCTGCTCTGGGAAACCAATTGCAAGTCACACGTTTTTTTAAAAGTAATCCCGGAACAGACCAAAGAGGTTCATGGAAACGAGACCATACTGTGATTGTATATAAAAGTGAGAGTGAACATGCTAAAGGTTGTTTTCAGGACAGCGTCTGGCTGGAATTTGATAAAATGCAGCGGAGGAGCTGCACTTATGTTCATTTGTTTGTTTCCACTAATGCAAGCGAAGTAGGCTAATGCCTCTGTTACGTTTGGCTCCCAAAGGCATGTGACACATGCAAAAATCCTAACTCAAGCACGTACATATACACAACTCACAGAGAAACATGCATTTTACCATAGAAAGCCTATGAAAAGTACACATGGACTAAGCTTTTCAAAAAAGAAGGAAAGGCACAAACCCATACGCAGAATTGCAGAACACACTGACACTATTTGCAACAATTACAGTTCATATATAATGAAGTTAATTATTATTGCGTTGTGCATACTGTGCCCAGTTTGCATCAAATCAGATCCAGAAAGCATTTCAAACATTTTTCCCAACAAATGCATTTATTTTTTGCATAAAGTTTTTCATGCCTTTATGTCTACAACAGAATTAGTAAATTATTGATAAAACTGAATAAAAATTATGATTTAGTTGAGAAATTAACATGAAGACTAAGATTGACACACAGCCATTCCAATTTTTTAAATTTTGTACACCAGAATATTTCACGGGTTGGGAAGAATTGACAACTCTTACAGTTTAACATCACAGATCCTACAGGTCACATAATCTATTTCCCCTCCTTAATATTTTTCAGTCTGCTAACCTCAATATGAAGAGTAAGAACACCAGTTCTTAACTGTGCAACTAAAGCTCTTTGACCCCTAAATAAACAAGATGTAATATATCATTCAAGGCCATGTTTTTGTTTCATATGCATATGTCCTTAATTTAGAATTTAACAGTATATTTTTAAACTACTTGTTATTTCAGTAGATATAAAATATACAGTATAGATAGTAAAAACACTCACATACATGTCCCATCCACATGTGGGTGAGAAAAAACAATCCCATTAATCATAAATACCACATACAAGGAGAAACACACATTCTCTCACTTTAGTGATAGCACACGCACACACACACACACACACACGCACACACACATAGACACATATACACACGCACGCACACACACGCACACACACACTCCCCCCCCCCCGGAGAACACATTGAACAAGCATCCCACTCAGAGGAACGCGAGGTCGGGTACAGTTCACTTGTCACATCACTGTTTCACTGTCACTGTGGGCAGAGGTTAACGCTGGTTGCAGCTTGTGCGACTCCCCTGTTTCAGAAATCATTCACTATTTTCCTTTTGTTTTTCTCTCTTTGGCAAACACATCTTGAAAATACATCATGTCTGTATTCGGAAAAATGCCCCAAAAAACAAGATTTTTTGTCGACAGATGTACAGATAATTTTACATAATGTCTTCTGATTACGTCTTCTCATTGACTTTATTCATTCAGAACGTTACATTTCCAAATATGAAAAACAAGGTTTTTCTGAGCAAATAACAGATGAGGCATATAACCCAGTCAGTGTTTTCCTGCTGCATCTTTCATTTTGTCTTCTAGATTGTGGATATAATAAGTAATCAGTAGATTTTTCCACTCCATTGTTCCAAATATAGCTATATAAAGCATTCTCGCTTGCACAGTTATATATCATTATTGAAATTTTACAGTGTTGGCTGCTTGTTGCTCATGTGGTTAACACTGAATTTCCCTTGTTTCCATATAATCCCAAATTGCAGTGTGCTTGGGAGGTGCTGATATAGTCAACACATGGAAATACCGAATGCCTGTAATTCATTCTGTGTTTTAAGTTCACTACTGATGAAATTACTTAATAGCAACTGCAATATAAGCCATCATTGAAGTTGTCAATTTTGTGCATGACAAACCAGAAAGACAATATGATGACATAAAGATAATATCTAAAGGACAAATGGTTGAGATGAACTTTGATGAGTATAGTAGCTTTCGAGGGATGACTTGATAAAGGCTGCAGTCTGCGGGCCAGGGGCACTCATTTTATTTGGTGTACATGAACAGTGCTGTGCATGGTTGACTTGCAAAAACAAGGCAGATGTACCGGCACGGACGCTCAGCAGTGCACTGTACTGTACTCTATAAGTCCTAGTTTGCATGTCAGGGGAATTTGGAAAAGAGGTGCAAGTTAACTGAATACAGTTGTTCTTTATCTAGTCTTGGGTTTAAAAGTGAAAACATGAGGGAGTGATATATTTTGAAAAAGTTGAATTAAAGACATTATGTTAAATATTGATGCCTCATCCAACAATGATGTTTTTACTTTACTTTCCAAGGAAGCCATTTCCTGGGGTTGAGTGTCCTGTACCTTGTTGTTTTATTGAGGACATTTAACCCTCGGGTGATGCATGACTTCCTCCTCCAGTATACAAGCACAACCGTGTTGTCACATGCAATATTTACATGTCATGTACACATTTTACTCCTGCGGGGGGGGGGGGGGGGGGGTGTTGATTGTGGTTAAGGTGCCACCCCTTCTTAGTGTAGGGTGGCAGATATAAATCAGTTTGACACCCTTGCTCAGGGTCTTGTTGGCAGTATTTTGACAACACTTTTCACACCTTCAGTGACAACAACAAACTTCCCTGAAATAACTTTTGGTAGCCAAGGGCAAGGGTATTAATGCAATGCAGACTAGATCAGATCAGACTATAAGTAGGCTTTTACCATGTTGAAAATAATAAAACTGACAAAGGTGAGTCAATTTAAAATCTACTTATTCTTGCAAAGGAAATTTGGTTTGCAGTGATTTAGCAGACAGACCAAAGACTGTAAAATCTTCACTTAGAAAGTGTCAGTTTAGGGGTAAATAATTCTACGTTTGCTTACTTCAGCTCTGGTTTGCACATTAAAGTGTTTGAATAGTGAAAGATAGGCACTTTGCAGTCAGCTAATGTTGCTTTGGTATTTTTGTAAACGAAAGTTCCTAAAATTGCAATTACTGACTTTATGTAAATGTCCTTGATTCAGTTTTCCCAGATGTATCTTGACACATCATCTCATCTTCATTCCACGGAAAGTGAACCTTGCTGAATAAAAGATGATAGTTTTAAGATGGCACCAAGAGGAAAGCTATTTAGAAAACTGAATGAGGCAACTTTGTGATGCAGCAACAGAAGACGTGTTACTCACTTAAGTGTTTTGATTAACAGTTTGAAAAGCAGAAAGAAGTCATTACAAGGGCAGGGTATCAGTTGACATTTTGCAATACGAGAGCCGAGACGATGCCAGAGTTTGCGATACTAAGACGATACTTTACTTTTAGGAATATCAACATGCAGCTGTACAGAACAGCAATACAGAATGAGACTACCTCATGATATATCATCATTTTAACTGGATCATAGGAAAATTAAATAAATTACAGTAATTAAAACAATTTTGTGAGTGTGCACCCGAGGACGCCCGATACTGCACATCTTCCCTCTTCAGTATTTTCACACTGTCACACAGTATGATTTGTGTGAATGGGTGTTTGTGATGTGCCTACATGCTCTGACAAAAGCTCATTAGCTGGAACATAGTAGGCCACGTTCATGTAACAAGTATTCCCCCATTTTAACAAGGCTCTTTGACTCAGTCTCCTTGTGCTCTGCTGGTATGACAACATTTTCTTTTTTTTTCTTTTGATACCAGCAGTGGGAATACCTACACAGGGGTGAAAGCTCTGCAATGAAACCCCAAAGTAATTCCACTAATGACTGCTGTTCTGCTGACTGAGCTGGGTTCAAGAGACAGAACTGGAACAGAAAAAGGGGAGAGGGAGGTGTAATGAAAAGCCCACAAAAAAAAGGAGGTGTTCGTGCTTGGGAGCAGTTCTACCGCACATCGAAAGTGACGTTACATCAGAATTTATTCTGGGGATCTGGGGCAACATGAACACATACTTTTTTTTAAAGGCAGTAGAAAAGAGAGATGGGAAGATGGGGGGCGCAGACGTTCTTTGTGTGTATAAAAATATTTTGTCTCAGACAATTACATAAAAAAAACCTTTGCATTTAAAAGCCCAAATGTTTCAAGAGCGCTTCAAGTGAGTTTCCCAGCCGTGGAATTGAAAGAAAACACTTTTGTTTTAAAAAATCATGAAAAAATCATTTCAGCTTCATAGAGATGGTCTCAATGGTTTTGTTTTGTTTTTTCTCTCTAACCAATACCTTTTACTGATGCTGCTGCAGTGACCCAATTTCCACTTGGAAAGCAATGGAGTCACCCTCATCTGGACATATAAGAAAAATGGCATGAAGTGTCAAGGGCCCAAGGGTCATAAGGCTGTCCAAACATCAATGATCCTTCAGCCTTCATACAGTAGCAGGCCAGAAACAGAGGCTGAAATACCTTTGTACCAAACAACAGAAAAAGGGAGAGAATAAGGTGTAGAGAAAATAAAGGGGGAAGGTGAGTTTTAAACCAAGAGAGAAATGGGCAAAAATAAATTGAGGAAGAGAGTGCAGAGGGAGGTGGTGGCAGCACAGAACCAAATTGGGAGAGATTGGTGGAGGGTTAGAAGGGGGAAATGCCAGCCAGGGAGGAAGAAATTGAAAAGAAACAAGACAGGGAGGAAGGACAGATGGAGAAAGACAGCGGAGGGAATACAGCAGTGGAGTGGAAAGGAGGGTTAGAGGAAAGGAGAAAGCAGGGTGGAAAGAGGAGAAGTGGAAGATGAAAGTGGCAGGCGCACAGTCGAAGCAAAAGATGGTGTGGATGGGCTGGAGGGGAGTTAGATTGTAAGATGAAAGAGGAGGAATTGGGTGGTTGGATAGGAGCAAAGAGAATAAAAAGCAATGAAGGAGGGTAAAACGAGAGCAGAAGCAGCTGACACGGCTGCTGAGAAAGTTTACAAGTGAGCGGAGTCTAACTGCACAGCTTGTACTTAATGTACACATCCATTAACACATCTCCTTCATGTTCTCGCTTTATCACACATAGTCACATTTTGAAATGAAGATGTGTATACTTACCTAACCACCATGATATAGCCTTATAATTATAAACTCTCAGACGCAGGGTGCAATGTGTTTGTTACCTTATCGTTAAGAAAAAAGATATAAGATGTATAGATTAACTAGTGTATATACTCAAATGCAAGCCCAACAAACATGATAGTGCCTTAACTTATTGCTCAGTCGCATATTTATACTTTTTAAAGTGACACTGCAAATAGTTATAGAATTATAGGACAACTATAGAAAACCTTACAGAAGTCTGCAGATACAGTGTGTTTTCTGTTTGCATCATCACATGTATACACAAAACCACACAGTATAAAGTGACACAGCCTATACTTACTGAAATGTACTGTCCCCATCGCACTGCGTGTAATTGATCACAGCTAGCTCTCACTGTCCCTCTCCCACTCCAGTCGCACAGCCTGTAATAGAGGCTTTCTAGTTCCATCACAAAACTCCTACCCATTGCGTCAGTAGTCATCACAGAGGCCCGTTGGAGAAAGAACTACATGGAAATAACTGCTAAATATATACTGAAACAGCCAAGCAAGACAAAAGGACTATTGTGATGGGTTAAGACTTACCCAAGGAGGTCTTGTGTTCGGAAAATGTTACGTGCGTCACCAGTTGAGGTGGAGCAGAATAAGAATCCCTCCCGAGCCCTTGTCAAAAGTACTCTGGGTAGTGAAGTGTTCACTGTATAGTAAGAGCACGATTTTTCTGATTATTTTTTTTGTTATTGTGGTTATATAAATGTAAGTTATGGTGCTGTTAAACTGCTGCTAGACTGCCCCATTAATACAGGTGCGTTCCTCCCGTAGTGTGTTTTTTGACCCCAGTGAAAATGTTGTTACCGATGTCTTAACTCCAACTAAAGCAGAATATTTCATTAGATAAAAACATGTTGTGAATTTTGGAAATCTTTTTTTTTTTCTTTTTTATAAAATTTGACTTTTGGATTTGACAAAGCTCTCTCATTATTAGAAATGTGAACACGAGTCAGAAAGAATCCTACGCAGCCACCACTGGAATCTATTTCTGCAGACAATTTAATACTAATAATATTAGTGTAGCCTTAACTTAATCTGCAACTGTGCAGAAATACTGGGCTTCAACAGATTGAACAGACATGCAAAAAAAAAAAAAGAGGTGCAAAGTATTCAAATGTTGATGTAGAATTCAGATGTTAACGTTACAAATGAAGCTTTGAACTCTTCGGTACGGCCCTATGACTTTTAGTTACAAAATCAACATTTAACTGTGTCTGACTTTGGAAAAGAACATTCATGGCATTTGCATGTAGTCTGAGAATATTATATAAGCCCAATTAAGTTAGCACAGAATCAAGTCAATGTAATGTGAAAGGGTCACTCGTACTACAGAGACCTTGATGAATAACTCTCAAGTGTATTCCACTTGCCTAACACCGAACGGCAGGGGCATGTAGTTTGTGACTAGCTGGTAAAGAAAGAGGAACATTTAGCAGCTTAACAGTTAACCGGCTAGTCAGAGACCAAACCAGAGTTTAAAGTAGAGTGACTGTTAGACTTGGAGATTAATCATATTGTTGTAAAAATGACCAAAACGGCATCGATTGAAACTATAAGAATGATTCTCATACATATTTATACATAGTTCTTTTGAAACTAGGATTTTGTACAGTATGTATTGTATGTTTATTACATTAAGCAAAGTGAAGCCAATGTTGTTTCAGAGTAAGAGACATGCAGCATTTATTTAGAAGGCGTTTGGATCTCTCAAAATGAAATCCTCTTCCACATCCCTTCACTCAATCTCTTTCTCTCTCTGTCTGCCAGCAGGATCCTGGCCTATTCTTGATCCAGCCCAGAGTCAGCAGGCACACAGGCAGAGAACAGGTTCACCACTGATTAATGGGACAACACTTAATTAGCCCTCACAGAGTTCAGGGAGAGAGTGAGAGTCAGACACCAGACAGACAAACAGTGATGCACTGAGGTTTCAATCAGAATTGCATTTCTTCGGGTCAGTCAGCTGAAAACAACCCATCCATCTCGTTCAGTTTCGCCCTTTAGCTTTTTGTGATTTGGATAGAGTGTGTGAGTATTTCATTTTTTGGCTTTCGTGTGATGCATCAACACAAATGTGTAAGAAAAGGGAAAGTGATAGAGGAGAATATATATTAAATAAACTTGTGTTGTTAATGGAACTCAAATGTATTTTCTTCAGTACGTTTGACTAAGCAGTGACATGTGGCATTTTGGTTTCATTTGCTGCTGCATCAATGATTCTTGATAGATTATCTCAGTATCAGTTATTTGACTATGAGACCATGTAAGCAACATAGAGTAAACATTAAAAAAATGCTGCAGATGAATGTTTTTTCATTTAAATAATAATTTATTCTCTATCATCTCATTTAGGAAGCCACATTTGTGGGAGAGGTCTCTTCAGTTTTAAGCAGGTTAGTGTGGAGGTGTCGAATAGGAAAAGCATTCTTCAACTGAAGTACCTGGATTCAAGCATCCTCTGCTCTGTCCAGTTACATTAAATCAGTAGGGCTTTAACGCTTCACAGAGATAATTACGTCCCGTGGTTTTGGGGTCACAGTCAAGTGTGTTTTCAGTAAAATTGAAAATACAAATAAATTAAAAAGAACACCGACTGTCATTCATCCTGAAAAATGTGGTGGTAGTCCAGTGTAGGTTACATTTCTAGAGCTGCTGGCAATTTCCACTGAAGGGGCGGTTCAGTGTTAGTTCAGTTTCCCTGAAGCGTGAGGCTTCATGTTCTTTTATGTTTTGGACAACAATGGAGTTCCATGAGGCATAAACGGTAACATGCTGTGGCTGCACAGACAATACTTGGTAAGACAAATTGTTGTTTTTAGGTTAAAGGGTATCAAAAAAAACTTTTCAGCACAAATACTCGCTTCAGCGCTAATGGAGTGTAAGTGGAAAAAGTCTTGTGACCCTAAAAGACACGTACACTTAATGCTCCCTGAAGCCACACCAGCACTAAAATCTTTAACACTGCTTCCATTTTATTTATGTGTTTTCCTCTTTCAGTATGTTCCTCATGACACTTGCATAGCTGTGTTTTGTGGCTTCCTCGCAGAAGGCAGTGGGGTGTCCGTGTAGATACACATGCATAGACACACACATGCACACGATATTACAAACAAGGATGTAAACACATACTGTAGGCACATGCATTTTAATGTCCTCCCCCCTGCGACTCCGAAATGTACCCTCTGTGAACATCGCACAATATATATGTGTAATATGCATCTCCAAACACACATGAGAGAGCTTATTGGTTTGAACATTTAACATGAAAGCAGCTCAGAGTAGTGGGGCACCTGGGGTCTAACAGAGCTTGATAGAGAGACTCTGCACCCCATGGTGGCTCCAGTGGCACTTTAAAATCCAATCCCATCAGGACCTGAACTATATAAACTTTTAATGCTTCCTTTTGAAATGACATGAGGCATTAAACCGTGTCAGTGCCTCCGTCTCATTAGTGTCTGAATAGGTCACGAAAATCTCAAAATCTAACTGAAAAGATGACTTGAGTTGTTACTAATGTATGTTTCTGCACCGCTTCTCATAACAATGTTAGTGCTGTGAACAAATAAGTTACATATATCGTCAAGCGGGCAGCCATAATACATGGATAACTTGTGGGCTCTGGAGTAGAGGAGAACGGTATTAAAAGGCCCTTTAAATGTACAAACACTTGTCACTGGGGTGGTAAAGCCCTAAAGGCCAAGTAATATTATAACTTATACTTTCTTGAGACAGGGAAAGACAAAATGGCTCTTTTCAGCGGGGCTCTGTTAACAGTTTATTATAATAATAATAATTGCAATGATGACCACCACCATCATATTAATAATAATACTAATGATAATAGACTTTTATATGTATATATTCATTTAAATTGGTAACCTGTTCTTTTGTGTGTGCTTTGTGTCATGAACTCTAGGTGTTAATGAGCCAATAGCTAACCGTTCATTGTACATATATGTTCCTTTTTTACTTATAAATGGTACTTGTGTGTACCCCACAGGAACATGATTGTACCTTCACTGTACATTCATTTCTCAGAGTGCATGATTTGGTTGTCGCTCCAGAAGACGTTTGCATAAAGAACTCACCTTCCCCACATTGTGCCGCTTGGTGCCTTTTGAGTCCCAGTGGGCGGTGCTGGTCGTCCAATAGCTTCTCCAGTCTTTGAGTTGGTAATAGTTGCCCTTGTCATTAGAGCCTAAGTGATATATTGGCTTACACCATTGGCAAAAGACACCTTAGACATGATCCCAGTCACTTAAAATCAATGCAAATTGCAACAATGCTAATGCTTTTCACTACATGAACACAGTTAAGATACTCACTCACTGTTTTTAGTTAGTACTTTTGCACTGTAAAGTGTTCTGATAGTAATTAGTTTATTGTTCATTGTAGAATACTCTGACAGTGCATTACAGGCTTGTTTTTAACTAAGTTCTTTTTTCCCCCTAAAGTCTCATATTTTCAGGCGGAGTAAACGACGAACAACAAAGGAGGTACATTTTTCTTTTCTTTTACTAAACAGCATCATGTATTCATCCAAAGTCACAAGCAGAAAAAAATCCTCATCACAGTCTTCATCGTCATTATTTACCCCATTAGTGTAGTCTTCACCTATGGGTCATCATGTTACTACATTTGGTGAATTTGATTTTTATTCAGCAAGTTTCAGTCTGGCGGCAGCACGTGTAAACATTAACAGAGTGCTTCTGAGCAGAAGGCTGCTGGCCTGGATCTCTAAAATCCCTCACAGATCTATCAGAGTGATGGGAAAACTACCTTTTTCTCAAGAGACAGTCCACAGAGTTGTTGTCCTTTAACAGCTTTCACCACCAGTTTCTTTGTTGGCTCCTGGCCAGCAGAAGATGCAGGAATCAATGAGTTACAGTGAGGATATGATGCGGAAAACTGCACGTGTTCATTCAGCCTTCCCTGCATCAGTACAGCTTGCTCTCTCCCTCCTGTGCTTTATAGTTGGGAGAGTGCAGCTACATTTACTTGCACATAATCTGATTATATCCAATAACTGAAGTAAGGCATCACACCAATGAGGATGTTTACATGGGATGTTTGTTGGAGCGCTCCACTAATGTACCCGTTTCCATGCTACAGAGCAAAGTGTGACTAATGCCTGAAGACGCCCCCTTCACATTTTATGGCAATGTCACAGGTTCCCTCCAGTATTCACCCTCAAAAACAAATTTCTTCCATGTTACTAATGTGGTATAACCTTGTGGTACAGTATAGGGCTGCAACATGGGTGGGACTCAACAGAAATGCTGGGGGAGATGTATTTAATGTGGTTTAATGTAGGTGGATAGTGAATTAAAACGTTATGTGGGATAAAAACACAAATTAGAATTTGTATGTGTAAAATCGTAGGCACCGAGAGCAGAGTTGCTGTTTCTTTCTCTGTTTGCACCATTTCGACTAAAGTGTATCTGGAAAAAAGTTGAAGTAAAGCTTTGGTCTGCCTTTTTGCTCTTGTTGCCACCGACTCTTGATGTCTTGAGTACAATCCAGCTGTAGCCTGTTCCTCCCTCCTACAGGGAGGGCAGAGTTGAGGTTAGGCCACAGGGCAGCGCTCTTTGAAATTGTTGGGATTTAGTTCCTTGTTCAAGGACACCTGAGCGGTTAACTTGGGGTCGAGTGTAAAATTATTATTGCAGGGTTGCGTTTATGACCACATGCCCACACTGCTCCCAGCTGAATGTGGAGTGGATACTGGAATTACTTCTAGCTGTTCTTCTGCACTTATCAAAATTGTCCTTAACAAATACACCTTGATAAGATATAATAGAAATGAGGCTGAACACTCTGCACTGTACTGTTTATTAAAGTCATTCTCACAGCTTTCTGGACGTGCTATTCAGAATCCAAGCCTTAAACATAACTTTATAAATTGGAGAAAACATTTCATTTAAACTATAAAAAAACAAACTATCCCTATCTCACATCGTATCCTAAAAACAGGGTTTTCAAAAGCTGATGATGAATATGTTCCTCCCTCTGTCTGTTGAACAGAAATGCTCAGACTGGCTATCCTGGGAGCCACACACATTTTATTTGCCCTGGCCGAGACATCTGCCCCTCTCCCGTTCAGACAGATTTCTACCTGTCCTGGAACTTGTCTTATGTGGGGCGGGTTTGATATGATGACTGACAAAGGAGGTGTTTTTGTAAACAACCAAGATGGCTGCCGCTGATGTAGAACGTTCTTTTGAATCTACTATCGCGTCAGTGTTAAACGAACTGGATTGTATATTTTCTCTAAAAGAAGAACACACAACTTGTTTGCACTTAAAGCTTTTGTTGATAAGAAAGACGTGTTTGCCGTACTTCCCACAGGATGTACGACAGGACGACGTTTCATTGCTCTGATTGGTTGTAGGTCCATCCAATTGTGTCCAGAGGCATTTTTGTCTGTGCCCGTTGAGGACGCCCCCTGGAAATTGAAAATGAACTGAGAGGCTCCAAATTTGCATTTTATCTATCTATTATCTATTATATTATCTATTCTTTATCTTTCCATTTTTCTTAGATCAAATTACACATAATCTCTTTTTTTCTTATTTCTGATCATTAATTATAATCTAATAATCCCTGGTGAGGATTACTTTTCAAATGCTACTGCTTCTTACACGAGAAGAAGTGTTCTTCTTCCTGCCTTATTTGTTAAATGGAAAGTAGATGTTTCCAGTCTTCTTGCCTTTGTCTTGTTCAAAGTAATTATATTGTCAAAATCAATGGAATAATTTAAATATAATTGCTACCTCTTAAATCAAGTGCCCGTATTTCATCCATGTGACACCCAGGCAGGGAGTTGCATGGTAAAGTGGGTTCTTATCTGATGGGTTTGACATCTGTAGGCAGTGACCCAGCGGTGATACGGCAGCCGATTTCATCAGCCATCCAGGCTCCTGCACCATTCAGTTTTTCTCAGAGATAATGGAGTGTTGGCGGGCTGGAACATGCAAACTGGCACAACGTGAACACACACGAGCAAATAAACCGCTTCACCTTTAACTCTTTGCACAAAATCGTTGTCTCTTCTGTCTTCCCCCATTTTGCTCTCTCATTTTTCTTTCCCACCTCTCGTCTTTCTGTCCTTTTAACCTCTTTCAGTGATTCCTCCGACTCTCCATCTCTTGCCGTCTCTCCCAGCCAGCCATGTCTGTCTCCACAGCAGATGAGTTCCTAATGATTTATTGACGACGGTGTAGCTTTGCTTTAAAAGGGAGACACGCCGCTGCCCCAGAAAATCTTTATCTGAATTTTCAGCTTTTATGATTTTGGTGTGAGAGTTTTGTGGCCCCTTCAACAGAGGGACTGCACTGTGGAGTCGATCTGTCATACACACTGATATACAACTTGTAGTTTTTTTTTTTCCTTCTCTTTTCTCAGAGTCTGTATTCTGGTCCTCCACAAATACATTCCACGGGGAGTGTATTCAGATGAGTGGATCATCAGAGTAATTCCAAGATAATGATTGTGTAAATACATGTATATATGGGGGATTAACTTCTGGTTTATTGGCTATTTTGTGCAACATTTGTTGTCAGAACTGTGCAGGGCTGAGTATTGTTTGACATTTTGGTATCTATCTATTTTATAAAACCAAATACCGGCTGAAATTACCTTATTGCAGATAGATGTGCAGCGTGTGTGTGTCGGCCGATACGCAACAAGAAACTGCAGTACAGAAAATGCGAAAGATATTAGGGATGTATTGATCATATTGATGAAATGTGTATCTGACACATTGAAATAACAGCTGTAGACTACATAATCTGACACACCTTATTTTACACAAGCTGCCTCAAATACTGGAGGTCCCAGTTCAAGTTAAATGATTGATATGACTGAAAGCTTTACTGGGAGAATTAACGTAACCCGATCAGCTGCCTGTCTTTGTTTGGCTTTGTTGTCAATGCTTTTAGAAGTTGATTTTTATTTTCCTGTAAATTGTTGGGAAACTTAAACCAGAGTCACATTCCTTGTATGTTTAGACGTTCACTACTGTTCATTTCTGTTTAACAAATACAAATCTTTGTGATTTGGTTGATTTTGTTAACTGAAACACTGGGAACACTTCAAAATGCATCAAGAAACCATCCATTTGCAGCACATATCTGCCCCTCACTATCTCCTCTGCATCGTTCTTCGCCCCAGTCTTGAATCACATTATCTCATGTCTGATTTACTTTCTCCACACGCTCCCTCTATCATCTCTTATCTCTCCTTCTGTCACACACACACACTTCATCTTGTTTACTTTCTCCACACACTCCAATTACGGTTTATCGCTATCACTTATCACTACTCATCTGTATCTTTCCACTTCTGTCTTCCTCACTCTGTCTCTCTCTCTCACACACACACGCACGCACACACACACACACACACACACACAAACTCCAGCTCCATTATATACGTTCGTCACATTTTTCTATCTCTACTTCCGTAAACTGGCGCTCTCTCCCTCTGTTCCATTCTTCCTTCTTGAGATTATTTTTAAAATCGTCCACTGAGTCACTGATGATTCCACATGTTTTGACCTTTTCCCTGCTTTTCAAAGTGGAGCCTGTTTGCGGCGTCCACCACGCCCACTCCTCTGCCGCCCTCTCAGGTCAGCCTCGTCACCAACGGCTAGTTGTGAGTCAGAATCGCTTCATTTGCTAGAGTACTAAAATATATCCAGGGATTTGTTGCACTGAAACTGATGCAGGAATATACTGACAGATCACATCTCTGAGTCTGTCGGTTTAATAAAGTTTATTTGGTTTTTAAAAACGATTGCATGTATATTTTTGTGCCTTTACTCTCCGATTGCTATTGTAGCAATATTGGCATGATCCTTCACTGGCTTCCCAACTTCGTCACAATGACAATTGTGTCTGAACAAACGAAGCTGAGAGAACCGACGCAGAAAAAATGAACCTGGGTCTCTGTGTTGGTGGGAGGCTGTTGTACCCCTGAACCCTTTGGGCGCCCCCAGTAGTAAATAAGTCAAAATGGTCAATGAACAACACAAAGGAATGGTATTTCTTAATTCTGAATTTGAAAAGCTAATAACTAAAGCGATCAGACTCAGGAATCAGTAGAAAACCACTGTTTTACACTTTTAGATGAGATTCATAGCTCCTTTCAGCTGTTAATCATGTCTCAGATGGCGTTTTATGGCATTATTTATTGTTGTGTACAGTGAATGCAGTTTCTATATTGTTTGTTGTCTGTATGAATTGATTTTGTGGCAAATGAGTTTCCCCACTGGTGGTTAATAAAGCTGTCTAATCCAATCAAAACCTAAGAGGCAAGAAGATTCAACCACATTCATTTGAATTCTTTGTCTAGAAATAGTCCCAGCGGTTGCTTGTCATAGTAGCAAAATAAGTAGGAGTGTAATTGTTGTTTGGAAAGTTTCCTAGTACATCTTCACAGTGGTAGTTGGGGCTATTTTGTGTAACTTGAAGAAGAGGAGAAAACAAAATTAATCCAGTTTGATTTGAGGCTGCCCCACTGGAACATCCAGCGAATTTAAAGATTCAGTATTTTCTAAGAGTACTGAATGTTCATGCCTTAAAAGAAACAACAGTAGAGGATTACTGTAAAGACAGTGGTTGCCATTACAAGGTTTACTTATCATTCTTTGTACTTTAAGATGGCTGCAGATGGAATCAAGTTTACCGGTCTTTACTCATCCTTTTTATATATATATATATATATATGTGTGTGTGTGTGTGTGTGTGTGTGTGTGTGTGTGTGTTGAATAACACTTCAGCAAGAACAAACCAGTAACACGTACATTTTAACCTGTGAACTGAAAGTTTCTGCAGTCAAGGTGAAAACTGTAAATGCAATCATTCTCCATTTTATACACATTCATACACCATCGCCATCATGTCATTCAACTCATCACCCCTCAGACAGCAGACCAGGGAGAAACATGTCTGCTGGTTATCCCTGGCTGGCTTCCCTCCAAAATTGTATTGACCAGGAACTGAAGAAAACAGCATATTTGTTTTCTTTGTTTGCTTTGTTAAGTCTTAATGAAAGGTTTTTTTGTTTTTTTTTTTCTTTATGAAAGGTTCGTTGACATTACTGTTGTCACTGACATCAGAATCTTATTCCAAAGTGAAAACTGAAGATTAATTGGGTGTTTGAGACACCCAGACAATATTGATTGGTAGCAGTTGAGCTTGTCAACTGTTCAAGCCCCTCTGGCAAGTAAATAACCCTAAATTGGAGCTTGTTTTCTCTCCTGGAAAAATATTCTAGCTGGTAAAAGTGGAATTGACTGCCCACTGATGCCTGTGCACAGTGTCTGAATGTTTTTCACCTGATGTCTACCTTGTATTAATGACCGGCCCCATCTCGTCCAAACCGTCATGTCATTATGAAACATTTTTGGGTTGTTTTTTAGCTCCTTGCCTCTTTCTAACCTCTGTTCGTCTGCCTCTTACTAATCCTCTGGTACGGATGAGTCAGTACGCACTCAGTTAACACTTGGTGGGTGTGTGTTTGTGTGTGTTTGTGTGTTTTCATTTTGTGTGTGCGTTCCCCTCCTGTTTGTGTCGATAGGAAGAGGTGGAGGCAGAGAACAGAAGGAACACGCGGACCAAAATGACGCCAAAGCTGACCCCACACCAAGAGGTGACAACCAGACAGAAACACACATGTCCGACACACGCACGGCCATGAACTCTGACACACGTGCTCTGATACCTCGTATGCATGTATTAACGGAAACGAGAGTTTATAGTTATATAGTTTAAAGTAATAGTTTGGGAAAGAATGTTTTAGTTTTCGTTTCATGATCAGTGGTTAAATTTGGTTACTGGACTGTCTCACCAGTCATGTTTTCAGTATGCTTGTACTGTAAGCCACAATAAGTGTTTATTATTTTTAGTTTTTTCAACTGTACATGCTTTCAGAATGACCATTGTTCACTCTCCCCTGTGATCAGATCTCCACCTCAGCGAGTCGCCAGGACTCTAAGAGCAGCATCCGCAGCAGAAAGGAAGGAACACTGCAGAAGATCGGAGACTTCCTGCAGAGCTCCCCCACGCTGCTCGGCACTAAAGGTTAGTGTGTCAGTGTGTGACTCCTTACTGTGGGATACATATGTACTATATATATGTATATGTATATATATGTATATGTATGTATGTGTATATGTGTATATGTGTGTATGTGTGTATATGTATGTATGTGTATGTGTGTATATGTATGTATGTATGTATATGTATGTATATATGTATATATGTATGTATGTATGTATGTATGTGTATATATATGTATATATATGTGTATGTATATATGTGTATGTATATATATGTATATATGTGTATGTATATATATGTATATATATGTGTATGTATATATGTGTATGTATATATGTATATATATGTGTATGTATATATGTGTATGTATATGTGTATATGTATATATGTATATGTATATATGTATGTGTGTATATGTATATATGTATGTGTGTATATGTATATATGTATATGTGTATGTATGTGTATATATGTATATGTGTATGTATGTGTATATATGTATATGTGTATGTATGTGTGTATATGTATATGTGTATGTATGTGTATATATGTATATGTGTATGTATGTGTATATATGTATATGTGTATGTATGTGTGTATATGTATATGTGTATGTATGTGTGTATATATATATGTGTATATGTATATATGTGTGTGGTTCTCTGTAGAAGAGAATTATGAGAGTGCAACCTCTACTCTTGATTCTCATGATTCAGATCTTTTTTCAATTAAATTAAATGATACACCAGTGGAGGGTTGAAACATTTTTTCATCATTGACTACAGAACAAATTCATCTCTATTTGTAATTATCTGTAGAGCGCTTTTCAAAAAAGGTATTTCAAACAACAAATTAAAAACCAACAATAATAAAAAGCAAATGGAAAAACCTAGAGTTAAATAAGACATGAAACTTTTAGATAACAAAAAATGAAATGTCATACCAAAATCCAGTCAAATAAAATGGAAGCAACAAAGAGACAACTCAAGTAAAATCAGAAAATGTTCTCCAATAAAAATATATTCATAATATTGAATAATTACCACGTCAAACATACTTAAGTCTGACTTCCTCGGGTCCTGGCATGCAATTCTCTATTGTGACACTATTCATTTTCCAGGCAAATCGTTCTTAAATATCTTTTTGGTGCTTTACACAGTCAGACCACCTGTCAATGTCCCACTTGGGTCAGACAGCCCCGGGCTCATAGAGTTGTTTTGCCCCACACAGCCTCCCAGCTGTTTTATTGCAGTAAAGGAAAGGACTCAGAGGTGATAGCTGTTGTCTGTGGAATAACTAATAGGTCAGTGTCTTGATTTTGAGGAGACATTTTTTAAGAGAACATCTTCCTAAAGGAAAAGGTTGCAGATATTTTATACTTTTCTTCTTGTTGGTTTTGGTCTTTTTCATTTGTTTTTACAATAAAAATATCCTTTAAATGCATTTGTTAGGCAATAGTAACTTTTGAGGACTAATAACAATACCAAAAGTCTATTTTATAACCAACAGGCGCCCAATAAAGTGACCTCAAATGACGTGTAATCTTTACCAGTAATTTTGGTGAGCACATGAGCTGCTGCATTTTAAATGATCTACATGTCCAATTTATCTAAAGGCAATGTGGAAAAAAACCCACAAACGTGAGCACTGCGGTAATCAAGTCTGTTAATGACGAAAGCTGCACCAGTCTATCAGTATCTGCCCATTACAGAAATTGTTTTACTGATGCAATATTCCCGAGATACTAAGATGTTTGGATGATGTTTAAAATGAGCTTCAATATTCCAATCATGATCAAAAAGAAAGCCAAGGTTACTAGCTCGGGGCTTTTCATCTACCCACATACATGCACAAACACACCAAAGCTTGCTTATATACCCCACTGCATTATATTCATTCACAGACATTTACTCACAGTCCAGGAGGCAATCACATGGTCCAGATGGGTTATACAACTGAAGTTCTCAAGACACTTTTCACAGAGCAGGTCTAGACCGTACTCTTTCAAATATTGTTTACAGAGACTCAGCAATTTCCCACAGAACACACGTAGGACACACAAGGACAAACCTCATAGTTCCTGCCGGAGTCGTCTGGCGAATGATAACGCAGGTTTGACAAAGTAACCGGGTGAGGGCAGCCAGTTTGGGACACTAATGATGGCTTAGAGGAGAAAGTTAAGACAGGGAACATATTGGACTCAACCTCTCCGTGTTTTATCCGCGGGGACCGGCGGTTTCACTCGGTCTATTAATTGTCGCCCCGGGGTTCCGATGCAAGGGTGCCGTCGTCTGAAGCCTCCCTCCATCCCTCGCTGTCTGCCGCTCGCTGTTCCCTCCTCCTGTCCCTCGACCCTTCTTCTCTCACCTTCACTCATCTTTTGTCTTCGTTATTTTACTTCCTCCAACACCTCGCTCTCCTCCTTCCTTAATGGTTTCCCTTTCTCTCCCATCGCCAATTCCTTCTCTCCCTCCACTGTTCTTTTTCCATCCTTTAATCGCTCATACTGTCCCATCCTGATTCCCCTTCTTTTCTTTCTGATACGCTGCCTCCTCCTCTGAGTGGTCAAACCTGGACAGTAAATAACAACCATGACATTGTTTTAAGGATAAATGTCATTGAATGAAGGATAGATGCTCAGACTGACTGTTATATGTTTATGCTAGCAATTCCCCTGAAAAGACCAAAACCAACATGAATTTATTCTGCTAACAAGTATTGTTTGTTCACAGTAATTATACTAATACTGTAAATGTACTGTTAAATGATTTATTCATAGTTAAATTGATACACAATCAATCAAATGGTCTACCAACATAAAGTTAAGCAATCAGTTAAAAGATCTATTCTAAAGTATCGATTCAGCATGTTCCCCTTCGTCTGAAACTGTCTCCGTCCCTGCAGCCAAGAAGATGATGGGTCTGGTGAGCGGTCGGGGTGATGCAGACTCAGCAGCCTCCTCTTCATCCCTCAGTCTGAGAGCCAAGAAGAACAAAAGGAAACTCTACAGGCCTGAAATCTCCTCCCCCATGGACATGCCCTCACACCCAGTAAGTCTCGCACACACTCTGACATCATTATATATACATATATAAATATACATACATGCATGCCCCTCTAATTACAATCCTACAGTTAAACGCAAACTTTTTAACAATTTGTTCCTCCTTTTCTCCTTGTAGATCATCAGCAGAGAGCCAGAGGAGAAAGAGAGCGACCACCAGATCATTAAGAGGCGCCTTCGCTCCAGAAGACTAAATAATTAGCCTTCAGGGTGCTGAACACCATCTTTCTAAGCTTAACAAATGAAGGGAGCATTTAGATGCTTACGACCACAGAACATTCTTCTATGTCCCAAAACATAGAAACATATCTTTTGTAGTCTTATTTAATTTGAAATTCTCAATATTTAACTTTTCATATAGTTTTTTATAGTAGTCACTAATATACAAATGGTTACATGGACAAGTGGCAGTTAAAGGAATACGTCCACATTTTGGAAAGTACGCTTATTCAGCCAAGAGTTAGATGACAAGATCAATACCACTCACGCGAGCCAAATGCCGGACCTCTTTCTTGACCAGCAACAGTATATCTTTCTGCCAAGTGCTTCCGTGCAGTGGCCCCTGCTTCCAGTCTTAATGCACAAACATGAGTGATATCAATCTTGTTATCCAACTCTCTGCAAATAAGGTAATTTTTCCTAAAATGTTGAACTGATATATAATTTAATCAACTTCTGGCTGGTAGAAAGTATTGATTTCTTACTGTTTTTTTGTCTCACATTGTTCTAAGCAACTTTTTTTTCCTTCACATAATTCATAACAGTTCAGATAACAAGTCAGATATCCTCTTTAAACTCCCACTGCACTTTATCTCTATCCTCCAACAAACAGGATAAACTGTGTACTTGTTGTACTCAAACACACTCACGCAGTCTTGCAGTAATAGTTCAAGGTTTTTCTCTGACGGCTGAAAGCAACGACTTTAGGACTGAAGTATTTTCCTTTTGGTGCAGTACATTTTGTTAAAGTTTTAAAGAAGTTACATTCCTGAAGTCTATTTTGTGAAATTGTGCACTTTTCTACGTTTTCACTCTTTTTGAAAAACCTATTACATACTTTTCTGTCCTATCATCATGTTAATTCTCCTTTTCCACACCTGCGTTCGACAGTTTGTATCAGTCATTTACCAATATCACCAATTAAAAACACAAAACATTTGCCTTCAAAAACAGGGAGATCTGCTGTTTTTATTTATTTTATTTTTTTAGCATTTTAATGTTGTAATTTATTACTATCATGACCTTTTTATCCTAAATATTAGAATAGCTGATAATGTAAATAATCAATAGCAGCCCCACATGTTATGTATGTGCATTCAAGAAAACAAGAAAAGCTTCATCTTCTGGGAAGTTTGAACGCCTGCAGCCAGACTGATGCAAAGAATGTGCACTGTGCATTCATCCACAATCTCTTTTTTTTAAAGTTTTTACGTGATGATCGAATTAGGGGAAGGTCACAGGGTAGCCGTCCTGCGGGGTCCTGACCTTCTACGGCGATCTGAACAGCAGCTGTCCATCTCCGTACCGAGCCAGCCAGCAGCATGCTGCTCCGAGGACTCGCCACAAATATGTAGAAACATAAATAAAACTAAATAAATGCGATTAGAAGGAAACACAATTCATGGAAAAAGTTCAGCTTTTATCCTCTGAATCTGAAGCTGCTTTTCCTTCTTTACTCTTCGACTCTGATTTCCACGTGAACTCTGAAAAATGGCCTCAGTGCAGATCACAATAATAAAGTGTCTTAGAATAAAGCTCAGTTTGTTCCAGCTTACGCAAGCTGTTCTCGATGTGTTTCTTTCTCTGCATTAGTATTGTGCCCCCCCGCTACAGCTGCTCTTAGTGTGGGCTGTAATTTTCAGACAATTTAGGTCAAAGAATCAGCAGCACTGCTTCACAGTAAGCAAATTATCTTTATTACTGTCTGAACTGTTGGAACCCTATTGGAGCTGTCAGGTGTTCAGTCTGGTCACCGCAGCTCACAGCTCACACTTCTCACTGATGGCTGATGAATTAACAATTTACTTTAAAAAGGGATTTTTGAAATCGGACTCTTGAGCTTGCCACGAGGCGGTGTCACGACAGATGATTGACAGGTACCTTCCTGAAAACAGGAGCCCGGCTGCACCTGATTGGACGAAGGCTTCCACTCGTGGGCTGTGTGACCGACATGGCGGTTCGTTTGTAGACGTTGTCTTATGTTACGAAGATAGCCCACCGAAATATTTATTTATTTATTTATTTTCAGAAAAGATTTGAGGCGAGAAGTAAGCCGTGCGTGCAGTCGAGGAATCTGTCTTCATTTTAGATCGGCAACAGTTAGTTTAAACGTTTTCAGAGTGTCCAGAGGCACGCTGGGCGCCCCTGATTTGCATAAAGTAGCCTAGACTTTATGCAAATAAGGAGCGAAACACACTCCCATAATGCATTGCAAGGCTGTTGCAGAAACATGGAGGAAAGGTAAACACTGGCCATTAACACTGTAATGATACAAAGCCCGTTGAAAAGCAGGAAAGTTTCCTTTCATGATGATTTGCTTTGGATAATTGAGCTGAATGCTCAGCGTTTGTGTGTGTGTGTGTGTGTGTGTGTGTGTGTGTGTGTTGTATCTGCTGCTGCTGACGTCAGAGATGTTCAGGCCATTTGTCCGAAGACCGTCAGCGTTACGAACTCACACTGTTCCACCCGGCAGCGAGGTGGGTGGGTGGGGGGGGGGGTGCAGATTATTATTATTATCTGTGGGTGTGTTGAGAGGTTCTGCATCTACGGGCTTTCATTCGGTAGAGCGTTTTCCAAAAAGCGACAGGTCCACGCAGCAGGCTTTGATGGTCAAGAGAGGGTCCAAAATTGAGCCCAATTTCATTTTCTTTCTCAGTCTTGCAATCTTCGTTTTTTTTTTCTGCTGTGCCGTCTGTATCTCCAGCCGAGTGGCGGCTTCCACTTTTTTTCTTCCCCCGTCAATCACGACACTGAAGATGCTCAGGTTTGTGTTTCTTTCAGCAACAAACATGGAGGAAAAAGTGGTTGTTGTAATAATTAAATTAACTACAGGTATTCCTTCTTCTTTTATGAGCACGCTTGGCTCTTTCTCCTGACAAGACAGTCAGCACTTTTTCAAACACAATAACGAACACGGCCGAACGGAGCTTTATTTACAGAAAAGCCCTTTAACAAGCCCTGATCTCCACATGTGCTGAGTGTGCACACACGAGCACAAAGGAATGACTGTGTTACTTAAGCTGCAGCGCACAACATTTTTACATTAGAATAAATACATTTGATACTATAAAGTACGTTGTGTGTGGACACATGAACACACACAGAGCCGCAGCTGACTGAAGGAGATTTTCACTGATGTTGGGAACACAAACGCGGCACTGATGATGTCACCTACCAGTTTGTGCAGGGATGACATGAAGCGTGTACTCTGGGATCGCTGCTGACCGCCATCTTTGTCAGTTAATGGCTGAATCTGAAAAAACAAACAGCGCACAAGTGTTGAAGGAAAATTCTATTTTTATACATATACCTGCAGTTTATAGTAGGTAGTTGCTGATGGAGGGAACAGGTCGGGAACACGAGCGATCAAATAATCATATATATATATATAGACACACACACACACAGCGGTGCTTCCTCACCCTTTCAAACATGAAGCAGTGTCCGCTTGTGAAACTTCATTACATGATAACTTGTTTGATTTGCGAGCAGCTTTATTGAAGAGGTTTTTTTTTTCTACATAAAAAACTAAAAACAAGAGAAAGTCACGATATTTTGATATTTTTGTGTTGGGACAAGAAATGATCTGACTAAGCAGGAGGAGGGTTTTTGGATCTAACTGTTGGAGGGGAAGCAGGTACTTGGTTGCATGTGGTCTGCCTAATGGTTAAATTGTGATAATTAAAAGGTGGCTGCAGTGTGCATTTTTCTGCCTCTTTGTCACATTAGTGCTGTCAGAGACCCTCCGTAAACCTCTGAGTGCAGACACTATTGCTTTGTGCACGTCAGAGAGACTTTAATACAAAGACATCATCAGGAACGAAGCCTCATAATCACCGTACAACACAGAGAGAGAGAGGACATGGGGAGGAAATACAAGGAGTGAGAGCGGGGTGACAGAGAGCTTACAGAACAAAGAGTAAATGAGGTCAGGGTGGCAGCGAAGGTGAGAATTCAAATAAGGACACATCCACCAGCGTCTGCAGCTTTGTTTTTGTTTTTTTTTCACGTTTTCTCTTCCAGCTCAGAGACTCTTTCAGAGAACGGAGAGAAAGGAACCGCAGTCATGTGTTCTGTGAATGATGGAGAGGCTGCCATGATGCAGTTTTAGCAATCACTTCCCACACAGCTGGGCCCTTTGTGCTGCCTGAACAGCCCGTCCTTCCTGTTCCCCCCCCACACACACACACACACACACACACACAGCCGTGTCTGTGTGTGTGTGTGTGTGTGTGCGTGTGTGTGTGTGTGTGTGTACAGTCCAGTATACATTTCATTTATACTTAAATACAAGTGAGTTCATTATTCAGAGCTTTAGCTATAGAGGAAAAGGTGCAGCGTTGTGTTCAGGTTCTTCTGTCCTTGTGAGGTCCTGTTTGTGAGCGTTAGACTGAGGTCGGTTATCCAGGGCTAATTCAGGGATTAAAACTTGATTTCGGGGTTTGGATTGGCCTTAATTT
Source organism: Lateolabrax maculatus (assembly GCA_031216445.1). Classification (NCBI taxonomy): domain Eukaryota; kingdom Metazoa; phylum Chordata; class Actinopteri; order Acropomatiformes; family Lateolabracidae; genus Lateolabrax; species Lateolabrax maculatus. Next base: position 1,859,051 of record CM062209.1, read on the forward strand.
TATGTCCAGATTAAGTAAATTCTGACATTTGACCCCATTTCTGTCCATCTCAAACATCCGAACGTCACATCCCACACAGTTCCACACTCGTAGATGCTGTATGTGAGTTGAAAACGAATGTATATCCACTTGTGGTCAGTGTGGTCACCATGCAGGCCGACGGATCACAATCCGGTAATGCACGGTGTAAACAGAGGTCTTATTCTCGTGATTTTGCTCATTATCACTGGTCCTGATAACGTTTTACTCACCACCTTTGATGTAGAGATTAGGGAAGGAACGCACCAAAAAACTTAAACAGAAATCATCTCAGAAACGTGTCTCTGAGTCTGACCGACTATAAACAAAGTCCACTGGAAATCCTTGCAGCTGTTGTAGCGAACTGTACAGCATAGCAGATCTACCTCTGGGCAGAGATCATCTATCAAGCTCTGCCAAAAGCCGACGTCCATCATTTATACATTTCTTTAAAGCTTAAATGTGCGTAACTTTTGACTCCCCCTCCTGGCTTAATCGTTTGTCTTTTTTTGAGATCAAACACTAAACGTTCTCTGGTTTCAGCTTCTACAGTGTGAAGATTTGATGCTTTTTTTTTAGATAGTCAACTCTTTGGGTTTGGACTGTTGGTTGGACAAAACAAACAACTCAAAGACATCTTGGATATAACAGTTATTTGTCACTATTTCTCGTACATTTTATACAAAAAAAAAAAAAACGATCAACACCTAATTTTTCCTGAGACCTGCAGCAATACAGTGACAAATTTTAGTTGATGTGCTTCATGTTTTGGGACTTTCTGTTACGATGCCACGGTTACCGTGAGCAGCGAGAAAGAGACGCCACATCTCTCACACACGAAGGCACAAAGCAATATAGGAGACTACAGGATAATTATTTGCACAGTGGTGATTACTTCTATTAGATTTTCTATTATAAAATCTTTAAATACACTCAGCGTGGTGACTCATTCATGTGTTTGGGGCCCCGAGGTCCTCCGATCCTCTTGTCCAGTCAAAATTCTAATTTTACCTCTTTAAAAACACGAGGTGGTATTTTAGTTTCCTGCTGATTTAATGAATATACCCTTAAAATTTAGAAGAAAATTACATTCAGTTGAATGTGATTTCAAGTCTTTAGAGTCTGTCACTTTTCTGAAGGTGACCTGTGTGCCTTATTACAACGTGTAGAGAGGAAGGAAGGCGGCGGAGGTGCTTTTGATCCTCGAGTGCTAAAGCAGATTTATTTATAGCTTCACTTCAGCGAACAGGTCCGTCACAAAGTGTCTTTACAGGCGCAGAAACACAAAGACAGAAACACAAATGAAAAGAAGACATGAGACTGGCTCTGATGTGGCCCTGTTCAAACACCAACCAAATGTTTGAATTGTGGAAGCAAAAAGCTGTTTTTCTTAATTCAATTTTATTTTAATCGCAGCTCATTCACAACGTCAAGCACATGTTTATTGTTGCTACCATGATGCGCCGGTCAGTATTTGTGGTTTTGGGAGTAATTGGAAACAAACCTTTTCTGTTGTTTTTTTGGTATGCAAATGAGTTGATTTTTATTTATTGATTTTTTTTTTTTTTTGTCCCAACGACTTCCTGAAGTCTTGTCGTCACTGCGGGGACCAGTCTGACACATAACCAGCTTCACTTTTACACTTTAAGTCATCTTTTGTTTCAGTGAATCTCTAAAATCTGCAAACAGATAATCCATTACCAAATAAAACTATTTAGAGAAAATATATGTTCACCTTTAAATCCAAGCTGCATAAACTTTGTCCATCTGGCAGCAAATTTGATTAAAACAAAGCATGAACAGGTTTTACAAACATCACACAGACGCAATGCACAGGTGGTTACACACACACACACACACACACACACAAACACAAACAGCCAAAGCTCCCATCTGGACCAAATTTCCCCAAAACTTCAATGTCCTGCAAATACCTTCCATCTTCAGACAGAGATGTTAACCCCCTGGGAGGGAGACTGGATTCATACAGAAGCAGCAACTGGAGAGAGCCTGAAAAAACAAAGGATAAATATGAAAGTAGCTTTAAGGGAGCCTGAGGGTGTTCACATCCATATTGACAGTGTAGGACTCACAGCAGGCTACCATCATTCACCTGTACACTCCAGTTTATTAGGTGCACCTCGCTCAAACTACTGCAGTCAAACACAACAGTCCTCCAATACATCCTCCCCTTCGTTGGACCTGTTTTAGAGAGGTTTTATTGCATTACTTTGAGCTGCTTGTACCTAAAAAAACAAAAAAACAACTGGTAACTTGGTGTATATAAAGCCTTTATCCAAAGTGCTGTGTGTCATTCACACTCTGATGGCAGCAGGCTGTGTCTTGCCCAAGGACACTTCGACATGTGGACAGGACGAGCTGGGGGGATTGAGTCGCCGGCGCCGTAATTAGTGGACAACCCACTCTCCCTCCTGAGCCGCAGCCGCAGCGGTGGACAACAAAAAAATAAAGTTTATGCATTTAGGGCATTTGACAAGCCCCGAGTACAAAGACCAGCATCTCCGATTGGATTCTCTCGCCGAACGTTGATGTTCTGTGACACTTCCTGATGCTGGAAGTTCGTCTCCGGCCTCTGTGGCTCAGTCACTTTGGCATATAATGCAGGTCGTGACAGACCTCAGGCTGCGGTTGGTCAGTTCGACATGAAGTCTGACACGCCCCCCGGCCATGTCATGGCAGGAAATGAAGACACTACGTTCACGTAATCGGATCTGAAAGTCCTGATGCAGATTCAGGTTTGAGAAGAGGTCCAACAAGGTCAGAGCCAGAAAAGTGATTCAGAACTTCTTACCCTAAGCGGTGACCAATAGGATACAGAGTGCAGGTTGAGGTTACGCCTGATTTGTCCTCAAAATTCAGGGAAAAGAAGACTGAAGAAGATTTCTCTGCTGCATTTAGACGAGCCTTTGTAGCTGAACAGGCCTGGTTGACCCGTTACCACGTAGTGGATTTCAGAAATGTGCACAGATAGAGGCGCCTCCCTAAAGAGGACACACGGAGTTATTTCTTCGCTGCCACAGTTCAAATTACATTGTTCTCCATAACAGAAAGCACAGCAGAGGAGGAACCACGGCGGGCTTGAACGCACCGCCTGTGTGGGCGGCCTGAGTGGGCCTGAACAGCCTCCTCCAGCCGGGCTGCAGAGACGGAGGGAGAGGTGCTCGACAGTCCCATTAGAATCCAATTATTTTAGACATTTTTCAAAAACAATGTCAGAGGTTTGACTCAAACGTTCCCGGCGCTGGAGAGTTACCGATGTCATTCAAGTAGTCATTCTAAAAGCGATGGATCTTTCTCGCCGCTGAAAAACAAATAGTGCTATCAATCACGCACAAGTACATGTCACCACTTCACTGTTTTTTAGTTGTTTTTTTTTTAAACGCATCCGGCATTTTTGTCAGAAAAGGTTTCACCTCTTTTCATAAACTGAGATCTCATCAGTTCAAGTAACAACCTTTGCAGTTCTGCTTTATTTCTGCTCTCAGATGGTGAAGTTGGAGGTAAGAGCTGAATGTAGGACAGCAGTGAATCCAGATGGCTGCGTCTCTTCCACCACCCAGACCTGCATTTTGGCTGCACCGAATGGCTGGCAGACTGTGTGTGTGTGTGTGTGTGTGTGTGAGAAAGAGAGTTATTATTCTGCCTGTCAAATCTTTGAGTGCAGACAATCCAGCCACATTAAAATGGTTTATTGATGAAATATCTCTGGGTGTCCACGTGTGTGTGAATGTGTGTGTGAGAACAATTATTAACAGCGCTGACATACAACCAGGCTGAAGGTGTGTGTGTGTGTGTGTGTGTGTGTGTGTGTGTGTATTTTCAGTAGTTTCAGTACATTAATGTAACGCAGCAGCGGTGAGATGTTCAGTTTGCAGGTAATTCATTACATCTGTGATTTGGCTGTGAGAGAGAAAACAATGATAAAATTAAATTACGTGCATCTTTCTTGTGAATCCTGTGTGTGTGTGTGTGTGTGTGTGTGTGTGTGAAGGCAAGTTGAATTCAGTGCGGGAATGGCGGAATCCGCCACTAACAATGAAAACTACTACAAGAGGTAATTACAGAATGTAAATATATATAATGGCTTCTGCAGAAAATATTAGTATCAAAAATTTGTTTGTTTTTTTGGCTTTTACGTCCCATGACAGAATGTAAATATAAAAGATTTTAAAAATCTTTCACCAAAGTCTCTCATAACAATAAACTTAACTGTTAGTCCATATCAAGCTCACATTCTCTTTTTCCAAACAGATGTGGCTGGCAAAGAAGTTGAAACATCATACTCAACATCTGAACCACTGACAGGCACGATCAGAGGTCATACAAGGTCCGGATGTTCCCACACTGAAACAGCCCAAATCCAACCTGAAACCCAAATAATGAAACCCAAACATGAAACCTAAACCCGGGCTGCACACCACACACTTTTATATTCATACTTTGACCTCAGATCACATGTAATTTACTGGATAAATGAGCAGTTGGCTTCAAGACTTCAGGCCCCCTTAAGGTGTGGGGCAACTTCACACAGGACTAATATTACCAGATGACCTCTGTGACCCCTAAAATGATCACAGGAGTGCTCCTGGTTAACACTACGGGTGTTTTATGGCTAGATCCAAGTGTGTACATGTCTGAAAAATACAGAACTTTTCCTTTCTTAACTTGATTGTGTGTATTATGTGTATTCAATGAAAAACAATGACCTCCAGGTAATGGCACAGAGAAAATATATGACACCTTCAATGACTTTCATTTGTGACTGCTGTGAAGTTCTGCCTGTCTGCGTTAATCGGTTAATACCGGAGCACACGCAGTCCACGTGAAGGTCTGTCGGTCTGAACCTGATTTGAACTGCAGATGGTCGAATTCAGCTGAACTGAGTCGACTTTAGCGCTTCAGGGAAGAAGACAAAGAGAGCCTCCGTCACTTTCCATTTTCCCCCTGGCTTCATCCACCCCAGTCTCTCTCTCTCTCTCTCTCTCTCTCTCTCTCTCTCTCTCTCTGAGCTCTTCCCCAAAAAGCCTCCCCATCCCTCCATCCAGTATTCACCAGAAGTGCACCGATGTCGGTAGGAATGTGTGCACGCACATGTACTTTGCTTTAAGTACCCGCCTGCCTGAAAACGCGGCCACTCGAGGCTCAGAGAAACGTCAGTAAAAAGGCGGCAGCTTGTGGTCACGTGGTACTGTAAGTCCCTGAAGCTGTGGGGATGAGAGGTGAACGGGGTGAGTCGGAAACGTTATCGTCCTGGTGGAATTCTAAAAAGGTCACTTGTATCTGGAAACAGACTCTTTACAGGTGTGACTGCACATGCAGAGGACACCGAGCTCATTCTGCACTCACAGAAATGCAGTTTCAGTTCCTTATTAAATAAAGTTTTTGGCACGAATCGCTAAAAAATATCAATAGTGCAAACACATTTCAGTTCATCTCAAGGTAATTAGACAGAAAATAGAAAAAGTTATTAATTCATTAAAAAAGAAAAGAGTCCTTAGAAACATTAAAAACTGAACAGAAGATCTGAGGCGGCACAAATTAAAGACATCAAACTGGAGTCGATTAAAGAATTCAGAAGTAACTGAAATAAATTACATTTATTCATAAGTTTGTCACATGCTGAGGGAAAACTTTCCTGCAAAACACACAGAATATTTTAGTTGTAGGAAACATAATCGTGTCTCTGACTCATTCAGTTCAGTGTCGACACTGACGGCAGAAAAGTTTTGACATCTCTCTCCATCTTACGGTTTCAAAGGTTCAATAACACGGCCCTAATTTTAGATACGAGATGGATGGATACGGTGTTGATGTGTTACATAATGTTTTTTCTGCCTCACTCTGGAGACGGAATAGTGGGAATCGGAAATTGACTGTAAATGTCCGTAAATATCCATCACACAGGTGAACTAAGAATTTAAAACTGTCTAGAGTCTCATTCATCAGTGAATACACTGAACAGGTTTCTTGTTGTGGTAACATAACTTTATTTATGTGTAATGTACAGACAAGCTGAGAAAACCAGATGAAAGTGCTGAAGTGGGATTTTCACACATTGCCTGTAGAACATGTAATCTGAATTATTCATTCACAAAATGAATTTGTGAATGAGTGTTGTTTCCAACCCTGAATTGTTCTATAATAATAATATGTTGAGTTTACAGGCACTTGTATCATTTTTCATGAATTTTGGGTTCCTCACAGCTTTATACTTAATTAATTAAATTGAAATTAAAATGAGAAGTCAGTCTTATAGCTGAGTTTGTGCTGAAAAAAGGATACTCTGCATGTGGGTTAAAATGAACCAAAATCAACCTGGACTCCAGAGGGTCCAGACATTTAAAGCTATTTACTGCACACATATTTAGATTTCTTCATAGATCAAGAAACCATTTGTTTTAGTTATTTTTGTTACAGAGCCCAAATCAACCTGCAGACACTCGAAACCAGCCCGAGTAAAGTAATCCATCACAGTGAACATCACGGCCAAATTAATTGTTGTCAAGGTCGCGTCACCGGCGTGTGCACTGATGTGAAACTCTGCAGAGCTTCAGGTGCTTGTACTGTAAGGGCTGCTGGGACGCTCAGACACGTGGGACTGACGGTAACATTCGTGTGCTGCTGATACAAAACAAATCCAGAAGAGACGGATGACAAACTGACAGGTAAATCGTTCAAAAAGTTGCATTTGTTCTTGTTTGGATTTATGGAGTTTTTCCTTTCTGCCATGGCCGACTGACGGTGCTGGAGGCCGACGGTAATGTTGGAGGCTGGAGCTGTGAGGTGTCCTGATAAAACCCGGCCTGAAGTCCAGGCCACCCTCAGTTTCAGCTCCGAACCAGTTCCAGTTCACTGTGAGTCAGACACAGTTTGTGCTTTGGAGTTTTTTTGTCCAGTTTTAAGTCACATTCTTATGATACACTTTTTAGATCTGGCTTGTATTTATATAATTTATTTGAATGTTCTCAAGTCAATCAAGTATTTTCTCACCAACAGTTTCACCGTGGATCAGACCGGAGACAGCACACGGGCTCCCCGCCTCCGTTAAAACACCTGGAGATGTGCTGAGGATGAGCTCGGGCATGGTCCAGATTTTCTGTGGATCCCATCAGAGAGATGATCTGCGTCCTGAATGCCCCTCGCAGATGTCTTGCTGCAGGCGTTTGACGTGTCTGCACCTTCACCTGATGACCACAGTGCTTCAGGGCAGCCATGCTGTCGTTTCACTCTGCATGACCTCCGTTCCCATCAGGTTTCATCCATAAAGGGCGTCCATCATACTCCAGGGAGGTTAGTAAAAAGTGTAAAGTAACAGTTATGATCTCTAAAATGTCACTGATTTGGCCTCATTTAAGGATTTACGTGATTTCTCACCAGATATCTGATGAAACACTTTACCGCCATCGAGGGTCAAGTCCTGACCTGAGAATCAGTTTTCTGTTGATGCTTTATGACTGGTTTCTGCTGGAGGTGACAGCAGTCATCACTGTGTTTTCTCATCAATGTCATTACTCTTTGTTTTTATTATCATAGAGAATGAAATAAGACAAGATGAAATAGTTACTGAAGTAAAAGACTGTCCTGACCAGCAAACAACAGCATCACTAAAAACATCCAATGTTGAAGTTTTCTTATGTTAAACCTCTTAGTGAGGAGGTCGACGTGGGTCAACAAAGCCTAGAACTTAGCAGCCGAGACTGCACAACATCAGATTTCCACACCGTGGGAGAAACAAAAAGTGTGCATCCTGGTCATGTTTGGGTTATAAAAGCATATCCAACGGACTCTTTTTGTAAATCTGAAAGTGTCCACGATATTGCACCATTTTATATTAACCATGTTTTTCTTCTTCAGAAATATATCTTTGTGGTATATTCTGACCTCACTGTGACCCTTTGAGTTTTGATTGGTTGCTTTTATTGTTGGTGTTGTGGCAATTGGCCAATTAAAACTCACCTGCCCGCTCAGATTTCATCAGCAAAGTCAGTGAACGTAGGACATGCTGATGACTCAGTGTATGAATCCCTTTTTTTCTCTTCTTTCCACTTGATGTTGATCTAATGAGGCGTAAAATATCTTTAAGTGTGATTTCCGTATACGCTGGGTCAAGCTTTCTCCTTGTTCCTGTTTTTACCGCTCTGTTTCACCCCCCCGGGGAAGTTTTTCATGTATTTTCATGAAGCATCCAGCTTCACAATGGAAAAATGTTCCTTACAAAAATCACTGATGGGAGCAGAGCACGATTACAGTTTTCACCGTGTAATTAATAATTTGGGGTTCCGAACACGCTCAACAGAAGTCTTCCTGTGGAAAAATAAATGTTAATGTAATTCAACGCACTCAATCACTGCAATTTCGTTCGATCTCTGACCCTGACCTGCTTTCTTTTTCTCTCCTGTCTCTGGCCTTGAATAGTGCAGGCTGCTGGTGTGAATTAAAAGGTGTCAACGCAGGTTCAAGTGCATTAGCGGGTGAGAAAGCGGATTTTTCCACTTACAGTACATCACACTGCAAAGGTGTCAGATCCTTATGGAATAAATCTATATTATTTTTTGCCTACAGTGGAGCGCGGCCATCTGTTCAGTGCGTGTGTGTGTGTGTGTGTGTGTGTGTGTAACACATACAAGGCGCTGGTTCGCCCTCCATCATGACGAGTGAGGAGGCAGTGGACGCTGTGTCAGATCAGGTGATCGTTCCTGCAGAAGATCGTCCTGCATCCTGACCCTCGGCAGCCTGCAGCCCCCCGTGACCTGCACGACATCCAGAGGTGACTGCGGCCATTTCTCTTCACCGTATGAAGCTCGTGCACATGTCAGCGTCTCGGAGCACAACCATTGCTTCTATATATATAAAACATGTATAAACATCCTATATGAATTCTAATTTATTCTCTCTTTTGCGGCACGAGACGGCTGTTTTAATCTGTTCGTGTTGTATGAATCTTCCTTTAAAAAAGCCTTTATGCTGCTTTCTTGATCAGGTCTCTCGGACTAAAGTTTTTAATGAGAGCCCTCTGATGCACACTGCTGCACTCACAGTAGGAATGCAAGCGTTATCAATTAATTACCGACTCTTTCTGAACTGATCGATTAATAATTTATTCTGTAAAATGTCCAACGTCTGAAAGCCTAAGTTGAGGTCTTGTTTTATCCGACCAAAACGGCAAAACCCAAAGATAATACATATACAATGATAAAAAAACAGGAGAAAAAAATAAAATTGTTATTTTTGAGGATTTGGAAACTAAGAATATTTGGGATTTTAGCTCGTTAAATTACAGATGATTGATCCATGAAGTTTGATGACACTGACTGAGTTCATCAAGTGTATTAGTTCAGGATGGAAGTTCGCAGAAGTCTTTTGTGCTTTCTGAGTTTTGAGGAAATAGCTTTAGCCAATGATAATTAGTCAGGGAACTTATAATGCTGGAAGCTCGATGAAAATAAATCCAGTCAATTATCATTCAGTTCATTTCAGCTCCATTGAGATCGCACATTTCTTTTCCAACAGAGAATAGGCCAAAACAACATCAGCAGCATATTCAATACGAGACGGAGCGATGCCAAACACCTTTCACCCAAAGTCACAGTGCAGAGCAAAGAGAGAGGTGAGAGGAGGAGAATAATCACCATCGTATATGAATTCATTCTCAGTCTAATGAAGAGAGGTAATGTCACTGTTTCATAAATTCCTCCATCTAATGACACACTCATTTCAACAGTCGGAGGCTCATTCTGGATTTCAGGTTTCCGAGCCCTCAGCGACAGGCATCATCACTCCTCAGACTCTGCCCCGGTTCACCCTGCATCTGTGCTGTAGTGTGGCATTGCTTCAGTCAGGGAAGACATCAAAAGTAATTAAAAATGCAAATATAAAACATATTTAGTGTCGACTTTGTCCATGAAATAAATTACAGAGGCGTCGCTTGCCAGGCAGTTTGAGCTCGGATGATCTTTGGTTGACAGAAATGTTCAGTGCTTTAATTTGGTAATAATTCAAAGATGCAGATGCTGCTGTGATCACAGGTGTACCTGTCCAAAAGACACATTTGAGTTTGAGACACTGATAGTTGAGAATGTTTCACATTGTGGGGGCTCATCTGCCATCGGGTCAAACAGCCCGTCTCCACAAGAGAAACCATTGAACTCAGGGTTCGGTTTTGTCCACAGCCCCAAACCCATCGGTTCCCCTCGGAACAAGTGAGTGTTTAAAAAATGGCTCACAAATATACAGAGATCACGGTGGAGGTCTGTGGAGCAGAGGAGGAAGATATATCAGGCTGACACACAACACCTGTTACTCAGATCAATTCATGGTTGGTTTGCGTCTGCACATGGGGTTTGTGGGAAAGCCTGAAGACAAAACAAGTCACAAAAACATGTTCAACCTACTGAAAAAAATAACCCAACTTTTGCTATTTCTTGCTCCTAAAATGTGAGTGAATACATTAAAAAGTGTATTTAATTTCCTTTTGTCATCTGGTGTATTGTTGCATGAATGATCATGCTATGAGAAGCGTGTTCTTAGACCGTATTATTAAAGTGCTGCAGTATTTCAGCTCCTTCTGCAGAACTTTCAACCTGTTTAGCGCCTGTGGATCCTCCTCCGTAGAGCCTGTTTCATAATGGAGACATTTCTCATTTCCTCTCTGTTCTGCTCTGCTGCCATTGATATGACTGCTTACCCATGCATGTGTATTCACACAGGTTCATTTCTACTTAATAGTGGAGTGTAAAAAATGTCTTTTGTGTGTTTATAAAATCCCTATTTGCCCTTCTCTTATTTATGTCCTATTCCTCTTTGATTTATCCCATTACTACCTGCTGCTGCTGCAGCATAATTCCCCCTCAGGGATGACTACAACTAATCTAGTCTATTGATATTTTCCAGTAGCTTCATCTTGCATAATCCTAACAAACTGCTCTCACCCCAGCTCCTTATACGGTTTTCAGTTTGTCGATCCCTGAGGCCTCAGGATTTACAGATGGAGTGGTGTGTGTGTGTGTGTGTGTGTGTGTGTGTGTGCATCCTTATCTGGCTGTCTTTGTAGAAATCATTCGTACTTGTGGTCTGTGCCCTTGAAGAAAAGGTCACGCTACAGATCCATTATGAAGATGATTTCCAATGTGCCCAATACAGCGGAGAGTTTAAGATGTGTATGAGTTTTTATCCCTCAGTCATTTCTGCTCAGATTTGCATCGATTAGCGGTAGAAATGGTCTGCTGGTTGGAAACACCTTCACAACCTCAGTCACATCTGGATTCTATCCTAGTTTATGTGTCCTTGAGCAAGACGCCAACCCCCCCGAGATGACGATTACAGCTACAATGTCAATTCTGGGGAGGAATAAACACGCGGCACGTCTTAGGTCACGATGTAAGAAGGCTTCTGTCTGTGCCTGCTGCTGGATTTACAGCTTAAAACTATTGAGAAACATAATGCGGCAGGAATATGTCACACAGCTGACAACAGGCCTTCAGTGTTTGAGTTCAAATTCCCTTTTCTCCTATATTTTTTAACATACTGTCAGTCTTTTAAGGTCAGCCACAAAGAGAGGGATAGAATGTGAAGTGCACAAGTAATTTAAGGCTTTCACTTTCAAGTTTCTCTCACTTCTTTGTACCCGAGCCGGCAGAATGTGTTTCAGTTCAGATGATTGGAAATTGCAGGATCATATTCTGCATTTTGCACACTTTCAGGGTTACAAAAGTTCCATTCCCGGTGGATTTACACAGAAGCACGAATGCTAAAAATGCATTCATGTTTTTTCGACGAAAGCACCTGGGATCAAAGTGGCCACCAAATGGCAGATTATGTGTTAATTTACATTCACAGGACAACGTAGCCAACCTTGAAAGAGCTTTAAAAAGGTGAAGATGAGAGGGTGGGGGGGGGGGGGCATAGTGTGCAGGATTTGTACAGCCTGTGGGGACGAAACTGTAATGAAATCCACATTCGAGACAGCACTGAACTCAAGAAAAAGGTTAAGTCCAGTTATTTGTGCTGCAAAAAATATTAAGAACCTTTTTAATAAGGTGTAGAAAAGCACAGTGAGTGTTTCTATACTTTCGTTACATATTTGAATTGTTCTGTTTTATGTTATCTCAATTAAAATCAGTCAGACGTGACCAAGGCTGAGGACATGCAAAATGTTCCTTTCATTTAGGAAGTTCCTGAATGCAGAACAAAGTACTCGCTGTGATCATATCAGACAAAAGGGAGTTATTATTACTTCATCTAAAACTATTATGAAGTCTCTTAACTTCCATTAACAGGGATAAATGATGAGTTGAACCATGAGATAAAGTTTAAGTGTCTTTACTGTTTAAGTGCAAATTCAATCACACAGGTATCCTGTTAACCAGGCATACAGACCTTTGAATTAACAAAAAGTAGTCCTAATACATAAAAACTGATAGAATAAAACTAAGCAGTTATTCCACCTAATTCTTCATAATCCAGCTATGCTGTGGAGAGGACCACAGCAAACCTGCAGGGCTGCCCTTCACTAAATTCATTCGTAGATGGCATTTATTTCAGTGATTAATCTCAAATCTGTCACTTTTTTTCTGTATATGAATGCAAACATATTATAGGAGCTCCTAAGAAAATAATTACTTATCACAGACGCAAGCATCTTTGTGAATATTATTGTGATGCTGCTGTCATTTTCTGGTAATGATGAATGACTTGTAGCTCATTCCTCATTAAAAGACCTTGAAAAATGACCCAACAACTGATTAGTCAGCTAAGTGGCTGAGAGGGGGACGCTCTACACTCATTCCATCTTACTTATTGAAGCAGAAACTGCTGATTTCTAGCCGAATCGCACACAATATACAATGCCCAGTGAAGTTGTATTTATTTTTAGTGCTGGCCTGGCTGCTGCTCTGTTCCTCTGTTGGACAGGTGGGACACAATGAGACTGGATGTTTTACTCTTCAGGGTCTGGAGCATGAGATAAAAGTTTGATTTCTCTTGGGGGGAAAAAAGTTGGAGTTGGAAGCACAGATTCGTGCCGCCCTCACATTGTCCGAGCTTGTGGCGATGTGTCTTCTCTGGGCCTCGGGGTGTTTTCAGAGGGCAGGTGGCTCCTGCAGCAGGGATGTCACTGTCACTCTCACACTCTGGGATAGTGAAGGCAGCAGGGACGACGTATCTGTCACATGCTGCTGATGACATCCACTGCAAAAGTTAAACTCTTCTCCATTTCATGATTTTTATTTATTTTTTTCACAGTTCTTTTGTCACTCTAGTAACTTTGCACACTTATAAAATGGCACTTTTATTCCTCAATGTCCTCTGTCCAAGGGTAAATAAACACTGAATGAATGAAAACTCTCTCGTAAACCCACAGTTTATTAAACTACTTACACAAGTTTCCAGGAGGTGAAAAGAGACAAAATATGGGCGAGACTAAATGTACTATTCCTCTGTTATTGTGCTAGAAAAGTTTTAAGAGACCCTGCTGTAAAAGCTTATGGCATTATTTCTTTTTTATGTCACTGACCATCCTGCTATGCACCGCTACAACTACAATAACAACTGTGGGACACTGTGGTTTCCCCGTATACTGAAATGACAGAAAGAACAATGAATTTTTTGTTGTGTTTACTACAGATACAGAATTATTGTCCCGTCTGGGCTGCGATTCTCTTTTTTTCCCCCATTACAATAACGAGTAACCAAGTTTAATTTGCTGCTGCAACACAAATCTCCAAGCAGCCAACATTAAAGTACAAGAGGGAATAGACCTAAAGAAACTGCTGGCTGTTAGGGCAGCCCAGGTCGTCCAGATCACTAGGTTTCACCACCTGTGAACACTTGTGGAAACACGGATGTTCACAATCTACTCAACCATTCGTTCATCTTTTGTGCCACAATTCAACTTTCCATTGTTTTCTGTCATTCAGTTTTTTGAAACTAGATCAGGAGAGAGTAACAGCCGGAGCAACACATATTGTTAAGCTGCTGAATCCCTTGCAAACCGTTTATTTATCCGCCACCGACCGACTGACTGACTGACTGACTCAATGACTGACTGACTGACTGACTGACTGACTCAATGACTGACTGACTGACTGACTGACTGACTCAATGACTGACTGACTGACTCAGTGACTGACTGACTGACTCAATGACTGACTGACTGACTCAGTGACTGACTCAATGACTGACTGACTGACTGACTCAGTGACTGACTGACTGACTCAGTGACTGACTCAGTGACTGACTGACTCAATGACTGACTGACTGACTCAGTGACTGACTGACTCAGTGACTGACTGACTGACTCAATGACTGACTCAGTGACTGACTGACTCAATGACTGACTGACTGACTCAGTGACTGACTGACTCAATGACTGACTGACTCAGTGACTGACTGACTGACTCAATGACTGACTCAGTGACTGACTGACTGACTCAGTGACTGACTCAGTGACTGACTGACTTAATGACTGACAGACTGACTCAATGACTGACTGACTCAGTGACTGACTGACTCAGTGACTGACTGACTGACTCAATGACTGACTCAGTGACTGACTGACTCAATGACTGACTGACTGACTCAGTGACTGACTGACTCAATGACTGACTGACTCAGTGACTGACTGACTGACTCAATGACTGACTCAGTGACTGACTGACTGACTCAGTGACTGACTCAGTGACTGACTGACTCAATGACTGACAGACTGACTCAATGACTGACTGACTCAGTGACTGACTGACTCAATGACTGACAGACTGACTCAATGACTGACTGACTCAGTGACTGACTCAGTGACTGACTGACTTAATGACTGACAGACTGACTCAATGACTGACTGACTCAGTGACTGACTGACTCAGTGACTGACTGACTGACTCAATGACTGACTCAGTGACTGACTGACTCAATGACTGACTGACTGACTCAGTGACTGACTGACTCAATGACTGACTGACTCAGTGACTGACTGACTGACTCAGTGACTGACTCAGTGACTGACTGACTCAATGACTGACAGACTGACTCAATGACTGACTGACTCAGTGACTGACTGACTGACTCAATGACTGACTCAATGACTGACTGACTGACCATAAGTTAAAAAAAAAATTATTTTTACTTGAAGGTTTTTTGTTGTTGTTTTTTGATATTTACAAACTGAACTAAATTTTAATAGACAACTTTTTTGCTTTAACTCATCATGATGAAGAACATGTTGACTGCACAGTGTGATGGCTGTAGAATAAATGACAGCACCTGCATTTACTTTGGTTCCCTGTAAGCCTCGCTTTCACTCGATTTACAGCACAAGGCTTTTTTTCTACTTGATCATTAAGTAACACAACCTGGCTACTTATTAATACTACTGGATGTGCTCTCTTTCTTTCTTTCTTTCTTTTTTTCTTTCTTGCTTTCTTTGATGATTTTGGGTGTTTTTGTGAAAGTCTTTAAATGTATTTTGGCTGGAAGATTTAGTTTTGTGTCGGTCTTATTGAGTTTGCTTCCATGCGTTGGGTTTACAGGTGCAGCCTTTTGTGAAGTTTGATTTAAACATTTAAAGGCAGGGTAGGCAATTTATCTCAGGGGGCAATTGTTGTTATATTTACAGAAAATCTATTTACATCCCAACAGCAATCAATAAATCAAATGCTCTGAAACACAAAAAAGAAAAAAGTTGATATCTGTGGCTTTTGCAGGTCTGTAATAAGCCCATCCAATCATTTCATATGAGATAAACTAGAAAAATTGTTGTGCAGTAGTTGCAGAGTGCAAATACAATACATCAACAAATCCAAAATGTACACAATGCCAAAAATATAAAGAAGATAAACGGTGAGGATCATAAGTTGCTCATATCTCAAGATGTCAGCAATGTCTTGGCTCCTTTAAAGACACCAGATAGATGAGGACTTGATGCAGGTTCCACTTGTTAGCAAAATACTTCCAATAGTAACACAGTGGAAAAGTGCTTATTAAAGAGGAAAGGTTTGAGCTGCTGCCTGCTGGCCTTTACAACCTTCTGTTCTCTCCACCACAATGGTGCAATCACTGTTTTACTGTTTAGAAATGGGGTTTTAAACCAACATGGCAAGGAGTCAACACAAACAGACATTTCCTCTGGCTTGTTAGAAGATGTGATATTGCCTTGCTGCTGTAGTATGTGTGTGTGTGTGTATGTGTGTGTGGTGTATGAATGCTGCAGCTGCCTGGATTAATAAAGTCTATTTTGGCCAGACCGCTGATTTTAATGAAAAGGTATAAAGCTTTCCCATATATCCAGCTTAATGTTCACTTTCTTCCACTTTGGACTGTAAATCCAGGCCATTGCCGCCATACAAATGGCTGTTAATGCTGAGATGACTTTTCAAATCTGTGAACCTCTACAGCTAAATCAAAGTAAAATGACACTTCAGTCAGGAAAAAAGGGCACCTCGGACCAAGTGTTAGATAAAGAAATTGCTTTTTTTCTCCTCTTTTATGCCCTATAATTTTAAAATAATAGTATTGGGTTACAGGCTCCAAGAGTGGTATGATGACACCAAAATACCTTTAAAAATGTTTCAGTGTCAGTAAGAGGGAGAAGACTTTGAAAATGTTTTGGGTACTTCAGCGTCAAGGGCACCAATCCTCATTTGAAAAACTATTAATAAGATGGTGGGAATGATAATACTTCACTATAGTAACTTATAGGAACAAAAGGTTTCTTACGTATTCAAACATGAAATCAATTGTCTTTGCCACATTCAAAACACCCGACAAACCGTTGAACCTAAACAACACTGCCAGGATTAAAGATCGGTGAAGTTTATGTACAAGAACTTGGAATACAAACAGTAGCTTATCACGTCAAAATGACCCAACCATCCAACCTGACCTCCTCCCTGAGAGGAAACACTCCCTCACTACTTCCCTCCTGACTTCTCTCAACAACAGTAATAATTAGTTTGGCTGCATAGGTCGCAAAAACGCACTGTAAACATAAGTGGTTTTAACCATTTGAACTAACTTAACAGAAACAGTTTGACCTGCATGTTGTTGTTCATTGTTGCTTTTTCTCTATAATTATATATATGCATCTATTCACTATTTCTTGCCTACTTGTATTTATATTATAGTTTATATGTTTTTCTGTCTTTGTTCAGCTTGGTTGTCCTTGTTTTCAGCTGTATGTCCATTTCTATTTTCTTGAATTGTTCTTGGAAGTGTGTGTAAGTGAGCACCACTAGAAACCAGAGAAACAACAAATACTTGGCTTATAAAGCTGCTTCTCAAAGAACAAATTTTGTCATTTTTTCTTGTAAGAACAGTCTCAAAACATCTCACAGGTTTGCCAACCTTCCAAATATCACAGGCTCCCTTTGTTCTTAATTAAACCAGCTCGTAGACATCACTGATCAATATAATCCATCACTTTTAATGGTTTCTTATCTGACTTTTTGTATAAAGCCATTTCACACGTTAATGATGCCTTTTTAAATGTTTTAATTTGTTTTTCAACAGCGAACATTCTTCCATCACTTAAAGCTAATAGCTGCAGAATCTAACTACTTTCAATACAACTCCAGAGATTGTGACTTTGTAGAGTTGGAAAACATCCAAGGGAAAATTAACAGTCTCCTCACTTACAGTGATAGATTGCAGTCATCAGTAAAACAGCAAAGTCCCTGAACAATACGCTCTTTAAAAGAATGGGACCTTTTGACTACAATGGGATGAGAAAAACTGCAGAAGACCAGAGAAGTATCTTCTCTGGTTAACTGTAAGTTGAGTCTTTTCATGAGCATCGCATAAAATACACTTCACTAAATGCCCTTTAATCTGAATTTATGTCCTGGGTTTTCATTTGTTTTTCTCTTGAGTTTAAGCTCCTTTTTCATTCCTGCTGAAGTCACCTGAAGTCGTGCCAGAACAACACACACGAGAACAAGCCAGGGTAATGAAGTTAATCATTTTATTTAATTTGGTTGTCCTGAATGGGGGAAAATAAATGAGGATGTGTTTGAACTTCTATTGGCTGCTGATTGCAGAAAACAATTGACAAAGTGACTCAGACAAAGTAATTGACCCTCTGCTGACCTGTTTAAAGTCCTGAAAGTTGAATTTCAGTGCAATGCTGTGTTGGATTTAGAAAAGACTGTTTGTGAAATGGTGTAAAAAGGTTAAAACCTGCCTTTAAAATTCAGCTCATACCTTATATTCTTTCTTACAGTCATGAAATAGGGGCAGGAAAACAAAGCTGGTTATCGAGCAGCTTTTGCAACTAGACCACACATCCAGAGGAATGATGGACCTTTCTCCCATTGATTTACACACAGAAAAGCCTTAAAACCATTAATAATACACTATACAAAAACTGCAGTTTTGAATATGAGTATCAGGTTGCTCTGTTGTACACAAGTAGAGGGCGTTAGAGGGAAAACCTCTCAGGGATTCCACAGGTCCTCAGTCGGCACCACTTCTTCTAAGCTATACAAAGACACAAAGGCAACTCCCCTATATCAGAATGAATCTGATATATAAAAGTCTTGTTGAGGGCACAGAGATTTCTGAATCATTTCACTAGGCTGAAAAAAAGAAACATGTCAAGGCCATTTTCCCCCTCTGAGCAATTACTACTTTTTCCCTTTGTAGTCCACACTCTCTGATCCAGCGAGATATAATTTGCTGCTTGAGCTTTCAGTATGAGATGGTTTCCAAAGCTCAGCAATCAGTCTGTCTGACTGTATCTGAGCCTCAGATCTCCAAACTATCCAGCAACTCATTAATCAGCACGTGTGAAGTGGCTGCAGTCTCTCCAGACGGGCTTATCAGCGGACGCACAGGCATAAATATGCAACTTCATACCCAGACACTGTGTCAATAATTAGATGCACCCATGCGAACCAAGTGCACTGTTGCACACACACATGCCTACAGGCGACATATGCAGAGTCACAAATGTTATAACGCATGTTTAGACTTGTAATGCATCATCACATGCATAAAAGGGAATATCACAAAGACCGGTGTAAAGTTTCCCACGCACACACTCACACACACACACAATGGAAAGAAGGTCCTTGTTAATGAGGCGTTGGGGGTAAGCTTTCAATCTGCATTCCCTCTTTGTTTACTTGATGTAACTTGTAATTAATCATGTTACCACAAGTTAGTCATTTTCTTCTGTTAAACAGCCAAAAAACTGCTGAAGCTGTTAAGTACAAACAGTTTTCTGTCTAAAAAGGTTCAATATGCAACTTTTGACATGTATAAATGGCTTTTTGTTGCCAATGTGCGAACAGATTGTAATGTAACTGAAAAAGTTAGACCTTCACCGACTTTCTGTGAGCGGGGCGGTTTTTCTGACCATTTAACGTTGGTCAAACTGTAGTAACAGTGTAACTTTACTCACCGCATCCATCAACATGGTGCCGGTCAAATCCCGCTCAGTCTCGTGTACGTCACGGCACTGGTTCAAGGTTCCAGGTTCAAGGTTCAAGGTTCATGTATTTGTCATTTTAAAGTACAAGGTTGAGCGACTAAATTAAAGTTGTCGAATCCTGCAACACACACACACAGAAAATGCAGATGTTAAAAATTAAGATAATTTCTAACACTGCTAACATCAATGCTGATTAAATGGATGTACTGTATAATATATCACACACACACACACACACACACACACACACACTGTACATGTTAGATGTTCATAATAACAATGCGGCATTTTACACTATATGCTCATTTTAACAACATAAAATAAGTAACCAGTAATAAAAGCTTTCAAATAAATGAATTGTTATGGTAAAGTATAAAGCATCATCAAGTGGATAAACTCCAATTAAAAGCAAGTAACTAAGTAAGAACTATTCTTAATGTACTCCGCTATGTTCCACTTCCAAACCTTAAAGAACCATTTTACAGTTTAGGAAGTAGGTTTTTTTTATTACCCCATAAACTCATAAGGAAGTTTATTGGGACGTTGATCATCCTGGTACGTGACCAGGAGGAGATAAATTCTATGTTGTTGCAGTTTTAAAAGGTTGCACAGTGATCATATATTACTGAATGCACCTTTCCTGACCGTTTCCCCCTCAGCAGTAACCTTTTTCACACACATCTCCCATGATATGTCTTTCCAGCACTGTTACATCATCAAAACAGTTTTCAATCCGAGCGCCAGATGGAAGCTAATGTCCACAAGGTCGAAATCCCTCATCCATATTCTGGCCAACGAGCCAACAAAATGGCTCCATATGTCTTCCTTTCTGTTGGAAGCGACTCTTGACTGCAGCGCTCGTATATTCTCCCCAGAAATCAATAGCGGAGGCCGGCTCGACAACTTTCTTCCCTCTCGTCCGAGATATGATTCCTAGCGGTCAAACGTCAGCTCCGCTCTCGCTCGGTGGACGACTCCGAGCGTGAATTCAATAAACTTGAGTCAGGTCGGATCTCTTCAGTCCGTTCGTTTTGCCACTCTGCCTTTGCCCCTCTTTCTCCTCTCTTATCTCCCTTTGAAGGAAGCACTAAGGGAGCGAATGTCCTTGGGGACTAAAACTCAAGTCGAATCACATACTTTTCCACTGTAGACCTTTCACAATGGGTTTGTCTCAACATCAGAATGAATCTTTTTTCCCCTTCTCTCCACAAGGCCTTTCCACCCTTATGACTAGTACAAGCCAGACTGTGCTCCTATAACATCATTTACAAGTTTCAGGACCAGGATGTTTCTGTAGTTTGAATGGGGCAGACCGGAGGATGAAAGTGGGGTAGCTCCACTGGGACAATGCATCAAACTCCTCATTTCCCCACACAGTTTATAAAACCCTTAGGTTTGCAATGTTAAGGAGACGATCCATCCGGCAGTTGTAGTCCACATAAACCCCCAATTCTGTGGGTTTTACAGGTTTTTAATTTCACATAATGTGGCTCCAGATATGAATAATGTTCCTTATAATGTTTTATATCAACACACTAAAAAGGCATATTAAATAAGTGTGAGGACTAATTCCTCATAATATCCGACTCTGGTTACACAGTTCAAGAGACGAAACGCTGCTAATTGGAGGCTTATCAGTTGAGCTGATGTTTAGCTGTGATCCATTCATTTAAGTTAGTTTAAAATTGCCTGCAACAAAAAAATAATCTAAATAAAACCACTCAAATAGCATCAATTGTTTTGCATTGTCTTTTAAACTTTAACGCTCATATGTGTGTATGAATTTGAGCTTGATTTATTTCTTTTGCTCTGAACTAAGACTCTGAGGTGGTGAAGAGACTAAACTGATCCTCTCAAGGCGTTCCTCTGCCAGAGTTGTCTACTAACCCCACAGCAAACTCCTTTGATCAAACGCTTTAGGATGCAGACGGTTCAGGACGGGGTTGGGGGGCTACAGTTTTAGAGTCTTCCAACACCAAAAAGAGACGGGATTTACATCCAGCTGGGGAGGCTCGATTCACAGTCCTCTCCATGCCACACGTTGTCCCCAACAAGCTCCATCAATCAAATGTGAAAAAGCCTAAATCACAAACTTTTGTTATACAATCTGTCCTAAAGATCTTAACTGAGCTTTTCTATCATCCAGAGAACTGATGACAAACGTGACCGACTTCTGGTGCTGGAACACAGTTGAGTGTGACACAGCTGTCCCAGACCAGCTGACTGTCTGGGTTATGACGGTAACATCAGTGTTTCAGAAGCTGACAGTTCTTTCAGTATTATTATAGACACTAAATAGATTAGCAGCAGCCCATCATTCACGTCCACTGCAGTCCTGTGATGTCGAGAGAGACAAAAGTGTGGTCTGGTCGGGTCTATTTCTTATTTTATATCATTTTTTTCACTTTAAGTGCTTCACACATTATTTGAAATATTTTAGATTGACTTTAACATGTGGTACATGTTAATTATCAACCCACAAGCTGATGCGGGCAAGCAGTTTAGAGACGGGCAGGCAGGATAAACCCCAAATCCCATTTGATTGCATACATTTATGTATATACCTCTGAGTGCAGGACAGGAAATATCTCAATGTTTTACAGGAATAAGATGGATTTTGATGTACAAATACTAAATCCTGTTTGTGTTGAGATATATAATGAGACGACAGAACGATTAATTCAGGGACCCAGGATGTATTTCATTTAACCCTCATAAACTAAACCCCATTACTGCCTTTTCCAGAATAGAACTAAAGTCTGCTTTAAGCAGCTGTTGAGTACATTTGAGATATTTTACAGTGACACTTTGATGCACTATTTGGTAATATGTTGAAGCTAAATGGGACTTTTGTGTGTAGTTTTAGGCTGTGGAGGATGTTTCAATTTGTCCTGATTTCTCAAATATTTAAAATAAACTAAACTATTCAGTAAGATTATACAACAGGAAATATTCTTAGTCAAATTCACGTAGAGGCATTGTCATTTACATACAGCACCACCACACACTGTGACTCATATTAGAGAGACGACAGGACCTCATTTGTCCTGCATCTATTTGTTCTTTGAGTGCCTGAGGAGCGAGTAGGCGAACCCACCTTAAAATTTACATGAACAAATGAATTCTGGATGGTGACAGAGGAAAAAGAAAATGGCCAAAGAGAGAAAGAGGAAAACTTTTGAATTCAGCCTTGAGAGACCATCATGACACTTTGATAAATGTCTTTTGCTCAGAGACTCGGAGGCGGTGGGATGATCCCGGCGGGTTCCTCGGCCTCGGGGCCGAGACCCACCAGGCAGCTGCGAGAAGACGGTAGAGGGGCTGTGATGTGATTCATGTGATCTGAATGAAATTTGTCCTGTTTTTAAGATTTGTGACAAATGCCTATTCTGCTTCAATGAAGTGATACTAATTTGTAGCCACCAGTTGTCTAGATATACTTTGAATATTTTCTGTGGTAATGAATCAAGTAAAAAGGCATGAAAATAGGAGCTAAAAATCTAATGTAAAGCTTCGTTTTTATGGATCTGTGCGCTGAGGTTGAGCATCACTGCTCCGAGCAGCACTGGCCGCATGTTCAGTAGGCTGAGGATCAGAAAGACTGACTTATAATAAGTCTATATCAGATACAACATGTCCTTGATGGTGATGAAAGGATGTTTCATTCTGGGTCTCACCCGATCTCTGAATCACATGCATGCACACTCTCTGTTCATCATTTCTGGGCTGATGCACTCATTCATGTTTGTCTAAATTACTTTCCTCGTGTTTATGCTGCGCTGGATCCCAGACAGCACTGAATAAAGGGAATGATGAGACAGAGAGTGGGGGAGACATGAAGAGAGAGAATTACATGCCATAGCATTGTAATTACAAGGTCCCAGCTGGGTTCAGTGTAGTGTTTTCAGATAATGAGCATTAAAGTTTTCACTTCTCGTAGACCAAAAACGGGTAGAAACTTTTTAATTAATGGCTTTTACCCCCCCAAAAAAGTTTTGAAATCCATCCTCAGTCACTTTTGAAGGTGTTTACAGATGTATGGAGGACAAAAACAAAAAAGACAGTTTCGCTATTATCATGCAAATGTACCAAAACAAGCTTACAACATGATCTGGTAAAAAGAAAGTCAAAGAGATTTATGGAAAATGATACAATTATTTGCGAGTGCAGGAAGAGGATTTCATTATAAACAACATAACAAGTGAAATAAACCTACCATTATTCCTAAAATCCTTTGCCAAGTTTGTCATTTTCTATATGGTGATAATTGGGCAGTGCTGGCACTCCAAACCACTGAAACAGAAATAACGATACCACTGAATAGAAATAGAAAACGTGTGGGACGGTTGTTCCTAAAAAGGACAGACTGAGGTTGGTTTTGACCTGACGTTTATGTTTCTTGCAGCTTCCATAACATTTTTTTTTTCACTTAATTAATTACATTGTGTAAATGTAAGTCAAAGGCCTGTGGTCAGCTACGTATGAATTATAATAAACCCTCGTACTTCCAACCTTTACAAATGAGATTCGGTTGTGACAGTGAAATTCCTCATTGCCTAATACATATTCCCTTTGTGTGTGCACACGAGGCTTTTTAAAGTCAGTGCTATCAATTTAGGCAGTTTCCTCTGACTGCCAATAGAGTTAAATAACAGTCCTTTATACTTTTATCCTAAAACTACAGCAAAGTCGTTGGTATGCAGCTGTCTAGCAGAGTGAAATGTCATTGACTGAACAGGTAGCAAATATGTTATTTAATTTATTGACTCTCATTGACTCTCAACCAGGACAGGTACAACATGAAACCAGATCAACATTTGTCAGTGTGGAAACTGTCTTCAACCTCAAAAAACAATCCAGTTGCTAAACTGTGCAATATGCCGGCATACTAAGATTAAAGAGCATTAACACAACCTAAAGGTGCCGAATGTTCACTACACCCCACGTGCAAGAGTGTTAAAGGACAGGTCACTGGGCAGCAGTGGTGATGGTAGTGCTTCAGGAGACGTTGTGGCAGTTAAGGTCACCAAAATTAATGCCATAAAATATTCCTCTCAGGAACATGATAAGAAATGGTAATGTACTCTGGAGAGAGCAATTTCATCCACCACCTGTCAGTGTATTGGATTGGATGAATGGACCAACTGATTGACATCGGTGTCCTCAGGCATTGCTGCTAACGACACAAAAACAATATGAGTTTCAGCGTTGGGTCATTATTTTGCTCTAACTGCCATCACATTTGCATTTGTGCGTGTTGAGTCTGGACACTGCTGCAATATTCACCTACTCTGACAAAAGGCTGATGAAGGTTTAAAGGGGGCATGAACCCCAACCAAAATAGAAACACACACACACACTGCAAACCCTGGCAAGGTAGAAGGAGTATGCATTACACAAATGCAAAGTTTTATGAAAATCTCCAAACACACACACACACAGTCTCCAGTGGAAGTCAGGCACCTGAACATACCTCAGTGTTTCTGGGTCACTGGTAAGGAAAGTGTTAACGTGTGTGATGGAGCGAGGATGAGGTCTGGAGCAGAGATTTGTGTGGACGGATGGATGATTCCCTCAGTCTGATGTTTACGCTACACTGATGTTCAACTACAGTAAAAGGCCACCAAAGCCAAATGTGCATCGTGGGAAGTTTAATCTGGATCTCTATGGATCATTTATACAACAGATATTGACAGAAGGCTAAAGACTTCAGAGTGTTTCTGATATTTTGTTTTAAGATGCTGATGATATCTACGATTCAACAAAAGTGACTTACACTGTGTACTGTCGGATTAGCCAACAAGAGCTGTGACTAAGCAGGAGTGATTCCAGTGAGTGACCCGAAGGAAAGAAAGGTGGTGTTGTGGCCACTGCGTCTCTGTTTCAGCTGGCGACCTTTGCATACCATTCTGACTGCTCTTAACTGTTTGAATGGGTACTTTTGTATCCTTAAATATATTTGAAATTTGCTGTCGTGTATAAATAGAATTCTGCAAGTTGCATGCATGTTAATTCAGATAATTATATCAAGCACCATTTGAGATATTAATGTGATGTCTTTTAATCCCCTATACATGAGAACACCAGGTTTTTATTTTAAAAAGTTATTCAGTAACACAGTACGGTTGATTAGATTAGAAAGATTGATTCCCAAAGCCACGTAGACTCTGACTTCCAGTGAACGGTGTACATTGACACCGCCCTTGGAGGTGAGCATGACCACTGGTTTATTAGCTGAGCCTTATATCGGTGGATGAATAGTTAAAGTGTTTCTGAGTAATAACTATGATTGACACTATAGTTTGACTGTGGAGCAGATGGATCTCTGCTGTTCCAAGTGATATCAAAAGTTTAGTGAAGAAAACATATAAACACAAAATTTAGAGTAAAAATATTTTCTATGAGCTGAACATAAAGTTTTTAAGTTTTTGAACAAATTCCTTCTGATACATTGAAAAGAGCCGGCATGTTAACTCCAGACTCTGAGCACGTCCTGTCGCTCTGTTTCATATTTTTGTATTGGAAGTAAAAACCCTCACTGAGCTCCTCTCCGAGCTCAGAGCTTGCGGCTGCTTCTCTTCTCACTGGTTTGCTGGCAACTGTTAGTATGTTGATGACATTCTGTTAACCGCTTTATTTGTGGCAACCGGATGGCCATGCAAACAGTTTATCGAAAACACGCCTGGACCAGACTGAGGCCAGCAGCGTGGTTAGGACCCCGAGCATCTGCAACACCACGTTTTGACCCCGACTCGACCCTCCAACATCGGCCCCTGATGCTGCATCGAATCCCCCGGGTGTGATGGGTTGGAGTCTC
Source organism: Lateolabrax maculatus (assembly GCA_031216445.1). Classification (NCBI taxonomy): domain Eukaryota; kingdom Metazoa; phylum Chordata; class Actinopteri; order Acropomatiformes; family Lateolabracidae; genus Lateolabrax; species Lateolabrax maculatus. The sequence continues at coordinate 1,885,327 of CM062209.1, forward strand.
GGCTCAGTGTTTTTGTTCTCCTAAAAGGAGCTCAGCTGTGGAGCAGTCAGCTGGGCTCTGATGCCTCATGGTGAAGGGGAACATGGACAATACATGTTTTTCTCAGAATAAAAAAAAAAAAGCTCTCACAAACAAGTTCATTCTCTGCTTCTCACGCCATTAAATTCAGCTACTCATCTACTAGAGTCAGAGTTTCTAATTAAACCTGCTCAAAAAGATAGTCGTGTCACTCTAAAAACCAATTCATCACATCATCCTGATGTTCGATTTATTTCAGGGAAGCCTACCTGTTTAATTCTTATATTGATCTGATCAAACTCTCATCTGTCAATCTTCAGGAAACTGCTGAGTCATCTCCTCTCTAAATCTGAAACGAACTGAAAGCCCAGTTTCACTACATGGTGCTTTCTCATCCGCGGTGTAATTTGTTTTCTAAGTTGACATTTTTAAGTTGGTGTCGTATGTTTTGGATCATATGTGTTATATGTTCTTAGTGCTTTTAAAAGAGTATTTAAAGTAAAAAAAGAGTATAATCATCGCTGTAGTAGAGTTCCACAGACGTGGAGAATCTATGAATAAGAGAAGTGAAGCTGCTCTGGAGGCTCATGGGGGAGCAGCACCTCACTAAGACTCTTTATATAATGTACATTTTTCCTTTCATTTGTCATGCGTCTGCATGCTGCAAAGCTCTGAATCAAAACTTAAGTCAAAATCTATAAAAACAATTATGTTACTTTGGCTCATTGTTCCGTAAGCTGTCAGAGTGTAGGATCCTGCTGGAGGGAACAATGTACCTCAAGTACGAAATGACGGAGGACCCTGGATGATAGATATGCTGATATTAACACGACTTGTGTCAGAATCGGGTAACTCCACATGCAATCTGTCAGTTAAACCGAAAACATAGATCCTTGGGGAAAAGGATAACTTTTTCTGAATAATGTCCAACACTGATAAGTAGATCCCTCCTAGAAAAACTAAGAGAACACAATGCAACGGGTTCGAACCCACGTCGCCTGCACCAGCAATGAGAACTTCTATAGCTCTTCAAGCTGCAGCCTCAGTAATACTTTCTATCTGCTTATCCTGTTTGTTCCAGGTTTAATTATCAGTTGAAACAGCAGATAAACGCAATGCTGTTTGGCAGCTAACACGGTATATTGGCCCTTCACAGAAACACATAAACTGAATGTAACAGTTACGGATGAAAACTGATCTTCTCTAATGGCAGGAATCCCAGATCAGGACTGACTCCAGCGGATCTTCAGGCCAAATGATAGCCAGCCACCAACATTCAGCCAAATCTGTTTGTTGTGTTACTTTCTAGCGTGTCGTGTTTAGGCTGCCACTGGCAGGATACTCCAGTTAAATCAAATCCGGAGACAGTGTGTGTTTACCACTACAGCCGCTGCAGAGTGTGCAAGCTGGTCGGCCGAAGAGCCAAACTTGTTGGTGCTTTGATGGACCCTCGTTCATTCCCTCCAGTGCGTCCCTGCTGACACGTTTGGCTGTTTGGAGAGCTGAGAACATTCCTCCTCGTCTTTAAGCTTTAACTTTATATTTGCTCCCAGTTTTGTGAATAGAATAGACTGTAAAGTTGCTGCTAGTTTATAAATCACTTCATGGCTTAGAGCCCAAATATATTCATGCTTTTGCTTATTTATGCTTAAAGAATATAAACCGAATGATCCCTTTTATCTTCGGGCAGCAGTCAGTTCATTGGGCCTCCAGTCAGAACCAAATGTGGTGAAGCTGCTTTTTGCTCTTTTTGTCTACTTATCTTTGATTTTCTATATTACATTTGGGGCAGTGTATTACTGAAACTGTGTTTCTTGCCAATAGGATACTTATTTGGACTTTGTCATTTCTTTAGTTGATTCTGTATATTATTCTGTATGTTATGTGTCCTTATTCACCAAGTCAGTGGCATGGCTCTAAGGATTGCATTGTCAGCCAGTCTGTCGGTGCATCACTTTGGCCCGGACTGAAATATCTTAACAACTATTTGATGGATTGCCATGAAGATTGGTATAGATATCCACGGTGCCCGGGGGGTGATTTCTCATGACTTTTATGATCCTCTGACTTTTCCTTTATCAGCATCAGCAGGCCAGACTTGTCGCTTATTCTGCAAAATAAGATCTACTCGACGGATTGAACAAAATGTTGTGCCAGTCATTCACTGAAATAACTTTTCATCCAACACCACAATAATCAAAATTGTATTATAACATTTTGGTTTACGATCGGCAAAACTAATGACATTCCCAGATGTTAACACACTCATCTAAGAGGGTGAACATGGTAAAGATCATAAGATCATACCTGCTCAACGGCAGCATGTTTGCTCCGTCACTGTGAGCGTGTTAGTGTGTCCGTGTTTGCATGTAGCACAAAGCACAGTTGTGCCTAAGTGCAGCCTCATGGAGCCACTATTATGGCTGCAGACTAGTCTTGTTAAAATGCTGTGAAGCCGTGTGAAAGGTGCTATACAAATAAATTTGGCTGGCCTCCCCTGCAAGTGGCCAACAGTGTCCTGTTTTTTAAAAGAACATCCTTTAGACCACTTGCTGGTTGTTTACTTGTTGTTTGGAGGAGCTTCTTGTCCTCATTATAACTCACATGTTCCTCCTCCATCTGGCGACAATGCCGTTAACACCCGACCTGAGTTACAGTGAGCGCGTCAACGTTTCTCTGCTGTGACATATTCAGTATCAATTCATTCAGAGGAAGCTGTCAGCCTGAGAAACAGACAGAAAAACAGAAGAGGAAGCAGGACTTGACTCTGTTTCCTTCAGTGCAACAAATAGCTTGGATTCTCACACATGACAGGGAGAAGAGCAGCGAGGCGTTTCATCTCTTAATAAGGCATGAGGAAGCTCAGGTGCACATGGAGAAGCCCACCACCACCCTCCCCTTTACCACACAGTGTCACTCTGAATAAAGTCGTTCTCACAGCTGTGGAGGGTTCTCTGTATTAGGGGGAGAGTATAAATAGACAAGGTAAACTGTGGCAGGAAATATCCGCCACTTTGAATATTGATAGATGCATTACTTTCTCAGCTGCTGAGTTAAATTATGAGCAGTTTCACTGTAACTAGGAAACAGATGGTATGTTTTGTTTTCAGAACTACACACACTTTTTGTCGTGCTGCTACCCTCCTCACGGCCAAATGGAAGTAGTATGTATTGCCATATTTTGGCAAAACGATAACAGTTTGAATCACGCAGTGCATACAGATGAGCAGTGTAGACGTGGATTATGCTGCAGGAGTGGTTACAGAACTTTCTATGGATGTTTTGATGCTTTTTTTGCTTAAAGAACTGGTCTTCATTGGAATCCATTGTAAATGACATAAAGTCGAGCTGACCGCAGCCACTTCCTCGTGACAAAAGATTGATTTTAAATTTCACATGAACAAAATCTGACAACTTCATTCGCCTTTTCTTAGCAGTTTTCTTACTGTCTATCTTTTCCTTTCCTTTCCTTTCCAGTCTTTTTCCTTTCTCCAACTCTCAAACTAAACTAGTAATGTTTTTGGGGGGTGGATCTGTTTCTCACCATTATAATTAAATTATATATATCTCTACTTTCCTGCCCTTTGCCATCAGTCTGTATGTTTTCTGCACCTTTGCCATGGTCTTATTTTGTCTTACCTCCAAACCAAACTGGAAAGTTTTTTGAGAAGTTTTAAAATTATCGATTGCTCATGTTGTTTTTCCACAACAGCACACTAGGATTATCAAAACCCTGACTACTATCATAACACTACAGTCAAAATAAAAAGCTGCCTGTAAAGGACATTACATTGCTTTAGGATTATGTTTTTCCATCATGAAAGGATTATATGACAACAGCAGGAAACACAACATTTCCCCTGTTGTCATATGAAAAGATGAACTAATGCTTCTGTTAAAGAATTTAAATGATTAAATTAATAAATTCACTCACAGAAATTGAAAAATCTCCTGCGATCTGAAACCTGCAGTATAACATTGAAAGATGCAGATATCCCCCTCCAACCTCTTTACCCTCTCTTTCCCTTTTTCAGATTCTGTTTTTACTCACATCGTCTGCACATAATCCTTTCACTGTAGAGAAAAACAGATTTCACAGGGAGAAAGTGTGAACATTCAAGAGTGTGAAATAATCAACAACATAAGACAAGAAAAAAGAACTGACAAACATCCCTGAAAGACAATGGAGAGGAACTTCATTAAAATGAATGTTAGATTAACATGACATAGCAACCAAAAAACCCCAAAAATCATCAAAGATATCCATGAAAGACGAGACAGATGTTTTTGTTGCAGGATCTTGTTGAAGTATCCATGTACTCAAAAGGGATTGATTCATTTTGTTGCTTTAAATCATCTACTACCTGGCTACACAGAGCATGAATGGGGATAAATATTGAATACTGCCCACTAAAAGTGTCTAATTAAAGCAATTATAATGTATTTCTGTAAGGTCAAAATGTGTAAGGCACTGCATATAAAACAAAATGGGCTTTAGAGAGAGTATGGGTCATCCACACATACTGCATTCAGAGGAGAAGACAAAAAAAAAAAGAAAAAAAGTGAGGATTGCCAGGGCAACAAGTTCAGGTTTATATGTTCTTTTTAAAATGACTATTATCCATAGCAACTGTGCTCTCCTGGTTCCAGAGACTGACAGTGAGATCTGAGCACGACGACAGCGGAGACTCTGGGAGTCCGAACACATGGGCTCTGGAGAAAGAAGCTGCGCCCGGCTACGACTTCTGGAACAACACAATCAACATCTTCCATCCCTGTTTCCTAGAAATGAGGTTTAACACTATTAATATGCAACAGAAAAAAAACACAATGCTGATCAACATAATGAGAGTTTTGAATTAACAGATCTGCAGATGTTCACTGGTAATGCGTTTCATTTGTTTTCCTGCAGCATTCACTTGAATTTAATCAAAACAATAATCCTTCCCTAACCAAAGTGCTTTTATTGTCTAAATAAAAGTTGATGTACAAAACATTAAAGGACACGATAGAAGTTTAACAGATAACATGATACAACATGTGAAGAAAAAAATTAAAAATAAAGAAAAAGAAAAGAAAGTAATATTAATGAAAATGATTAAGGAAAAGGAGAAGACAAAAATGAAAGCGAGTAGGAGATAAGAAATTAAAAACGTACACTAACATTTATATTTGTATTGTTTAAACTTTGTAGTCTGTCTAAACTACAGAGGAGTCAGGATTCAGATCCTGGTCTCCGGCAAGAGTTACGTAGAACTTTAACTGAAAAGAAAAGTTGCTACTGAACATATTCTGGGATGCAATTATGTTTCCAATCAAAATGTAATTGGCAAAATAAATTAGTAGTATATAAACATAATTTCTAGGTGACAGGGTTGATTACATACATTCAAGTGTGTATTTCTTGTAGATTGCTTTGTAACGTGAACGGCATAATTCTGCTGTTTACCTGGTCATTGCAATTAAGAATTAAATAGCTGTCACTGTGATAAATATCTGTCACTTTACTGAGTTGTTCAATGCTCTCATGTTAGAAAACACTATGCAGTGTTTTGGCTTCTGATAAGCCGAGCTGTATTTTCTCAAAATGGACATTTTTGGGGTTGCATTTCATGTTCTCACCTGTAGCAACACCTACATAAAAGCACCAACATTTTCATGGTTCAACAATAAGGTTTTACAGATTTCCCAGGTCAAGTAAAATGCCACGTTGGGTTAGTCTATCTATTTGCCGCACTTGGGTTTATTTTTGTTGTCCAGAGTCTCAAACTATATTTGTTTGCTTCCTGGGATCAAACGATCCTGATCTGATTCATTTAACTTAAATAAAGATAAGGCTAAACATAACAATTAACTTTAGTAAACTGCTGATAAATAAAACAATTTGTATAGAGGCAAGTAGATTTCTGACCCACAAAAAATAAATTAAAAAAACTAACGTTGAATTCTGCCTTTGAGTGTCTTGTGGGGTTTTGTCTGAATGAACACTTGTACTGTCAGCCACACAGGAGCTCGCTGCAGCTCCTCCCATAGCCACATTTTCCAAACTGAGCTGAAGATTTGAACCAGCAGGCTTATGAGATCTGATCCCACATCAGCACTGATAAAGCCCAGTGGTGCCCGGTTCTAATCTGTATTACAAAGACTTCAAACTACTACAGAAAATCACATTGGATTATATTTTCTGTTTGCTTTCTAACTCTGTGGCCAGCTGTGTGGCAGAGCCTGAGAATGGTTGAAGTCATGCTGTTGTTCTGTTTGTACGTCCGACACTTCGAGTCCTTGGCGAGATCTCGACGTCTGACAGCAGGATTGTCATGTAATGTGGTACAGATATTGATGGACAGGCCCCAGTTATATTGGTGATCGCTCTTGTCAGCTTAAACAAACTCATTGGTCCATGACAAGGTATCTGAAAACTGACTATTACTGTTTTTATTGACCCCGACCTTTTCTCTGGTGCCACCATCAGGGGAAAATTCCACCTGCGATCAAGAATGATTCAAATCTGACCACATTTAAGTTGTCAGAGGATAAACTCCTAAATCCTCTGATCCCTAAAACGAAAAAAAAAAAAGTATTTGAATGCCACCAGACAAACGTCACATTTTGTCTCTACCACGAAGGCTCCAAGAAGACTTAAATCATCAGTATATTGTTGATCAATGGGCTTTTATTTCAGTGTTTATGAGTTTAAAGTCCTAAGAGCGAGCGACTGACTGACAATTACTGCAGACTAACTCATGTGCAAGAGGTTAAATTCCTGCAATAATTGGCATTTAAACCAGCATAATTTTAAACGTCTATATCACAAAAATACAGTAACATCCCTTATGCATACTAATGCATTGCTGTAGATCACACCAATCGGGAAATTTCACAGTAGATCACTTCTTTAAGTGATGAGGTCAAAGGGTTGACTTTCCTCGTGAGATCCAGAAATAATCTGATCTCCCCTGTAAATCTCCCTTATTAATAATAAACCCGTGATTAGTCTTGAAAACTTGTACAGCTGAACTGATCACTTACTAACTGCAGTCAGTCAGAGTTGTCTAACAGCAGAAGTCATTTTGGAGCTGGTCATCAGTGAAAGCAGACACCTCCATCAGTCAAGGAGCTTGTGCATTTCACAGCAAAAAAATTTAACTCTGCTTAAAAATGTATCATGCTCAGAGTGTTCATGTCTGTGAGAGGGAACTGGATATTAAAAAACAACAACAACAACAACAGTGCCTCCACCAGACACTTCACCCATCTGGTGCACAAGGACAGTAAGACTTAAAAGGCAGGAAGACGAACCCAAAGTGCAACAGAAGGAGCAACAGATGTGAGAAATGTGCCCACACTAAGTCTGTCAATCAGCTGCCGTCAACCACACGATTAATTATGATTAATTGCAATTAGTCTCATAGTTCAGCACATATTGAAATTCCATGATACCTTCCACAAATCGCAGGTAGGGAGAAAGGTGCATCCCACTTCAGGGACTGCATCCTTCAAAAGCTGCATTTCTACACCAAATTGTGCTGACAAGGCCTGTTTCTCATTTTCAGAGGCTCCCTCCACTGCATCTGAGAAACACCGGCTCCTTCTGCCGGAAGGAAACAGCTGTGGTATCCCCAAAACAGTCCATTGTTTTAAGAAGCAGCTGATGCATTCAGGTGTCCAGTGCAAACCATTCCCAAGCTCCTGTATGATTACATTTTGGTAAAGCGTATGTGAAGACACTGACTACGTCTACATGCACTTAATATTCAACTGTTTTTCCAAATATGACAATATTCTGAATTTATGATAGTCGGTGTATGAACGGCTGCATGTAAACGGGAATATTAGGGGAATATTCATTGGCATCAGCCATGTAAACAGCTTCGTATGAATATTGTCTTTTTGGGAATAAGAACAAAAATCAGATTACTCTGTGCATGTAAACACAGTCACTGATCAAACATGGACACTATTACAAATGATAATATGAACTTGATACCCAATTCTAAAAAGGTTACAACTGCCCATTACTGAAGCTGGAGTTTCCCACAACACTGGAACGCACCACAGCACAATAAGTAATAGCCACAGAGCAGCAGAGCAAACTGCTGCAATGTCTATCACATCTAGTAGACACCAATTCTCCTCAAACGTGAGTATGAAAGGCCACAGAAGAGGAGGAAACTGTGAATGCTAAATATGTTGAAACCGCAATTTTGCCTAAGCCTTCCCTGATCATGGGTTTCTCAGATGGCAGGTATTTGTTCAGAGTACATAGACAGTAATTGTATTTTGGGAAAAAAACACATTGAAAAGCTCAGAGAAGCGGCTGCAGCTTAACCAGACATGCGTTTGGTAAACCAAGCAGTTGCTCTTTATCCTTGAAGTGTTTTCTCTTGTCAAACTGAATTTGAATCAGGCTGGCAACACCATACACACACACACACACACACACACACACACACACACACACACACACACACACATAACATATGAAGAATTTACAAAACGTGAAGTTTTGCTCCAATATATAACTATGATTAGTCGATTCATCAATTACTACTATTTTTATAATCGTTTTAGTCATTTTTCCTGTAAAATCATTTCCTGGCTGCAGCTTCTCAGATGTGAGGATTTGCTGCTTTTCCTTTGAATGATTTGAATCATGTGAATGTGTTTTAATAATGTTGAGCTTTGGACTGTTGGTTGGACACAACAAGCATTGTGAAGGTGTCACTTTGGGCTCTGGCTCATCGTGACGCCATTTCTCACTATTTTCACTATTGTTACAAAGCAAACGATCAATGGATCAATGGAGAAAATAATCAGCAGATGGATCCAGAATGAAAATAATCATCAGCTGCAGTCCGATACAAAACAGTTCAAAATGAGCTCCAACAGTAAAATCCTGCTTTTCCATGAATGATGAGGAATAATAATCTAAAGATAGAATATATAATAGTACAACAGGCACAGGGGACATTTTACTGTGGAAATACTTTAACTACATGCAACTGATTATACTCACAGACTTTTACTGAGGACCAGTTTCACTGTAGGACATTTACTGTAACATTGATTTTTAATACCTTTACTGCAAGAACTGGAAAGTATTGGAAATGTCTCACCTTTGATGAGTCTTCAGTGTCTCTGATGTTGTTTCTCTTGATGTTTCAACATGTTTGTTTGGTCTAAAGTTGATGAATCTCATCATATCGCATGACGCAGACAGACCTTTCCTGTATCCAGTCTCCTTCTTGCTTTGTTTTTGTTTTCTTTGTGCCTCACTTCCCTTTAGTCGCAGGGAAACACACCTCCAGATCTGGGCGTCCATCAGTCACTGTGATTAACCTCATTATCATCAGACCTGTCTGTCTGAAGGAGGGGGGGGCAGTCTGTTACCTGTTTATTGCTGATATCACTGTAACATCTTTACATCATATTTGAGATAGTTTTTTTTTATTTCTTCTACTGTAGGAAGGAGAATGTGGAGAAAAGAAGAGGATGGAAAATCTTCCATTTAAACAAACTGTTTATAAACCGTTACAAGGTCAGTATAAGTTGTGTTTTACTGTTTTCTACATAGATTTGACCAAATGTCTGTTTGATAACTTTGATTTTAATATTTAATATTTATTTATTTGATTTAAAAGGGGACTATGTACGGTTTAAAACATAAACATTTGATGCAGCAGATTATATCTTCAATTCAGTTTGTATCTGTAGTCCTATGGGAGGTCAAAACAAAGAACGCCCAATGACAAACAGTACAGGGTAAAGACATAAAGATATATACGAAAAACAACACACAATACACAAAATACAAAGCTACACACAACAGCAGTATGTTTGTCAGAATTAAACTGCCGATAGAGCTGCAGCTCCTCTAAGCAACTGTTGTTATTATTATTATTTTTAAGGTAATGTAGCAGTAATGTAAGTGGTATGTATTTGAAAAAAATATAAAAAGTTCTTAAGGGAAATCTGTGTCAATAGAAAAAATAGAAAAAGTTCTGAAGCATATTGAAAGCCACCAAAACATCACCAAAGTTGCTTAAAGTATTCTGTCAACTGACTAATCGATTAATTGCATCAGCTCTGTTCATTACAGAATAAATGAATAGGCTGGCAGTATTATAACATCGTTTTAACTGCAGACACATGCATTATGTGTAAACTGCATAAAGGCTCTTTGTCCCGCTGCCTGTTTAAAGATGATGTGATGAGTTAGATTGTTGGAAACGAGGTCCATCTTAACCCCGAAAGATGCATTTTGAATACTCATCCTGAGGCCTTCATGACCTCAAGAGATGGGAGAGAGAAGAGCATTTTCCTTGCAGGTGACTGTGCATTTAGACCTTCATGCTGGGAGAAAGAACTGACAGCACATGTAACTCAACAGTTGAATGAAAATGAATAAATACGATGTGAAGTTGGACTCCTGTACCTCAGTATTTCTAAACTTCTGGCTACAGCACTGAATTTTACGTTCCTCCTGTTCGCTGAGCTTTTGCCATATTCATTTTGTCGGACATTATAAAGGAGGATTTCGTAAGAAATAAAAGCGCCTCTCCCACTGCTATCTTTCCCTGTCAGCTGAGCAGCACATAATACTGCATCCTCCACCTCAGCTCTGATAATAACAGTCTGGATGAAGAGCAACAGGCTCAAACTAACGAGACGCCCGGACAGTAAATACAAGCACAGATTCAGCTGGGTTTGGGCTCATAGCGTCTAGTCCTCATAGCAGTAACTGATTATTTCTTGGAACAGTGATTGTCGACTTGATTTCAGTTTCCCAGTGTCGATTGGTCTCTCGTGCTTCCTTACAATCATTCAGCATTAAAAGAGCATCAAGTAATCTCTGTCAGCCTCCTGAAAGCCACAGATGTCAGCAGCCAGTCTTTGATGGTTGATAAACATCTCTGTCAGATATACACTGAGCTCATTTTGTGATGCTGGGCAGACATTTTGCTCACAAAGGTCTTTTATTTATTCAAATCATTCAGCTTTCAGCTTCAAAGAAGTGAGTGCAGAAACTCTGCAGAGAGTGAAAAGCAAGTCGATGAAGATAGATTCAGTTAAAACAGAGGAAAGAAACGGACCGATCATCGGTGCAAACTGCTCTTCACCCCTTTCTGCTTACATGCCCATTGCTTTTGCGACAACTACCATCTTTCAAAATCTAAAAATATTATATCACACAGAAGTATGTGGACACCCCTCCACATATAGTACTTATGTGTACTTTTGGTCCATTATTTCCAGTGCAGAGAACTCTGAACGCTCCGGGCATACCACGATATTTTAGACAATAGTGTCGTTTGAGATTTGTGGCAGAGGTTTGTGTTTGTGCCCTCAGTGTCGGACCTCAGTGGGAGCAAATCCCTGCAGCCGGGTTCAAACATCTGGCAGGAAGCCTGAAACCAGAAGAGTGGAGGCTGTTCCAGCAGCACATTAATGCCAAAGGCTTTTGAATGAGATGTTCAACCCACGTTTCACATCTGGATGCCCGTATCGTCTATTTTTGTTTGCTCTTCTTTCTGTCTGCACCTCAGCACTCAAATTTTGGGGCACAGCTTTCAAATCTTCTCTAACACTCAGACAGGAGAAATTACACCAATCGAGCAAATTATGTTATTATAAAAGTACCATTATGATTTGGCCAATAACTCCTGAACTGCAAAGTCTAGTATCACAAAAACAAAGTTTAGTAAGACTGAGCATTGTTTTGGACATTAAAAGTGTGACATTTTCTGTTTTAACTTTAGAATTAACAGTGTCAATCAAATGAATAGACATGCAAATAAAGTCAAACTATAATCAGTATAGGGGAGTATTTAAAGTAATAGAGAGGAGGGAGAAGAGAAAGTGCAGTCAATGACGTGATGGAGCCAACAACAATAGCTTGATGAAGATGGAAGGATGATGGATGTGATAAACAAGCATGCAAATTGAAAACAGAGCTATCAGTCGTTGTTGTTGCTGTCAGATGTTGATTGAAAGGTTTTTTTCTCATTAGAAGACAGGAATTACAGAATCACAGAGACGAGATCTGAATGATAAAATAAGTCTTTTCATTGAATCCACTTTGTTTCTGTCCCAGGGGAGTCATGTCGCACTCTCCGCTCTGCTGCTCTCGACCAAAAATACTGTTTTCATTCACCAGAGAATTCTTATTGCTTCTTAAGGTATTGTCAATGAAATAGATCCAAACTTAAAGTCTAGCAACAGAAGCAATGATTGTGCGCTTTTAACCGTTGGAATGTTAAATGGAAATTGAAGTGCAGGAATGATTGAGTTTTATTGACACTAGACAAAAACCGAACAAAAAACACAGTTTCTGTCTCTGTGCTGGAAGAAGTGTCAAATTTGTATCAATTAAAACAGGAACAGATCAGAAAACAGGAAGACTCCACACTAAAATATGATAAAAACAACAACTTAATAAACAGAGGACATTAGTGATAAAGGCCTGCCTCAAATAAAGGCCTTGTCAGTTTTTAATTTGTTCTGCCACTCTGTAACATCTTGCCAACTTGTCAAGTCAAGTCAATTTTATTTATAAAGTCCAATATCACAATTAACAAATTGCCTCAGGGGACATTACAATCTCTACAGCATACAACTCCCTCTATCGTAAGGAAAAACTCCCCCAAAAAACCTCAGGAAGGGCAACAGAGGACAGATCCCTCTCCCAGGATGGACATAGTATTTTACCAACACGGTCAAATTACAGTACAGACAATCAGGATGACAATATTATAGATCGACTGTAAACATATACTGTATGAAGAATGGATCCAAACAGACGGACCTGAGCCACACAGAGGACTCCACCATGGACATGCAAACAAGGGAGGGAGGGAGAGAGGGAGGGAGACAAAAGGAGAAGCTGCAGCTCCCGGAGGACGAAAATCCAGATCCAAAACATCTGGAACGAGCACAGCTGGAGGAGACAGAGAGGTCCCAGGGGAGAGGGAGAGAGAGAGGGAGAGAGAGGGGGAGAGAGAGGGAGAGAGAGGGAGGGAGAGAGAGAGAGAGAGAGAGGGAGAGAGAGGGAGGGAGAGAGGGGGATAGAGGGAGAGAGAGGGAGAGAAAGAGGGAGAGAGAGAGAGAGAGAGAGAGGGAGAGAGAGGGAGAGAGAGGGAGAGAAAGAGGGAGAGAGAGAGAGGGAGGGAGAGAGAGGGGGAGAGAGAGGGAGAGAGAGGGAGGGAGAGAGGGGGATAGAGGGAGAGAGGGGGAGAGAAAGAGGGAGAGAGGGGGATAGAGGGAGAGAGGGGGAGAGAGAGAGAGGGAGGGAGAGAAAGAGGGAGGTACACAGCTGTATTTGTGGGACAAACAAACAGAGGGTCAGAAAGATTTAATGCCTAATGCTAAAAATTCTTATTTTGGGAAATTTTTAGTTTCCTGTTTTCACCAAAAATAAGTAAAAAAATTCTGATGGTAATAACATTTGTTTTATAATGTTAATTGTGTTTTCAATATTTAATATTTCAATAGTTATACCATTTGCAGTGGAACTGTTGCGTGTCTTTTCTGTCCAAAAAAATCTGCATCTTCCCCCAGTTTCTTCTTCTCTTCTCCCCTCTTTCTATTTCCAGAATGTTTTCTGATTCTGCAGCACAAAAATAACTTTCATTCACAGAACTCTCCAAAAACGAAGCGTGAAGCGTGTTTTTCACGTGAATGTAAAGCAGTGAATTCACAGATGTAATGCAATTATGTCCAATTATCCAGGTGCTGATTAGTGGACAACAGGGAGAGACCGCTGCCCGCTCTATTCAGGGAGGTTAATATGCACCAGGGAAACATTATTTATCACAGTGCTGTCTTTCACTGTGGCTTACTTGGCGTAAGTTAATTTACATGTTTCACACATCTGACAACTTTCCTATTGAGACTCTGCTGTCCACAGTGTTTGGGTTAAATCTCATTTATATTAATTTTGCTGTGCGTTTTGTGATGTGTTGTGTGGTTATGTTGTGTTTCAAGTCTTCAGGAGCAGCAGCTCTAACTAACAGTAAGTCTTTCACATCTGAATGGTGACCATAAAAAAATGCATTTTGCCATCCAATGATTTGTTAATATGAACTTTTACATAATTCAGACCACAGTCCATTCAATGCTGCGGCCTAAATATATACATTTTTAATACATGTATGCAAATATTCAAGTTATAGAAGGATTATCTGTCTTTGTTTTATTATTCATCTGTTTTTTACCAAATCAATATCTAAGACTTGTTTAAAGTCTCAAGTTCAAGTCAAATCTCAAGTTCTTGTTTTTGTGATTTCATCGTTACTCAAGTTCAAGTCTCAAGTCTACAGTTGTGATCTTCACTCATGTAAATTCTGATTGATGAATCTACTATGAGGAATCTGTGCATGTGGAAACAAGTGATGCTCATCAATCCAAAGACATTGGAAGTGAAGGCCAATGAGCTTTTCTTCAGTGCATAGATGAAGACAGATTTAGCAAGACATAGAAAAGAGACAATGATGGATAAAGCATAAGATAAATGAACAAATGGACACCAATATTTCAAAAAAAGAATTAAAAAAATAAATTGCATAATAGTTTCCAAAGGCAGCCGGAGGCTGGAAACATTAAAGGGAACATGCTTGTCTGTAGAAATATGATTACATTCATATACATGTAAGAACTTAATTGATTCCATGCTCTTGTTCAGGGGCTCAGGGGCCACAGTATGGGTCTCTGGTAGTACTCTTACTATTTCAATTAGGCAAATGTGCTTGACAGAACTTTAATGTGAGGTCCACTGCTCAGCCGAGACCAGCTGTGCTCCTTAAAAGTTTGGGGCGAAAGTGAATGTTCACTCTCAGTGAAAGCAGATCTGATCAGATCAGATCTGAGGTCAGACTGTAAACCTTCAGTGCACACGTCGTTTCTTCATCCCAGTCCATCAAAACTTCAGGATAAGGCAGCTCAGGATTGTTGGGGCCGATCACAGATCGCTGGAGGCAGTATTAGCTGATACAGATCACCGATCACAGAGTCTATTTGAAGCCTTTATTATCATGTAGCATTATTTATTTATCTATTTAACAACTTAACAACATTGTATATTAAGTCTTAGAGTTAAGAGATGAGAAAGTATCATGACTTGAAAACTGTTTATTTAGTGGCAACATATCCCACTCTCTCTCCCAGAGACACAACTTAAAGTCTCGATTATAAACTATTTTTGTTTTTATAGTGTCATTAAACCATAATAAGAACTTAATCAAACACCCTCATTAACTTAGTGATTTCTTTAAAGGAGCAGTGTGTAGGATTTAGTGGTTTCCAGCGGTTTGTCCATTCTGGGCTGCTGTAGAAACATGGCCCGTTCTGTGTGTAGTCATGAAGAGCTCATTCTAAGATAACGAAAAGAAAATGATGGATAGTTTTAGGTAATTTTACACTGACGAAAACATAGAAACTCACTCGCGTGTTTTGAGAGAGACCACTGATCAAACTATTCAGAACGAATATCAGACGATGACGATCGTGGCTGATCAATCGGAAAGATGAAGACATTTTCTAATTGCTTAAATTACTTTTTGTGACTCTGTTTCCATGTGCACGCCGAGTCTAAAAAGCATTTAATGACTTTGTTTTCACACGCACAACAGCCTCAACACGGCTCATTCATTTGCAAACAGTAGCCAGAGAAACCAGAGCTGCCAGCATGTGTGCTGGAGGCCGTCCACAGGGCCTGTCACTTCCTCTGCTGCAACTCTGACTGACTGGATTCACTATGTTGTTTAGGGAAAACATGCAAACAAGTCCACGCTCCGATAGGCCCATTAAAAGATTCTGTAACTCCCTGCAAATATTAATGGGCTTTTAAACAAACTGGCTCATATTTTGACATAAATTTCCTCACTAAAAGCGTTGAACAAATATCTCCCATGATGCGTGAGATTTCCTTATTAATATTGACCCTTTAAAGAGCTGTGTGATTCCCCTGCAAGACAAAAAAGAAGAGAGAGGAGCAAGGGAGGTTGATAATTAACACTGCTGTCATTCCAGGCTATTAGGACTCATACTTACTCCGCTGTAGAACAGAATATAAGACAACAGTCATTATGCTTAAAATGCTGAGTCAACTTTGATTTGGTCTGCTTTAAATTTCTCCATTAAACCTTCCAAAATGGAGAGGGTTTGGGTTTAATAGCTTGGCTGTGGGGCATGAAATGAGACTTTAACCACTAACCACTTCGGTTAGTCATTAAAAGAAAGACAAGGGACGTCTCCAGAGAGGCATTGCTGCTTTTAGTCTTAAGCCCAAAAGTGTGTGTGAGTTGTGTGATGTGTAACTTTGTGTGCTATTCCAGAAGACTGCAGGAAAGTATAATATCTCTGGGGTTTCCTCAAATGACTGGACATAGATACATACATAGATTTAAAGTATTAGAAACACCTACACTGGAACACAATACAGCCATTAAATACAAGTTCAATTTAGTAAAAAGTATATAGATACGTGGAACTATGACATAAAATGTGCAAGTCAAAAACACTTTAATTTGCAAGTTTTATACTCACTAAAGCACCAAATGTGGATTAATCCGCCACTGAAAATAGTCCCCAACTAATCCACTCTTTTTACATTTCTTGTAACAGTTTGAGATGATGCTACAAAAACCACAACGTGTGGAAAAGACACCCTGTTTCATACAAATTATGGTCATATGTAACTAATTTGCGCCGTCCATGAAGTTTTGGAGGAGACAGAGTGCCGCCTGGGTTGTGTTCACTGGGAACATTTTGCTCCAATTTAGGAACCAGTGGCATTGATATTCCGTGGGGTAAAGGTCTGAAAGCACATGACTTCACGCCTCCAGCCAGCAAAGAGACCGATCGCGTTTGTCAGGGAAGGAGAGCAGCCTCAGCCCCAGAAGAACCCCCCCCCCCCCACACTTCGGGGATCCTCCTTACAGCTCGACATTTGCAAATGAAGGCCGACCTTGGGAAACAGTTGAAATTTTCACCGGGGATCACACCTCAGAGACCACCCTCAGACCGGACGTCGCCATGTGATCGAGTCATAGAAGCGAGTGGTCATGCTGAAGCTCACTATCCCCCCCACCAGAGAGACCAGATGGAGGAAGCCAGTGAGAGGAAGAGGGCTAATTACAACAATGCTACTTCTTTTTTTGTCTCTAAAGAAGCAATCCAAAAATGTATTATCCAATCTAAATGAGTTGTATAAGAACTAATTGTAAGTATAAGGTACTTGGGGACTAGTGCAGGTGCTGTGAGTGGAGGAGCTTTTGTTTTACGCCTGGATTCATGGTCTGCTATATATCAGGGTAACTTTAAAACTTGTTGACAGATTTTAATTAAATGTGATGGAAAGTTAGCACACAGCCCAGGGGGAAGGAGATTAACTTTAGGTGTGGATCATTATGTGGATTTCTTTAATGTTTTATTTCTGTTTGTTCATTTGTTCCACGGATTTATGGCTCTGAATCAAAGTGAAGTGACTGATGGATGCAGTGAGTGATTGATTTAATGGCTTCCAGACATCATTATTGTATGACATACTAGTTTGCTGTTGTCACATTATGTCTCACTGAGTTTTGATATTAAGGGACGTTTGTAGCAGAATAAATTACAGAGTCCAGCTTAAAGGAACTATTTACACAGGATTAATGGTCCTATAATCATAGATGACTCGTTAAATATGTGCTTTGAAAAACAGTCCAGCACCAATTACCCTCAGTGTTTTTGTGAAGATAGAAGTCCCATGACGTCTGTCAGGGGTTTTCACACACAAACTAAACACCAGCCGCCGTTTGCTTTCCGTTTCTTTTCCTGCCAGACTTGATTCCCATCTTCTAAACTGTCATGAAGAATCCAGGGAGCAGCTGAAGGAATGAAGGAGGCGTTTGTGTGAACTCATTTGCTCCATCAGAAAGTTAGAAACTGTGAAAGCTTGATGTCTTGAGGAGCCACATTAACACTGGTCCCATCTGAATGAGTCTGAAGTCACTCTGCCCTCACAGAGAGTGACAGCGAACTCCTGATCCACTACCAAAAAAAGGATCACGTAACTCTCCATGTGACTGTGTGAGAGCATCTCGGTGCAGCTATTTCACGGTGGTTTCCGCTGCTCTGATGGACTCACAACCTGCACAGCTTCTGGCTACTGCACGAAACACCACCAGAATACAGATCACGGCAAAAAATATAGTCATAGAAGATTGTATGTACATGCTTTTCCTACATCATTAGACAGAATATAAGGTTGCACTATGTCTGTGTCATGGGATGCAGCTCTGATGTGGCTTGAAAACTCAAAATGTTCGTGACAACTTGATGATGATTAAGATTTTGTCAGAAATGCCTCTTCTCAAAAAGCTGCAGGGCCGATCAAATTAGGCAATGCCACAGTGCTATTGAAATGTCTTAGATTGCTTTGGTAGTCGGGGATGTAAACTGAGCCGTGGGGTGGTTTCCTTGTGTTGATGACGCAGAGTGATGGGTTTTAATGAGTGTGGGGCCGCGGGGCTGGACTAAAGAGGCCGAAAACAGCCCCGGAACTCAGAGAGTCTGAGAGCCTTGAGAAAGCCGGAAAATAACAGTCTGAAGTTTCAAGGATTGTTTGACTTTCTCAAATGTATTTTAGTCTTGTTGCATTGAGGCATTATTCTCAGTTGGTACTGGTACTACATGTTCTCTACAGACTGCTGATGCTTAGCTCCAGACGTTCAGGTCTTAAACTTCATATTTACTCATTTGTCTGTTACCTGTTCTTGTAAACATTGTTTCATTGCTGCTTTGAGTTTTTTTGTAGAGGCATCTTGAACTGGACTTAAATGAAAAACTCCCTACACATTCAGTAGTTTACTCTGTGAGCAGTACATTTCACGCGTGAATCATCATCATTTTGTGGCATTGCCAACAGGCGGCTGTAATTTCCGTATGTATCGGATGTGACACGTTGTGGGATTGTTAGCAGAGAGTGTGTACATGCCATGGAAGCTATTATTTTCTCTTTAAGGTGGCCATTGTAGAGGACACACCCTCAAATTCCCAAAGTTCACCAGAGTTGAACACAACAAGAAAAAAATTGACATATTTCCTTTGAAATCCACTGATTGATGTTTAAAATGAAGGTATTAAAATGCTATTTATACCAAACTCCCTCTTTTTCCTCTCCCTGTCTTGTCTGTCTCTCTCTTTCTCTCAGGCTAAATCAAATGGACATGAGGATTACTGGATCTAATGACTGTTGTTGACTCCATCCAGGGTGAAAGTAGAGGCTAAACTCCTTTAGAAAGTCTGTTTTCTCGTCAACTAGAATCCATCACCAACTGACTGCTCGGCATGTGGAAGACGTGCAGCTACATTTAATATGATCAGACACTCGCTGTCTGCTCGTGTTGATTTGATATGCTCATTCTTGTTTTCTGGGTGCTTTAGTTTCCTGTGGCTCCTTCACAACAAAACCAGCCCGTGTTTTGCCCGTTGTATTATGTGAATGAGCGTCAGTAGGAAATGTTTACTTTAGCAGTAAGATAGATAGATAGATAGATAGATAGATAGATAGATAGATAGATAGATAGATTACTTTATTCATCCCCGAAGGGAAATTAGGTCATCATAGCAGCCGGTATATTTAAATACAATAAAATACAGTACAACAATACAATACAATACAATACAATAGAATAAAATAGAATAAAATAGAATAAAATTAAATGTTCTTCATGTACTTCATTTAGCTCACAGGAAACAGTAAGGCTGATATTAACACTGGGTTATTATATTACTGTATTACTATATGAACATGAAAACTATACACTGTATAGTGGATAAGCAATTACAGAACACAAATACATTGGATGGCTATTGCTGAAAAAATGGCTTTGGGTTCCTGATAAATCTTAAGGTTCATAACTTGATTTGATGATGTACACATGACGATGAATGTCATTTTTTGACTAAACCAAACTATCACTAAAATTTAATTTGGAGGGAGGAGGTTTGCTCAAATTAAATTAGTTGGTGGATTCTCTTCTGCAGAGAAGCCACACTTGATGATTTTGGCTGATTTCTGCAGCACTGGCGTTGTGCTGTGGGACTATACGCCTAAAAACTATCTGAGGGAAACTGGCAGAGTCGCAGAAATGCTAACGAGATGAACTGTCCCTGTGAAAATAAACTCGATGAGGTAAAGTGGTGAAAATGTAAAAATATAATGACTTGGGCGTAGAAGAGGTGTCTCCATCTGCTCTCCCTTTCTCACACTCATTCCTGTTCATTATTCTACACTTCTTTTCCCGCTGCCACCTAACCCTTTCATTCCCTCCCTCATTATTCTGCTGGAGCAATATCATATCCTCTCATCCCCTGCTCTCCTCTGCTCTCTGGCCCTCCTCCTCCTGTTGCCGGGATTATTTTGGGATGGCAGGAGGCTCGGCGGGACGTCAGTGGGGGGGTTTAGGCTGAGAGTCCAGCTGAGAATGAGAAAGGCAAGAGGAGGTCGAGGACACAGAGGAGGAACGGGGATGAGGAGGCGGGGATGGACAGGATAATGAGATTGATGCCATGAGAAGAGGATGCAGGAGGCCTAATGGGATGATCAGTGGTCTATAAGGAAAAAGAGGATGAGCTAATGATGAGAAATGGTGTTAATTCAATCTGGATGGAAGGGGAGGAGACATGAAAGCGTGTCATTATGGTGTTTCCTCTCTTTATCTGGTCTCTGAATCTCTCAAATTGACACTAAATCAGTCTTTGTATTTATCTTTCTGTCTTTATACGTTTTGTATGTAGTACGGTGTGTTTTTTTAAACCAGAAAAGACCAAACATTCTCTTTTTCCAGCTTTTCAAATGACAAGATATGCTGTTTTTCTCTGTTTTATATTCATTTAGATTAGATTAGTCAAATTCCTGTTGAATATCGTTGCGTTCTGGACTGTTTGAAACAAAACGAGCCCAGTGAAGACCTCGCCTGAGGCTCTTGGAAACTCTGATGGAAATGTTTTCAGTGTTATCTTACATTTCATAGCCTAAACAGATAAATGGACTAATGGATTAACGGAAAAAGCAATTGAGCTTCACTCGTCACTCCAACAAATAACTTTTAGATCTCCACTACATTTATTTACTTCCTCTCAGTCAATACAGATAGACCAGATAGACCGGATCATACCCACACATATGTTTTGGTAATTACAGAATGTTTTGAATGATTTCTTCATAATGAGATTCAAACTGACTTTCACACGTTTCTCTGGGTTAAGTAAGCGTAACGTGTATAAACAGGATTTGGACTTGCAGACTGTGAGAGGAGTGGCAGAAAACAGACAATCTGACAAGGTCTGGGAGGAACTAGGCACCATGTTGGCGTCATTTTTTAAAGGAAAACGTCATATTCAAAGCTATAGAAGACTGGCTGGGCTCCTGCTGTAATATAATAAAGATCTGTGTGTGTGTGTGTTGTTAAGGAAGTCTCTCTCTCTGCAGTGTGTGTGTGTGTGTGTGGTGGGTTGCAGGTGAGCTCGGCTGATTGACTGACTGAGTGAGTGATTGACTGTGCGAGTGTGTGTAGGAGTTTCAGGGAGCTGATTGGTTCCAGCCTGCAGGCTTGTGGTTTTGAAGGCCTGCTCCCCCCCCCCCCCCGAGCTCCTGCGGGCTCCTCTCTTACCACTTCCAGACCGACTGCCAGCCACTATGTTTCTGTGTGAAATGCAACAGATCTGCTGGCTGATGTAACAGCCCGGGTTCTGTCGGGCTGGGCAGCATTTGTGTTTAACCCTTTCTCTCCTGTTTTTGATTAGGAGTTCGGTTAGTGTAGTCTGTTTGTTTCTCTTATTTGAGTAGGTATTTTTGGGTTACTCACCTTAATTAAACCTTTAAAAGGGCTGTAAATCCTTTGTTGCCTGTGGTTCCCGGGAGCTAATTTTCTTTTCTGTTGCGACAGGGTTTCCTCTGGGCAGGGTCAGCAGTGTTAGGTAAGGTTACGGGCCGGGTCGGGTTTTGTTTACATTAGTTTTACTCTCATTTTAAAAAGAGTTAAGTGAGTTTTTCTCACTTCCTGATTCTGTTAAACCAAAATATGTTGAAAGAGCTTTTCTTTCCAGAACCAGCTGCCGATACCGAACCCACACACAAACAGAGCTTGATATGTAAAACTGCCGTAGTTCTCCTTTAGGAACACTTACAGTAAGATCTTCTGTTTGTTAACTTGGTACTGAAGATTTCACAAAACTGATCCATTACCTTTCCACGAGGAGTTTTGCCTCTTCACTTCAGAAAAATAACCAACCAAAAACGATAAATAACAAACATAAAATGATAAGAAGCATATCCTGCAGCCCTGCATTAAACCTGTACTCCATGCAGAGAAACCACTAGTTCTTTAGCAGCTAGAAGGTAGGTCATCAAATTTATTATGACAGCACTTGTTGATTTCAATCAAATGTGTTTGGAGTCTGGTCCCCCCCCCCCCCCCCCCCACCGCCTGCCAAAGGGTCCACACTCAGGGACACACTTTGATTTGTGGACGTTCAGGATGAAAATTTTGTCATCAAAATGTAAATGTAAGTTTTAGTCGGTGTAGTAACAAATACGGATTTCTCATTTTTGGTTGACTAATGAGTTGTCAGGCGTCCATGTTTAACAGCAGGGAGCAAACGTGTGCGTGCGTGTGTGTGTGTGTGTGTTTGTGTATGTATCTGTGTGTTTGTTTGTGGGACGCACACATCCGACCGAGCTCTCGGTTCACAGCGGCGTGTGTTTCACATCACTGTGATCCTGCTAAGAGATTATTGGAGCCCACACAGAGCAGACTGCCCACTGTAGTAACACACACACACACACACACACACACATATCCACACACAAATGAACACACACACACACACATACCCACACACACAGACCCACACACACATGAACATACACACATACCCACACAAACACACACACACATACCCACACACATGCTCAAATAAAAGTGTGTTTTTCCAGTTTTTCATGTGTGAGTGAACAATGCAGCCGTGGGCTTGTGAGGAATGACTTTGTTGTGGTGTGTGTGTGTGTGTGTGTGTGTGTGTGCGTTGTGTATGTGTGTGTGTGTGCGTTGTGTATGTGTGTGTGTGTGCGTGTGAATGGTATCTGTGTCTGTGCACGTGTGTGTGTGTGTGTGTTCCCCCTGCTTGAATAAAATGACATACAGCATTACGCTGGCTGGGTGGATCCGTTCTCATCACTGACTACATTAAAGCAGGCGTTTCCCTGAGATAATGAAGAAATCCACATCATCATGTTCAGGGTATAAACATGGCGGGTTAATCAGGCCTGTTTTTTTTTATTCTGTTGGTTCAAAGAAGGAATATCAGTGCGGAAAGGGAAGTTTATAAATTTGTTTGTGCTGTATAAATAAAATGTATTATTATGATCTTCTTTATCTGGAAATCTTGTAGTATTAGATAGTGAAAAGAAAATGGGTAGAAAATGCAAATATGATACTAATTATGCATCAAATTCCTTCAGAGTGAATAAAAAGGAGTGATTTGATTTGGCATGTTGAAATGTAAAAAAAAAATAACATAGTTTGCAAGCTGGAAATGGATGAATTAATAAGTCACTGACATTTACAATATAATATATTTTTGACCAGAGTTCCTTTCCGGTCGCCCAGGTGCGGCAGGTGTCCAAGTTGGCCGAGCATCAACACACTCGAGGTCTAACTCAGGTGATTTATTTTCTGCCTCCAGAGCTGCTCTGCTCCTTCGGAGAAATGTTTGTTCGCCTAAAACTCGTGTGACATCGCCTGATGTCAAGGGTCTGACGAGGAGAGCTGGGGGCTGACTGTAATTAAAATTTAAATTTTCGAAGTGGTTGCCAAAATTATTAGCAACCACTGTTAACTTATTTATTTCAAATGTAATTTGAATTTTAATAATTAACAACAACAAGCTTGAGTGAAAACAAACTCTGAAGGGGGTAGAATTGATCAAACTGCGGCAGCAGAAAGTGAGTCCAGGTGCAACTTGACTTTCACACGTGCCAGTGTAATGTGTTTGTTTATGTGTGCGTGTTGTATGACGGATGAGTCACCCGTCACCCCGCTCTCAACTGAACGAGTGCATCTGTGGCGCCCGCCAAGAGAAGGCAGCAGACCTGAGCGCTTGTTTCCCGCAGAGAGGAGATCTGGCAGCGCTGCCGTGATCCCGGCTGTGTTTTCTTGGCATGGTTTAGTTCGGAGAGGAGCCTGCAGGGTTTCATTCCAACCAAACACTACCCTGATTAACACACCTTGGGTTCAGCTGCTGTAGTGTTTTTGCCGGACAGGAAACAGTTGCCCGGTCGTGGTTTAGGCCACTGAACACCTCAGAGAGCCATATAAAAGTGCAACCAAATACAAATCCATTCCTGCGGAGCATCTTTACCCTGTCAGGAGCAGGATCATGGTAATGACAATGGTGTAATCCATGAAGGTATTGTAGAGAAATGTTATGGGGACTTTCACAGCCAGACCTCAGAGGGAAATCTATTCTGTATTTTTCAACCTGGGTATTATTCTCAAAATTGTGGCCATTCTGACAATAGGTCTTCCCAACTAAACAAGCCTCCTGGATAAGCAATTGATTCTAACTGCATCAGGATCTATGTACAGAGCAACATACTGGCTTACCACACTAACTGCTAATTCATCTGAACAAATAACATTACATTTCTTATTGTTTCATAGTTCATGATTGTATTTAAAAATAGGTAAATGGAGAAAACAAAGATTTCCTGAAAGGCTTTGGTGTCTTCGTAGGGTTGTTTTTATAACTGTTGCTGACTGTGTGGAGTCTCTTCTCTTTTCAGACCGTCCTCCCACAAAGAACGACAGCATCAGTCAGACATTTACTGTTTACTGTCTGTACGTTCAGGTGACACAGCCGTCGAGAGGCCGAAGTAATTGTGATGGGAGCAAAGGAGGAAGTCCTTGGCATAATTATTGAGCGACAAAGCCTGCACGGCGCGGAGGTCGCTGTGGATGGATGGATCAACAAAACATCGGATTTACCCCAGCAGACCGACTGCTTGCCACAGTGTACGTAAAACTCAGGAATCAATAATATACTGTGAGTCTTATCTTAGGACTAATATTACCTGGTGACCTGTTGTGATTTGTAATGAAGGCCATCGCTGGATCCCTTTTCCTGTTTGGAAACTGCCATCTGTACTGTTTGGCGAAGGCAGAGGTCCACTGATCTCCTGTGTGAATGAAACCTTGGTCTTTTGTTCAGACTTGGATGCACATTTTTTATTTATTTTATTTCTTTCTGCTCCTATATAAAGCAGAACAGCTCTGTAATGTATATTGCTCCGGTGAACCAGGACATTATAAGACTCTTGACCTTATGAAAATTGCAGCTGACTTACTGTAGCAGCGACTCCACTGATCTTCACTCCCTAATGACATCAGGTAGCGTTTTTTATGGCACCGCCATTGAAACACTTTCCGACTTCGACTTCAACTACGACTTCCCCTACCTCTGTGGAATAAAGAAAGCATCTACATTAATACCCTTAAATCCTTCCCATCCCATATCCATTCAGTTCCAAAGAAGAATAGAAAGTGTGATCAGTGTGATCTAGGCGAAGGTGAAGGTGAAATCAATTTAAATATTTGCCATTTCTGAAAATGTCTTTGGAGTTTCCTGATCTGTTTTATGAGTACGTAGGCTGCTGTACTCTACATGTTTACGTACATGCTGATATTGGAGTGTATATTGTAGAATTACGGGATCTCCTCCATGTATTTGTGTTATTGTGTCCACCCCCGGTGGGTCAGTACAGGCTGGTGTGGCAGCCCATGGCGGCGTCTCAGCAGTGTTTCTGTTATTCTTGAAGATTTACATGAATATTCTGATCAGGACCCCGTGGTCTCCCCGACTGCCACAGAGATGGTGGTCGTCCGTTCCTCCCATTGCGGAAACCCTCAGCTGGTCGTCCTGTTTTTCTCTGTTTGACGTCCTGTTTGGATTTGTTTGTTCTTCCCACTCACCGTGCAGCACAGAGGGTTTCCACACAAGTCGAACTGAATTGTCGATGTAGGACAGTAAGATGACCCATCCTGCTGTCTTATCCCTGCATATGCAAGTGGTTAAGTAAGATATCTTCTCTGTCTGATACATTGGAGCCCCAGGTTTCTTCCTTTTGGAGAGGGCTTGGTAGTGTTTTAGTTGGCTTTAGTCCATGTGATGTTGCTGACACTGTGAACTGAGCCAAACAAATTCCACCAACCCTGATCATCATAGTCAAGTGACGTGACACGAGGAGTGTATTCAGAATAGGGACAGCTGATTATAATTCATGTCACATTATTACATTATTAGTCAATTTTTCTGTCATTTCCCACCAATATTTACAGGGGATTAGATTATATCAGGGGTTAGTTGGAGGTTATTTAAAGGAACTGTTTAACCTTTGGGAAATATGGACCCATTTCCGTGCCCCTAAAGGCAGAAAACACAAGCATTAATAGTTTTCCCAATAGAATTAACTTGACTCCAGTCTGGTACTTTAGCTAAGCTCCAGTTTCATTAATGCCTTCCACACTTTGTCCATTGGCTGCTGTCTTGCATTGTTATTTTTAATTATCAAGCTGTCTATCTGAATTCTTTGGCGCTGTCCTGTATTGTCTCTTTTGGCTGCATTTTATCTGCATTTGCTTTTATAAGCACACTAAAACATTTCTTGCAACTGTGAAAATTGATATGCAATTAATTAATCGGAATACAGATTCCTCAGTAAAAGCGTGTTTATTGGTATAGTGTATAAAAAGCAGGAGTGAGTTAACAGCAGCACTGTATACTGAAACTGAAAGTGCTTTACAGCCAACTTCCATCATTTTCCCGTAATCTAACCGAGGCTGTGGAAGGTAACTTCAAAACAAAAGCTCACTGTTTGGTCAGTAATTAAGACTCATGTCTGCGGCTCTGTGTGCAGGCCGAAGGCACAGACTCTCTGCAGGAACACATATTTTCACAACAACTTCCTCATCACTGTGTGCTGCAGGTGGTACGATGTGCAACAGAGTTCACTGCAGCAGCAAACTGTGAAAGAGCTGCACTGTTCCAAAATACACACACACAGAGTTTGTGATGAAGACTGAAGTGAGGAGAAATATCCGGAGTGTGAAACACCAACAGGACATTTGTCCTGAGACCGAAGATAAGCTTCCTCCTCACAAACTAAAACTCAAATTTATATGTAAATCCACTTCCTCATTTGAAACTGAAGCGATTTCTTCCTGATCTCTCGGAGGTTTAATGAAATACATCACATTAATGTTATAGAACTTTAATGTAGCTGATACTTGTTATCCAAAGCTGAATTACCTGACAAGACACGTTTAGGGTTTCAGTTTGGATTTATATTTCAATTTTATCTGTTTAAATTATTTTATTGTGAGATTAATAACTTTGTTTTAGCTGTCAGTGTGAAATGAATGCTTAGTGCTGCTGACTGTCCAGCTCTTTTCCTGGCTATAATTATCTTATTATTCAGTTAGTCTTTCTGGGAACAGACTCCTGGAAAGGGCCCACTCATTCTTCTAATGTAAAACTGTTGATGTATTAATTAGTGTTCTCCTCGCTATTTCTCTGCAAATCTCATATCCTGCAAAGGTTTCAGCTGACGTAATCTCATCCCACAGTTCATTAACTGAATCTTGATGACACAGGGATAAAAAAGAGAACAACTTTAATCCTGTTTGTGCAGGTTCAGATTAAAAACTCTAAAGCGTTTGATGAAAACATCTCTGCAAGAAAGAAAGAAAGAAAAAAACACACTAAGGTGACGATAACCATGAAATCAAATTATAATAGAAAACAAAATGGTGAAAATAGAACAATGAAAGACATGAAAAGAGGATTATTATGTAAATAAATAGATATAATCCCATCTAACCTTATCTGACTGTTTTTGACAACAGTGAAATATTTTTCTGTTTCAGCAGATGGTTTAATCCCACATGAGTCAACTTCTTGTTGGGCATGTACCAGATGTTACCAGATGTTACCAGATGTTTAAGTGTGTCACAATACTGTGGTAAAATACTGAACATACACAGTCATGACCACACAAACTGTACTATCCCCAAACAACCTAGCTGTTCTTTGCTGTGGAACCAATAATTTCACACTGTTTTAAAAATAAATGACTCAATGGTTAGATTTCAGCAACTCAAATTACAATGATTCAGCACCATTAGAGACATTGTATGCCATATTCTTAAAAAAATACTGAAGAGCCTTGTTTGCTTGCAGCTCATACGGGCTTGCAAGAGGTAATTATTTTGCTTTTATATACTGTTCCCTGCCAACCGTGAATAATTCAAGGTAAATACCTTGAAAAATTGCATCCTAGTTTGTTAGGCCAATATTAGTCCGTCTCAGTAATTTAATTTTGTTTACTGAAGTTAAGCCGCTTGTTTTGGGTGAAAGGATTGTGTGTGTGTGTGTGTGTGTGTGTCTGAAGGAGGACAGAAACTAATAAATCTAATAAACTAACTGCTGCAACTTTTTACCAAACTTCTACAAGCATCCACACAGTAAAATTAGTCGTCTTTGTCTATACCATGTGCCTCAATTTAATGACCACAGTTGGTTACACATATTGTGGGACACATGCTGTAAATTCTCGATGAAAGTGTTGCCAAAGCAATTAACCTGAGCTGACAAAGAGCTTTTTTCAGCCCTAAGACGACATGTGATGATGATATATGTTAAATCCCGTGCCAGCACCAAACTGCCAGCGAGTTTCTCTCCTCTGAAAATGAAAACGAGGCTCAGAGTTCTGCACAGACATGTTTCAATAATCTTTTTTTTCTCCCAGTCTGTGTTTTCCTGTGCAGCCGCTCTACTTTCATCCCTTACTTGACATGTGTCCATCATTCACGCCTGCTGCATGTCTGATCAGAAAACCTAAGGAATTTACACTTCATAGGCATGCCTCCTATGGAGCGCAGCTCTGCGGTAGGTGTGATGTGGTTTAAACTATTATGGCATAACTATGGACGCTCAGGAGAGTGTAGGAGGTGTGATAAGACTTTAACTGACACATGGACTACCTTGTAATTTGAGTCTGAGGAGTTTGAGATGAAGGCGCTGGATCCTGGATGGCAGCTCATCTAATACTTTGAAGTCAAGAGTGGCTTAAGATCTGTTCTCATGAGGGAAAAGCAGACATGTTCCTAACAAGTTGTCTCTAACATGACTTTGTTCCTGCCTTGCACTCTTCTTCTCTGCACTTTATCTCCATTATCTCCATGGTTAAGCATGACTCTCAAGATAAAGGAGAGGGAACACGCTTTAATCCTGTGCTTTTACGGTGCCCACAAAATGGCTACTACACGTCTGCTTTTATGACTTACAGAGCTTTCTGCAAAGTCCCCATTTGTTCCCACAGTGCTGCAGACTGCTGGTCTGTTGCCGTCAGCTACCAGATCAAAAAAATGTGGTTATTGACAAGACTGAAGTACACCTCTGTAACCCCACGTAGGATCCTGCATTACAGCAAAACCACATGATACAAAGAGCCTGGACCCAGACCTTTAATTTTAAATAGGATGCACACATTGAGAGTATTGTAAGAGACAAAACTGATGTGAAGAAAAAGGCAACATACATTCTTGAGACATATTTTCCTTTTGTCAGTGTCTTTGAGTCCAGTGAACACATCAGGCAGCAAATACTAATAAGCAGCTACAAGCCCGTTCTGTCAGCAAGGAGAAAACCGAGATGAAAAATAAATACATAAAAACACCAGCATGGTGCCAAGAAATGGCTCTATGAACAGCAACATTTACTGCCAAGGTTTTCTAAAACAACATAGCTGTTTGGAACGACAAATCCAATCAGCTGAATCCTTTCAGAGCAGGACGCCGAGTACCGCGGACAGCTCCTGCAGCCGGCGGGTCCCAGGATCAGAACCTTGGACAGCGGTCATGACTCACTGCTGTTCTCGATGATCCACCTGAGCGGTGAGGACGGCGTACGCTCAGCTGCTCCACCCAGCTAAGACTAACTCACTCTGATACAACCCACATGCAATGAAGGCTGTGATGTTCAGAGAGGAGATGATTCAACTTCGTGGTAGTTGTAGTGACTGTAGTTTGTTGAACTGTACTGTGTTCGACTTTCTAATGTTTAGTGAACATTGATGCAATGGGGTTGACACACAATATTGTTGCACAGTAGCACTGCTGGACTATGTGTCATTTAGTCTTCCTCTATAGTGGAGAGGAACACACTATATAACAGTTAAAACTTAAATATAATATGCAGTGAGGACACAGGGTTTGAATATGCTGCATGGGTACTGTGATGAGTACTGCAATACATTTCCAGTAGTGTGTATGCACATTCTGATAAACAGCAGACTAAATGTACATTTATTATCCAATTTAATGTATTGTATTGTATGTATTGTAATAACATTTTAATATATATTTAATGTTCCTTTTTCCTTTATCAGTGGTTTTCTGTCTCTGCATGCTTTGGCAACACATGTATTTCACATCGTGCCAATAAAGCAAATGAGATGATTTATTTTGAGATTTTTTTAAAAATGATGACATTGCTCTGTTGTAAAGAAACCAAGTGTGTCCTATTTTCGTTCAGGAATTTCAGCCTTCACGATCAGCTAATTGACACAGAAAATATATTTTTAATCTTATCTCTACCTCAGCAACTGGATTGGAGTATGTTCAGCTTAATGACACTGTTCACCTTAAGATTTTATGCTTCAGCAGAGGCCCGCCATCGCACTAAATTGATTTGTTCTTATTTCCTTCATTTCGTAAATGTCTACAGGGCTTGGAGGTGCCTGTCGTGTGTTAGACTCTCAGCTTTCAAGTAAGTGGGACATATCTTTCATAATTTTAGGCAACTGGATTTTTGGGAAGCAAAATGTTAAACCTGTATTTGTGCACATATTTAACATATAATATATAATCTTTCTAATTTTTCTGTATTAGAAGAATCCCCTCCTTTTTACTCTGTATTATCATTGACCCATTTGGGAAGCCTTTTTCCAGTGGATTTTTACTCCCTCCAGCCAATGACATTAATATGCTCGACCGCCCACCTCTTTCCACACCACCAGCAGCATAACTCCATTTGGAAACAGACGATGATGGGGGCGGACATATTTTGCTTTCCAAATTCCATAGGTTTCGTTAAACATTCATCTCTTCTGATTTAAAGTTCTCTTGATCCTGGCCTGTTGAAGCCTTGTCAATGTCTTTCTCAGTCTGTGATCATGTTGTTTGTCGGCCTGTCTAGATGCCACGTAACACCTCCTTCGCCCATCTGAGAGTGTTGACATCTGCCTTTGAAAGTGCTCAGGTCTCGATGATTTTCCAAAAGGGAGAACATTAAGGCGGTACCTGCCAAATGGGGTCAGGAAAGCAGCGAGCGCTGAGCTTTCTGGGACCGGTAGCGGCTGCCAAAAAAACCTGACCTGGCACCCAACACCTTTGATCCTTTCAGCTGCGCCAACAACTGTTCTGCTGAGTAATGTTCCAGACACGCAGTCTAATTTCACTTTATTGCATCTGCAGATATTTTGTTGTAGCTTTAGGGCACTGGCACCACGCTTACAAAACGTTCTCTCTCTTTTTTTTCTTTAGCCTTCACTTTCCTTCGACTCGTCCTTTAGATTTTCTCTAAGTGGGATTCTTCTCGAAGCAGCTTCTTCTGCTACTTTGTTGAAGTAGCAGTACTTCTTCAATACTTCATCATTTTTATGGCCCTTGATTATGATTATATTTGATTAAAACTATGTTATACCGTGTTACCAATCATTCATTAACTATGTATACACCAGTTTTTTTTTATAATAATCACTTATAGGGGGTTAAAGGAACACTGATCCTGATTGCCCTCCATTTACCCCCCAGATGTTTTCTTTTTATCAGACTCAAAAGCTTCTTCATCAAACGGATTCTCAGCTCAAGCACATAGATTTTCCTAAGTCTGCCACAAGCATTTTGATATACTCGAGTTCTCAATTACCTGTCAGAAATGGGTTGATTGCCTCCTAATACCTCGTCTTGTTTGTTTTTCTGTCTCACTCCACAGTAATTGTTCTGATGCTATTTCTCAGATCACCTGCAGCTTCTCAGATAAAGCAGAATCTCTGATCCACACCACAATTTCATCTCTTGTTAATTCCTCCTAGAATGGAGCCTTTCAGAGTACTTACAGCTTTCATTAGTTTCTCCCTTTGAAATATTACTCTGAGCCTACAGACTAAACGCCCTTAATTTTACCTTGTTATAGCAGCTGTTTAACCTCAGATAACTGCCGAGCCTCTACTCCACTGTCCATTAGTGCATTTACTTTAAATGTATCCCTGTTGAGGCTGAGCCCTGAAGCAACAAACAACATCTTTTAAACCCTTTTGATCCTTTATTGAACCTGTACAGCTCAACTTCAGAGCAGTTAACATTTCCGGGGGATGAAAGTGGAAAGGAGAAGCGGCTGGAGCACCCTCAGCTTTGTTTCAAACTTTTGAGGGGATGACTTTTGGGATATGTGATGCTGTGATGGCACAAAAAAGGAAAATAATTCAATTTAGCAAACAAATTGACTCAGAGACAGCGTGATATTACAGCAGGTTTTCGGCAGGCGTTCAATAAATGCGGCAGTTCTATAAAGTCTAAATGTACGTTTCTAACAATTGAGGCGTCAAAGTGATGGGATTCTGTTCAATATTCATATCCTGCACTGTAACTACAGACATTAATCCTTTTCTCACATTGGGGCACAGCGGTGGGAATGAGGTGACTCCCTGATGGGAATGGATCATTGTCTCTGGGGGGGAAATGAAATATAAGGAAGAGAGATGTGGAGGCACTGTGACTTTGACATGTCAGTGCTGCTTGTAAAAATATACCAGCTGAAGTTCTAGGAGCTCTCAGGTCTGTGTAGCTCCCCGAGTTTGATATTATGAAAAAAAAAAACATAAACAATGTTATTTTTACCCAATCAAATTGCATTTGTCCTGTCAAACATGTCACATAAAGTAGGTCAAGTTATGATCATTCAGATTGTAGTTATATCAGTACATGTGTGATTTTAAAACTGAATGCTAAAATATATAAACAGTGGTGTCACCAAATCCACCAGATCAAATTAGAGGTGAAGAAAGTGGAGCTAAGAGACAGATATTTGTCTCAGGAGTTGGTGGAGACCAAAAAAGGGGAGTGAATATTGGACTTACATTCACTGTCAATAAACAAGACTCTGTGTTCACCGGATGTACAAACAGGCAGCTGTTTGCAAACACATTCGCCAGATTGCAGGTCAGGCATTCGCCACAGACTTTCTTTTTGAAAGACCACTAGGGGGAAATGTGCACATGACCGAGTCGACCAGTCCCAGTCCAGTATCAGTGGTCACATCCCCGAGCTGCGTCGCACTGATTCAGTTGATGCTGCATTTCATATCAACAGTTGCTCTTTGACAGTTGCCTTGGCGTCATAAAATTACCATCAAACTTGACAACCACGTTATATTACCACAAACACACCGTTCAGCTTCCTGTTCTTGCATTACAAAATATTGTTGACATGTTTGTTTTGTTTCTTGTGTATTATAATGCTAATATAATGTTGGTTTACACCTTGTACAATGTGCTGTGGCAGAGCTGTGTTTCAATATTCCAATAAAGCCTCTTTTGATTTGAATATGTTAGAGAACCGCGATGTGGTTCTTTGTGTAATTAAACCTAATTAAAACCGCCCAGAAGAAACAACTTCCAAACCTACAGTAAAGGATTATGGGTATTAATGAGCGGCTGTTGTCATCTGATAGTCAGCAGTTACTCATGCATGTAAAGCTGAGCACGACAAAGTGAAATCCAGACTAATGCTCAGATTTCACTCAATAGCTAATCCTTAATGTCCTCTCAGCTGGCAGTGTGAACACCAGAGCGGGGCAATTACAGAAATGTAAAATATGTAATTTTTTTGTTCATCGCCACTCTCTTTAATTTCTAAATTGTCTCTAAATTTGCCAATAACAAGCTGTTTTTGAGTGACAGGAACCGAATCCAAGAAATGCATCAAATTAAACTCTCCCACTCGGGCTCAGATCAGAGAAAATGAGCCTCACTGTACCTGCGACTGCAAACTGATCGCACAGCCACGCTCAGTCACTCTGGATAAGCGCTTTCTGCTAAACCAAACCAAGTCAGCTGAAAGAAAAGCTAGAGACAGAAAGAGTGACGGACAAAGGCAGTGACAGACAGACACTGAGAATAAAGCTGAAGAAAAGGCAGCAGAGAGAGAGAAAGAGAGGGGGGGGGGGGAAGCGAAGGAAGAGAGAGACGGAGCGACAGGGCAAAGAAGATATGAAAGAATGGCCAGTGGGAATGAACGAGAGCTGTGTGGATGTTTTCGGGAGCTGTTTAAGAATTAATCCAACAGTGAGCGGGAAAAAAAAAAGAGCACAAATACATCACACCCAGCCGCAGAGCTCCCTGTGCTGAGGCGGCTGAAAGGGAATATTATAAAGATGCAAATGTGGCCCATTTACTGAGGGGCGAAAGCTCGGATTGAAATTTTGGATGGGTGTGTTCGGTGTGTACATACGCATAAAATCAGAGACAAGGACGGGGAGGCAGACGCTCAAGCCTTTGCACACACCACCGATTACATGAATAAAACACACTCTTTGTACTTCTATACTTGTGGGCACCGCCGGCCTTACATTATACATAATTTTGAAACATGGCCATTATTCCTATTGGTTGTGATAACATTTTTTCAGAGTAATTTCAGAGATCTGGAAACACACCGAAATCACTATGACAAAGTTTGATGAGTCAGTCAGGCGACGAGGAGGACAAACAAACCACTTCATGGGAGGTAGAACTGAAAATGAGCGCACCTGAAATCGGTAATCCGGTAATCCCTCGGTAATCTCTCATTGCACAGGAGAACTGCATGTGCACAAATATGTAGGTCAAAGCTGAAGCAGGGTTGAACCAAGATGTCAGTTTGCAAACTGTGATGGATATCAACACACCTCAGTTTTCTCTGCCAAATAAGTGTGTCTAACTTGTTGGTTTGTTAACAACCTGTCTGATCATCTGACTGCTCGTGTTTCTTGAGTATGACATGACACACATTGTTATTAAATTAAGGACTAAACTATGATAATAAGACACATTATCATTTAAAGACCTGAGGGGCCAATATATACAATATCATATTGTATTATATCATATTATATCTTAACAAGTTAAGCCCAAAAAACATATTAGAACAACGAACACCTTGTTGGTTGACTGAAGGTCTGTGGCTTGTTATGTTTGACTAGACGAGATCACTAGGCTAATATTAGTGTGTGTTTGTAAAGGTAAAAGAAAAAAGCATGTTATTTATATAGTGATCAAGCTTCAAATGGTTCATGCGTTGACTATTAAAAAAGCAGTTCTGACAACAGCATTTTAATGTGCAGTGGTTAAAAATAGTTTCTAGCATACACACACCTGCGTTGGTCTCGGCATGGTCTGATTAAATGATGAATCATTCAACAAAAATACGCCCCTTTTGCAACAAGACAAAAATATCTGTTGAGAATTTTATCAATCGGTAACTTTGGAATTATACAGAAGTGCTTTCAAGTTTTTAGGTGCTTAAACTCAAGTCTTAAACTTCAGAAAGAAGTGAGGACTGAGCTTTACAAACTCTCTAGCTTGCAGACTTCTGATTCGGTCAGTGTTGTAAAAAGGTTTTGCTGTTTCCACGGTTAGACAAACAGTAGACTAATCACAGTCGGTGTAGGTGTAACTGAGTGTGGTAACATCTACTTTCTACATATTTGAAGACAAACACACTCATCCCTAAGTCAGCCCGCTGTGAATAGATCACCCCTCCAACACTTAGAGGCTCGAGGCATCAGCAACACAACACCAAACCCTGAAGGAATCCAAACATTAAAACAGTCACAGAAGTACTAAAGTGCTGTGGGGAACAAAACATTTCCCCACAGGAGAATTTCTTCATGAAGGCTCCCCACATTTTCCCAGACGAGCACTTAATTTCCCTGAACCTTCAGGGTGCCGTCTTCATTCAAGGGTTTGAGTCAAATAGTGAGATTTCAGCTGTGCTGCTAAATGAGAGAGGGGGATTGGAAAACAAGTCGCCTTCTCTGCTTCTCAGCATTGTGTTGCTGTCCTTTGTATGCACTGATTGCTAAGCAACTATGAAATTACAGGAATCAAAAATGCCAGCTTATTCCACTGCGGTAATTATTTTAGCTTTTTAGTGTTGCTGTCTCACAGTGGCTGCTTAATGCCTCCATTATAATTATAATTAGTGTGAGAGGGCGTCCCGGCACCAGAAGGTCACAAGTTTGATTCCAGGAAGAGCCAACGTGTTCGTCGCCATTAAGTGTCCTGAAGCTAAAACACTGTATTAAACTTACTCTAATTAGAAGATCACCTTGCAGATTATTAACCTTTTCTCTAATTATTTGTCCAAGCTTGAAATACCTGAATATGTTAATACTCTTGCTGGAAGTTTTGGCATTTATCTATATATGTTTAATGAAGAAGTGATAGGAGACTCGTGTGTTACTGCGTTGCTGAATAAATCATGGTCTAAATGTGTTTTGCTGACATGTAAAGAACATTTTGTTTTCATTACAAAACATTTCTTTTCACGTTTCTTTTCATTAAACACCCGTGTTACAGTATGTCTGGTAAGTCAACCAAAGTAAGAAATACTCTTGATTCCTAGTAGCAATACCTCTGGTTTGACTGTGCATTCAACAAACACTGTGACACCGTTAACATACCAAGCCTTACACTCCTGTGGTGAGGCTCATTGCTGCCAGGTGAGGAAAACAAAAAAAAAGAAACATCTGGAGACACTATAAGAAGCAGTCGTAGCACACGTTTGTCTTCAGCTCTCCACTTGACAACAGGTAGGAGAGACAAGGCAACTTGGCTTTCTAGATTGGGAGAAAATTGGAAGAAATGGCAAAAATAAAGAAAAGCAATAGGCCTAATTTACATTACATTACAAAACTGTATCCCTTCTAAACAAATAACTAAAAGTGTGTTCAGTGCTACAGTACAAGTGCGTGGACACGGAGGCGGAAGTTTAAAGTAATTTTTTAGGGAAAGATACGTCACTGCTCCTCACACTTGTACAGTTTTATAACAGTTCATTCATGATTAGTGAGTCTGAACCTCAGGCTCACTGTGAGGAGTTCAGCACCACGGACAGCTCCCTCAGCTGTCTAAAACCATTTCTACAAAGAAAAGCTCTAAACCCTCGTGTTGTGTTCGTTTCTTCTTTCCTATTGTGGTGTTTCCGGCCAAAATTGTCTGGTCTATTTTAACTGAAACGCAAACAAAAAGCATAAATTATCAGCTGATGATGAGTGACATCTTTTAACCAACTTCATTCCTAGTCATTATTTCACATTGTACACTTGTTATTGGAATTTATGGTGTATAAACCTCAGTTATCTGAAATAATATGTCTAATTTTTTGAGCTAAAGTGGTACAATTATCACATTATTTTGATTATAGTTCAAACCAGAGAAAGGCTTATCACAGCCTGGTGTGTATTTAGCCAGGATATTGTTTCAGCTGTTTTTTTGGGGGGGGGTGTGTACGGGGAAGCTTTCCATCTGCTGGTTGAACATAATATAGTCTCACATATTCATTTCCTATAGCCCATCATACATTTTTGAGCACCACTTTTTTTATTACCACAGATGGGTAAAGTTTGAGTAAAACCATTAAAAATCAATGAAAGATTTTATATGTTCAAATGCCTAATGTGGAGGAATACATGAAGCCTTCGGTCAGTCAGATGAAATACATCATATCTATGACAGAATAAAGTTTTTTTTCTTCTCTGACTTAGTCAAAAAAGTATAGATTCATCGTGATGGTAATTGTGGAGGCTGGGGTTTTAAGTGAGTCTGTACTGGATTGTGTTAAACTTTGCATTTTCTCCCATATATACAGATGCAAACCTTTAATCAAACTTGGCCGTCTGAAAGGAATCAACCACATAATGATAATACAACATGATAAAAGTCATACCCTTCCTCTTGTGTATATATATATATCCTTCCTTATCCTTGGCAGTTAATCTAATTGTTCTTCACTGCCGTCCCTACTTTGTCAGTCACAAAAAAACTGACAGAGACAAGGTCCTTTAATGTGAGAGGTACAGAGATCTTAATTAGGCCTTTGACAGTCGAGGAGCGTGCGGCAGACTTCAGCTGTCATCCAAACTCTGCTCCGGTGTCACTAAGATTGATTCTGATGGTATAATTAATTTTTGAACCAGGTTACTCAGAAGACATTTTAAATTATGGCTTCACTCCTCAGAGATGGAGTGTGGGTCTGCTTTCCTGCCTCGGCTTTGCTAAGAATTTAGACTGAACTTTCACTTCAGATCCAAGTTTGTGTATTGAATTATTATAGCAGTTTCTTCAGCATTGTTTTTTTATTAGATTTTACTGACATTTTATAGAATTAGTGATGCAGAATTCCAGCTCCAGGAGTTATTTTTGAATAAAAGATGTTTTTAGATGGAGGGTAGAACCTACAGTATTGCGAAGAAGTGGAATTAAAATGATACACGTTTTTATATTTTACATTTGTTTCTGAGAGGTACTCAGCAAATCACATGTCACAGACTCACTAGAACGTGCTGGAAGAATCTGAGTTATGTACTTCAGGATTTGGATGGATTTGAACGTGTCTGTGTCCCAAAGGGGCTCTGGTTTTGTGTTTCAGGTCGCTGCTGTGGCAGGAAATTGAGCTGTGGAGTCCAGAACCGACACACGCTGATTCTAATTGAATGCAGGTAGGAATGTAAATGAGTCTTACCAGAACATTTAATTATGTTTAATTTTGATACACAATGTGCTTTTTGGGTGCATGGCTATATTTCAAAATAAAAGCACGTATTATTTACACATTTATTCATCTACAGTATACAGTATGTTTAATGTTATAAAGTAAATTCAACATTTTGGCTGTATTTGTGACTTACCACCTGCCCCTCTTCAACTTTCTTACTTGGTGATTCAAGTCAGGGCTTGTCTCTGTTCATTGATCCATTATCATCATGCTCTATTGTGATTGGTTCAGCTTTAAAAGATATGATATTAGAAATGTGAAGTTAATGATTCATCACCACACTCTCCTATTTATATTTCACTATGCCCATTATTTTGCTCATATATCAACTGAACATATATTATTGAAAACTGCAAGTGGCACAGCGCAGGTCACAATGACCGTGTGTGTCACACATTATAATGGGAACACTAATTTCTTCCATCACTATGTGACTATGTTGTATGACAGTAACAAAAACTGGACACCTGTTACCTAAAAGGTTCGGTAACAAATTTAGCCAATAACAAAATCTTCCAGGATTGTTTAAGGTTTTGGCCTTTTTTAAACATAAAATATACAGGAAATTGAAAACGTAACTCACAGTACAAATCACACGGTCATTAGGGAAAATGTGAGCGTAATGTTAATGTATCTGCTCTTTGACCTCTACTGCTACTCTTCCACTGCACTGCTCCAATATCAAACTAAAGCCTGTGTCGACCGACAATCTTCTTAGGATTCGCTTGTCCAAAAGACCAGGGATGTTGCACAAACAGGTTGCAGCGAACACGGAGCCTTAATGAAAGTTGTTTCCAGGCTGTCCTTCAGGAGCAAACAACGGAGGATGCATCTATTATTTACAGAACACAGCAGCTCAGTGTCCCTCCCAACTCTCTGTCTGAATACTGGAGAAAAACCAAAGGGCAGCGGACAGAACATTTTCTTCCTAAAACAATAAAAAACACTGCACGTCCTGCAGTAGCTCGCTGACCCACTGGGCAAATATCACAAATGAATAATACACACAGGAGGGATGCGGTACATAAGGAGGAAGTAGAAAACAAGGAAACACAAAAATCTGGAGAAGATAAACACTGTGTAAAAGTAATGTGAAGCTTTGATGCATTTCATTTTATCATCTGACAGCTCTTTACAAGCTCTGACTTGCAGGAAAATGTGTGTAAAGAATTTTAATGTAAAAAAAGAAATACGTGAAAACTTACTTGAATTTGACATACAAGGATACAAGGTTAATTTATATGGTTGTACAACAAGATGCAGTTTATTGTCCCATTTTGATACAAAGTGATCGTTAATGGAGGAGTGTGGAGGATGAGTTGAGTCTCAGAGCCTGAGGAGAGAAGCTGCTCTGTAGTCTGGTGGTACAACAGCGGATACTTCTGTATCTCCTGCCAGACAGCAGCAGGGTGAACAGGCTGTTGTTGGGGTGGGGTTGTTCTTTTAATATCCTTTGGGCTCTGCGCAGGCACCTCACCTCATTGATATCACTGACGCTCGGTATATGGGGACCAATGATGTCGTTTAATCACCCGCTGCAGAGCCCTCCTGTCCTGGTCCATTTGTGATGTTTCCAGTCGGAATTGCTCCTCTGTAAAAGAACCTGGTGTGGGAAGTTTTCTTTCTAAAGTTTCCTTAATAAAGCAAATATTTCTGTGTTTTCTTAACCAGGGTTGAGATGTATTGAATCTTATATGAATTCTCATCATTGTTCGTAATCTGACCGATGATGGTGGTGTCGTCCACCACAGTGTTCTCTCCACGTCGGGGTTTGCAGTCGTGGGTGCACAGAGTGAACAGGAGGGGGCTCAGCACACAGCCCTGGGGGGCTCCGGTGTTCTACGCTAGAGTGGACGAGGTGTGACCGGCAATTTGAACGGTCTGTAGTATGTTTGTGAAGAAGTCCAATATCCAGTTGCAGAGTGTAGCACTCGAGCCCAGAGCGCCAAGATTCTCAATCAGTTCCTTGGGGAAGATCGTATTAAACACTGAGCTGAAATCATCAAACAACATTCTGATGTAGGTGTTATTATCAAGATGTGTGAAGACTTGAAGAAGAGGAAGGTCTTGGGGTTGGCATCCTCTGTGGATCTGTTGGTTCTGAAGCAAACTGTTGAGGGTCTAGGCTGGCCGGGATGTTGTTCTCGATTGTGCTGGAGAACCAGTTTCTGTAAGAGTCTCTTTATATATACTTTTAATCAGTACAGATTAATCCTCATTTGGTACTCTAGTGTGTATGTGGGGCAGCAGGACGCTGTATGTGGAGCTGAGTCAAAATAAACTACAGTGTGTATGTGCTCATGATAATGAAGGAACATGCCACCCAGTGCCACAGTGCAGCTCACTGATGAGTTTTTAATAGTTTTGGGACAAAAATTGAGCTCTATGGCACAGAGGAAGAAGATATATCAGACTGTGGATACACACACAATACTTGTTGTTTTAAAAAGACATTTAAAGTATGTCACCAGGCAGCAGTGGACATGGTGTCCGTGTCCTCACACCGTTATGGAGACGTGAAACATTAATGTGACGACCCCCTGAGACGTGACCGAGCCGTGTTGTGGTCATGTCACAGCCGTGTTGGTCCTGAGTTGTTTTTGTGTTACTCTCATGTTGTGTTGCGTCTGCCTCTCACTCTGTCTCTCTCTGTGGCGCTCGCACACACACACACACACACACACACACACACACACACACAGCCCTACACAACAGTCGGCATTAAGAAAGACTTCTGCTCTGTCTGCTATTTTTGGCCATAATTAATTCATAAAGGATGGTGTGTTTTATGTCTCTTAGCGATAGCAGCCAGTCATGTGACCAGACAGCTCAGGCAGGAAGTGTCGGGTGCAAAGACGCTGGACAGCTGGCCGCTCTGCAGGGTGTGTGTGTGTGTGTGTGTGCATTTGTAGCATTCATGTATTTGTATGTAACTCCTTTTGTATGTTTCTGTGCAGGAATTTCAATATATCCACATTTGCATTCATGCATGTGAGTGCGCGTGTGTGTATTTCAAAGAGACGGGCCACTGGGGACGTAAATAAGCTCAGGCAACACATGTGGTGATTACGTAAGAGCAGAGAGTGATGTTGCAAGAGAAGGAGGGAGAATGATGAATGGAGGGAGGAGAGGGGCAGAGAAGAGGGTGGAGAAAAGATGAAGCTGGCTGGAGACACTATAAAAAATGTAATTTCAGGACTGCAATATGCACATATTGTAGAAGGTTTCATCAGTATACTTCTCCTGCTCTGCTGCATGTTCATTTGTGGGACTGATTTATAAAAGAAAAAAACAACAGCAAGAGGATGTTCACACATAAAAACATGCCTGGTGAAGATCTAACACATATATCAAAATGACAAACATTGTTTTACCCAGAAACTGGAGTTGTTTAAAATAGGATTTGATTTATTTATGGATCTACAAAACTTGCTAATTGAAGGGATAACATGTCAATGAGAGAAAATTTACAACAAAGTCCCAAGATGTGAAAACGCATCAC
Source organism: Lateolabrax maculatus (assembly GCA_031216445.1). Classification (NCBI taxonomy): domain Eukaryota; kingdom Metazoa; phylum Chordata; class Actinopteri; order Acropomatiformes; family Lateolabracidae; genus Lateolabrax; species Lateolabrax maculatus. The sequence goes on from CM062209.1 coordinate 1,927,765, forward strand.
ATGAATTTAGTTACCCTTTTGAGATAACTTACGATGCTTCTTTAGAATTTGTAATAGATTATCATTGTATTGTCTACGGTGGTAAACTCCACTCACCTCGAGTCTCCTATTTCCATCATGTTGGCTGTCAGTCTCTCTGTACAGTCTCTGAATGTCCAGATTGTCATGACATTTGACGTTAATATTCATGTTCCCCTGAGGACTAACACTTTTAGTGACCTCCTGACCTTCAGTCTGGCATCACCATCAACACATTCAACACATTTGTATTACAAGTTACAATGAAAATGAAAGCTTCTCGGACAGAGAGGCTTTAGACTTTTTTTCATTCTTGTTGTAAAGATCACTGCTTTTGTAGATTTTGTAATTGTCCTAAAACACGTGTAATGACCAGCTTTGATTCAAAACAGTATTATGACTCTGAGAGTGGGTATTCTCACTGTTGGCAAACAAAGAAAAAAGGCTCTTGTACATTTGAATATCAGAGGTAAACTCCCTCATTCAGACTTGCTATTTTTTACAGCGCCTAAAATTAGAACCAGGAAGCTCTGAAATGGTAATTCAATATGTGTATCACACTACTGCAGACTTCACACTCATGTAAAGTAGAGCATCATCTTGGTTATGTAACCACGTCTGTCTGTCTGTCCATCAGTCACTAAAACAACAAATGAAATAATTAGCAGACGTGGGCAGAGAGAGTGGAGGCACATCCTGCCAAGAAATGTTGACTGAGCACCGTGCTCTTTTTCAGCAACAGTTCATGCGGTTTAGACACATTCACACCTCACAGCTGCTGAGTATAAGCAGTCATAAAGTGTGAAGGGTGTGAGCTGGTGTGTTACAGTGCGGTTTACTGATAATCTAGCTTTTTAGAGGCAACTTGTCTTTCTCTTTGGGGGATTAGTTGCTTTGTTCAAAGTAACATTGACGGTACTTTTCTGTTTCCTCATCCAGATATTTCCAGACAGTCAAACTTCTGATGGCGGGACATCCGAATGATTATAGCTCAAGAGGTAAATAATAACTTAATCCAACATAAAACTCATCATCTTGAGGTTGAAATCATCACTCTGATCATTTTACAGAATTTGAACATATTTTAGGAGTTCTTTTAAGTGTTGCTTTGTTTTTAAACTCGTACCCACCGACTCTCTCATCTACCTATTCTTTCCCACATTTCTCAGAGTGCCTTTTGACAACCTCTGAAGGAGGCGTGTGAACCACCATACACTGTGGTATTTTATGTGGTGTTTTAGTTTGTAACATCAACAGCAGAAGACAGCATGTAAAAACCAGAAGTGCAAGTGTTAAACCCCTCAGACAGGAACATACATGTATCTTCAATCAACTGTCCACTGCATTAAAAAAAAGCACAGAAGTCACACAGCTAGTCAATATCTACAGAATAGTGCCATGTTTCATCTGGACCATTGGAGTTGAATCCCTTCAGGTAAGTCATTTTTTTTTCTAAATTTCTTTTGATTCCAGGGGAAATAACCTATTTCTAAAGGTGCCACATAATTTTATTTTTTATTTTAATTTAACCCAAGATCACAAAGACCCAAGACAGTGGGTAAATTGGCTGTACGGGGTTAAGATATTTCAGTTTTTATTTTATTGGGTTACTTGTTTTTGTTTGACTGAAATTTATGAGTTTGTAACTATGGAAAAAAAAGAAATATATTAAAAAAAACCCTCTTTCTGCTCCTGTTTGGCTGTCTTGTATATTTATGCAGAAAAGGGAAAAAGGGAAGATGATTACACACAGACACTGACAGAATGTCGGGAGGATTTTCACTCAACTGGTTGACACCAGATGGTTTATAGCAACCAGAGATGCAGAAACGAGGCTCGGATACACGTAAGCAACAGGCAGTGGCAAGAAAGAGGGGATTTTAAATCAAAGAAAGAAAAGGTGAATGGTGTTGGGCTAGTCTTGCCTCTGCAAAAGAGAAAAAACATAGATGGCAGTCCTCTAAATAAGAGACGGTCCTCAAAAGAAAAATGTCAGCATGGTCACATTGGGACCTGTCGCGGTTGTGCGACTTGTGACTCTCAGGAGCAGAGGGAAAAGTAGTATGGTGTTATATCACCACAGTGACTATTTGGGAAGAGGTTGGGTGATGATCCGACGTACAAAGCCTGTGACTTTCATAACAGAGACTATTTTTCTGGTCCTATCTCCCTCCAACGCACAACATTGGTTTCTCTTTAAACATGACCGATATCTGTCACAGATCTTAACCTAAACTTTATACACCTCGACCATCGAGAACACGGACAAGAAAACACTCATATGAGCCAGTTTTGGAATAGTCGCATGGGTAGTTTGGGAAGGAACTGACAAACAACCATTAGTGTCATTTAAGTTAGAGGACCTGTAAAAGAAATTTTTCATGAAAAGGAGCTGAACAAGAGCGATGAAGTGTGAGTGTGCAGTTCTAACCTGCACTTGTCAGGAAATAGATTCTTTTGAGTAACTGTGTTTTTCAAGAACATGATGGTAATAAAATAATGACACATAACATAATGGCAGCTGGCTTGATTTTTTGTCATTTCCTACCATGCCCCTGTAGGACAATGACAAGGAAGATTCGGTTTATATGCTACTAATCGTGTTTGACTCGAATATTGTGGAGGGAACATAATTGCTGTGTGAATTATATGAACTGGCAACATGTTTTCCAGTCCAGAAAGTGCCAAGTGTCATAGGGGGTGGCCAGGGGCGGTGGGCATACAAAGTACATTTTGACCTTGGGGTCCTGCATCTCCCATGTGGTTCGGTTTAGGATAAAAAATCACAGTGGTTGAGGTTGAGCAGCTACTCTGTCAGAAATAATTGGTACTGCAATTTGAGCAGTTTTTCACACAACAGCAGTACACAATAAAAGGAGTTTGTCACCTTACTGAGGAGTTGGAGGTGTGCAGCCTGTTGCCTGCAGCTCTTCATCCAACATCCCACCGTGGCTGTTCTGTAACTGATCCGATGTAAAAATGACCGTTTTGCATTTTTGATGAATTACCGCTGTCAGTGCTAACTGCAGTAACAAAGTGGCTGCTTCAAAATAAAAGCCACCCCATGTTTCGCCAGTGAACGCTTTTAATGGGAAGCAGAAGCAGTAGGATTTTCTGTTTGCAGGTAACTTAATTCAGCTCTGATTCGTCTGTCGGTGGGCGAGCAGTGAGGCTTGAGACATTCTTTATTTGCAACCACTGGATATGGTAGGAAAACAAATAAAATCTGCTGACAGTCTGTTTGATTGACAGGTGTCTTTTTATTTTTATTTTATTGAACCTTTATTTAACCAGGAAGGCCCCTGAGATTGGATTGGAACAGACAGGGAATACAAACACCAAACACACGAGGAAGAGACTAAACCCAGCTCAAATAAGGCAGCCGGATACATGGATTTTTAACATGGCTTCCAATTTTCAAAAAGTCCAGGGAGCAAAGTATGGCAAAGTATGACAGCTGATTAATGGCTCAGCTCAGAGAGGGGGCGACTGAGTAAGCCACTGTTCCAATGTTATTTAATAAGATAGGAGCTCAAATCGAACCTGGGAAGACGCCCGAAGAAATCTCTAAAAAGTCTGATTTAAGCCCATCTGTAAAAACATGTGTGCACTCTGTAAGATAATTCCTGAACCCTTTATAGCTGAGTCCCCTGTTCCAATATCACTCAGTCTATTTAGCAATAGCCCATACAGAGTCAGATGCTTCTCATGGATCAGCAAATAAAGCAGCCCAGTGTCATTTAATACTCTACCAGCATAGTTGCTATAACAGTGCTGTGCCCTGCTTTAAAACCTATACCTACCTAATAACCTTGGTGCACTGTGGGAGAAGTTTTGAATTGTGCCTTTAAATGAGGTCACTGATGTGCACTAACAACATCAGACTAATACTAATGTAACGCTGATATGTAATGAATGTATTAGCCTACTCAGGTAATTGCAGGTAATGCTGATGGCATCCAGGAGAGTCTTTTGTCTTTTTGCACTGAGAACAAGTAAACAGAGTTCAGACACAGAAAACAAGATTTAAACTGCTGTGGTTTTGTATATTTCCTGTTTTGTTTTGTTTGATTTGATCTGATGAATTGCAAACAAACTCAAGCTGTGACATCATTAATCATGGATGAGCGATGCAGATACAGACAAGCATGCATTTCATAACACGTTCTTTCATAAAAAAATGAAAAGCCATTCATTTCCCAGAGAGAGAGAGAGAAAGAGAGCTTGCTGAAGGAGAGAGTGATATATGTATAAATATATATATATATATATATATACACACATACATATAGAAAGAAACAGCTTGTTGGGAGTGAGTGGAAAGGTGAGAGAAGAAGTGGGGAAGAAGGAGAGATGGACATAGATAGGAAAAGAGGAGGAGAAATGCAACTATTGTTTTGGTATTTGTCCAAAAAGGAGATTTTGGTTGTGCTTTTATGTTCTAGAAATAGGATCCTCTTCAAGGGCAAGACAAGTTCAGTGAGATATATATGGGCAAAGAATCCAGAGCTCACAATTAAACACCCGAGCGAATCCTACAGTTTATTAGTTATACTAGGTGGACAGAAGTGTGTGGATGTTAGGGGATAAGGCCTGGCGCTCCAGTTCATCCCAGAGGTTTTGGATAGGGTTGACGGGGTTGAGGTCAGGGGCTCTATGGGGGCGTTGTCCTGTTGAAACAGGAAAGGACCTTCCTCAAACTGCTGCCACAAGTTGGATTTAAACTTGACACCAGGGGTTAACGCAGCAGTCCCACTGTAGATGTACTGTATGTGAATGGACTGCATTGTGCTTTATAATTACTTTGATTTAATTATATTTCCCACAGTAATTATGTTGACATGCTCTCGTCTGCTTTGTAATGCACAGAGATTTTGGGACCAATCATGGTCCAGTACATGTGTAAGTGTGATGTGGAAACTTGAATCTCGTGTCTAATGTTAAAACTTTGAAATAACGATATTTCTCGATTTTTCAATGATGGAGAAGGAGAAGAGAAACATATCTCCAGCCCAAGTCAGAGCTTTTACAGTTTCCATGTTGTCCCTCCATTGTTACGTTCTATCCCACAGGACGTGCGTAGGCTTTGTAGCTGTACCCTGTAAGTCCTTGACACAGAACTATAAATCCACCTTCGCCGTGTGGCGGCTTTGTCTCACAATCTTTGAATTCTTTCTGAAACAGGCAATCAACTAATCACGTCCACTTTACGCAGTAATTGGGGTTTGTTATTCTCTTTCAGGCTCTATTTTTTTTCCTTCTGGAGTGCAGCAACATGAATATCTTGGAGGAGAAACTGCCTGAAAGTGCGCACTATTATCCTCATTTATTACCAATTGATTTGCAACGAGAATACAATGGCACAGACGAGACACAGAGTTCTTGGAGGGGGGGGTGGGAGAGGCAGTGTCTGAAGCCAGGGGGAGGCCATGACGGCAGGCCACACGCTTTTGCCTTTAGAGGTGCTCGGATAACACGTTGTGTGACCTAGTTCATTTCATGCATACTAAACTCTTTAGATTTCTCGTATTAAAAACGAAGAGGTCCAGCCCAAACGATGAGAAATAACCCAAGAACAAAAGTAAACTAAAGTATAAGGACAGGCATGTTGGGTCATATAGTTTATACTTGGTCAAAGCATCCAGAGCCCAGAATCCTGCACTCCACAAACTTTACTTTTCATTACATCTCATCTCATCAGCTCTCATCAGCACTGTGATATTTTAGTCTGATGTGTTCACATATCTTAGTGGGACTCAATGTGAGTGAGATACATATTTTGAATATTGCCACTAATGAGCAACTGAGAGGTGCACAAAAGAAAACATGAAACATAATGACGATAGTCATTAAAAGCTCCTTCTCGTCCTCCTCATGAATCTTTTTGCAGAAGCGTTCATGCAGCAGAAAGGCAGGTAATCATGCATGATTTGTTTGGAGGTATTTTAGGGTCTGTTCATATGTAAATGAGGATTTTAGAAAAGGAAGGTGAAACTATTATGGCCACAGCGGGGCCCAGAATATTATTTATGGCCGTGTTGAAAGGTAGAATGGAGCTGCAGTACTCAGCCAGGAGGTCAGTCCAGGATGATTTTCATTCTGAATTGATTTATAAAACACAAACGAGCATCAGAAACTCGCTATTGGAAAGGAGCTGTCAAGACAATCACCACCACCGACCATATGCAGATGCCACATATCTCCAGCTACTTCCTATGTTAAGCAAAAACTAAATGTCTAGAGTTTCTTTTCAACATTTCTTCCTTTCAAAGTTTGCCTTCAGTGTGTTCAGTTGTTTTTCCCCACAGATGCCTTTACAGAGTAGTCATTACTGTGACAGTAAAGACCAGTTGTTCCATAATATCTAAGCTGGAAATGAGACACTTGTTGTATGTGAAGACTTTCACAAAGGATATTTTTCTGTAGAGAATTTCTCGCTGCTCTTATTGCCTCATCATTTCTGCTGTCTTCCTTCTTGCAAATCTTCACTGTTAGTGTCCACAACACTTGATCAGCATTTCAAAACATGTGTGTGTCTGTGTGCGTTTCGGACCAAACATATTGAAATTTTGACTGAACGAAGCCAGTAACGCTCCTCATTGACTCATTGCCTCATCATTCATTATCAGCCTAAACCTCCCAACGGAGAGGAGCTCTTTCAACATCTCATCATTCTGCAGCACTTTGCATGAAGAGGGAGAGAAAACACTATGAAAGGATTTGTGCCTTTTAATTGGAAATTTGGGGTTTCAAAGTACTTTGAAGATCCATGCTGCCTCCTCAGCAGTTTCTGGGCAGTAATATTCCTCCCGACCCTGACCAAAGGCATGTTTATTTAGGGATCGTCTACATGTCAAACTATTCATACTACTTCTGGCTGCCCCGAGGCAAAGGCCGGACGCTGCTTTTAGTGGATTTAAGATTCTTTTTTAAATCAAATATTTTGACTTCTGAATTACTTTCGGGTGACAGTGAGAGCTTTGCTGTCCTGCTTCCCCTGTGGTACAATACAATTTATCAGAGTGACGACTCTTTCCTGAGGCCCTCTGTTTTTTTTCTTTATTCCAGCCAATAATGGGATTAGCCTGACTGAATCCACCATATCATTCCTTTAACAGAGTCCTCTGTGCTCAGCGTAACACCAACTACTGCCATGACTGCTGCATATGATGAGGAAGAGGTGTGCAGGATGTAGAAATGAGTCACGGACGAAAAGAGTATTCACAAAAAGGAAAGAAAGGAGAGCAGCAATTTTACAGTGGCTTCCCGAATATGTGGAAAAAGACAAAATATAGCAACAGAGGCTGTAAAAGAAGAGATCGAAGAAAGAACAAAAAGTGGAAGAATGTGCGAACAAAAGTATGAGACGGAGACAGAGCAGGACAATGACGGCGACGAGAAATCAAACATTGTGAATAAAAAACAGGACGAGAGGTCTAAAGTCTGGTTTGTGTGAGTGAAAGAAAGCCATGCTGGGATACATAGCGAGCGACGCAGCTCGTGAATGAAAAAAGACAGAAAAATAGAGAAAAAAGGAAATAAAAGCAGGCGAACAGTGACAGCGGCAGAGAGACAGATGGTGGTGAATTAAAAAAAGAAAGAAAGAAGACTGAAGCGAGACTTTGTGAACGTGAGAGCAAGAGATCAAATTAGTAAATGAGTGAAAGATGAATGAGACAGAAGAAAACAGAAAATATGTGGATGAATGATGAAAACAAAGAACATGTGGAAAGGGATCAAGCTTTTAAATGGAGCATGTGAGGAAAAACGACGAGAGGCAAACTGTTTTGGACTGTGACATCCTCTGATGACTCCTGACATGGTTTATTTCGGGGTTCACAGGCTGTCAGCGTCCATACAGACTTACATACGATTCAAGTTTTCTGGGAAGAAAATTTAGTTAAAGTGTGTGTGTGTGTGTGTAATGTCTAAATGAGGTGGGCTGGCTGATCCTAGAAAGCAAAGCTTTTCATTTTTAACCACTTTAAAAAGGTTTAAAAAGGACCTTTCAATGCATCAAAAGTTAAACTCATGCATTATGCCTCTGCATGTACTGGGGATTTAATGGAGAGTATTCTATACTGTATGTAAAGTGGATGATAATATTTCATTATTCACAGTCTCTTATCCAATGGGGTAAGTCTCCCTACTTGCACTTTAGTACTCTACAGTGTGTGTGTGTGTGTGTGTGTGTGTGTGTGTGTGTGTGTGTGTGTGTGTGTGCGTGCGCGAGGTTGGGGGGGGGGTGTGTGTGTGAAAGAGGATATTAAATATATTAAAGTGGCTTCTAATGTGTTCACTGTATCTGTGTGGGCACCATTTTGAAAGAGCATTAATTGATTCTCTTTTTTTTTTGGCTGTTTGGGGACAGAATAACAGTCTACACAGACATATCATTACTTTTATGGCATACGTATTAACAAACAAGAGAAAAGCATTAGCAGTCATTTGGAATTGTGTTTGTGTCTTAATTTAGTGGCTCTTTAGCTGCGAGATGCTCCACTTTCTTCGTCGGTTACTTTTCTATCTGGAACTGGACGCTTACATGGAGTGTAAAGAAGGTTCATCAGTTCATCAGTTTGCTGAAAACAACTGTCTGCTGGTGGAGTAATTGATCCATTATTAATATAAATGTAGTCCATGTTTAGAGGAACACTCAACATTTTTTTTGTTTCATCTCAGCAAGTCCACCATCCTTAGATTTCAATAAGTTAGTTTCCAATTTCTTTTCTTGCCAGAAAATCTAAAGCATTTTCCCACCAGGCGACCTCCTGTAGCTATGCAAATAATAACTGTTGTCTCTAGAAAGTAAAGATGGAAGTCATGGGGTGTCTCCTACCAACAGTCAGTAATGATATTTCCTTAACCGTAACCACGTATATTTGGTTGCCTAAACTTGACTAAACCTACATTTCAAAATGCTCATGTGATGATGATCATGATGTCATTTGCATTTTCAAAGGTGATAATACGAACAGATCAGAAAATGCTCACACAGCAGAGGGTTGTTTCAGAAAGCATGATGATATTTGGTTATGTATGAGGATTTTAAACTTTTAAATATTTGAAAGCATGATGAGAGCATCAGGGTTGTATTCATCTCAGCCAATGAAAATCATTCCTGCCTCCAGCGCAGCCTTGTCGGGCGCGAACACGTGGCTCGGTGTGAGGGATCGGCAGGGGTGTCGCTGACAGAGAGCAGACGGGTCGATCTTTACCTCCACCGCTGATAAATGAAAGATTAATCAGCCCTTCCTCCCCCGCCGACGCGGGCTTAAGGACATAATCAGTGTGATGGCCGACCAGATGAAGACACAGTTTTTCTCTGCCGCCTCCTCACGCGCTGACTCACCATAATCAACATGTCTTTGACTCATCATATTAACATGGCTGGTTGGCTCACGTCATCGTAATAACACTAAAAGCCAATGATTCAGTGTTGAGTGACTTTGACAGCCCATCCACCAACCGCCGCATTTCCCTCTTCATCTTTCCCTCGTTCATTCATTTGTAGCCCTTCTCTCCCCCGTCCCTCCCCCTCCTCCCATAAACCATTTTCTCTCCCTTTTCTTTCACAATTTCTCTCTTCCTCTCTGCTTTCACTCTGCACCTCCTCCTCCGTCCTGCTTTCTCTGCCTCCCACTCTTCTTTCATCCTCTTTCTCTTCCAATCTCAATCTCTTCCTTTCTGTCTCTCCTTTCTTCGCTCTTTCTTCACTCCTCCTCCTCCTCCTCTCTCTCGAGCTCACCAGGCATGCAACACTACTCGCTTTTTGACTTCGGGTGGAAAACAAACTTTTCACATTGCAGCTCACAAAGCCAAACTTTGCCAGGGAAATAAAATGTAAAAACCACATAATCCACTTCTTCTTTTTTTGTGTAAAAGTAGGTGTGAAGTTCTCCTGGAGTTTCAACTTCTCCCCTGCTGTCCGCCGTGGTTTTTTTGAAGACCATAGAATTCGCTCGTTATGATATTTCTGAGCGGGAACGTGGGAAGAGCTGGATCGATAGCGGACGCTCATGTAAACGCTGCCCTGGGCGGCAAAGTAAATGAGTCAAACAACAAATTGCATCACTGCGGACATCAATCACAAGTGCGCTTTGATCGATAAAAACACCAAATCAATGCAACTTTCTGTCACAGTTACACACAAAGCTGAACTGTGCTTTTAGTGCATCTGCTGGCGGTTATGATGCTGTATGTTATTTCCATCCATTAAATTTTCCACTGTTCTGATGGGCGGCTGTGCCCTTGCATGTCCACATGTCCTTTGAGCAAGATACCAGGAGGTGAGAGAGACTGTCCGGTATGCAGAGGGTTGCTGGTTTGAACTCAGCAGTAGGTAAAATATTCTTTGCGATAACCCTGCAGCGCCACTGACTTTTTTCTTCTTTGTCTTTGTTGTTGTGGTCCTGCAGCACACAGTGCCTGTGTGCGGGACAAACACAAACTACTGACACAAAGTTGGAGGTTCACTTTTGCCTAAAATATCATTTCATGGCTCTCTGTTTTATCCAGATTGCCCTGGATTGGAACTGAGGAACCCAAACCATGAAAAACAGCCCCAGAACAAAGTCTGAGTTACCACGAATCCACCAATGTAATGAAATATCATTACCATACTAACTGATTCTTGATTCAAGTATCACATGTTGATTTTAAAGCCGTTTGACTGATGAATTAGTAATGATAGTGATAATTACTATACACTTTGATACAATATAGTAATGTGTTGTTGTGTGACATAATATTTTAAGCAGTTTATGATCAGTTGGTACGACTGTCAGAAAGCAAATGAAAGCTTTTCTTCATACAGCAGCGCTGTGGAGCAGCTTTTTGGCAGATCAGCAGGAATTTTAAAGTTCCATGTCCCAGTTTTTTGACATGACATGACATTGTGTGTCCTACTCCAGATGAGAATGGCAGTTAATTACCAAAAATGTAGAAAATATAATGGCTTGAATACAGAGCAGTGAATCACCTTTCCATCTGTCTGTTTCTTTCCCTCCTCATTTTTTTCTCTCAGGCTGTCTCTGTCTTCTTGCAAATATATTTTGGCGCCCTTTCTCCAAAATGACATTCACACATTTTGAATCTCATTAATCTCATTTGATTTAATAATAACACAGAATTCATTATTTTTTATACATTTATACATCAAGGATACGACACATCGGTCTTGGAGGGAAGCTGTCTTTTCAGCCTGCGTGAAAATCTTCAATAGTGTCTGAGATTCATTCACATCTCTGCTGTCAGAGGAAAATGTTTTGTTATCTTCAAAAAGTAGGTCTTTGATGAAATCAAATCTTCAGCCTTAGTTCTCTGTTTTCTGGGAGGGACTTGAAGAAATATTATATTTGAAAGACACAGAATAACAAGTTGTTTTTCTGTCTTACTTATTTCTTACAATGTTTTTTTTTCTTCAAAACAGTTTCATTAGTCTAATATATTAACTTTGACAAAAAAAACCCATAATCAAGCATACGAGAAAAAGCACAATTCCTCACTGTTGGTTTTGTATTTTATTACTTTTATTACAATATTTAGGCACAATCTCTTGTCCAAATGTGAACAAAGAGGTCTCATTACCACCATAATTCAGACAGACAGGTCTTAATGTCAGCTCATAATGTATGATGATACTGAAGGACATGAAAATCTTATTTATTATGTTTTCTGGTGTATTTTAAGTTTTCTTTTACATCAGTAGTATTTGTAAAGATAGGATTAAATCAAACTAATCCTTCATTTATGATCCATTTTTCATCAAGCTTTTTCATAATATTAGTTATATTTTATATTAATATTCTATATCCAATACCAAACCAATACAGCACCATAATTGCAGTTGTATAACTTAAATTTGAATTCAGCTACACCTTAACCATTACACCTTCATGGATGTTAAAAATGACTAAATGGGTGACTGGAAAATGATTGTCCTGTCAGGTCAATCAATATTGGCAGGGAAATGCAAATTAATAATATTGATGTATTTGCAAAGAACATATTGATCATAACTCTCAACGCCTGCCTGCTCTTTAGTAACATTGAACGAAATGCCCCGTACGTCCCCACGAGTCACCACGCTGCACTCGTACGGTTTCATAACAGGAATTTGCTTTATTTATATTCAATTTACAAGTTCACCAAAACGGCACAAATCAGTCAAAAAATATAAGAACAGACTTCTAAGTGTCAGTCCGATCTGACCTTCAGATCAGAAGCAGACAGCTTTAAAGGCAGAAATTATCTCTGTAACCTTGGAGCCAAAGAATCACACATTTTTGTGCAAATTAGCTTACCGGAAAGTTAGTACACAGTGTCCTTGGCTTTAAAGTGGTAAAACCTGTGTGACAGCAAATGTGAACAGCGCCTTGTTCAATTTATTCTTGTTCATGTGGACTGATTGACTATTATGTTGACTGCAACCCCCTCAAAGGCTCCATAAAGTCAAAAGAAAAGACAAAGGTTAAAAATGGAAAATGATTAAATAGTATATTTCTACTATATTTCTATTTATATGTTGCATCAAACTCAAACTTAACTTTAAGTCAACTTCAGCCCTATAAGGTTGCAGTGTAACTGATGCATGTTATCATTTCCTGTTCCTACAAAATGGCGTCTTCCAACTTCCTGTTTACTAACTGCCGGCATAGTGACCATTGTACATACAATACTAGCCTTAATGTTGTTGCCATGTCGTTTTTCATTATTTTCAGCCACACTGACGATGTGACCCTTTAAAACGACGTCCAGACGAGTGTTTAAGCTGTAGGTGGTTCACAGTATCAGCCTTTCAGCCTTCACACGTCAGAAAACTGTTTCTCTGGCTGCACTCATTGAGGTTTCACTCAGTCAATTCATTATTCGTTGTTTTTTCCCATGGTTGTTGATTATTTCTGCCTCAAGTGTGATTCACATAAATGTTTGAACAACTAAAATTCCAAAATTGAAATGACATACCTTCTGTGTGTGTTTGCCAAGGCAAATCCTCATAAATCCATCTAATCTAAACAATCAGCTCTTCAGCTGTTTTCCTCATGGTCTCAGGTTTGTTGCTGACTTCTTCAGAAGCAGTTTTATATGTTTGTCATGGTACCAGGTTAACAACACATCCTATCCATGAAAGAAAGCAGTCAGAGCTGTTAAATACACCAGTGACAGCTGTGTGTAGATGTACTGTCTCTGGTTCATGTCTTCATCACTCTAACTGTCCTACAGCAAGGCACTGAATCAATACCATCTGCCCCTTTACAGTATCAAAAATAAATGTTGCAATATAGTGGAGATACAAGGTTTTTGACACGTTGCTTGTATTTTTTGAAAGGCTGACAGCAGCCTTGAACAGCTTTATTCTTAGTATTTTTTAATCAAACACAGCGCAATGATACATGTTACTGCAATAGAAAAACAAATGCTTTGTTTAGTTTCAAGTGTTATTTTTACACAAAGCATTTCATTCTAAAGAAAACAGTCACAAAGGTTCACATTTTTCATTTTCTGGCAAAGCCACAAAGCCACAAAGCCGATGTTCTGTCATGAAGAGGTGTGGGTTCTGCAGATGTGGTCAAGACAAGACAGCAATTTAGTTTCTGTTTAAAATCCTTTTTAATACAAAATAAAGTTTTGCAGCTTAGCCAGAGAATAACAACGAGGCTTGTGGTTGACGTCCGTACAAATGCATAAGTAAAGATCTTGTGCCTGTGCGGTGACAGCTGTTATTCATTAATCCTAGTCCATGTTCGTGCACATGTGCTCTTATACATGCTGATCAGAACAGGAAGTCATCTCAAGAAATAAGGTATTCACACTGACAGAAAGCAAATCTTTTTAACCTTTTTTTAATGGTTAATTTGAGCGAATTACTTCACTGCATCTGCTCATCACTCACTGTTCTGACAAAACCATACAGACTGTTAAATATATTTACATTTCAAACAGCTCCAAAGCCTTTTCATTGGCAGGTACAGGACTTCCATCATTGCGTGGTCCATTACTGCTCACTACAGTGTTGATAGTAGAACATAAAAGGTGTTTTTCTTAAAAACTTTATTTTTCAAAGTTTAGCTCTAAGATGTCAGCATGTTTCATGGGTCATGTGGTGTTAAAACTTTCTTTAAAAAGCTCATTAAAAACCTGCAGTTCATGTGAACATGTATATAACAGGAACATAATTTACAGTCTTGTCCACAGGAATTGTTTGTTGGAAACTATACAAGGAATCTGGTAATTTGATTGGTCAAAGACGCATCGTACGCGTGCAGATAAATCCCACAACACGCGTCTTGCCTTGCTTCGTGGCTCGTTAAACCCAGCCGTTGCGGTCACCAGGGAGCGATGGAGTCGCCTCCCTTTCTTTCTCCTGTTTTATCACAATTTATGTTGCCTGCAGCATTTTTCACACAGCACACGTTGTCGGTAAACAGCACATAAGAGCAGTATTACCCCTGAGGACTGCTCTTTCTTATGTGTACTTTGATGTTGTTGACAGTAGAAAGTGCTGCAGGATCAATGTAGTATGTATAATCACAGTAAAGAACATCCCCTTTGGTACAACTGCTTTATAAAAAGAGTGATTAAATGCTCTGAAACAGGACTACAGCGCAGTTTGCTGTGGCCTCTGTGGTTAAAAACAGCTTATGATTAGGACATCTTCAACAAGCCGAGCGTCCACTGGCACAAAAATCTAAATTTGAAACAATTCTGCCACATTTCTAGGGGAGATATTTGCAGCTTGACATCAGTTAGTTTAAGTCATCAACTTATATCATCAATATGTATCTTAAATATCTCATTCTTGACATCTTAGGTCTTATATTATTAAGAGCATTTTATGTCAGTTTGCTAGAATGGAGGATATTCTATCTGGAACTCACCCTTTTACAGATGGGATCAGATGTGTGTTATTATATATAATTTGATTTTTGAATTTGATCATTTCCGTGGTCCCCAACCTTTCTGACCTCTGACCCCTCATCACAGGTTCCATATACCAGTTGTGACCAGTTCAACCAAAGACTTGTTCCCTCGCAGATTTGTTTTTATTTGTGGAATTTTTAGAATTAAAATGCGTAATTATACACTATGGGGGAAAAAAAGCTAAATAAATGTCTTTGATCAGATTCATTTCTGTGGCCAGCAGAGTGTTTTCTGTGCTTCTCACCCAGGAAAGCGCAGCGAGGGAGAAAGGCTTTTTAACTCTATTCTTTTCAACTGGAGGCCACACTTGTCGGCCTGTCTGAGGCTGAGATGCAGCTGACAAAGGGGTGTTTCTACCTTTAATTTAACTTTTAGCACATCTTCCCTCTTCCCTGTCCTCCCCTCTCAGTGATGCAGCTCGGGCCTGGTCTAACACGTCCCCTGAAAGCTGCGTGGTATGAAGTGACACTGTGTCAGAAGAACTGGGTTTTGTTCTTGTTTTTCTTTTCGTCCTGACTGTGCGGTCATTACCCTCTTGCTTTGTCTACTTTTAGTTCCCTCCACCCTCAAAAACAAAAACAAAAAGATCACCAGTGAGCATATTTCCAGATACAACACAATAACTTCCTTTCTCCGCCAGTTTCCGTGGTGGATGTTTATGTATTGTATGTACTGTGCTCCTCAGTTTTGGATACTCTTTTGGAAACATGTGCCCCTGCTCATATCCACTGGCAAATGCTCTCCACATATTCCATGACAGGAAATGGAGCCGTGCCATGGCGGCACCGAGCCCAGAATGAGTACAGTTCAACGGTTCTCAACCTTTTTCCCACTCGCAGCCCCCAAAGTGAACTAATTCCTTTTCTCACAAGGCCGAAGGCGTGAATGTGCAGAATAATGAACTGTGACAGCAAGAGATTTATTTACCCCTTTCAGCTTGGGTTACTTCAGGTAAATTCACCACGTACTGACTCCACATGGCCACCACAGGTAACTTTTTAAATAACTTATCCTACATGACCATGTTTACCAACCTGACATGAAGGGAGACTTAGAAAGTAAGAACACAAGTTTGTGAGTCTTATTTTTCTCAGGGTGAACTTTGGGTTTTTTTGGAAGGCAGTGTGTAACTGAGATTTCCCGCTAAAGATCAAAGCCAATGGCAGCATTTTATTTTGGCAAAGTAGGCGAATCTACAGCATCTGTTACAGTCCCACTTGGTAAATTAAGGCTCAGAAGCTGGGTGTATTTGTGTGTTAAAAAAAGAAATAATAATAACTTGCACAGAGCAGCTTCAATTAATGATTAGAGAGAGAATAAAAGCGGCAATTACATTGCTCACACTTCGTCAGTAAAATGGGAAAAAGAGATTTTGAGATCTGCCCTCTGTTGCTCCTTCTCACGTAATTGCAGTACAAATTCAAGTTAATGAGGACTCGTTTTCAGCAGCACAGACTGTACTATTACTGGTGGGCTAGAAGGAAGTCCATAGCATATCTTTGATGTCTGTACACATAAAAAAACACAATATTAAAAAAACAAAAAAACAGAGAAACATAGGACCAAGCATGACCCAGCTGTCATGAGTACTTACACTCGGCATACAGTAAGAGCTTATTCCTGTTATTACACACAGGACATGGCATTAACATTAACTGAATTGGAGTTTTAATGTGCAGTTACAGTATATGCACTCAGTCACTGCTCCAGTTCATTTCCCCAGAGCTGAACCCGTGCTTCACAATAATGAAACTCGGAGCTGAGAGTCTGCTTATCTCTGTGGGAGGTGCTTGAAAACCATGAAATACCTGCTATCATCTGCCCTCTTTCCCATAGCGTCCAGATGTGATTTGTACTACGAGCCCCCCCCCGGATTAATAGCCCGAGAGACGGTCTCATCAGATACTGCATCTTTGTAATTAGTGCCTGTGAATTCAATAATACCAGCTGGTGAGCAGGTTATAGATATGATACTTGTTTTCTAAAGGTTTGACACCCTGGAATATATATAATTAACTTTGATATAGTGCGGAAATTATTAGTCGACCAATTAATTAATTACTACAATTTTAATAACCGATTGTCTAAAACACATAAACACATATGTCTGTGCACCAATCAGAGTTTAGCAACATTGGAGTCATAAGTGGATGATGTGGGTTATTTTGCCCGTCCACTGTCAGTCAAATATGATCAGACCACACCCACACAGTCCTGATGACGCTGATTACCTCAAATTTTTGAGTGTTAAATGTTGAATAAATAATAACTAAGACTGTCTTTTTCCTCGTGATTATTTAATGTTATAGAGAAACCACGTTTTCAAGGGCCTTTAAATTATCTATCAAGCAAAAAGACCCAGATTTTGCAGGTACCACCTTCTCAAATTCAAGGATTTTTGCTGCTTCTGCCTGTTTTCTATCACTGTAAGTTGATTATCTTTGGGGTTTAGTCAGACAAACACAAGAGATTTGAAGACATCACTTCGGGGTCTGAGAAATTGTGATCGGCATTCATTTAATATTTTCTGAACTTTTCTCTGACCTAACAATTCTCCACCAAAGAAATCGATTGTTAAATTGATAATGACTTAAAGAAATCTTCCAGGATTGTGATAATGTTACAGAGAAAACAAATGCACAGGAGAAAAGTAGGCCACTCTGAAAGCTCAGAGCAGGGAACACGTATCCATCAGCTTTTGCCTGGATCACGCCGGTTTGACGAGCCACTGTGTGACGTTAAGACACAACAAGGCTGAAACTGTGCCACGATCAACGCAGAGAGCACAAGGGACAGTTGCACATTGTGTCAAATCAAAAACACCATGTACAGTTTGAAAAGAGGGACTCTTATGTGCTGCAACCAAATCTTTGATGATAACCGAGGAAAAGGCACAAGCAAGTGGTCTTCTTTCTCTATACATCTTTATCACCACGTCATTTCCCCCCAAAATGCCTGTTTGTTCTTAAGTGAGCAGCTTGATTACAGAACAGATTGATCAATACATTGTTTTTTCAACAAAGCGGTGATCAGGACTTGAGCAGAGGAAAAAGGAGCAAGTTTTGGCACATCCAACAGGCAGTGATATTAACCCAAAAAAGCATCTTCAAAAGATATAAACTCATATCAGGTATGCTGGATCATCAGAAGGGGCCATTTTGACCTCTCAAATAAGGTTTGTCCAAGAAAAAGCGCGGTTATTGACTTGTGTGTACATATTTTACATGTCAGTTAGATTTTAATCACAACTTGTCCACTTATTTTCATGTTTGTCCACTGAAGCAAAACTCGACACTGTAGAAACAGTGAAAAACAGTGTCACCGTTATGACCGGGGACATTTGGTGTTCGAGCCTCGTGGGCCAACTGAACTCCAAGAACTCCTCCATTTCTGTTTGTGAGTTTTCCTTGGCTCAATCTGAACATACAAGACACCAGCTACTGTTAGAAAATGTCCATCCGTAGCTGTACAAGTACAAGGCCAGTGAGTAACTCCACCAAACTTCTGTAGTCTGTAGTCAGAAGTCTGTTCAGCAGGGTCTGAATGCACCAAGGTAGCGACCATAGTTACAATTGTTGGACTTCACCGTGGTGGCAATAAATGTTGAGCAGTTGAGAGTACACTGCAGCAGCAGACACTATTCAAACAGTATGAATTCATCATTAATGAGATAAACTTTCCCTCAATTTTTTTCTCAATCCACACATGAAAAGAAAAAAAATTGGCCTCTTCTGTGAATCCATTTAATCACAGCATCCTGCCTCATCTCGCTTCAGCAATCATCGTACAAATTTGGGGAAATAACCGTTCTTGCAGCGTGGTGGCTTTGTGCCACAGCCTGAGCCCCACAGGGCGTTTTCCCTGCCGGTTGGCTCTGCTGGTCTGTGCAGCATCGCTGATGACCTACAGCTTTACACATCAACGTCTGGCTTCTCCACCAGCTTCAGAGCCTCGTGCATGCCGGCTGCCGACAGCTTCCGATTGATGTTCCTGTAGCGGCACCGCAGGAGGTTACTGTAGGTGGTCCTCAGATCACGGTTGAAAAAAGCATAAATGAAGGGATTAATGAGGGAGTTGGCGTACCCGAGCCACAACAGAGTTCTCTCCAGCCAGAGCGGCACGCAGCTGCACTCCACGCCGCAGACAAACGGCCTGGCGGTGGACACCAGGAAGAACGGCAGCCAGCAGAAGGTGAAGGCGCCCACCACGATGCCCAGAGTGGCCGCGGCCTTCTGCTCCCGTTTGAAGATGGACTGGTTTTTCCTCTTCCGCCTCTGGTGGTGCTCGCCGGTCTTGAGGAGGCGAGAGACGCGGGTGCTGCACTCCTCCTCCACCTCACGCTGGAGCTTCAACGCAGCTGCCACACAGTCCAAGCTCTCCTCCTCTTCCTCAGCTTCCTCCTCCTGCTCAGCCTCTGGGCCTTCAACGCTTCCTGTTTCTCCTGATGCCGCCGGCCGGTGCCCCCCTCGTCCCCCTCGGGGAGCCACCACTGCACAGTGCTCCCCTTCCCTCGGGAAGCCGGTGATGGTGTGCTTGGCGGCGCTGAGTTTGGCCGCCCGGTAGATCCTGTAGTACATGATCAACATCACTGACATGGGGATGTAGAAGGCCACGGCTGTAGAGTAGACGGTGTAGCCGAAGTCCTGACTGATGAGGCAGACCCTGCCGTCGTTGACGTTCTGCGCCCAGCCGAACAGAGGGGGGAGGGTGATGGAGGCCGAGAGGAGCCACACTGACAGGATCATCTTTGCCATGCAGCAGCCATTTTGCCGGACAGGATACGTCAGCGGTTTTGTGATACCCAAATATCTACAGACAAGAATGTGTTGAAAGATTTCATAAACAGGCTGACAAAATTCCACAAAATTATTTTTCATCTTTTTATTTATTCTTTTATTTTTATCTAAACACAAAGGTATTCTCTTACCTCATCCTACCCTGAGTAAGTGAGGCTCCCCCCACCCTCAACAAGGTGCCCTTGAGCAAGGTGCTTAACAACAATCTGTGCTTGCCATATGCAGCCCCCAGGTGGGAAACTGGGTAATTTTATGAAAGAGAAGCTCCAAGATGCTGAGAAAGACCATATGTGATCAGCAAACCTTGTGTTAAATAAAGCTCAGGTCTACAGTATATGTGGCCAGTTGTAGTATTAACCCACATTTGTTCTGTTAAAACAACACATTTACACACTGGATTTAAGATATGCAGGTATGTATGTGATGAATAATTATTTATTTAATTTTATTAAAATGATGAAACCAGACGCCAAAAATAGGCTTAAATGTTTTTCTCTTTTTATTTGAAATTCATATAAATATATATATATATATATGAATTTCAATCAAATAAAGACATATGGATAACAAACAAAAAACAAAGAACCACAAATCTGATATAACTGAAGAAAATACTAAACAAACAATAAAATAATAATTTTAAAAAAGGAACAATAGCAATATAAAAATATTTTTTGTAATCTTATTGGATTCAAACGGGTTGTTTGTTTAGAAAGGAGTCTGGTACACAGTGGACAAAGAACCAAGAAAGGTCACAGGTTTGATCCCCAAATCAGCTGCTTTGCCTCGCCAATGTTGTCCAAGTGCCCTTGAGCGAGACCCTGAGCCACAGTGAGACCTCCCTTCAAGCGAATCCCATATTTTCAGTGTCACCGAGGACTGAGCGACAAAATACCATATTGGACTGCGGAATGGGATTTATTTTAAGAATGTAGTGTGTGGGAAAAGTGGACCTCTGACTAAATCTACATCTAGAGAGTCTGGTTCCAAGACTGCGAGGCATAAAAGTTTAATAAATCAATGAAATAAGGCTGCTAATATTCTATACAACGTTTTCCATCTGCCCTGGAGTCTTTTCTGTCTTGTCTTAATAATCATCAAATCACTTCATATAGTATAATTGTTTTACATATTATTTAATGCATTTAGGATGCAAGAGCCCTTTACTTTGTTAAAGGCATAAAATAAGTTCATCTCACCTGTCAATGCTGATTACGCACAGACTCATGATGGAGGCGGTGCAGCACATCACATCCATGGCGATAAAAACGTTACAGAAGAACTGTCCGAATATCCACTGACCACCAATCAGGTCAGTGATACTGACGAACGGCATCACGGCCAGAGCCACTGACAGGTCCGCCATGGCCAGAGAAACGATCAGATAGTTGGACGGCTGGCGCAGCTTCTTGACGAAGCACACGGAGATGACCACCAGTAAGTTCCCGCAGATGGTGGACAGCGTGAGCATGGTGAGGACCCCGCCGATCAGAACTTTCTCCACCCGGCCGTAGCTCAGGATCTGTTCGCCGCACCGGGTCCCGTTCGTCTCCATGACCTGCGGCTGACTGGAGGTGGACGGAGAAGTCGCTGCTGCCGCTGCTGCTGCAGCCTCTGCGGCGCCCTGCGCAATCATCAGCAGCCGGGGCGCCAGAGCCTCCGAGATCATCATGTTGGTGGAGCCCCCGGGATCTTCACCACCGACTCTACCCTCTATCATGAACGACGACCTCATGTTGCCACTACCAAAGGTTCCGTTACTCGCTCCCACAACAACCATTCTGCTGCCGTCTGTTCCTTTTTATCCATGGGCTTGGAGACCCGTCCGGTGGTGACATAGACGCGCACAAATGTGCCGGTGTTGGTGTGAGAAATGAGTAATCCCTTTCCACAGCCCCCTCAGGGTAAACTACTCTGACACGCTCTCCTTCCCTTCATAAAGCCTCGGCGCCTAAATTCTTCTATTTAGAGGCATACTCGTCATTACGCACGTGGCGCGCCGCAGGCATATTCCCAAAATACGTGACCTATAAAATGTGATTTTATTTCCTGTTGTCTGTGGCCACCCTGGCTCACATCCCACTTTTCAGCCTGAAGTGCAGAGATACAGAAACTTAAAAAACCGCAGTGAGCGCATATTCATATCACAAAAGTTGATGCGTGACGTCAAAAGCCATGTTGGATAGCCTATAAGCTGCCGAGGACTTTGTATCTAAACATTTAAACAAATTATCTACAGAAAACAAAATCTCCTGAGCCTTTCTGGAGTTCATTCTACTGAAAATGTCTTGGCAGGGACAAACTGTGTCCGTGGATGACCGTGCGTAATTGCGCAGAATGAAGAAATGTTCCTTCGATTTTCAAATGTATCTGGGTATCGCCTCACGCGCACACACACACGGGAGAGAGAAAGACAAAGGGTGAGATTACATGATCTCATTACATTATATGATATTATATCCATCCAAAAACTGAGGAACATTCTGTCATATGTTTGGATGATAGCGGACAGTCTCAGATGGGCTGTTTATGATTTGTTCCACAGTTCACTTTGATCCTTCCACTTTTAAGGGAAAAGAAACAGGATGGTTAAGTGACTTTTTTTCCCACGAAGACAGGTTTAATTTTAAAGATAGGTTGGTCCTTCCACTATGTAACCAAGGTGAGGGAGCTGAAGTGCTGTTTCCCCTCAATTCCCCCTTCGTTATTTACAGTAGAAACGGAGGCATTACATTATAAGTGCCAGGACAAGATGTGCAATCTATCTTCATCTCACTTCTAAAACTTATGAGATTTATGTTCCGGGAGGCAAGAGCACGAATCCAAACTGCTCCCAAAGCCTTTTCATCATTTTCTAATCCGAGCCCAAACCTGTACGTGGGTATGATACTAATGCCGCGGGTAGCCTTGGACAGTAGCGCCCCCAAGTGGCCATAAGCCTCTACTGCATGTCGTCGCTGGTGGTTTCACTTTCATTTGATCCACTGGAAGTTGTTTCTCCAAGGCAACATTTAAAAAAAAACTATTGTACCCTCAAAATGCATAAAGGCCACACGTAAGTAAGTGGGAGTCTGTGGCATGTCAACATTTAAGAAACTCTCATAAGTGAACATATATATATATAAAAAAACTATATTCAGTGGTGATTTTAACAGGTAATATTGTTGCTTTTAACCTACACAGTCACATTTAATCAGGGTACATACACAAGAGGGCTGCAAAAATAGCTACAGCGCAAACAAGATTCAATCATGAAACAGGTCAGACTGCTTGAAAGGACGTCTACCTTCAAAAGTCTATTTCAACCAGCAGCAGCACAACACCAAACTGGAAAGGGGTTCCAGTACAGTAATGTGTTTGTGTAGCTCTGGGAATAAGTACAAGTTTTTATAAAGGCTGTAAACATATTTTCGATAACGCGTACGCTCAATCAATCCTGAGCTATGGAAAACTCCCCACATCTAGACCGACTTGCTGTCGAAGCATCAAAAACTGCTCACATCAGCCACATTTTAGGACCAACATGACAAGAAATGTAATATTATTCGAGCAACATGACAAGCTGTTGGATTAGAAGCAGGTCACCAAACCACCAGCCTCGTGGAAAATATTCCTCAATCCGAGTGCTCCCCTGATGTTATCATTTTGAAAATGGTCAGCAACTTTAAAGAAGGTCGCTGACAGTCTCTGACAGTATTTGCTTTTCCCCTTGGTAGGGAATTATAGACTTTCACAAGGCTGAACCAAACATTTAATTCATACGTCCTTCAGCCATGGAACAATCAAAGCCACCTGACCGGCCTGCACAGAGATCTGACTTTAACCTTTGGGATGAACCACAATGCCGACTAAGAGAAGCCTTATAGCCCAACATCAGTGGCCCGACCTCACTAATGCCCTTGTGGCTTATTGGAAGCAAATCCCTGCAGCCAGTTTCCAAAAATCAGTTTGGACGCCTTCCTAAAATAGTGCAGGCTGTAATAGCAGCAGACTAAAGCCCGTAGTTTTGAAATTACATGTAATGTTTAGGTGTCCATGTACTTTTGGCCATGTAATATATCTATCTCTTCTCAAAAATGAGTTCAGTCTGAAACGATATTATGTTACACGATGAGACGAATCAGGCTTTCAGACACATAAGCACCACATCATCAAATATAGGTCACCATGAAAAAAAAACATGTGTTAGGGAATTATCATCTGTTTAGAGCAGACAGGGCATTAACCAACAAATGGATGAGTCTCTGTTTCCTTTTGCCTTGGCACTCAAACGCCCCTTTAAACTACCACATAAGAGTGAAATTGCCTCCATGTACTCTGTTTTATGGGCATTTTGTAGTCTAGGAAAGTCTAAATCTTGGATTGAAAAGCTTCCTACTGGATTGTTGTATTTAGTTGTATTGTATTGTTGTATGTAGTCAGAATCTCATTAATTTCATAATTACAGTCATTGTTGGAGGACTGTGTGTCTGAGTAAAACCCTGCCACACTTACATTCATGTTCATCAATCTCCTCTCTTAGCAGACCTCAGTTAATTGTTGGAGCTTCAATTTTCAGTTTTTATACACCTGCTGGGATTTAATATAAATACCTTTTAATACCTGTTTCACCTGCCATCTGTGATTCTTGCATTAATTTTATTGTCTTACCTTCCTTTTGTTGCCTTCTTCTTTTATTGCCCCATTCAATGATCCTGATAGGAATAGGCGGATCAAACCAATGAATGTATGAATAAATGAATACATAATCGACTGAATATCAAACTACTTCCTCCCACTTGCACAGCTACAAAAAGTTTACCAAGTGTATTGTGTACTGTATTTATGAAGGTCATGTTCTCATTCCTTCAGTGTTGGTCTTTTTATTATTACATGTTGACTAATATAACTGTCTAGCAGATGATTATAAGGAATTAACCAACAATAAAACACTTTTTAGGAAGTTATGAGTTATTCAAGAGTGAAGCACATGCATCATCAATAACGAACACACAGTCCATGTTCCTGGTGGGTTTGTCATCAAGGACACGTTTGTGTTTTTGTGTTGACAAATGTTAATCATGGTGATTAAATGTTAAGGGATTATACAACTCAATCCATAAGAATTTCTATCCATTGATGGAGGATTCATAGTTGATCTGGTGACTCAAACAACATGCAAGCGACGTGGTTTCAGGGATAGCAGCGTCCATAGCAACCACCATAGCAACAATAGAAAATGTTTGTAATAACTAACTGCACATTTCTTGCCTGAACGTTTTATCAAAACGCATCTTTTGTGCTAAAAGATCTTCAAATATTTCATTTTCCACTAAGAATAAAAGGAAAAGCCGCCATTTTTATTTATCTTTTTCAAAGAAAGAAGCCGTCTCTGCACAATATAAGTCAGCCGAGACTAAATGGCGTGAAATGAGATTTGTTATTGACGTGTTGTTTATACACTTGATGATACAAGTCTGGTTCACCAGGTTGTTGGTGATGTGTTTACTGTCCAATACTTTGGCAAGTATCTGGTGTGAAATGTTTGGGTGGATTGAAATGATAATAAGATGTTCATTGTCCTCAGAGGATGAATCCTGTGGAATTTAAAGATCACCTGTCTTTTCATCCACAGTTTCCATCAGGTAAGACGTTCCACTTGTCTAACACCTCAGTTAATGACAGTTCACCTCTTAAATAAACTAAATTCTTGTCAGCTAAAATAATAACATCCTAATTTTACAATGTAGAAATTAGCAATACAATTAAAATAAATTAAATTAAATTAACTATTTAATAGTACTAAGATTCATGCAACATTTGGTAGTACTAAATATGAACTGTATGTAAAGATGTGAACACTGCCAGGCCACATGTTACACACTGAGAGCAGCGAGCTCACCAGTAAACAGGCTTATTACCTGTGTTTCATTGTCCTTCCCCTGATCCTGACCCGCCAATCACAATACATGAATCAATAACTGTATTTATTAATGATTTATTCATTGAATTAGTCATGGCAACACGTGAAGCAACAGGACACCAGAGACATGAATTCCACTTTCAGATATAAAACTAATAGAAAAACCATTAAAATAAAATAAAAGATAGAGTTAAAGGAAATGAAATGGGCCTTTATTGTGAAGGCAGGCAGGACATCCCGTTCCAGCGCCTCCCGCCGCAGTTTCCAGCTGCCCCCCCACCGGGAGGCGCTGTAAATACTGTGTTGCCAGGTTGGAGACAAATCCGCCCGGCGTCTTCCTGCAGCGCAGGCGGCTTGATTCGGGGGATAGAGGAACCCGGATCTGTGTTCCGGGAGGAACGACAGTATCAGCTGGAACGGAGTTTTAAAAACACGGCAGTGCTGAGGAATAAACGACCGAGGAAGATGAGAGAAGGGCGTTTATTCACTGAATGTCTCCGGCGCTGGGTGATGATTATCTGTGACATGTCGGCGGGTCTTCGCTGCTCCGCCTGGAGGCCGTAGAGGAGGATTTATCCCCAACAACAAAGAAATAAAAAGAGCCACAGACGCTTCCTCCTTCCAGCCTCGCAGGACCGACGGCCGGCCTGACATCATTGGCTGCTCGCTGGGAATGAATCATCGCCTTCGCCGGGGGGGTTCAGGGATGCTGTGGCCGTCACTGCGCCCTTAAAACACCGGACGGACCCTCACGCACGCAGAGCCGCCCGGCCCCGGCGCGTCCCCGGCGCGTCCCCGCTCTCCAGGACCACACCGCCGCCGGTGCGCCGCAGCCAGCATGGAGCAAATCCTGCGAAAGCTGCAGAAAGACGCGTCCGGACACAAGCACAAAGCCATCCGCGACGCCTGCGTCTACGCCTTCGGTGAGTGCACGGCAGACCCCCCCCCCCCCCGGCTCTCCCGGAGGGGGTAGAGGGATTGGGGGGGGGGGGGCTGTGTTTACCTGCTATCTTTCAGGAAACGGAGAGCAGCTGACTAATCCCACAGGCCCGGATCCTCATCGATAACATGAGAATAATGCAAGATACCGCGACTCCTTATGGGAAACCAGCGTTTCTCCCAAGTTGTGGATGTGTTTAAGGTGGGGGGGGGGGGGGGGGGCGTCCATGCGCTGGTGTGAAGCTTCATCATCCACGACAGGAACACAAGCTGCACCTGCTGTGCCCTGCAGGCACTGTGGACATCAGCGTGCACAGCTGAACATGTTATTATATGTTTCAATTTCAAATTCATTCACATCGTTTTACACCGTTTTAAAAAAACTCGACGTGTGATTGTGCAGAATTTCTTTCCAAATGTAATTTTCCTGCTCAGGTTATTGAGAGGCAGGATATCATTTCCCTCAGAGTCTGTGGACAGACGTTCCTACAACAGAAAGTACAGTCATTGTATTTCACTTAATCTAACCTCCACTTTAGTTACCATAAATGTTCCAGTGTCACGGCTGTGTGGGAGACATTAAGCTGAGTTGTCAAGGCCTTTTAATGGTAAACTTAAGGGCGGACTCACAGGAGCGAGGGACTGTAGGAACAATAGGGCTCACACTGAGCTGTACATGTATCTTATGTAAACATGACCTGGACTGGAAGGTGTTGGCCTGCAGAAGCTCAATAACCCAGCCACTTACTTCAGTCTACTGTAGAAACTATGAGCATTGAGAACATAACAAATGAAATATAGTGCAGTAAGATGACTATACATGTTCTACTGAGTACCACAGACATACAGCTCCATGAAGGAATATTTCTGAAGTATAATGAGGGTTTCTAAATACAGAGTTTGGGGCTTTATGTATAATGTTAAGCAGCTGCAGTAATAACGGTTACACAGTCATAAGATGACATCATGCACAACACAGCTCACTCAGTTGTATTTATATAGTTTGTGTGTGTAATTTTTAATATTGTTGGGTTGCCATAGTCCTTGAA
This sequence comes from Lateolabrax maculatus, assembly GCA_031216445.1. Lineage (NCBI taxonomy): Eukaryota > Metazoa > Chordata > Actinopteri > Acropomatiformes > Lateolabracidae > Lateolabrax > Lateolabrax maculatus. Next base: position 1,955,391 of record CM062209.1, read on the forward strand.
CAAAGGTAGGAAAGAGAGGACATGCAGCCTAATAAAAGAAAAGCATAACAGCAACATTAATATTGAGGTTTGTGCTGACTCACTAGTCCTCTCTTACTCTTCTGAAATGGGTGTAAAACGGGTGGTTCAAATTAAAATGGTTCGCAGCACCATGATGTGGAGTGTCTCGCATGCATGAAAACCATGAAAAAAGATTTCAGTGAGAGAGTAGAAACTCTCTCATTACTGTCTTTCTGCACAGTTCAATGCTTTCCCAAATTTCAGAGAAAAGCCTCTGAAACAGCATTCAGACCATGTGACACTAAACTGGTTAGAAACAATTCCAAAGAAAATATATTAAACAACATTTAAGCGAGTGGAAAAAGCTCTTTCCACTGACGTCAGTGGTGCTATTATTAGTATTAATAGGCATGATGGGCCAGCCTGACCTTTGGGCTGCAGGTGACACAGCAAGTAGAGAATTGGCTCAGATTGTGCTGACAAAGGGACAATCATGTAATCTAACACACACATACACACTGAATTAATGCACGCACACTCCAAGGGCATGTTTAAACCTACAGTAACAGCTCATAGTTGTCTCTGCATGTGAAAGATGCCAAACGTCCCGAGTGAACACCACCTTAAACACACACACACACACACACACACACACACACACACACACACACAGGGCACATGTGTGGACAGTAAACCTCGGAGCAGGTCGGAGCAACATGACGGAGATTTATGCTGTGTTTCAGAGATGTCGGCTTGTCTCATTTTTCACGTTTCTGGCAGGACAAATGCAGTAGTGTTCCCTCGTTAGTTCAAAGTATGAAGCCAAGGTGACATTTCGCAAGGTTTCTGAGATATATATATATATATCTGATTCAGCATGAACACACACTGTTTACTTTAAATTCTGCACAACATTACTTTTAACGAGCTGTAATCCCACAGATGTTTGATATTTACCTACTTTTTCTAATTTCAATCAATCATTAATCCACATTTGGTGCTCTAGTGAGTATTTGGGGCAGCAGGACTTTGTGTGTTGGACTGAGTCAAAAAAAAACTCCAGTGTGTGTGTTCATGGTGATGAAGGAACACGTTACCCAGAGCAACAGTGAGGCTCACTGGTGTGTTTTTAATAGTTTTTGTGCAATGGAGCTCTGCGGCTCAGAGGAAGAAGATTTATCATTATACTTGTTGTTGGTTTTTAGTTTTTCATGGGATTTGTTGAATATACAATATTACCAGCAGCATCCTTCAACTCTACGAACACGCCTGTGCTTCACTGTTAAACAAATATGTTTAAAATGCAGCTTTTAATTCAAAGCCATTGTATCTGCGCTACTGTTCCAGGCTGACTATCCAGCTTCTGTTGTGCTGTGGACATCAGCTTTTGTGTGTGAAAGCAGATTTATCATGTTTCCCATTTGGTCGGTCTGAGCTCAACAAACCGAATACTTTAACCGCAGTGAATTTCTATTTTCTTTTGGTTTGGGTAAATGTTAATACAGCGTGTCTGTCAGCTGCTGTTAACCACAGTGTTTCCTTTTCTTTCTTCCATTAAATTACAGAAACGCTCGAGTCTCAGAATGGATCCGCCAAGATTTCCCCTTCACAACTTCGGTGAGTAAAATTACACTTTAACTCGAAGACATGAAGGCAAAACATAGATAAGACATATTAAACCGACTGAAAATGTTCTTTGTACAGTAATTGAAGTTGATGTTCAGACTATAGAACCAGTGGTGTCATTGGGTGCCAGAGGGTTGATTTCACCACCTGAAATGCTTGAATTAAGTGGTAAGACAAGTTAGAGTTGCCTTACAGCCACACGTACTGTACTGTACAGCCTGCAGAGAAGAGATAACTGAATATTGACGTTCAAACTGCTGCTGTCTGAGCCTCGTATCTTGCACACCTCTGTCACACAGTGCGTATGATTTGAATTACTTTGAATGATCAAATCATTCCGGGGATGATAATGCAAATATTGATCTGAGCGCAGTTTAAACACAGTTCCAACAGCACCACAGTTTAATTGCCAGAGAATGTCTGACTTTAGATTGCAGGAGCCGGACACAATAGCATCTGTCTGTCCACGATTGTGCAATCCAGTACAACCCAAACACACCCAAACGTGTGTGTCCCGCATCAAAGAGACTGATTAAAGTTTACAGATGCCACTTAATGAATGTAACCGAGTGGAAATGCTGAGTTTTATAATGACATTCACAATAATATGTTTGGGATTGTGGATCGGTCACATCTGGCCGAAACACGATCTGCTTAATAAGGTCAGTATCAGCTCCGACTGGACCAGTGCCTCCCTCCCACAAACTACAGTACATGGTCTCAGAAATGACCTGAATCTAAAACTTTTAGATTAAAAATAAAAAATTTTAATGCAGGCCTGCTGTTTTGGATTATATTCAATTTCACAGGGGTTCCTGCTATGCAGTAGTTACGTCTATTAAATCATGCTGAGAAAATCAAACGGGACATTTACAATAGCAGACAGCTGTTTGCAGGAAGCTGTGGACCTGCAGCAGCGTGTGTGTGGCTGCCTGAAGCTGAGTTCAAACTTTAAGTTCACTATTTCCTTTTGTGGAACTCCTATATCGTAATTTGTCATAGAAACAAAAGGATATTTTTTCCCCATGTGTTTCCTTGTGTGTGGGCACTAAAGCATACTCTGTTTTTTAAGTGTTTTTAGTGTAGAAAATGTAACCTGTAAAGTGAATGGAGAGCTGCTGCTGGCGGCCGCTGGACTGTGAAGAAGGGGCCGTCAATTCTGGATGCTGTTGCAGCTCAACACACCATGAATTATTTATTCAATAACCTCTATTGTTTTATTGGAGATTATTAGATTAAATATTGATGATAATGTCTTTGTAATGTTCTCAGCCTGTGTGTCTCAACAAAGACGAATCAAAGCCTCTTGTTACAAAATGGTCTCTCAGCCACTCGAACAAAGAGGACACGTACTCTTTGTTCGAGGTTGCTATGGGAGAATTTGATTGAGAAAATGCATATTTAAATCATTTCAAAAGCTTTGAATTTGGTGTTTTTATGAACATTTCAGAGCAGTTGATAAATGGGTTTTGGGCCTTTTTGTTTTGCTGTTGACTTTGAGATTCTCGTCCTGATTAAATGTTTTCCTTTGTTCTGATTTCCTTGAGCCTGGACGCTCTGCACGTGTGTTGGTTACTTTGTGGCTTTTTATTTGCTGCTCTCTCTCTGCTCCTTCAAAGCGTCTGAACTCACTGAAACTGTTGGGAGCTGCCGGGTGCCGCTCCAACCGCGGCTCCTCGCAGCCCGTTTGAACCGGTGTAGTTGTGACAGCTCGGGGCAGCCTGAGAGCTCAGAGATGAAGCCTCGTGTCCAGCCATCAGCGGCACCGTGACTCAACCAGCTACAAATAATGAGAGAGGGACAGAGAGCGAGCGAGTGATCAGCAAAAAACAAGACAAAGAAAGACTGAAGAAATGGGCTTTGTGATTTATACACAGTTGCTGGGTTATGTAACTGACTGTCCTACACTGTAGTGTTTAGTTTTAGGTTACCAATGGATCTATAAATTACCTTTTCTATTATCTTTACCTTTTCAATAGGCCAGAGCTGACATAAATGTTAGTTTGTACTGTATCTGTAGCGCCCTACCAGATATCATCAATGGCCGTCTAAAATTAAAAGCAAATTGTAAATAACCAAAAAGACTAAAAATATGATGAACACAATACAACAAAAAGGCAATATATTAAAGTTCCTCATTTATCTTTTTGGCATTGTATCAACTGCGCTCACTGCTTTGGTGTCTCTGCAGAATCCATTTTTGAAAAGTCTCAAGTTGACGCTGTCAGAAACTTTCTAATGAGCTTGGAGCATGTTATCACGGGTTGAGCCCTGGATAGGCACCAACAGTCCAGAGACATTGGCTGCCTGACTGCATCTCGAGTCCCATCACAGCCGCCAGGGACATATCTGTCTGTGTGTGAGGGTCGAGCCTCACAAAGTCTGACGACTGTACATCCTGTAAACCCAAAATGAACAAAACAGCTATTGACATCTATTGCTTGTATGTGTCATGATTACTAGAAACCTGTTTCTGTGTTTGAAATAACCAAAAGTTTACCAGTAGGCTTCTTTTCCATTCATGTCAGATTTGAACTTGAAAGAGTAATAAAGTTGCTTCTAGCACCAATGGAGAGATGAGACTTCTACCTCTCGGACAGAAGCTCACATAAATTGTTTCCCGCCTCAGTTGCAATTTGATATTCTGCACTTGAAGTATGTACAGTATCACTGAGAATGGGCGGGGGTGGAGGGGTCTGGAGTTCATGATGGAGGTCAAGCCTTCTCATGCTCTGCTGATCTGTTTTCCCCACTGTCTTCCAAATTCTCCCTTCCTATTAAATATTAAAGTCATGGGAAACATTTCCTGGGTGGAGAGGCAGACTGTGAGGTAAAATGTGATACTGTATCACACACCATGATATCCTGTCGCATCATGGAAGAAGACACATGTCTGCCTTCACTGTATCTCTGTCTCAGAAATGTTCAGACAACTAAAACCATCACCAGACAACAGCCACGTTGGTCAATATGATAGAAACACTAATTTACTACAATAAAGAGCCTCAATGGAAACTAAGTTGTTGTAACCTGTTTTTTGTCTGTGGGCTTCCAGAGAGCGCTGCCTGCTGCCTCTACAGATGGCTCTGGAGTCTAAAAACACCAAACTGGGACAGACTGCACTTACTGGAATGCAGGTACTGCAGGATACAGCCGGACTGTAAAGATTATTTATTTTCCAACAATTTTATTTTATTTTATTTTAACAAATTTTCTTTCACAAAAGAGAAGTTTAATTCATAAGCAATAAAAATATATAAAAGTACAGAGTATGGATTTATTTGATCACATGCAGCCGTCATGAGGAAATGGTTGGATTGCATGATGTTTTTACGTCCAGCAGCAGCCGCCTGCCCCTTGAAACTCTCTCGCCTCTGCCTTTCTCCTGTCAGAAGCTCCTGTGTGAGGACAGGTTCGTGGGTGGGGTCGGCGTGGAGGTGGAAGTCCTGGAGAAGCAGCTGCTCAGCCAGATGTTGGAGGCCATCAGAGTCACCCCATCTCTCCACGAAGACCTGCAGGTGGAAGTCATGAAGGTAAGACCTGGGGATGGACGAACCCGCTCTTTTGGCCTCCAGTCCTGATCCAAGATCCTAAACGTCTGGACTCAGTGTCTTTTTTACTTTTCTATACTGTAATTGTTATATGTTTCTGTCCCCTGTGTGCAGGTCCTGCTGTGTATCACCTACTCACCAAACTTTGACATTAATGGAGACTCAATCCTCCGGATTGCTGAGGTAGGACAGCCTGGGTCTGTTTCACACGCATCGGCTTCATCATCAGAAATTTGAGATTTTACATCCAGCAACAAACAGGGACTTTCGTTTTGCTTCAGCCTTAATAATCAGCAATAAGCAGAAATGAATATTTTAGATTTCTTGTTCAGTTACTGCTGGGAATGTTAGAGACAGCTGTATTGCATCTGAGCTATAGCCAAGGGTCTGTTTGAATGCCCCATATTATTTACTTTATTTACTTGGTATTAGACTAGAATGACTAGATGGACTAGATTAGAACTGAATACACTGGAACAAACTTTATCTCTTTTAAATTTAAGAGTTTGTTCTTTTATTGGTATTCTAATGGTTTTATATGAGATAATTTTACATTTACGTTATATGAGATCATCTGTCTTATTTGTTCATATGTGGGATTATTTCCTTTAAATTCAACCTGTTTTTCTATGAGCTTATTTCTTTATTTACATATGTAACCTCACTTTCCTCTTTTGTATATGTGTGTGCTCAGCACTCATGTTCCTAAACTTTGTATGTCCTACAGGGGCCCGAACTTCTGATTTAAATGTTTTATTCTGTAAAGGGTCCCAGACTGTACTGATGACAGTTAGAGTCGCTCCTTTAGGACAGTGAACTGTCCTAAAGTGTAGCAAGCAGCACATGAGCTCAGTGTATTTTTAAAGATGATGCTTTTGCTCCGTCCCTACTCGCCCTCAACGCCTTGTCTCATGCTGTAATGTCATCAATTATTCAGAAAGTTGAGATGAGTGCACGCAAACCCACACACACACACACACACTCACACACACATACACACACAGGCATATCTTTGGCTGATTTTGGAAGTTACAAACAGGAAAGAAAAGGAGAGACTTTTGAGGTGAAGGGAGATATTTTCCATAGAACAAGCCTGTGACATACTGGGCCTACCTGGTTGAAGAAAGTTGCTCGATATTGTTGAAAGTGAACAAGAGAAAGTAAAGATTATTATTAGTTTGGATAAATAATGAATGTACAGCACATCATTCAGAGTGGTTGCAATACTACGACATTCAACAGGTTAAGTCCTACACTGAACTATAAATGAGTCCCTAAGGGGTGTATAATGTAACCACCATCAGGGTGAAAGCATAATACAGCCATTAATCAAGTCTCTTCTGTCCTGCACAGTGAATCTTATATAACTGCATATTTCAAGTGAAGCTTTGCAATATAATTTTTTTTTCTGAGGCTCTGCGCGGCCTTAAAGGAACACTCCAGGTATTCAGTATCTAACACCCACCACATGTCATGTAGGCTTTAAAGGTGGCTCTACAGGTTTTTGTGAAGGACGGCAGCTGAATTCACCATTATAGTGGATTTCAAAGCAAATCCAGAGTCCCTCAAAACATCTATAGAAACGTCTCAAATCACTCCTGCAGCATCATATGCTCCAGTGGTATTTTGTATTGTTCTGCCATTAAGCTGCATTTATTTAGAATTCAAGTTCTCTACAGCTGCCTATGCAAAGAGGCAAGATGCAAACTTTTCACAGCCCCCTTTTCAAGACTACATAGGGTGAGTATGTGATACTCAGAAAGATAGATTTTATTCATAATTCCCCCGGGCTGGATACATTACAAAAAAAGTATTCTGCAACAATCAAAACATGAAACCAAACAGGGACCCCGGGTCCTGGAGGTGCTGCACCTGAGCAGAAAGATAATGGAACGAAAATGTCATCTTAGTCATTAATGTGCAGACCTGCCACCGGACCAACAACCAGCCCCCCCTGTTATCTCCAAACATAAACCCAAAGGCCCAAACTGGCGTATTATTATGCAGAGCGTTATCTGTGGAGTGTGGAGTGTGCAGCAGCGGCAGCTCCGCAGGTGCTCAGGTGATGTTTGATGTCCATTAACACCTCATAAAAACCTGGTCAACGTGTTGTGTTAATGAGCTCCGGGCCGCCAGGGCCGACCATCTGGTGTGTGTGTGTGTGTGTGTGTGTGTGTGTGTGTGTGTGTGTGTGTGTGTGTGTGTGTGTGTGTGTGTGTGTGTGTGTGTGGGGTCATAACTCAGGGCTGCTGGAGAGGTTGTCAACACCAGTCCGTTATCAGTAACATCCCGCACAAACAGACAGGTTCTTAATGCAAGGATTGGCAGTGCTGTGGGATTTATTCAGTTTCAACCACCAGGAGCTGGAGGTTGAAACTTCACCTTCAATATGATCATAAAAACAACTAATTTGCACCCTTGGAGATCATTCCTGTCACCTAACATTTGTTTCTTCAGACAGGCTTTGAGTTTTAAAAAGAGGATACAAATGAAACTGAAACACAAAATTCTGAACTGTAATTTTATTACAAATATTGAGCCATTCTGCAAAGCTGAATGGTTGTATTGTGGAATTTTTCTGGTGCTACCTCATGTAACTGGTTTGTAACTCACATGCTGACTATCGATAAGTTGATAAACTGTCCCTTTAAGGGGGAGCTGTTGTGTCAATGTCAGGCTAATTATACACCTGCCAGCCTGCATCACACAGAGAAAAGGAAAGTAAAAGCAGCAGCAGTTTAGTATTGAAACTGTAGACATGACATTGTCGCCACCTACAGGCAAAGAAAGTAATAGTCATTTTATCACAGCTGCATGTTTTTCTTTTCCCATCAGCTGTCATTATCTGTTTTAGATTGGACACATCGAAATATAAAATACAAATGTCGTCGTGTCAGACTAACGTCTGCGGATAGTAAATGCACATATGGAAATACAGTTCCCTCTCTGAACATCTCTTGACCATCAGACACGTGAACCCTCCTGTCCAGAACTCCAGTTACACTTTTACTTTTTGTAGCTTTTTAATGTAAAATACTCAAACCAAGATGCAGCTATAAGAAAAAAAAAAGTAACTGTAACATTGATCGCCTGCAAGTGTTAAAATTGCTGGAGCTTGAAGAAGTTTTAATTTTAAGAAGCAGCTCCTTACTCCCTCTCACACACAGACTCACTGTGGCTGGAAGGGCCTAATGATGTATTGATCTTCGATCGATTAGGCACAGGTGGTGGAAGACATCCCAGAGGCTTTCAAGGCTTGAAATCTGAGTATAATTAGCAGCGCTGGTGTGTTTGGAGCTGTACAAAGGCTGGGCCTGTAAGCTCTCAGCCCCTCTGTGCTCAGAGGATGGAACAGACCTCTGCTGATTCGTGAAATAAATCCCGGCTTGAGCATTTCATTGCTGACATGCTCTGTGCCGCTTTCCTTAAACCCTCCTCCTGTTTACCTCTGTAAGGATTTGTGGTGTTGAACAGTCCCTCTTACACTTAGAGTAGCAGTGTTGGAAGTATTATTCCCAAGAACCTGCAGTTAAGCCAAATCCTTGCAGTGTTTTGCAAAAAAAATGGTAAAATCAAAAGAACGAGTGAGCGAGTCACCGCCCGTTTCAGAGATCAGGTCAAATAAAATCCTTAACCATAGTAAACCTTGACCTCAGTGAACCAGTGTTGGTGCCTGTGGTGTCTCTTTTCAGGCCGAACTTCCACCCAGCCTGCGTATTGATCCAAACATCTCCAACCATTTAAATCCCTGCTGACAAATTCTAATCTTGTACCTAAACCAAACCGTCTATAAACTCAAAATAACATTCAGAGAGGGTCAAGCTATCTGCTCAGATTACCTGCCACTGCTTTCATTAAGCTGCCAAATAAAGTTTTCCAGCACTGAATGTTTTGAATGATCTTCAGTGGACCTTACGCATTCTTGAACATTTTAAATAACAAATTATATTTAAATTAATCAACAAAAATATCATGTTGGGACAAAATAATGACAACAAGAGATCCTGCTGGGACTGGATGAAGCATACTTGTGTGTGTGTGTGTGTGTGTGTGTGTGTGTGTGTGTTTGTGTGTGTGTGTGTGTGTGTGTGTGTGTGTGTCCATTTATAGCTGAATGTGAAGATCGAGGCATTAACACTCCTGCTGTTTCCCATCCCAGTGGGACCACTTGTGCTTAAAACATTTTATACTGCAGTGCACTTTTGATAAAAGCATCCACTGAAAAGCACGTGTTATAGCACGTGTATGTACGTGTATGTACGTGTATGTACGTGTGTGTGTGTGTGTGTGTGTGTGTGTGTGTGTGTGTGTGTGTGTGTGTGTGTGTGTGTGTGTGTGTTGCTCAGCTGCTGACTAACTGCTGTCTTACCTTTTCATAGATCCACAGTGTTTACTCTGTGACCTTCTAATCTGGCCGGAAGATGTTTGACTCACTGACAATACATCCCCCTGCCCCCTCACTCTCATTAGTCTGGTTACCGTGGTAACCCGTGACGCCATGGAAACCTCCCCGTAAATCTCCCTGATACTTCAGTGTCCGGCTGTGATGCGTCATGACTTTTCTGTTTTTGTGCCTCAGACATATGAAAGAGCACACACTGACCGGTGTAATCCTGTGTGTGTGTGTGTGTGTGTGTGTGTGTGTGTGTGTGTGTGTGTGTGTGTGTGTGTGTGTGTGTGTGTGTGTGTGTGTGTGTGTGTGTGTTCAGGTGTGTATCGAGACCTACGTGTCCAGCTGTCACCAGCGAAGCATCAACACGGCGGTCAGAGCCACGCTGAGTCAGATACTGGGAGACCTGACGCTACAGCTGCGACACAGACAAGAGGTCACGCCCTCACACAAAACACACACACAATACAGCAGTTACAGACACACACACACATACATACACACAACGTGTACATACTGAGAATCACTGCAGAACTCAAAATAAAAGATATTAAACTGTATCAAATGCTGCACTCTGCTGAAACAAATAGTTGATTAATTAGTTAGACAGTCAGCAGGAATATGAGCTACAATTTTGAGCAGTTAATTAATAAATTTGTCATATTTTAATCCAAAATGCTAAACATTCCCTTTTCAAGCTCCTCAAATGAGAGGATTTCTTGCCTTTGTCAGTTTTATATGACTGTAAATTGTCCCAAAAAACTAAATATCTCTGTGTTTTAGGTGAAACAAGTCAAATATATGCAATATATAATGGCCATTTTATATATGTATGTATATTATTAATAATATATTTTGCAATATATTACAATGGTTATTTAATGTACCTCTAATATGAACAGAAACACATGTACACACACATTACACACAGAGACATTTAAGGCAATCAGAAACACGTATGCTGTTAAAAGACAGATACAGGGACTCAAAATTAACACCCCACCAAACTGGCTCACAATAACACTTTCTCAGCTTTTTATCAGCGTGCTATCGCTCTGTCACACACACACCTTCACAGATGTGTTGACACAAAACCCAGAAAAAGACACCCTCACAGTAAACATGCCTCCTGCTGTGTTCTCCCCCACAGGGTGCAGACGGAGACGAGGTGACTGCACCGCCACTGCACAGAAGAGGTACATCGTCCCCAGTGCTATCCTTCACCTCATCACCTGGAATCACCTCTGTTATATAATATATCATATAATATCGCTCTAATATACACTCAATATTACATAATTCATTTGATATCATGAGAAATTGAAACTAATTCAGAATAAAGCATAAAAGTACAAAACAAATAGGCTTACCCTATTAAGATTAATCAAATTTATTATGGCATTATCTCGAGAAAGTTTTGTTATTTCGAGTAAATTATCCTGTCATCTTGGGACCAACAACATTTGTTATTACGAGATAACGACATAAATAACTTTAAAATTAATTATCACACAGGAAGTAAAATGTTTGAATTCTTGGCCACTTAGGGCCTCCGTACTTTCCGTCTATCCAGTGTGTGCTGTCTTTCTGTTTTTTCAAGTGAGCAGCACTAAAGCTTCATGGAGGCTGTGGACTTCTCATCTTCTTTAGTGTGCAGTGCAAACTGTTTTATAGCTGTTATAAAGCTGTTGTAATCACCTATCAGGAGGTAGTAAGAAACACCTTCACAGAGACTGGGCTTCTTTATGATACTATAAAGTCACACACACACACACACACATCAGCAGTTCAGATGGACGTCTCTGCAGGCCGACAGCCAAACAGGTTCACAGAGAAGGTATTGATTTACGTATTTATCACAGAGAAACGGGGAGGTGAGAGACAGGAGAAAGTAATGAGTTTTTATCACTTCATGTACTTATTGAATAAAGATAAAGTAGATAAAGTACTGCAAATTAACTGTATTATTATTGTGTGCGTGTGTGTGTGTGTGTGTGTTTGCAGATATTTCTCCTACCAGCCAGGCTCTGTGTGAAGATGTGGTGACGGTTCTGACAGTTTTCTGTGAAAAGCTGGAGTCAGTGGACAGGTAACGCTGCACTATTCCATTATTTGATGTCTTTCTTTTGTTTATTTAGGTGATAATTCATCTTGAGGCTTGTTTGTGAATCATCGCGCTTTGCTGCAGCGTCACAGACCTCCAAGGAATTGTTTCTGTGACAGACAAAAAACGTAACAAGATTTGAAAACCTTTCTAAAAAATAAATAAAAAGCTGTGTTAACAGACAGTGTTGGTCAGCTGATGCGCTGGAACAAACCATAAACTGAATAAAAGAGGGAACAGACTGACATTAATAGTGAACAATTTGCTCTGACTCTCTCGTCTCCATCACACATCACCATTTTTGTCTCTTTTCACACTCAGTGGTAACCAGCTCCTGCAGCTCCTCTACCTGGAGTGCATCCTCTCCATGCTCAGCAGCTGTCCTCCCACAATGCACCTGTCCAGAGGTTTTACCGACCTTGTATGGTAAGACTTGTAACACTGCTATAATAATAATAATAAAATATATATATATATATATATATATATATATATATATATATATATATACACACACACACACACACACACATAGTTGCCACCAATACAAAGCAACAGCTGTTCCAGGCAGAAATATGAACATGCTGCGTGTCTTCTCCTTCGGGGTTGCCAAGGGAAAAAATATTCATAAAAAAAGATAAATAAGTTTATAGTGATTTATTCTGTTCACTCTGCCTTGAATACTGATATGCATTAATATTAGATGCTTTTTTTGTTTTAGAACAAAAGAGGAAAAAAAAGATGTTTAAAATAAAACCAAAAACAAGTATATGAGTGTGAAATCTTAGATAATGATCCAGTTTATGTTTTGCGTCTTTTTAAAAATCCCTCAACCCACTTTAGTGTGATTTACTGTATTCTAATGTATGCATCAGGCTAAAAAAAACAATACTATTCCTCCTCCCAGGAAGCAGCTGTGTCCGTCCCTCGTGGCGATCATGGGAAACCCTGTCAATGACAAAACCATCGCTTCCCACCACGGTTACATGGGGGCGCCAGACCGGGACCGTCTCTCAGACAGACTCGGTCTAGGTAGGTGGATTTACTACAGAAACCACTGTGGGTGGTCATCGCTATTTTTGCATTTGTACAAAAAACACGAGGGCTTGTTTGAGTCCGTGCTCACAGACATTGAGAAAGTGAGAAACTTTTGTGGAAACAAAGTTTGTGTTTCGTGTTCAGTTGTAAAGTTTAAGATCAGTAACAAAGCTATCTGACTGAAAAGTGGTGTTGTTTCATTTAGTATGAAACCGTTTCACACATAATCATCTTAATACTTATTGCCGTTCTGTGTGGTGCTCTTATCCTCTTAGAGCTCTAAGATTGTAGTGATAAGCAGCTGCAGTTACAAAGCCTCATGTCAACACTGTTGTAAATGCTTTGGAACAAGCTCGTTTACCTAATTAGAGATTAAATACTTGAACGGGTTCACAGTCTGTGTCCATTTTATGTTTTTTCCTTTTAAAACCCAGAGTTTGGAAACGACCATATTTAAATATTTACCTTCATGCCAGAAGTCAGTTGATTGTGTCAAATCTCCTTTAGAAGTAAACTTTTTTTTAGACATTACAGAGTTGATTTTAGATTCTGTCCCAAGCTTGTTGACTTCTTTGTAGTTCGAAGTGTGAAAAGAATGTTTTTCATCGACATGACTTTAGTGGTTCAGCTCCGTGTCCCACCTTGTTTTCCTCCACCAGGGATCGGCCAGGAGCTGGACTCCTCCGGTGGAGGTGTGTCCGACCAGGGCAGAGGGTCCGGCTGTTCCTCCAGCGCCCCCGCCAGGATTGCACCGGTAGTGCGCACCGTGTGTTACATCGCGGCGGAGCTCGTGCGTCTGGTGAGCTGCGTGGAGTCGATGAAACCGGTGCTGCAGTCGCTCTACCACAGGATCCTGCTGTACCCGCCTCCTCAGCACCGCACAGAGGCCATCCGCATCATGAAGGAGGTGGGAGGAGGAGACATTAGTGCTGACCTTTTCTCAAAGCATTTTACAATTGATTTCCTTCACTTCAACTATTATGAATTACTTAATTATACTTTAGTGATCTTAAGTCGGCAACATTTTTATGTGTGTATACACAATTAACACTGAGTGTGTGTGTGTGTGTGTGTGTGTGTGTGTGTGTGTGTGTGTGTGTGTGTGTGTGTGCTAGATCCTGGGCAGTCCTCAGCGACTGTACGACCTGGCCGGTCCGTGTGTGGCTGAGCCTGAAACCAGGAAGCGCTCCTTCTCAAAGAGGAAGTCCCACCTGGACCTGCTCAAGCTGTTAGTTTCACTCCTCTCTCTTTGCTTTTTATTCGAGTTGTTGGAAGGTTTTTTGTTCTCTTGCAGTTGAGTTTTCTAAAATGCATCACGCCATAATGTTATTCTCTTAAAGCTACATAGTGTTACTTAATCTGACAATAAAGAGCGGAGATCATCATCATCATCGTCGTCATGGTTTCACAAAGTGATGAAATAATTATCAAAATAAAATGTGAATCCTTGCACATTTATACTGAATGCAAGCAAAGCAGTTGAGAAAGAATGTATGTTTGCGTGTTTTTATTCCCTTCCTAAGAGTGATGGATGGGATGACGGAGGCCTGTATGAAGGGAGGCATTGAGGCGTGTTACTCTTCGGTCTCCTGTGCCTGCGCTCTCCTCGGGGCGCTGGATGAACTGTCGCAGGGCCGCGGCATCCAACCTGAGCAGGTACGCTACTGAGACGGGACACAGCAAACATTACGAGGAGTTCTCCATTTATTTATTTCTAAAGTGCAATACTGAATCAATGAAGTTGATATGAAACATCATCTGAAACATGGTCAGACGGAGTTGTTTTGTAAGATATAAGACTTTCAGTATAAAACAGTAACGGAGCAGCTGTGTTTCTCAGGCTCGGCTTCTCCTCAGACGATTGGACGATCTGAAAGACGGGACGGAGTCGACACGTGAGTCCATGGAGATCAATGAGGCCGACTTCAGGTGGCAGAGACACATCCTGTCCTCGGAGCAGGCTCCCTGGGACCCCAGCTCTTCCTCCTCAAACATGGCCACCTCCGGGGCCACCGAGCGCAGCCCTGACATCAGCATCAGCATCACCACGGAAACGGGCCAGACCACCCTGGATCTGGAGGTGGGGGAGCTCGGCCTGGGTCACACCACTCCCGAGGAGTGCGGGGAGGACGCACAGCTCCCCTCGCCCTCATCCTGTGGCAGCCAGGATGGGACTAAATGCGAGCCGAGCTCCGAGCCGGGCCAGGGGGTCCAACGGGAGGAGGGAGGGGGCGCGGGGGAGGTTGAGGGAAGAGGAAGGAAACAAAGGGCGGGAGGAGGTGGTGGAGGAGTGGGAGGAGGTGTGGTTCCTCCAGATGTGGTGCAGCGGAGTCACGCCCTCGTCTACCCCGACATCACCAACTTCCTGTCTGTGGAGTCCAGGAGCAGGACGCACCACGGGGGAGGGTCACGGTACAGCGAGAGCAACTTCAGGTACGTGTGTGTTTACAGGAGCAAAGACTGAGCGGAACGTGTTATTATTACTGTAGGTGAGGAGCTTTTACTTTGAGCTATTTTAAGCCAAATTTCTGACTTTGCCGCCATCTGGTGGCAATATCCAAAAAGAAGGCCAAGTCCCCCAAACAATCACCGCTTCGTTTTCTACAGACAAATATCTGGTGTCCAAATCAGTATAATAATAATAATTAAAACAAAAGACAAAAAACAAAGTCTAGTTAAAATCCAACAACATTACTTGATACCTCATTTCAGGACACTTACTGAAAACTAACTGTTAGAAACTGGAAACTTGCTCTCGTTAAGAAGTGCTGGCTATATTTTGCTGTCCAAGTTGTGTTATTTGGTTGGTTTTCAGTGCAGTTTAGCAACCTTGTTGATGCGAACGGCAAAGAAATTCACATTATCCAATCAATACGACCCTCGTTTGCTCCTTTTGAATTAGCCTTGTCAGGTCATCACTTTTTGGCAGCTGACAGTCAGTTTCTGGACATTGATGTATTCCTCAATGCAGAACTGAGCAGAGCTTTTAAAAAAAGGCTTATAACACACAATTATTTCATTACATTGCAAATAAATAAAAAGTTAAAAAGATAAATTAAATTGCCTTTCTCATGCAACTTTAGATCTGACTAACTCAAACCAATGGCTGCCTGCAAAGTAGGAAATCAATCTCACTTCTTTCAGTCTGCCTTGGAAACAGTCAACAACAACATGAACATGATATAATTGATCTTGTGGTCCTTCAGTATGGAAGAGCAGGACTTGTCGCGGACAGAGTTTGACTCATGTGACCAGTACTCCATGGCCGCCGAGAAGGACTCGGGGCGCTCCGACGTGTCCGACATCGGCTCTGACAACGTCTCGCTGGCCGACGAGGAGCAGCAGACCCCCCGCGACTGCCCGGGCCACCGCTCCCTGCGCACCGCCGCCCTGTCCCTCAAGCTGCTCCGCAACCAGGAGGCCGACCAGCAGAGCGCCAGGCTGTTCGTGCAGTCGCTGGCGGCGCTGCTGCCCCGCCTGCTGGGCCTGGCCACCGCCACGGACGTGGACCTGTCGCTGCAGAACTTCTCCTCCACCTTCTGCTCCGGACTGCAGGCTGGTGAGAGGGAGGGAGGGAGGGAGGGAGGGGGTCGGGCAGGTTGATGGGATCAGATTCCTTGTCGTGTTTGAAGCCTGGGCAGTGCATAGACTCTGTGTGTGTGTGTGTGTGTGTGTGTGTGTGTGTGTGTGTGAGAGAGCTAAACAAACACTGGATATTTGCTGAGGGTGGAGCGATCTGCAGCCTCTTCCTCTGGTAATCGGCTCTGGCTGCAGGTTGAGTCACAAAGTGAGATGTTCACTGTTTGAACAAGATTTGTTGGGGAATCTTTTTGTTTTACCAACTAAAGTAAACACATCATACTGTGGGGACACTGGGATATTATAGCAGGTCAAGTGGACAAATACAAATAAAACAGAATACAGCACATTGTACACAGTACAAAATATCTACAGGAAACAGGTTTAGTATCTTACTGCAGGTAATCACTAATGAGGGGAAACTCAAATAAATGATTAAAGATATGTTATTTAAATTCATAAATTATCAATTACAAGTGAAGTACAACATGCAGATACTGTAAATGAAACTAATTGACAGATGAATCTTTATCTGCACACTGCATATATTATAGCCACTCATACGATTCGGTTTATGCTCTTAACAAGCCAGATATTTTTATGAAATTGTATTAAACAGTCAGGTAATTAGATTTGCTTACGAATACGGAGTTGCAAAATGAGAGGAATTATTTTGTCGTCTGGTTCATTTTCTCATGGAAAATGTTTCGGTAATTGACAGTTTTAGAACTTAGAGTCTAGGATGGAAAATATGTGGTTCTTTGATTTTAAAAAAAAGGTCAAAGGTACAGGTCAGCTGAGGCTCATGGGTATTGTAGTATTTAGAACACTGCACCATACCAAACTTGCAATAAAACATGAATAATTAGAAATGAAATAATTAAAACTTATAGTATCTCCATGAGCATTTTGTGGGAGAACACTGATGATATTATTAATGAATGTATATACTGTACTTTATATTCAGTTCGTCATTCTAGAGCAGGAACCATTTAATAAAGCGGTTTGCCTTCGGGGCACAACCCATAATCCATCAGTGAAAACAGTGAGCCTGCTGGGAGTTTTTACATCAGCGGCGCACAGTTACGAATCAAATTAAACTGCACAGTTTACTGACTTAATGAATTTGGTCGAGGCTTTAAATCCCCAGAGTGAGTTTCTGATTGTAACACCTGAATTATCACGAGCTACCAGATGATATCTCACTGTGTCCTCTCACCTTCACACTCGTTTCCTCCGTCCTCTCTCTGTTCACGGACCGCCTTTTACAAACTTCCCTCCCTTTCTTTCTGTTTGTCTTTTCCTGTCTTCCTGCCTCCTCCTCCCCCTCTCTACACCCCCTCTCTCTGTCCTCATCTCTATCATTTCCTCCTCCATTCCTCCCCCATTTCTCTGCCTCTTGTTCTCCTGGCCCCCCTCCTCTCTATCTCTATCTTCTCCCTCTCGTTCTCCTCCTCTTCTCTCTCTCTATTTCCCCTGTTTTCCCTCCTTACTTTCTCTTTCACTCTTCTCTTTCTCTCACTCTTCCCTTCCTGTCCTTTTTTTCTCTCTCTTTGTTCTTCTCTTCCCTCTCTGTATCCTTCCCTCCCTCCATTCACCCCTCTGTGTCCCACTCGCTCTCTTTTTCTCAAATCAAATAAGCTTTATTGTCATGAATGTTGGTGTTTGTTATCGCCAAAGCTAAATTACTTATTACTGAATCCTACATTTTTAATAATAAAACAAAGTCTATTAAAGGTCACACATTTCTTTAACAGTCCAGTTCTTTACAACTTATAGAAAACGATAAAACACATGAATCTTGTGTGTTTTGTCTTCGGTTGTGATAAGCTTCTATTCTACTGAACATTTTTAGGATATTGTGCATTGAAGAAGTGCTGTGCTCTGCTCCAGGCATCATGCTGGTGCTTCATTTTTGATGTTCTTCCTGTTGTGTTTGTTGTCACCTGTTTTTTTTTTATTGTTTAATGATGCAAATATACACGATGAGCACTGGCGGTAAAGGGGAGTTTCAGAAAAGTCCCTCCCTCTCTCCAGGTGGGATCCACTCTCCGGGCTTCGAGTCGGGCGACACTCTGAGTTGTCAGTTTCTGATGAACGCAGACGGCCTCTACCTGGTGTCGTACTACGCTCTACTGCTCAACCTCAAACTCTGCTGCTGCGACTACTACAGGCGGCGAACGCTCGTACCCGTCCTCAGCCTGGTGAGCAGATCGCTGTTTCAGTTAGTGGGAGTGTTAAACCTGATGACCCAGACCCAAGGTCTCTAATGGAGTATAGTATAAATATAAGATACATTAGAAATAGAATAAAATGTGATTTATTTGCAGACTTTGTGCAATAGAAAATTGAACAGACAGAATAGACTTCGATGTGTGTTTTTTGCAGAAGGAGTTTGTGCGTCTGATCCAGAGCAGCGGAGTCCTTGTGGTTCTGTGTCAGGCCTGGATCGAGGAGCTGTACCACCAGGTGTTGGAGCGCAACCTGCTGGCCGAGGCTGGGTACTGGGGCTCACCAGAAGACCACATGTTGCCGCTCATCACCATGCTGACAGGTGAAACACACACACACACAGACACACACACACACACACACACAGGCGCACGGCCATTTGCATGTCTGGCTACTCTCCACATAACATACTGAAAGCTATGAATCACCTGGAAACCCCATTCTATATGTCAGTCTTAAAATCAAAGCTCTCACAACCATTTCCACTTCAATTTTTTACTACGAAGATGATTCAATATTTACTAAAATAATGTGAAAAATCTAGGAATCCTTTAAATGACCCAAAATTACCAATATGTACACAGAACTTATATAATCGGATGTCAGCTTTGGAAAAGCAAAATTCCCAGCTGACACTCTGCAATGATCATAACTGACCACTTTTTATTTTTCTGGTTTTTTCCCTCTGTCCCCACCTCCCCTCCCCTCCTCCTCTCTCAGATATTGATGGTCTGGGCAGCAGCGCGATTGGCGGTCAGCTGATCAGGAGGGCGTCCAGCCGATCGCCGCTCAGCTGCGACAAGGCCGGCAGTGACACTGTGATGGCGGGTCAGTGGCTCATTATCGTAAACCTGCCCCCGAAACCTCAGAAATATGATGGATGGGTTAATGGATGGATCTGTTCACCCATTTCCTCATTAGTTTATTCATTAGTTCCACATCCCTCTAATAGAATGAGTTTTCTTGTGGCATAATGTGCTCCAATGGGCTGTTTGCTTGATTTTTTTCTCCTTCCACTGTGAGAAGACTGATATTGAAAAAAGTAACGGACATTTAATTCTCTTCAGTCAGAGGTGGTGTTTTATTGCAGGTCAGAACCTCAAAAAAACCTTCCTCATGAGTGGAGTGTTCAGGGGAGGGGCTTTTTCTCTCTGGGCCTCTAAATCAGCCCAGCTCAACCCTCTTTAATAGGCTTCGCTCGCCCTGAAACTGCAGCCGAACTGCTGCTGTGTTAATGAGTTCAAAAGGCTCCGCTGGCTGCCTCCCAGAACAGTGCTGCATGGTCAAGTGCTGCAACCTTTTTTTGCGGTGCCTTGAAAATTGGAGGACACAGATGAGCGAGGCCATAACAGATGACTAGATAAATATTGAGATGTTTTATATAATAATACACTGTGGGTCTGTACCAGGGAACATGGTGTAATTGCTTGATACACCGTGGAACACCATTTAAAATCCACCCACAAGTGAAATATATCCAGAAAGTCCATTTGTCATGAATACGCAAAATAATGCAAGATCATCAGAACCAAGAGTTCTGCATCAGAACAGGGTTGAAACTTGACAGCATCCAGAAAAATAAATCAGATGCATATAAAACATTTTACTTTATGTAAGTTTTTATTGAACTGTAGGTTCAGTGTTTTTTGATTGAGATTCATTGAGATTTCAATTAAGTTTTGGTGGAAAGTGAGAAGTGTCATTTCAAATTGTGTCCAATCAAATCATCACTTTGAAAAAAATACCTGAAATGTCAGTTGCTGGATGTGATTACATGTCTTAAAAAAATAAAGCGCTGGAAAAAATACAAACTAACGTTTGTTAGGCCTCTGGTTCTGTCTTGTAACTGCACTGAGAAAGACCAGATGAGGGGAATGAGATTAGAGAAAAAGAGCAGCAGAGGGCAGAAGCAGAGAGAGATGGAGTAAATGACTAAGGGACCACCTGAGCTCCTTCTGCATCCCTCTGGAGGACAAAGGATGGCCAGAATTGCCATGGTAACCACTGCTGAGTCACCCATGATGCCAGTTATACTGTTTTTGTATGCGTGCGTGTGTGTGTGTGTGTATATTTTTACAGAACTAATGCAAAAGCTAATGGAATAAGTAGTGTCGAATGTATCGTCTCCGTCCTCTTTGACACTCACTCCTCGTGTGTGTTTTTCAGGCGCCGTGTTCTCCCGCTTCATCCTCACCGGCGTGTGGAAGAACCTGATCGATGTGCTGTCCACGCCGCTGACAGGCCGCATGGCGGGCAGCTCCAAGGGCCTGGCCTTCATCCTGGGAGCAGAGGGGGTCAAAGAGCAGAGCCAGCGGGAGAGAGACACCATCTGTCTGAGCTTGGACGGCCTACGCAAAGCTGCTGCGCTCAGCTGTGCCTTGGGTGGGTGAAACATGTGCCTGTGTTAATAAGAAAAATTAGATGCAGCCCTCACCTCTGCAGGGAATCTTCTGTTCTCCCTCCTTTCAACACGGAGAGGTCGAGGGTCAGGGTCAACAGCAGCCCTGGAGCTGGAACCGATTCAAGTCTAAACTGAATTAGAGCCATGCATGTGCTTCCAATTGAATCAGGCTGCCCTGACATTGAGACATCTTCCAGTCAACTTGTAGTCTAAAAAGAGAAGAAAAACTGGTGTTTTTACTGGTTTTGGTTGAGTTGACGTCTTGGAGCTGTTTAGGCGTGGCACAGTTTAAAGTGCACCCGCTCCTGTGGAAGCTCACAATCGCAGCACCTTGACACTGTTTATTCAGCTGTTGGGTTATGTCACATACTGGCTTCCTGTAATTGCTTTAGATTCATGAAATCATCAGCAGCAACTGTAAAATAAAGAAAACAGAAGAGACCACTTAAACGTGCATGATGTTTCCTACATTATCCAGTCAGACAGATGCTTCCTGAGGACCGAGGCAGACTTACTGTCAGAAGGTTTTATTGTTCACTTTGACTAACTACTGTGGTGTGGCCCCTTTATATGGCAAACCCTCCACACAAGTGCACAAATGAGGCGGAGTGAAGAGGGCCAGAGTGTTCGGGCTGCAATAAGCCCTGTTGTTATTCTCATTAGTGCAGAGAGTTTACCTCATGTGATTCCCAGCAATGCTCCACTCAACTTCAACCCGAGCAGAGGTCTAATTAACCAGAATAACTGAGAACACGAGTGAGGGTGAACGGGGCTTTGATTAGTATCTACTGGCAGCTTATCAAGTCCCACCAAAATACGATTACACCAAATCTATGAAATTAAGCATCGGATCATCCTCCCCACTGAAAATATCAAATATGCTGCACTGTATGTTTAAATGTTTAAATCTGCTGCAGAAATGTAAATGCAAATACAAAACTGTACAAAAAGTACAATAATTACTCTCTTAAATTCTTCAATTATGCCAAAAAATCATCAAGGACATCTCACGTCAATGGTTCGGATTGATGCCGGCAAACTTGACATTAATGCTGTCAGCTGCCATTTTGAGGTGTAATATATAATTAGTGAACCCCAGATTCTGTGGCTTACGTATGCAGATTTGTTTCAGAATGTATTCACCTTGGGCAGGTTTTGCTGAGCGCTGATGTTCTTTCTCAGCTTCGTCCTGCCTCACATTAATCAAACTGAACCCAAGTGACAGCTGCCCAGTAACAGCCTGAACCTGATGGACACTCGCGGCTCCGCCAGAGGTTAACAGGGAGGTTAAGGGTTTCATACAAACTGTTGACTGCAGATTTTAGAGAGAACATCAGGGGAAATACGTTTTTATTATCAAGCCCATTTAGAAATCTGAATGTATCAGTTCTTAACAGTTACTGGCACAACCGCATGGCCAACTGGGGATGAAACCTGATTTAAATTATTGGCACAGAAGCACTGATGAATATGAATGAACACATGGTGTTCTTTTTTTTTACTGCCCAAAATTTAAATACACCCAAAGGAATAGAAAACCTAGATATTCTGTGTATAAATCTTATCAGTAGAGTCAAAGTGTGGATGAAAGCAAAGGTTACATTGTCATCGTGTAGGGATTTTGTTTTTAGGATTAGAGAATGAATGAAAGTCAACAGCTCATCTTTACACTCTGTGTGTGTGTGTGTGGGTGGGTGTGTGTGTGTGTGTGTTTGTGTGTGCGGGTGTGTGCACGGCCGTCAGGTGTGGCTGCCAACTGCGCGTCAGCTTTAGCCCAGATGGCTGCGGCCTCCTGCGTGCAGGAAGAGAAGGAGGAGAAGGAGGCGGGGGAGACGGGAGACGCCATCACACAAGGTACAGGAACAAATAAATGAACCTATAATGGCTCCCGAGCGATGAAGATGAGGAGGTGTCTGACGAGGCGGACTAGCAGCTTGTGAATACATGAATGTTGTACATTTAATGATGGCATCTTTTATTTAAAAAGATTACACTGGTACCATTAATACTCCAGAGACTCTCATTCAGAATCCTCTATAATGGCAATCAGTAAGAAATGGGCTTTCAGTGACATCTAGTGGAAGCTGTGGGAACATCAGCAAACTCATTCTCTTCTACTACCTTTTTAGGTTTTTAATATTAAGATCAATATCAAGATTTTACTTAGAAATTAGTATGTTTTGTCAGATGTAATTAATGCTCATTACAAGCCAGACCTTCGTTCAGTGTGTGTAAGTGTGTAAGGTGCGTACACTAAAGGTTGCTAGTGTATAAAGTGATAGAAAGTATGTGTGTGTTGCTGTAAGTTTGTGACCTTCTGTTGTCCTCTGACCACGTTTCCTTATGTGTATGTCATATGTCTGGGTGTGTGTGTGTGTGTGTGTGTGTGTGTGTGTGTGTGTGTGTGTGTGTGTTTGTGTGTGTGTGTGTGTGTGTGTGTGTGTGTGTGTGTGTGTCCAGTGAAGCAGCGTGTCGAGCAGCGTCTGGAGCAGATCGGGCGTCCTCAGGGAGTCCGCCTCCACACGGCTCATGTGTTGTGTATGGACGCCATCCTGAATGTAGGACTGGAGATGGGTAGCCACAACCACGACTGCTGGCCGCATGTGTTAAGGTACACACACACACACACACACACACACACACACACACACACACACACACACACACATTTTTTTACTTAAATTCAGATAAATAAATACTTGAATTCCCTTTTCGTGGTCTCCTGCCCCTCGCTCCTTCCCTTTGTCTTCCTCTCTCTCAGGGTGACAGAGTACATCAGTTCACTGGAGCACACCCACTTCAGCGACGGCTCCTCGCAGCCGTCCTCTCTGACCACCATCACCCAGCAGGCCGGCGTGGACCTGGGGCTGGAGCTGAGCTGCGAGCCCAGCCCGGAGGCCTCGGAGCTGGGCCTGAGCCAGCCGGTCATCCAGCCTCTGTCCATCCAGGAGCTGCTGAGGGAGAGCAGCAGAGGGGGCCGGGGTCTGGACCTGAAGAGCGGCAGCCTGATGACTGGGACCAGTGCTGCCAAGGCTGTGTGTACTCTGTCAACGCAGGCCGACAGGTGGGGCAGCAGATATTTTCTTTTTAATAAGAGCAAACAGTGATAGAAATGTCTTTCCATCATCACATTTTGCAGAGACTCAAAGACTCAAAGTGTGGACCTGAAGTGAAGCAACATTAACAAACCAGGAAACTACAATATTTTAGTTTTAGGTTGTTTTTCAGTCATTAGAAAGGAGATAACATTTGTTTTTTTGTTCTTATGTCATAATGCTATATCAGAGTAAAAGTATGAGTGCTGGGTACAACTTTAAGGTATTTCCTCCCCACCAGATTTTTATTGTTTAAGATACCTAAATTAATAGAATTTAGAACAATATGCGAAAATATAAAACAAAACATAAAGAATAAATAGCACCATATCAATAATGTTATTTAAATCCAACCATAACATGCTGTCTCAGTACATCTTAGACAAAGGTCAAAGTGCATAACACCAAAAATAATGCCGGGTCTATTTAATAAAAGGGTGCGTAGTGTGAAGACTGTGTAAAGTGACAGCTACCTGCTCCATCAGTTCTGCTTATAATTCAAGCGTAACAGCCCAATAAAACTTCTGTTGCCTTTTTGTTATAACCTTGTTAAATTAGCAGCCAGCATGACGTGACTCTTAATGAATTGATCTGCCAGAAGCCCATTTCACTGACATTTGGTGCTCAGCAGGAGGTGCTGTGGTCGCGGATCGCCACAAGATGGCGGCAGCAGTACAGAGCTGCCAGAGAGCATGCGCTCGTGTGCTCTTCTTCTTCCGTCTTTGTAAGGACTCATTTGGTTTTTAGACCTTAAGTGTAAGGGCTTATTTGTAAAGTGAGGACATTTTTGGGAGGTGAGGACAGTTTGTGTGGTCGTCACTTCTTCAGAGGGCTGTTTGAGGGTCAAGGCTCGGTTTTAGGATTACATTTGGAATTGGAATTGGTTTTAGGTTAAAGTTAGTCTACACAAGTATAAAAATACAAATGTGCGTGTCAACATTTCTGCAATTATCAAAGCTTATTCCCTGGCACAACCAACACACTGCGGCAATAAATGTGTGTGTGTGTGTGTGTGTGTGTGTGTATTTATTCCAAGGATCATCTCTTATATAACCAGTTATCTAGGCTGCTTTTAGGAGTGAATAAAAAAAAAGTTCCCTCTGATCTTATGGAACAGATGGACTGAACACATTTACAAGCTGAAAACGGTGCCAAAACATAGTAAATACTCCTCTGCACAGGGCTGTCCCAAAAACACTCAGCTTAAAGGGCAACGCCGCTGCATTTCGGCCTTGAAACTTTGTTCCTCTGCACTCTGAATATTCACTATATATATCACTGTGTTTTTTATTTTTATTTTTTACCAGAGAACGTTTTCACTTCACTTCACTTCACATTATTGGCCCTTCAAGAGCAGCCATTTCAAATCTGTGATCATTTGATGTTTTTATATATATTATGCTTATGATGTAATGAAACACATCTGTGTGTGTGTGTGTGTGTGTGTGTGTGTGTGTGTGTGCGTGTGTGTGTGTGTGTTTGTTTGTGTGTGTTTATGTGTGTTCCAGGTTGTTCGAAGAAGCAGCTACCAAGCTCAACCTGGTCGGTCTGGTCGGGTTCTTGCAGCAGCTCAGGAAAGCTTCTCAGTCTCAGCTGTTTGACTCTGTGACTGAGACTGGAGACTACTCCCTGGCAATGCCAGGTACACACACACACACACACACACACACACACACACACACACACATACACACATACACACACACACACACACATACACATACACAAAATTGTAATTTTCAGTTTGTATCTAGAATTTTACCATTACAGATAAAAACAAAATCCCTCACTGGGTAATATTTACAGTACTACAGATTTAAGAAATTAATATTAGATGAAACAAAGACTTGTAAAAAGTCCTTTCATCCCCACTGTGTGTCTGAAGGAGAGGCCAAGTCGACGCTGGACCGACGCAGCGCTCTCCATCTCTTCCGTCTGGGCGAGGCCATGCTGCGGATCGTCCGGAACAAGAACCGACCGCTGCTGCACATGATGAGGGCCTGGAGCGTGGTGGCCCCGCACCTGGTGGAGGTTGGCAACTTCGGCCTCTTTTCAAAATAAATGGGGAGCTGCTGCAACAGGCTGCCACATCGCCATCTTCAAGGGCTGATTATCAGAAAATTGCCTGGGATGTTTTAACATATTGCTAATGCTTTTATGAAAATTCAAATGAAGTCAGTGCGGCAAGACCATTTGTCTCTTAATTTCATACAGTGGTAATATTAATATATATGAAGGAATATTTAACAGCAGCAGTTTCGTTAATGAAATACTATCTACTGTCCAAATATGCATTACTGGTTCTGCCCAATGCAGCTGAATGTTCACATATGCATATTCATAAATGTAAATAAATATCAGTTATGTAAAGAATATAGTTAAAGCTGGATGCAAACCCAGTAAAAGTGTCTCTTTCTCCCAGGCGGCATGTCACAAAGAGCGCCACGTCTCCCAGAAGGCCGTTTCCTTCATCCACGATGTTCTGACGGAGGTGCTGACGAGCTGGGCCGAGCTTCCACACTTCCACTTCAACGAGGCGCTGTTCAGGCCCTTCGAGCACATCATGCAGCTGGAGCTCTGCGACGAGGACGTACAGGACCAGGTGGGGTCAAACCTCAGAACGCAGGAAATCCCATCGTCACGTTTCAATACATCAATCAGGGAATCGCCAATAAGTTGATCTGAAGCAGCACATGTGGCGCCATTATTTTGCCACACAGGTCAGAAAGGTGTTTCTCTGCTTGGCCCCCTGCAGGTGATAACATCAATAGGCGAGCTGGTGGAGATGTGTTCTCCTCAGATCCTGTCAGGGTGGAGGCCTCTGTTCAGCGCTCTGAGGACCGTCCACAGCAGCAAGACCGACACTAAAGACTACCTGCTGGGAGAATACTCCATGGGTACGTCTGACAGGCAAAAATACCTGAAGTTTATCAGCTTACAGTTCAGAAAGTTGCCTGCTTTCTTTAAATCAAGAAACAACCATTTCTTGCCTCCTCCCTCCTCCTTCCTCTCTTTTTCCCTCCTTTCCTCTGCCTCCCCTCCATCCCTCGCTCGCATTCTGTCCTGTAGGGAAGTCCCAGGCGCCGGTGTTCGATGTCTTCGAGGCTTTCATCAACACCGACAACATCCAGGTTTTCGCCAACGCTGCCACTGACTACATCATGTGCCTCATGAAGTTCGTCAAAGGTTTAGGTTTGTCTCACTTGTACATGCTATTTTTTCAGTTTCAGATATTTCTTTTAGAAGCCTTTAGGGATTTTATTTTCTTCTGGAATGTGGCACTAAACTGTGTGTTCGTTGTAAGTTTTTTTTTTTTTAGCTTTTATTATTCTTCTTCCTCATGTAGAAATATCAGAGACCTTCTGTATCACTTGGGTTCATTGTTACTTTGCACAGTAACACAGAGTGATGGTCTGTCTGTGTGTAGGAGAGGTGGACTTTAAGGAGATTGGAGACTGTGTCCACGTGTCGGGTTACAGCTCCACTGACCTCTGCCTGCCAGCTCTCGATTACCTTCGCAAATGTTCGCAGGTAGGAACCCCCCCCCCCATGTTACACTGAAATCAGTTCTTATTAGCATTACGAGCTACAATAATTAATGTAGCAAATGTAAGTTTTCTATTATTTTCCTGTTGCACTCTTAAAAAAAGAGTTCCTGATCCTTTGTGCCTTTTTAGTGTTGCACAAAACAATTACACTGATAACACATTTTCTTCTCAAGACGGTCTGAATAAATGACAAACACATGCAAAGTACTACAGTATAGGGATTGTAAGACCGAATTCGAGAGACACATATAGGCGGGATACTTGCAGGTATTTGCTTCCCTGTGACTTAAAGAAAGTATGTTCCATTTGATTGACAGCTGCTGGCAAAGATCTACAAGATGCCGTCCAAGCCGGTGTTCCTGGGGGCGCGGCTCGCCAGCCTGCCAATGAGATCACAGGAGCGCTCAATCAGCACTGAGGACGGGATGGACTGCGTCCTGCAGGAGTTTGATGATGACACAGGTAAAGTGTGTGTCTCTCTCCTGCAGTCCACGTCAGCTCTTTTCCGCCTTTGTACCTCTTTGATGCTCTCTCCACCCTCTCTAACCCCCCCAGCTGCGTGTTGCCGTATTTGTCCGTCCTGCAGGTTTGATCCAGGTGTGGATTTTGTTGCTGGAGCAGCTCACCGCTGCAGTGTCAAACTGTCCTCGCCAACACCAACCTCCGACCCTGGAGCTGCTCTTCACTCTGCTCAGAGAGGTCACCACTGTACCAGGTAACACACAGACATGTGCTGTGAAACAGGAGGGTGTCTGACGGCGGTTTCTCCAAACAGGCAAACACGTCGACACTTACCGCCTAACTGCTTCTCCTCCCTCCAGGTCCGGGGTTCGGCATCTTCTCCGTCATCCAGCTGCTGCTTCCCGTGATGTCTCTGTGGCTGCAGCGTAGCCACGGCGACCACTCCTACTGGGACGTGGCGGCTGCGAACTTCAAGCACGCCATCGGCCTGTGCTGCGAGCTGGTGGTGGAGCACGTCAACAGTTTCATACACTCAGGTGAGGCGCAGCCGTGTGTGTGAAGGGTTCCCTCTGAGGGCGTGGGCGGAGCGAAGGAGGTGACAGTTTGAGAACGATTTCACGCCTACAAGAGTTTGCAATGATTCAGTGCTTGTAGTTTTTTTTTTTTTTTTCTTTGATCGCGTTGATGGAGGATCATGTAAAAACAGCATTACCAACAACATGTTACTTTGATCGATGACATTGAAATCTAGCTGTCTCCCCTGTGTCAGTCGGCTTTGCGAGATATGTAATAAACATTTTAATAGGTCAAAAGATCCCAAATGCTCAAATATTCTAAATGTTTCAGTTGAAACCTTCAGTTCATGCAACCACTGTTAGCTCAGATTTTTCATTCCACACTGCAGTGCTGTTGTGCTCGTTTTAGTAGTGGAAAAAAATGGCACTTGTGTTATGATTTTTTTCCACAGTTGATTCAAGTAGATCATTTGCATGAACCACAGGAAGAAATGAAAGGAAGTGAAGCTGAAGAGAGGGATGAAATTTGAGCGTGGAGATTCATTCATTCATTCATTCATTCATTCATGTACTAACGATCTTGTCCTGCGGCTGTGGACTGTTTCCTTCCCTCATTGCAGATATTGGTTACGAGTCTCTGATCAACCTGATGTTGAAGGATCTGTTCAAGCTTCTGGTGGCCTGTGTGTCTGAACCTGCGGAGACCATCTCCAGAGTGGGCTGCTCCTGCATCAGGTGACCACACAAGTCCTTCTCTTCTTCGGGAGTTGTCAGTTAAACATGAAATCCCTGTGTGTTCTTGGGTTGAGTTTGTGCTGAATCTTTAATCGTTTTACATCAAAATCACACATTAGGAGTGCATGTTAGCCTAACTTACTAACAATGTGTGAACCAGCTGTAAGAGGAGAAGGTTTTAGACATTGGTGGCTGAAATAACAACTGTTGCTTACTAACATTAATTTGGTAAGTTGGCAAATTCAAAAATAATTGTAATTAGATAATATCACGAAATTATTCAGCCTTACTTGAAATTGGTGCGTTTAGGGAAATCTGGGATTTTGGGGTCAAATTCTAAGAAGTAATCCCAGCATGAAAGAATAAAGCTTGTAATTTTTTGTATTTTTCTCATTGTCAGCTAATCCAATGAAAAGACTAAAAGCAATTTTTCCTGGTAACAGTCGTTGTCTGGGCTTCTTCCTCTGAGCTACATTGTTGTCCAAAAACTATTAAAAACACACCAGTGAGCCTCAGTGTAACACACACACACACACACACACACACACACACACACCCCGTCCTGCTGCCCCAAATACTCACTACAGCACCAAATGTGGATTAATACGCCGCTGGAAATAGTCCCAAACAAATGCAGTTTCCTCCTGTTTCAGTAACGTTTGCTGAAAACTCCAGGGACCGGCTGTTTTAGGAAATGACTGAGACTGGAACCAATGGGCTTTAGGCTGAGTGCCACAAACAACATGTGTTAAAAAGCCTTACGAAGTAGGTTTTTCTTTGATACGGGTACAGATTCTTTCTTCCACTTTAATCAGTCGATTCTGTTGTTCTGTCTCCCTCCAGGTATATTTTGGTCACGGTGGGTCCGGTGTTCACGGAGGAGATGTGGAGGTTGGCCTGCTGCGCTCTGCAGGACGCTTTCTCTGCTACGTTAGAGCCTGTCAAGGTACGTACACACACACACACACACACACACACACCCACACACAGATAGACTCACATACACAATGGCATGATTGCAGTTACCACAGGGCGGAGGCGCAGTGGCGTACAGACACACAAATGTGAACAGGAAGGAGGAATATGCAGATGAGAAAATGAACAAATATACACGTAAAGAAAACACTCTCTCACACATTCAACAGGCCAGTCCACTGCTGTAAACCACATTATCCACCCCCAATCTGAAGCTTCTGGTTGGACAGAAGTAATCTGAAAGCCTTTGCTGTTAATACTGTCAACATGCTGACACTCCACGTTAAGCTCGATAACCTAAGTTAACCTCACGCACACGTACACACCGAAAGAGTCCTGCAGCTGTGAGCAGCAACTGTTTGTCTCCTCGATGTGTCAGGGTTTTATTCCACCTCTCTCTCTGTTAAACTGATTAAACTGAGAGGAGGAAAAGGCTTTGTTACCTTCTGTAGTCAACCCAAATACTTGACTCTGAGGTACGCAACTGTGTTTTTCTATGTTGTTTGTGTTTTGGTTGTCCAAAAAGTATAGCGGTTTCAAACCAAGGCTTACTGACAACAAACAGTTGTGTAGACTCCATGGATACTGTATATAGCACTGCAACCAGTAAAGTGTGGAAAAACTGGATTGATAAAAGTTAATGGTCAATGTTAGCAGCCCTACCTGGATTAAATCTAAAAAACAAACAATACTTATACGTTGTGATTTCTCTAAAGTAAGTAAGACATTTCTAAAAGCTGAACTTAAGTGAAAAAGCACAAAACATGGTGACATGTTTAAATTTGAATGAACTTTTAAATTATGAAAAAGTGAGAAAAGTTCAGTTGGAAAGTTTCCCCCATAGCAGGGTTTCCCCGGGGAAATTAACTTTAGATTTAGAGGTCTCAAGATCCTGAGGCATCTTGTTTCACCATCACTTTAGTTTAATTGCTTCAGTCAGTAAATGTATTGGCTTTCTCTCAAAGGTTGTGTATATGTGTGTGTGTGTGTGTGTGTGTATTTCATTTTCATAAAAGTGTAATTATTGCAAAAGTTGAGCTGTGATTAAAAACTTGCTGAGTGCGATTTCCCAGCCTGCTCAGCGTTATGAGGAATGAGGAGACTTGTGTTAATTTGATGGTGATGGTAGCTGCTGTGTGGACGAGGTGTGTCAGTGCGGTGGGAGATCACAGATTTACAGACTACAGCCTCAGCGGGATGCCAACCCCTGCTGTTCCCTTTCAGCCGCACAGAGAACAGCTCCTAACCGCGTGCGCGTGTGTGTGTGTGTGTGTGTGTGTGTGTGTTTGTGCAGTGAAGGTGACATCGGCAGGCATTTTATTCGTGGATGCTGCGTTTTCCTTCAGTGCTGTGGCAGCTGCCCGACTGACTGCAGCTAAGCAGCTTTACAGCTTAGAGCCACATCTGTGTGTGTGTGTGTGTGTGTGTGTGTGTGTTTCAGAGAGCCATTGACAGATTTTCTTTGCTTGTTTCCAGAAATATAAACTCTGATTTTAGGAGTCTTAACTGACCGGTCGAGCGGGGGATATTTGTTGAGCCCTTTGTTTGATTCGCTCTTCTTGGTGAAACAGTTTGTGGTGGAATTGATCTTACAGATGAGCAACTGCATCAAAGATTATTAAAACAAAACCTCAATGTAAACTCTTATCTTTATCTCTAGAACATATCAGGAGTTTTTAGGGCTTAAAGCATCTCACTTTAATGTATAAAATCTCAACATATAGCTTAAGAGGCTCTGAGCCACATTGACAGACATGCAGTCATTTTGTTTATGTAACAGCTTTTGTGACCATGATGCACTTTGGAGCTAATGTTATTGTTTAATGTGGCGCATCATATTTATTTAGGTCTTATGGCCGTTTATATAACAGTTCCTATTATCCAGTGGCATGTTATAGCCTGTTATAGCTGCTATTACATACTGAAGGCTACCTCGGAGTAGTAAGTCAGGCAGGTTTTCATGTTTTACACGAGTGTAGATAATGAATATTATATTACAGTCTTTGAACATTTAAATGCATGTGCAATTGATTATTTGTAACAAGATAAAATTAAGTGGGTTTTCTAAAATGTCATAATTTTTATAATCCATTTGGGGGTCCTAAATTCTACCACCATGCTTCAGATGCCAGTTTGTATAAATTCCTGCTCTGTACGGCCATTATTTTAATATTTTTATATGTTTTATTGTTTTGCGTTCGATCACAAACAGATCAGGTATTTTATCAAGAATAGAATTCATGAATCAAAATGATGTAAATATGGACAAGCGCATTTAAATTTGCTTCATGTTTTCTAAAATACCTGGGTGTAAATGAAATAACTAATTTGAGAAAATGTATCATGTAATGTAAAGCAGGGTTTGTAGTACACCAGGAGTTTTTGACATAAAGCTTATACAGGATGTGGACGTCAATCCTTAACACGTAGCTTATGCTTTCAGACACATAAACAAGTGACCTTTGACTGGGTTTATAGAAAAGCAGATCCATTCAGGTCACATCCTGTATAATGTACATACAGTACTGTATTAAACTGTATAATACTTGGAGTTCATCGGGATGGAAAACTACATTTTTTCATCTGCTGGCCACACATATAGTTTGATGATGGATACAGGGGTTTGCATCATGCATAAAGATCATGTTTACTGTGTACTGTGAGTGTAGGGTGGTTGTTTCTTGTTTATTCTTTTCACTTTATTTATGTGTATTCAGGGAATGTATCTTTCATCATCATCCACCACTTGTACCACTAATCCATTTTAGAGATGCCCTCTATTGAATAAAAGCATAAACACCGAACAGATTAATCTCCTTCGGTTTTCAACCCTGATGAAGACCTACACAGGTCCAACTTGGTTATTTTTTAAATCAGGCTCACAATCGAGCCATGTAACTGTTTGGAAACGTTGTTTTTGCACACATTTAAAGGTGTGATGTACCTATCAATGTACGTTCTGAAAACTTGACTTTGTTTTTTCGCTTGGTGGCATCTTCGTTTTGACGCGATAGATGACATCTGAGAGGAATTTCATCAGTAAACATCAGTTCACACTCATTTTCCCTTGCATTCGTTGCAGATCACTGTTAACCGTCTCCCTCTCTTTCGGCGTCCCTGCAGAACCTACTGGCGTGTTTCCATAGCGGTTCGGACAGTTTTTCTGGAGACGCCTGTGAGGTGAAGGTGGCGGCTCCGTCCCACTCTCCTGCAGCTGAGGCTGAGTACTGGAGGATCAAAGCAATGGCTCAGCAGGTCAGCGTGACTTCAATTATTTATCATTAATAACATTTATTTGCTTATTTGCTTCATGTTCGTTTTTTTTATTTAATTTTGACTGTAAGCACTTTGTTATCTGTAATGAAAAGTGCTATACAAATAAAGTTTTTATTATTAATATTATTGTTATTATTGGGTTGCTTCCTTGTGGCTTCAACTTCAAAGTCCAAATGTATTTAACCATAAAGGTAAATAGCAATCTTTACGGTTTCCATAAAGAAAAAATGGGTAAGCAAGAAAAAAATTAGCCTGAATATTCATCATTTAACCATGAAGAGGTAAACATCCCTCAGCCAGTGTGAAAGCCATTTTTGCTTTTCAATCTCTTCACATTTTTTTACAATTTAATGCATATATCATTTTTTTAACCATATATTTACAGTTACTTGTCATCAGAATTGAATATAGACACAAAGTGAAAGTCTTTTTGTTACTTTCAATGCTCGTTTTTACTTAATCTTCTTTGTGTGCTGTTACTTCTGTGTGTGTAACATAGTTATGCTAAATAGATTTTCCAGAGGCCACCCTGGTTAAGTTAAAGGTCAAATTGAATAAAACATTTCAAATGTGTAACTAAAGCTTCAATAAGCAAAAGTTACTGTTACAAATCACTACACTGTCATATTATTAGTACTAGAACAACTGTTGCTGGCCCAGGAGAGCTTGCTGACATGTCCTCTCTGCGTCCCAGGTCTTTATGTTGGACACCCAGTGCTCTCCAAAGACGCCCAACAACAAGGAGGGCTTTGAGCACGCTCAGTCCTGCGTTCTCATCATCGAGCTGCCGTCTGACCAGCAGTCCAACGGACACACTCAGAAGAGGTGGACAACACACACACACACACACACACACACACACACACACACACAGGCATGTTTTGCTCCACATGTGATGATAATTAACCTTCATGGTTTCATCCTTTAACTTCACATCCAAACTAAAACTACGCTCCCCTGCTGCTGACCCAGAATAAATTCTAACCAAAGCTCTGACCAACGAGAAGCCTGCAGGTTTCTGGCATGATTGTTTTTCCTTTTGGTGAGGATGTCAACAAACACACAAACAATCAGTGCTTGTGTTCCTCAAAAAACACACATTACCCAAATGTGCCTGACTTTTGTGACCTACAGTACATGTTGAGTACATTTCATAGGGACATAAACAAAGATCATCTTGCAATCCATCGCTTTGTAAAAGCCTAAGAGTGATAAACATTTTGTTATAAATATATATATTAGATTTACTAAATCGACTTTTAGATTTAAATTTAGATTCAAATTTTAGATTTACTGTGTACAGAAACTATTTTGTGTGAAGAGTTCATGCATTTTCCTGTTGACATGTGCAGGCAAATTCATTTGAATATAATGTGTTTCCAAAAACATGAGACACTTCAGTTTTTCCGACACACAGCATGGAAGCACTTTGTCTCGTCTCTGTGGTCCATTTCCTGCTTTGTGTCCAGCTCTTTGATAAACAGCTGTGTTAAAGACTTTCTTTAAATGTAAATATGGAGCACAGAAGTTTATTATTTCCTCTGCCAGTAATCGTGAGGATTAGTTTGTGTTCACATTTGTAAATTTTCAAAAGGAAAGAAAACAAAACCTTTGTTTGTTTAAACATTAAAAAAACAGATTGGAAACAGAAATGCAGCCACATGAAATCTAACTGTCACTAACTGTCTTTGCTTGTCTTTTTGCTGCTGTGCTTGAAGGAAAATTGGGTAAGGCTGCTTTCTGTGACATCTGTGACATTGTGTTTGTCAGATTTAACAGTGTGAAAAATGCCCTCCACAGTGTGGCTCTGTATGGGTCTGTATGAGCTCCATGGTCAAACTAACTTATCCACCTGTAGAGCTGCACAATGTGGAGAAAATGAGAAAAAAGAAAAGTGACGTTTGGCACATTTGTTGCATATTGGTGTAATGAGATGTGATAAATCCTTCAATTGTATTTAGTTTTGAACTTTTTAACAAATAATAATAATTATAAAATTAGATTTTCTACACGTATATTATGTATTCAGGAATGTACTGAACTAGACCCTTTTGTGTTTAACGTGTAAATTCACGCCACTGTAACCATACAGATATGACACATTGTGCAGCTCTATCCACATGCTGTACCTGCATATTGTTTAGTGCAACCGACTGCTCATCGTACAAAGTTGTGCGGTGCTGAGTGTGTGTACAGTAGCTTCCTGTCCATAGCATGGCATATGAGTCCTGTTGAAATGGGTTCATGTTGGTCCCTTATTGTGTGTAGGTCAGTTGGTAACAACTATGGCTGCAATATTTAATGACAGGATGCTGAATCTGAGCTCCTCTATGATATAATCGCCTCAACATCTGAAAAAACTGTTTTCTTCAGTTGAATGTAAGAGGCCACTTATCTAAAAAGCATCTATATACTCTACATACTGTATATTTGACCAATAGTGCTGCAACATAGAGAGTTAATTGTCACTTACTGTTGAATTTTTAAAGCCATTGAAGGTTATGGCATGAAATGTTTAAAAAATGTCAGATTTCAGAGTAAAACTTACAATAATTCAGAATGTTTTGGAGCAAGAACGACAAAAAGTGTTCCACGGATCATATCAAAAGTATTAAGACAATTTGAAATCTTGACCAAAATAGTTTTTTGTCAAATTGTTTGACTTCACTAGGAAGGGGAAAATGTATTTTAGATCCTCTAAAAGCCACAATCCAGTATCCTTTAGCTCTTAAATTGGTCCATAACAGTGTAACTACAGTAGAAAATGGTTTGTTTCTCAATTGAGGCAAGAGATTGTGTATGAGAAAGCGACCTGGTTTCTGAATCCTGCAGGATCCCGTTCCGGACCATCGTGGTGAGCCTGCTGTCCCACCAGGTCCTGCTCCAAAACCTCCATGATATCCTGCTGGAGGAGTTCGTCAAGCAGCCTGAAGGTCACGAGAAGGTCACGCCCGTGACCTCCGACCCCAGCAGAACCACGGCGGGCTTCCTGCGCTACATCTCCATGACTAATTTAGCCATAATCCTGGACCTGCTGCTGGACTCGTACAGGTAACTGCAGCAAGAGAGTCAGACATGTATGCAGATGACAGTGTTATATGGATGTCTAATCCTGCTGGTTGTAAGAACACAAACCAAGACAGTCGGTCGATAATATGATAATAATAATACTCATGTTACAGCTTTACACTCAGCTGATTATGTCCTGATATCTTCTTCTTCAGGACAGCGCGGGACTTCGACACTCGGCCGGGTCTGAAGTACCTGCTGATGAAGGTGTCGGGCGTTTGTGGGGCGGCTAATCTTTACCGTCAGTCTGCCATGAGCTTCAACCTGTACTTCCAGACCCTGCTGTGTGCTACACTGAGCCAAGCCGACGGCATGACCGCACAGCAGGTAGAAACCGATCATCGAAACCCCTTCAGTCATTTTTATTTTATTTTATCACTCCGACCCTCGAGTTCCCCTCAGCTCCACAGAGCCTTTTAGCGTCTTTCAGCTCATTGTTTTAGTATAACAGCCCAAACTTTACTGCTTTGGCTCCGTCTCAGCGCTCTCAACCTGGTTTGCGGCAGCGGTTTGTTATTAGCTCTGACAAACCCACTTTATGCGACATGCAACAGAACAACAGACAGACACTGTTGGAGACGAGCTGGTGAAAGTGGAGCATCAAGTCAGATATTTTTCTTTTGGTGGAGATGAAACCAGAGCTAAAAGCAGAGTGAATATTGTACCTACATTCATCCAGTCCAGAGACACATCTCCAAATAAATGCTACTGTTGCTCTGTGCCTGCCTGATGTGTAAATAGAACATATTAACCGCCTAGAAATTTTGTGATAACCGTGTAGCAACACATGAACATCTTCCACTGTGAAGATGCGAGCAGTAACAAGTCATCAGCAATCAAAACTCTGTTTCACATTGGAAGCTTTGTGTTTAGGTGAAGAGGATTCTGTATGAGGAAGAGGAGGGGAGCTCTGACTCCTCTCACCCCGGCTCTGCCTCCTCAGAGGACGAAGACATCTTTGAAGAAACGGCACAGGTGATGCACGCACACACACACACACACACACACACACACACACACACATCTTTTTTTTTTAGTCACTGTTTGTGATAATATATCAATATATATGGTTGGAATATCATAAACCAAGTCATCTCACTCTCCTCCCCTCAGGTCAGCCCCCCTCGCGGCCGAGATAAACGTCATCACTGGCGAGCTCCCATCCCGTCCCTGAGCGTGCAGCCGCTCGGCAGCGCAGACTGGGCCTGGCTGGTCAAACGCCTCTACAAGCTGTGCATGGATCTGTGCAACAGCTACATCCAAATGCACCGGGACCTGGAGAGCACCCTGGAGGAGGCGGCGCTGCTCAGAGGAGCAGCGGGAGGAGACCACGTCTTCTTCCTGCCCCTCTTCCCATCTGAGACTTCCACTCCAACGTCAGCGAGCGGACTCTCGGCCAGGGGGACGCCGTCGGAGGAAGGCGGGTACAGGTGCCAGGCAGCGGACACGAGCACGGCATCGCCAGGAGACACGCCCACACCCAGCCCAGGAGCATTCAGGTCTGACTCTAGTCTCCAGTCGGTAACTTATCTGGGATTTCAGTCTAATTTATTATTCACGTGCATGACAGACGGTGATGGTGTGTCGGGCTGTGACACTAAGGGCAGTTTCAGAGTAGTGTGCAGTTGCTCTCTCGTGTTCAGTGCTGGAGAGCTCACTCTGTGTAGTCACATTTCCTCTCTCTTCACAGCTGCACCGGCAGTCTGCCCAGCCACTTCCGGACCGGAGGTGAGAGGAGGGACTCCGGCATCACGTCAAGCTCAGTAGGTGGAGCGCCTGTCAGTGCCGGGCCAGGAAGGAGAAAGGAATGGTGGGAAAGCGCCGGGAACAAACTGTACACCATCGCCACGGACAAAACCATCAGCAAGCTGATGATGGAGTACAAACGCAGGAAACAGCAGCAGCAGCCGCAGCAGCAGAGCCATGTCAACCTGTTCATGAAGGAGCAGGGCCGGGCGGCGGCAGGAGGGGAGAGGAGGGGCCCCGTGGAGACGCAGAGGCCCCCACAGAGGCCCCAGCATCTGGTGGACCAGCAGGTTCCCCCATTGAGGCACTCGGTCAGCGCGGGACCCGAGGTCCTGAGGCAGGAGAAGAGACCACGGTCAGGATCCACCATCAGCTCCCACAGCATCTCACTGAGGGATGCTGAGGCTCAGATACAGGTACCCCGTACTGACCAGGTGGCAACAGGAACAACTTCTAAAGACAGAAGCAGACGTTTTAGCCAAATGCAATAAAAATCACACAGGAAGATTCAGTTTATTGCAGCCTTTGTCAGCTAATTTCAGTAAATCAGTTCAGATTAGTGTGAGTGGTTAGTTATCGGTTGTTTAAGATTTTAATAATATTAATATAAACATTTACGTGTTGTTAGTCAGATTAGGGATATCTCAGGAAACATTGACCAAAATTTTGCATTTTTTAAATTTCTCACTTCTTTAGGGGGCAAGTTTAAGGATCTGAGTTGAAGTTTTAGATTAAAAGAACATTTAGGCTAAGGAAAAGTTGCATTTCTTTTGCTTAATGATTTTGGTTTAGGATTAAAACTAAAGTGAGATTAGATGAGGTTAGGTAAAGCAAGCTTTAAGAAAGAGGACTTTGGTTTTGGAGGCCTGTTTTAGACTACGAGACACAGAAAAAAGACTCTCCGAAAAAGAGAAATAAACAGAAAGTGACTTTTATTTGGTATAAAAAAAAGTGTCAGTATGAACTGTGTTGCTGAAAATAGAAATGCCTTCCTTTGTTTGGAGAAAACTGTTGTTAGAAATGAACATGAAGGACCTGTGTGTGTGTGTGTGTGTGTGTGTGTGTTCTCTCTCCCCGTGCAGGCGTGGACCAACATGGTCTTGACCCTCCTCAATCAGGTCCTCCTCCTGTCAGACTCGTCTTTCCTGGCGCTCCAGCCGGCGCTCTACCCCTGCCTCAGCCAGCTCTCCTGCCACGTGACGGACGCCCGCGTCCGCCAGGCGCTGCGCGAGTGGCTGGGCCGCGTCGGCAGACTCTATGACATCATCCTGTGACGCTGCAGCGGAGAAACGCGAAAGCACCGGACGGAGGGCGCCATCTGCCCGTCAGTGAAGGACGTAAACGCGTGAAAGATCCATTAGATCGGTTCGATGCCGTCGTGTGATGGTGCCGCTCTGCGGTAGGTTGATGAAGGGTTCGATGATGATGATGATGATGATGATGCAAGGGAGATAAATGGGAGACTGTGACATCACAATGTAATAGACTGGTGAAACGTTAACGGGCTCCACTGGTGTGATGAGGAAGACGATTGGTTCACTCTGATGTTGTCATATGGATTTGTGGCACTTTTAAAGAACAGGGAGGACGTTGGCGAACATCACGTGACATTCAGTTGGAGGATTTGATTGGTTGATGAAGGATGTGGCGAGAAGGATGAAGGATTTAGTTGGTTTGTCAAGCATCCTTTGTGTACAAGGGAAATTATTTCATAGTGAATGTGCCGTTTCTGCCTCTTGTTCATTTCCACACACACACACACACATACACACACACACACTGTGTCAAAGCTTTTAAATATGATTCGCTTATTAGTTTTGAAAAACTGATTTGCAGAATGGCTCATAATCTTGTCACAGCATTGCCATATGGTCACAATATGCTCCCACTAAGGTGATAAATAACTACATTGAATTATTGCTTTGTCCTAATGTGGTTGCAGACGTACATTTGTGCACATAATAATTATGGTAGTTCATTTGCATACTTTTCCCTTGGCTTTTTAAAAAGGTACCCTGTGGAGTTTTGGAGTTTGGAGTTATATTTACATTCAACGCCTTGCTTAATGTCTTAGTGCGCTACTGTCAATAAGTGCTGAGTTCAATAACGTGCAATTATCTGTGTATTTTGTAATCATTTGCATTACTGCCCTCTGCAGGAATGTGTTCCACGTGACCCTCATGCATGTGTGCATACATGCAAGTTGTACTAGAGCATGAGATACAAACAAAATAGAGACTCGCTCATCAAAACACAGCTCCAAAACTCTACAGGGTAACTTTAAGGAAAATGTAATATGTATTTTCATCTATGTTTTGGCCATTATTACTACTGGTTATGATGACGATGGGAAACGACAGTAAGAACTGTGATCGGCTGTTCAATTCACTTCCTCAAGCGATAATGAAAAGAAGGAAAAGAGACTATTATTAATTATTATTAATAAACACCACAGTGTCGGATCACTAGCATCAACATTCCTGCTAAAATTAGGTCACATGTTGTCACTGTTTTACTGTTATATTTATTTATTTTATTTCTTCAGAATCAGAGAGAGAGGCTGCATTGCCTCCGCTGGAAATTTGTTTCGCGTTTGATCTGATTGTATATGAACGTTTGCCGCCATGCATTTTCTATATCCGGCTTTAAACACTGGCAGTGTCATTCCCTCATTCACCTTCAACTGAATGTCTTTCTCTCTGTTTATTATTAGTTTTACCTAAGTGCAGTCAAGTATTTATTTTAACCAAATACCACATACAGTATGTGGATTTTAATGTTTAATGTCTATGATAAACGACACGTTATTTTTGCTGTTCATGTGTGTACATGTATTTATGTAAATGCTTTATTATTTGAAATATTCCATGTGTCATATTTAGCATTTTCTTTTCTTTTTTTATTTCACCACTTGGTGAAGTTTGTGCTTATACTGTCTGATAGTGTGCCACCCTGAGATTTTTACAGTGCAGCTGACCCGGAGAAAAGGCACTACTGACGTTCAGGTTAGAGGTTTGACCCCCACAGGGGCTGCCGATACTAAATATGCATCTGAGTTTAGACACTTAGATTGGTCTGTTATTATTCACAAGGTTTTACAACAGAACCACCTTTACCAAATATTTTAATAATTGCAATGTTCTCAATATAGACTAATGTAGGAAGTTAAAGCTGTTGGAGCTGGTGAAACATCAAGAAATGCATTATCCAGAACACAAAACATTCAATTTACAGTAAGACATAGAAAAATTACTAATCAGTTATCAAAACTTTTAAACTGCTGGTTGGATTTATATAAAATTGTATATGGATATTCTGATAAACCCTCTAACAACACTATCAGACCAAAGTTTTCCACTTTTACACTTGAAATTTCCAAATGTACATTCAAATGACCACGTGTGCTTTGGTCTGGCACCACCCTCAGGATAAACTTCATGTTTTTAGCCCTAGTTATGTGTAAAGAATAGCAAAATCAGCAGTGAGTTGTCCATTCGG
The DNA here is from genome assembly GCA_031216445.1 of Lateolabrax maculatus. Classification (NCBI taxonomy): domain Eukaryota; kingdom Metazoa; phylum Chordata; class Actinopteri; order Acropomatiformes; family Lateolabracidae; genus Lateolabrax; species Lateolabrax maculatus. The sequence goes on from CM062209.1 coordinate 1,997,231, forward strand.
TCCTTTAATATTCTTACTTACTAAGCTTGATATTGAGACAATCATTCTTATGTTCTCCCCATGTGTGTCTTTAGGTTGTTATCTTATGTCTTTCCAAAGAATTATACCACAGTTCCCACCTGGAGGATACTAAAAACACACTGATTAATGTAAAACACCCTGAAATCAGAAAATTAAAAAAAATACTCCTACTGTAACACAACAGATACACAGTTACAGTATGTACCTTGATTTGTAATCATTGTAACAACCATCAGAATGAGCTGAATCAGGACCGATTATGACTGAATGAATGAATGACTGGATGAATGAAAGGGAGAATAGGGAGATGAACTGATGTTAACTTCAACTCAGACCATACAGTATTTAGGGCAGGCAGCCCGATCGGGGAGGGCGGGGAAATGGAAGCTCATAAGAAGATTTGCTCTTCCTTTTCCTCCCAGTTCTTCAACATCTGATGGTTTGTGTTTTTCATCTCCGCTCACTGCTCTCCGTCTCATTAGTTCCTCTTTGCCGGCTGTCTTTCTGGATATGGAGCCCCAGACCACTTGAATACCACCAGAGCGCTGGTGCCAATATACAACACAAGATGGAGGAGATTGTGAAGAGATGTAGGCCAGTCGAGTATAGAGGGTATAGAAAGACACTGTGCACATAATGCCAGAGACGTGTTTTTAAATAGAATGACAAGAAGGAATATGTTTCTAGAGGAGCGTATGCATTGCTGTGTGCAGGTTTGACTCACGAGGCTGCTGGTGGTATCAGTTCCAGCAGTTAGGCCTCGGCTCTCTTTGGGTTTTTATTTATTTTATTGGGGGAAAAAGGTGGATGGCAAAGTTTCAATTTGTTAGACAGTTTGTAACAACAAATACTTCCCCCTTGCCTGATATATTTGTTGTGGCAGAACCTCTGCATGGTCTGTTTCAGGCGTTTCCTGGCATTTGTCTTGATACTAGTGGCTAATAAGTCAGACCCCCCCCCCCCTTCCAAATGAAATCAGTGCTGATCCTCCAAGCTCCTCCTACCACATGCCCTGATCTACTTTTGTTAACAAAAATGCAGTTTTAAATTCAAATCTTCTTTGTAATTAACAAGCTTCTATTTATTCTGCCCAGAATAATTTAATAAAATAGTAAAGTGATTGTCTGTTCTGTATATTTTATTAATTAAAAATAAGTGGAATTATTTATTTAAGTTAAGTTACTCTTTAAACATTTATCACAGAGGCATTTTGATGGAGCTCAAAACATTTAACTGAACATTGAACCTTCAGTCTTGCTGCAGCACGATGTCTCGCCTCTCTGTCCTGTCCTGTCTCTGCTGTCCCCTCGGCCCCTCCCGGCGTCCCTGACCCGTCCCCGTTTGTCCCACCGAGTGGACAGATGTTGTCGGCCATCAGTGTGATCAGCAGCAGCGAAGGGGAGGATTTAGCTGGTGTTAAATCCATGACATCGAAAAAAAAAAAAAAGCAGTCGACTAATGTGTCAGTGTAATGCAACAATTCTGCACCAACAGTTTGTGCCGATTTCCACTTTGCCTGGTTGTCATTCAGTCATTCACTCTGATGATGATCCTGCTTTCAGTCCCTCGTATGTTGTCCATTTCTTTCTGTTAACCTCCAAAGATGAGATAAATCTTTTGTGTACACCTTGAGTTTCACCCCTAATGTATGTTTGACATAGCAGCGCTGGGATTAAGGCGAGATTGAATCATGAATATAGAGGTTGCAGCACGCAGAGGAGCACAAACTTCATCTGCACTCTAAGCAGATTTGTTGCACTTAGCTCAGTACTGAAGAGACGCTCCAAATCCGCCCATTGTCATGTGTTCCATAACCAGAAAGATTTTATGAGAAAGTATTTCCTAGATTTAAAGCTCTTATTGCTTTCTGATTTGCAGCAACTCTTTCTTCTGTCTGCATGGCGGCACACAGTAATCACATTTCTACTTATAAATTACAGTAAAATCATCTACAGTTTAGTGTCTTATTGTGCAGTCGAGGGATTATTGGGACTCTGGACAGATTGAAGAGGCAGTGACCTAGTGTGCTTGGTGCTCAGTGCTCAGACAGATTGATAAAAAGGAAGAACTTTAAAAAAGGGTAAAACAAAACAAAACAAAAAAAAACTACAGTTAAAGGTTTTGCTTTAGAAATATTGCTAAACTAGTTTTGGAGGACTCAGTAGGTTGGATGAGTGATGTGGCTGGTTGGCTAGATGAATCAATTTCTGGCGTTTTAGTTTGCAGGGAGGCTGGAGGCGGAGGAGTGAGAGCAAAGCAGCTTTGACAGCGCTGTCCTGTTGTCACGGATGGAGAAAGTATTTCCACGACCCAGACATCTGACACAGTTTCTAAAGTGGAAGCTCACACGACCGAGGGCGTCATAAGAACATATAGAACCAGATGAAATTAAAGGTCCTACAAGTCAGTGGAAGGGCAATCTCTCTTTTTCAAATATATATTTAGACTTCATAGTCCAGTTGTTTGAGATGTTTCTCGCAGAAAATATTTTGCAGACAAAGATTTGTGTTGTGCATTTTCGAGAACACAAAGTCAGGTTTTAACAGGGTCCAGAGGCCAAGATGTCGAAATTCATGCAGTAACAAAAAGTACGATGTAAACTTGCATTTCTCGTATGCAGAATGTGTCGCCTTAGTGATGGCTCATCACTCCAAAGACAAGCCCTCGAGTACTTCTGCTGCTGTGACAAAACTAACTGTTCCTGCAGGTGCAATCGGAGATGATCAAAAGGCAGAAATAACTTCCAAGTTCAGAAGACTTCGTTGGTTTAGCCAAAGAGTGAGAGCTTCCTGAAAAGAAAAGAAACAAGTCATGCCAAGACTAGTCCCATTAATACAGATCTTCATCAAACATGCTGGATGAGTGTGTCTATTGATTTCAGTATTACTCAGCTTGTAAAATAAAAACCCTGTGGCGATTGTCTTCTGTGGCTCTGGAGGAAACTTTACAAAGCCTGAGAAAATGTCTTGTGTTTGGTGACCACAGATTTACGAGCGTAAACCAGCGTCACAGACTGTGGGCCCGAAGTTTGACGGATGTGAACATTCATCACACCTCTAACAAAAGATGTCATTGAGTTGCATTGTGGGAAATGTAGGATTCAGGGGTTTAGGAGCTTGACACACACACTAAGGACTAAAAGTCAGGATGTCTTTGACTGTGATGGTTTGATTTTCACCATTCTTTTTAAAACGTGTCTCTCGCCAGTCACTACAGGCCAGTATGGCTATTACTGTAAGTGTGCTTGTTGGCTTCGATAACATTATCACAGATTTTGTGTTTCCATGTTGCTGGACCAACCTTTATTTATTTTTTTTGTTTTTTTTTTAACTGCACCTTAGTTTTAACCTTCTTAACCAGAAACCTGGATCTTGAGCTCCGCCTGCTTCACTTGAACCACTGATGATGACAAGATTGTTGATCTGTATTTAGTTAAGTAGGTGTATCTATGTTCTTAACTCCAAAGACAAGGTGTTAATGTATGTGTGTGTGCGAGGTGTGGCGACCGTACGTGATGCTCAACGTATAAAACAGGACAGAACTCGTGTTACTCAGACAAGATGCAAACACAGTGTTTTTGGAGTTTTTTGGAGTTTTTGGAGTGGCACGACTGTAAAAAAAAAAAAATCAAACTATCCTTCAGTATCCCTGCAGAAGAATGTGCAGAAGGTTTCCTGATGTGAACACAGGCTTTCTGCACATTCACGCAGGTGGTCTGTTTGACGGTTTGCTTCCTTCGCTGACCTTGAACGCTCCGTCGGTCCGTGATGACCGACATCAGCAGATCAGCTAATGTTGTAACTGTGATTTCTAAAAGTGTATTTTATTCTGCTTTTGATATCAAAGAAAAGCACCTGTAATACGCCCTGATGTTTCTAACCTGCTCTGGCTTTCCTCTTTCCTCCTGAGCTCAGTCTTACAGTTGTGTAACTGCTGTATGTTTCAGTGCGCTTTTCCAGGGAGGCCTGTCTGCTCCGTGTGTTGTACAATAAAAGCAGTTTATCTCATGCGTTTGTCGTCATGTTGTTTTGTTTCACATCTTCACATCCGCGACAACAATCGGTTTAAATGCCTCCTACGTCACTTAGGCTTATCTGACAACTCAAAACTCAAAACGAGGCCAAGGTCAGAGAATTACTCTAGAGGAACGCTGCTTTCACTGTATACAAGAGCTACTTAATGTGTTACAACTTATTTAAACTCACCAAATACAGTGATTTAAGTTGTCCCTCTATATCAGTTGCTCCTAATCAATTTTCTGGTGCTTATTTCTGTGAAATCAAATTCCAGAGAGTATTGGTTTCGCTGCCCAAGTTCCCAAGACGTAACCGTGCAGAACCATGGGTATCAATTTTAAGGTTTTTTTTTTAAGGTCATCAGGTAATTATTTAGTTTATCATAGATAAGATACTGAAATTTGACCATTTAACAGTTTGTAACTGAGGAGTAACAATTAATAATAGCTCACAGGAAATGATACATGGTACTTTGTGGCCAGCTTCCAAGGGCAGTGCTGGTTTGTGCAATGGCTCCCGTTGCAAGGATTTTGACATTTCGAGAAAAAAAAAGAAAAACTGAAATATCACGTGGTCATAAGTATTCAGACCCTTCTTCTACTCAATACTGAGCAAAGGGTCTGAATACTTATGACCATGTGATATTTCAGTTTTTCTTTTTTAATAAATTTGCAAAAATTTCTACATTTCTGTTCTTTACTGTCAAGATGGGGTGCTGAGTGTACATTAATGAGAAATAAAATGAACTTTTTTGATTTTAGCAAATGGCTGCAATGAAACAAAGAGTGAAAAATTTAAAGGGGTCTGAATACTTTCCGTACCCACTGTACAAAGAGTCGCCGTCTTAAATACCCATAGTCCATCCTACCAACAGACGTGACATATTACAGCTGGTCCACATTACACATTTCATATTAAGCATATACACAGATAAATATGTCTAGATACATATATACATAAAAATAAAAATTCCAGAATATAAGTATTGATTCCTTTGAATCACCAATTTGTCTTTGGTTTCTTATCATGGTCTCCAATCAAATGGCTGTCAGAATGGAATATTTATTGGTGTTTTCTTGCTTTGCTGAACAGTCACATACTCCCTCCATCCTTGTCTCTGTTATATACACACACACACAGAGCTGTTTTACTGCTGCTGACTGTAAATCCTCCCATTAGGACCAGTGACGTGTTTCCTCTCAGATGGACACTCTGCTGCCCTCGTTCCCCCCTCCACACAGATATATCATTTCAGGCTGATCACTCCAGCTCTGCAGTCAGAGCCCCTCTGAGCTCACAGCGGACTCGTCCTCCTCCTCGTCCTCCTCGTCTCTCTGTCCACTGTACCTCCCCTGAGTGCTCTCGGCCCCTGTAGCCCCGGGCTCCGGCTGGGCTTCAGAGCCTTCACCCATCCGCCATGCGGTCTCTGATGGAGAGCAGCTGGATGAAGTTTGGACCTGCCGGCCGGGACTCTCTGGACTGGTCCCCTGGACCCTCGGCTCTGCCCTCCACTGACAGACAGGCACCGGTGAGTTTTTCCACATCTAACGGGTGTGTTGGGTCTAATGATTGTGTTCATCATCAATTAATCGGTTGATTTTTAAATTTTTTTTATTAATGATGATATTATTAATCCTTTAATCTGTAAAATGACAAATGATTACAGAAGTATTTACAGCATTAACATTAACATTAACTAAAATATTACTACTTTTTGTAGAATTTTACTAAACAAAATTACAAAGTTTGCACAACAAAAGCCTGTGTGGCTTTAAGGATTATCCAGGAAAGACAAATCTGCAAGATCAAAATTTGGGCTTCCACATGAATCTGGCTTTATACAGTATATCAGCCAAATTATCACATTTTGACCATTGAGATTATATAACAAGGTATGTCAAAGGCCAGATAAAGTCTTTATCTGATTGTTGAATGTTAAAAAAAAAAATCCAAGCAAATGTGTTTTTTCTTTTTTTTCTTCTGCATGATCAAATGTGGATTTTATTTTAATACAAGTGTCATATGGAAAAGAGGTTTTCCGCACTGTAGCACATATACATACAACTAATACAGTGAAATGAAAAATCTCTGCAGTCAGTCTACTTTGTAAGAATTAGTGAGCATTACTTTACAATCCAAGAGATCCAGCTGTGCTGAAATCCAACTGTTGTTCATCCAAAACTGAAAAACCAATGCACCATCCTTAGTGGAGTGTGAAACATTTCCAGCGTGTCTGGAAAAAGTACAAAAGTAAACAGGAAACACAACTTTAATCATTACACGTTTCACATGTGTTCCAGTTATATTCAGTGGCTGTGAGTTCACACTTACCATCAGCAGTTTTGATGGTGAGGATTAATTCATGTAAAGAGGCCAAACAGATGTTTGTGACTGACAGCAACCTCTGCTGGCCAGATGTTATTTGTTTTTATTGATTTTCCTCACCATGATGTAACACTTCTTCTCTTCATGGAAGAAGAAAGGACAAATATGGAAACTAATGCAATGATCATGCATCCATGTATTTAAAAATATGATCTAATCTTTTGCTGTCTGACTCACAGGGCCAGGGCTCAGGCGAGGCCATCATCAGCGCAGGAGCCATCGCTTACATCGCCGTGGGAACCGTCTCCTTCCTCCTCCTCTTCCTCAGTGCCCTCGGCTTCCTGATGTGGCGCCGCCGGCGTGGCTTCAGCTTCAACGGCAAGCTGGGGCTGGCTAACGTGATCGCCCTGGAGGACCTGCAGGACCCGGAGAGGAACTGTGAGCTGCTGTCCTCCCTACGACGCAGTCTCAGTCGGAGGGAGCACCAGGTCCCCGTCTCCAGCTCTGAGCAGGACGTGACGGACGGCGTGTTCCTCATGGTCTACCTGCCCTCGCCGTATGAACAGACACTCACCAGGATTGCCAGAGCTGCCAGCACAAGCAGCTCCAAGGACTTGGAGCTGCCGCCGCCGAGTCCTGGACCAGAGACAGGCAGCAGAGATGAAGATGAAGGGATGAGGATGAGCGACAAGGCAATCATAGAGGGAGAAATCGATGACTGAATCAAGGCAGAGTACGAAAAGAGAGAAGGGAAGAGAAGGGACGATGATTACATATCATCAATCATTTCCTCATGAGGAAAACATCAAACCTTCCTACCAAGACTACACTGTACATCCATCCAGATTGTGAGATAAGCAAGAAAAGGTTAAAAAGGAGTTAGAAGACACCAAGACCTCTTTGTAGATCTGTATAGATTGTTTGTGGTGTTGTGGTTTGGTTGACTGGGATTCTCCTTTTGAACAGACAAGATCGATGCTGCTGAACACTCGGGACTCTGGTTTTTAGGTGTCCTCTTGACGAAGATGGTCCTTTACAGGAATCGAACGTCCTGATATTCTAGTTACAAGTCAGTATGCCAAGACCCCCGTCTGGACCCTGCTGCCCCTGTACTATCCTGCAGTATGTACAGTATAAAAATGACTGAAGAATGTGCAGAATCAACTGTTTTTAATAGAATTTTTTATAGTTAACATAATTCTTCACATAATATGGAAAAACAGTGTCAGTCATTGTTTTGTTTGCATCTAGGATTGTAAAAATGTATATCTGGATTGAAATCATGCTATTTTTTACTCTTATAATGTGTATATGATCTGTAACACATCTGTAGCATCCTTTCAGAATTGAATTATTCCAATTATGACGTTTAATCAAAGTGAGCATCAGTAACAGTTTTACAGTCCTTCATGGAAACAGAAAACTCTTTATTTTGTAATACTGATATTTGTATTAATTCTTGCTGTGTGACATTCACAGTATATTCAGTTTTGTTTCATTGTTTGACATCTGGATACGATGACTGACAATAAAGTGGAGAATTCTGATTTCGACAGTTCTCTCTGTTAGTTGTTTTACAGCATTTTGCAGTGTTTCATCTCCTCAGAAGAACAGAAGCATTGCTTAAACATTTAAAAACGAATGCTTTGTCAACAGGCGACCTGTTGCAGCCCTGACAGTAATTACTGTTCTCTCCAAGTAGCCAAGACAGGAAGTAGCAAGACATCGTTGCACATTCACAGCGGGGGAGATAAAGTGTGCCACTTTGACGTTTCAGGAGACCACAGTTCATGTCCCTTCTTGTCGTAAATGGTGTGTTCAAAGTGTTTCCGCACACTTCATACTTCAATTGGACAACTTAAGTTTGACACTCATTGACAGCTCATTTTGATAATTTTTTTTAATTTAAAATCAAAATCATGACACCCTTAATCCTAATTCATTAACTAAAAATCTGGATAGCCATTAACGGACTCTGTAACTGAATTATCTTGGACAATGAATGTGAATATATGTAAATTAACAGTTAAGCCAGTCATGTCAAACACATTTTTTTTCTCAATCAGAATTAATTGTTCTTACTCCCACTCTCCCCATCACATTATCCAATTTATACTGCACTTCACACACCAACCTGTCTATGCATCAGTATGGTTACTTACATACAATGATTCTGTCCTTACAGTATACTTCCTTTTGCTGCTGTGACACTAGATTTCCCTGCCAGGGATCAACAAAATGTATCTTATTTTATTTTTCTCACCAGAAAATTGAGCTTTCAGAAGATTATGACGTGAGCCTGTCCAGACACCTCCAGCGGCTGTATGGCAGTAAAGTAAAGAAGACATGTTGTCACCTCTAATTTTCTCTTTGATCACTTATTTAAAATGTTTATATAACACACCATACAGCTGTTGGCATTAGCCAGTATTTATGTTGGTTTGGTTAGACAACTTCACAATGATATAGTGAATTTATTGAGCACCACAGGAAATAGGGCTATTCATGACCTGTGACATGTAAATGAGAATGAGTAAAATGTGAGTTTGGCTGTATTAAAATGTGATTGAAACACCTTTATACCCTTATCTATGATATATCTTAGCGAGCTGGCTTGAATGTGTCTCCATATGTGTGCGTATACTACTTCTTCACGTGTGCATGGCAACTGCATGTGTTTCAAAGGAGTAACCATGAGTGTGATCCTGGATTTGTCCTACGCTGTTTGCATCTGGATTTCTGCTGCTGTGGCCATCACCTACACCCTGCTGGGAGGTCTGTGCTCTGTGGCCTACACAGACATCATACAGCTAACTCTCATTTTCATCACCTCGGTAATTTGGTCGACCACACCTGAGTTAGTTTAGATTCACAGCGGTCAAGCTCAGAACGTCCTCAGCCATTCCATTAATATGTCCCAATCATCATTACAACTAGTCTCAACTCTCAACATTATACCTGCTAAACATCGGCATATTATGTTGTGTGCTGCTCTGAGCAGCGTAAGGCTGTACACATGTGCACAGTCTTGTTAGATGTGAGTTATCTGTTGTCAAAGGACAGCCATAGAACTTAACTTCTTTGTCATTCCTTGTGTTTTTCTCAAGCAATATTCCCTATCGGCAGTGAATTAAAGGGGCATTCCTGTTATTTAGAATTGCACTTCCATAAAGTCGGGGGGATTAAAAAAAATAATTGTTTAAATCAATGAAGCAAAGGCTGAGATTTCCCAACTTTTATTCTGTTGCCCGTTCCTACATTTCCCATGATTCAATCGAATAGCATTTTTCATAATAATCTCCCTGCCTCAATGCCAACACATCACTATGACATCATCAGTTATTTTTCTCAGGCTTTAAAAATTCTTCTTAGCCACAGTGGGAGCAGCTAGAAGGGATTACACAACTGAGTAGGATTTTATGTGATGATTAAACAACATTTCAATATGTTAAATCGGTGGCGTGCTTTAAAGTGTTCCATTTGAAATTTTGTTTTTTATTGTGATAAACATATATAATCTTCCAGCTGTATGAGAAAGTAGAGGTGGGCGATACAAACAAGCTCTGCTTCTATAGTGCGTCTCTGTCCTCCTCATGAGTCCCACCTCTGTTGACATCACCACCACATCTTTCAACCACACCTTCCAGGCTCCCTGGGTCGGCACTCTGACTGCAGACAAATCCTGGAGCTGGATCGAGGGCACAAAATGAGCTCGATTTCAAGTGAATGTGCAGCAGTGGGAAAAAAACAGAAGTACAACCCATGACGATTTGCTGTGGTTTCATTTAAACGTGATAGATTTGGGCGATATTTTGTAAAATTTCATCTCAAACGTTAAACCAGGTTCAACTTTTTGAAAGACGATCCTGTTTTTTATAAAATCACTTTTGGATTTTTTGTTTTAAAGAAAGAAAAAGGCACTAATGACCAAGAAAGTGCAGATAAGTTTCAGACCAATTACTGTAATTAAAACTATTGGTGTGATTTGTAATCACAACATGAAGATCTGCAGTGTTCTTCTTCTCAGTCACCAGATGTCACTGTGCTCGCCCGAAGCAGTGGCAGACTCTGTCTGAGGGGCAGGGGCAAATTCAATTTAAGATGATTAAACCAGGACCTCCAGATCAAGTTGCACATGAAAAATAAGGTGTGTCAGATTAAGTGATAATTTTAATATATTTGATAAATGTTTAACATTTAAGAAAATAGAAGTATTGGCAGATACCCAATGTGAACAAAGCACAATATCACATTTTTAATATGACTTTTATTCTATGTGATGCACAGCAATGGTATTTAACTGCATATATGGATCATATATGTAATATATATTTGTAATATATATATATATATATATATATATATATATATATATATATATATATATATATATATATATATATATATATGTTACAAATGGACAAATAAAACGGCACAGTATTACACAAGGAAGCATTGCATAACTCTATCCTGCCAAAAGACTTTTCATCAATAATCGCAACACACAAAACTCTTTTTTATATCTCAACACTATAAATACCTCCCAGTTGTTTAATAATGGGTCAGAACATACAGTAAATATAAAAAAAGACATAAATAAATAATAATAATGATAAGACAAATTTGTAAAAAAGCCTCTGTGAGCATGTTCTTGATATATATTGACTCAATTCCTGAAATGGCTAAACATGAGTACTACTTTCTTATCTATTTAATTGATATGTTATTGTGTATGCTCTAATTTTCTTCTTTCATTCTTTCTTTACCTCATTCTTTTATGGACAAACAAAAGCAAGTAGGGTTAAACTCAATGTGAATGTGAATTACAAGAGAAACACTGATACAAGTCTTATCTACGCTCAAGCCTACCGGACAACATTTATACAGTGTGAAATTACTGGAGCTGGTCTATAAGACAAGACAGTCCCAAGCCTTTTAACCTACACATCAAATCAGTTAGATGAAGGCTGTCTCTTTCATGTAGTTTCCATCACTACAGGCATTTAGCTGACTGTGTCCATGCTGATTTCATCACTGTCCATTCTGCAACAACACACAGAGGCCAACAGCTTGTCTATGGCCCCTTTCCTCATGAAAACATACAGAACTAAGTCTGCAAGAGGACTCAACTTAATGAAAATAAAAGACAGGTCGCTGAAAATAAGGTCATCTCTGGCTGGCTCTGCCAGCGACCAAATGGCACTGGGCAGGAACAGCAGTGTGTAAATAAGCAGCACCAGGACCAAAATTCCAACAATTCGTCGTTTTTCATCTGAAGGAACACGACTGGCAGACAGGGCTTTGAGGGTCCCACCCAGGGAGAATATGAATATTAGAAGGGGAAGGAGGAGGAAGACAGCGAAGATGGTTTCAGTGACCTCAAAATTATCCCACAAATAGGAAGGGAGCACATAGACAAGAGGAAGGATCCAGACCACGACACAGACCACCACAGAGATCTTGATGGTTCGTCTGAAGCGGTACCACAGTGGACAGGCGATGACCAAATACCTGTAATACAAGATGGACACATAGTGTTTGAGGAGCTTCAGGATTATATAGTAACATAATGGTCAGACACAGAAGTAGCTACACACATACTGGAGAGACAGATAGTTACCTTTCCAGGGCGACACACACCATGAAGCCAACACTGGACAACACAGCATGGAAGTATATAGAATAGAAGATCACAGATATCTTCTCAGGTCGTACCACCTCAACAATCATGCAGCAGAACTGAATGAGGTCGGAGATGAGAAGGTTGATGACGTAGATCGGAGCAACATGACCATTTCTCACCTGCAGGAAAACACAGATAAAATGCATTCTGGTCCAAACACATGCTCTGTATTCATCAAACAGACACATCAGACTGCAGTTGCAGTTTGTGTGTCATGTTTGTGTTTATAAGTTGCGCCTCTTTCCTCGTTGCATATGCATTTCTCAGGGAAGATTGTACAAATAATATAATGAATGTCTAAAAAACTTTACACATTCCATGATGGTTTTTTAATAAAAACCTTAAATAATCAGCCCAGATAATGCTGTACAAATTGCTCTGACAAACCTGACGACTATCTTATGCATATCCTTTTCTTCGAGTCGTAACTAAATGGTGCCATTAACCTCAACAGTTTAAATTTAATCATGTAGTAAATTATTCCTGCAAATTATCCGTTATTACAACATTTCATCCCAGCCCCTGTGCCAGGTCAAGATCCTTTACAGATAGACACATGACAGACAATAAATAAATAAATCTCACTGATAATTCACATACCTGAGAATAAAGACCATAGATGGCTACGAGGGTCAAAGGAAGGCCGATAGAAATGATTATGCATGTCACCACATACAGGGTGAAAAGCATTTTGTAATATTCGCCGCTGGGGTTATAATCATAGTAGTTGGAGGTGATGTTGCTATAATTATAGCTTTTGTCCTGTGAGGTGTTGTTAAAGTATAAATCTTCCATTCTTCAGAGTGAAACCTGTTGTTTGAGAGATCAAGCTGTGAGGTGCAAGTTCACTCAAATACAGTATACCTGTAGTATACTCACAGTATTGCTCAATATTTGTTACATTATCTGCTAATAATAATATTTCATCAAATAATACAGTTTCAGGTACTACAACAAGTTCTTGTGATATATATTTGTACGTGCTGGTTTGAGGTCTGTTGGTGTTTCAGTAATTTAATGTAATGTTTAGTGTTAATGTACGTTGGTTTAGGACGTGTTGCCTCTCTTTTATTCTCAATGCCCAGCCTCTTGTTGAATGCCCCTCTGTCCTCTGATTCTAGATAAGGAAGTTCACATGACTGATTGCATACTGTTCCTTTTTTATGTTTATTCTGTCAACATTTTGGAATAAACCAACATTTTAGCATGAAAATGTTCCAGGGACCTTTGTTACATGTTGTCTGTCCTCATGTCCTGTCTGTCTCTACTGTCTCCTGTCAATAAGGGCTGAAATGCAATATACAACTGAAACATAGAAGGTATTATGTTATGTTTAAAACTGACTGACAAACAATGATTCATGCTCTTATTTACTAAAAACTCATTAACTGAATCACTAACTGACAATAATCTGTTTTGGGTTACAGAACTCAATCCTGCTGAGAGACTTTTCATCAATAATCATAACATACAAAACTCAGCTGGCATAATTTCCCTGGAAAACAAATATCACTATCAATACCTCTCAATGGATTAATGTTGGATCAGAAGCAGAAGCAGAAGCAAAAGTATTGGAAAAGAAGAAGAAGAATGTAGGGAGTGAAATAAAACCAAATGACGTTAACAAAACCAGTTTAGTAGTAGCAGTATTCTGCTAAGCTACAGTCCAAAGCTGTCTGCATGTTACAGTTTGCATATTCATTTGCATAAATGTTTGCAGTTCTTTTCTCTTTTTTAATAATCTCCACAAGAAAGCAATATGACAATATTTACCCCTGAAAGCTGTGGGTTCCCTGCACCAGTGATGTTTAGTCCTCTGCGTCCAAACAGCCTACAGGAAATATGGTAAATGATAACATGCAGTAGGTTGTAATAATGTACACTTCCTCTTTTAAGTAAGAGATACCCAAGTAGTCAGGCACGAATATAAAAAATACATCAGAGCAACAGGCCTTATCAGCAGGACAGAATCATTAAAACATTCAGAGCTTTTATACTGTATAACAATTAATTTCAAAGGTTTGTTTTACCGTTTTTATTTTTACTTTTATTTTGAGCTGTAACCCTCTCAAGGCATGGGCTTTTTTCGCGGTGAGAAATTAACAGTTGCATGAAGTCAGTGCAAAACATAAATGTCATGTTTGTAACTGACTTCAGATCATCCCGTTAAACGTTGTCAAAAGTCAAGGCACTCAAGGCCTCTTATACAGTATCTTTGCTTGTAGCTAAAGCCAAAAAGCTCTTCACAATAGCTTCAGACTTATTTCTTCCAGCTGCTTTTGTATTGGCAGAGAAAATAGATATACAACTGATATATTTGAATGACCATAAATATTGCAACATCACCACCTAGTAGAAAAACTTTGAGCTTTTCCACATCTTTTAATATAGCAGCATCATTTCACAGGACAAGAGCTCTGATATCAACAAAATGCTGCATACAAAAATATTGATTATAGCTGCTTTAAACATGATCCATGTTTGATTATTAACATTACATCAGCTTCTTGTTAATTTAACCTGAAATTTCAGGCCCGACTGAATAGATTTTAACAAAATCATCTCTGACCTTATTCAGCTCTACTGCATGATCATTTGAGTGGCAGAAATCCAGGCTCTCAGCTCTACAACTGGACTTACTTCATTTACATCTCTTGTCTGATGACCACTATGGGCTTTGGCTGTCCTTCCACTATGTCTTTAATTCTGAGGCAATGTCCTCACATGTCCTGATCAAAAGTTACTCCTAGATTCCTTACAGTGGTGCTGGAGGCCAGGGCAATGCTATCTAGAGTAACTATATCTATAGATAATGTATCTCGCAGGTGTTTGGGGCTAAGTACAATAACTTCTTTTTGTCTGAGTTTAAAAGCAGAAAATTGCAGGCATCCAGTTTTTGATGTCCTTAATGCCTGAAGTTTGGCAAACTGATTGGTTTCATCTGGCTTCATTGATAAATATAACTGGGTATCATCTGCATAACAATGAAAGTTTATGGGGTGTTTCCTAATAACATTGCCTAAAGGAAGCATATATACGATGATGATCACTGTTGTACCGCTGCAAATGAACCATCAAGGTATCTGGTCTGTGTTGTAGTCTGGACATTTTGAGAAAACCTTTGGGCAAGACAAGTCAAAGAGCAATCACCCCTCCTGAGACAGCTGTGAAAAGGGAAAACACTAACTCAGCTGCAGAGGAAGCTTTCAACCTGGAGAATATTTCAAGCCAGGTCAGAAAATGACCCAGGTCACGGGTTATAAGGACCCATTATTATCTGGAATGCAAGCTAAGGGAATTCAAATGAATATGCAAACTGCCAAGTTGCCCCTTCTGAAACATCTTGTGCTGAGGGATGTGAGTGAATTTGTTGTATATAAATGTTGTTAGAGATGGTGAATGTGTCAGTGTTCAGTTAATTCCTCGGGCATCATTTGCCGAATTGCAAATGAGGAAATGTGCAGGTGGTTCAACAAATGGCTTGATCAGACATTCAATCCTCCATCCCCAATATCAGAGGGCAGAGGTGCATCAACATGTGGACCATCAGAAAACAGCCTAAACATCATAAAACAATGGTCTGTACCTCAAATCACTTAAATAGCTGGACACAGTTGTTGCTGATGTGGTTGCAGTAATGGTCCATACATCATCAGGAATTGTTGTATTATATTAATATCAATCATTTTATAAAAGATTCTAGCAAAAGACACCAACAAAGAAGTTATATTTCCAGGAAATAAGAAAAAAAACAATCAGCTCTTGTGCTGTAAACACTTTTGTTTTATACACAGGTAACAGGTGAATAATAAAAACCAACAAAAAAAGCTAAACAATTTTTAAAACAGCTTAAACTGGATTTATACATAAAATGAAGGCCTTATAAATATCAAATATAGATGCAGACTTGGATGCAAAGCACACAGCTTTAAACTTTGCATAGATAACTCATGCAGGTCATTGTAGTGATGGTGTTTTTGCAACTTTCAAAGGTACATTTTGTAACATAACCATTTTTCTTTTATATGTAAAGATTAATTTAAGTAAAACAGAATTGCAACTGTGATAAAAATGAGTATGCAGATTCTGCAGCAGCTTTGAACTGAGGGGGTACAGTAAACTGCAGTTAAACCAGTTCCACTTTTACATTATCAGCTAAATGTACTTCAAGTATAGTTTAAAGTATAAAAGTACTTATTTTGCAGAAAAATGGCCCATGTGACTGACTGATGAATTACATTATTTATACTAATCAATAAGCTGTATTTTGCTGTTGTAGCTGCTTGGGGTGGAGCTAGTTTTGACTGATTAATACACAGTTAGGAGTCCAGTCTTTCCCAACCTAGGGGTCGGGCCCCTCCAAAGGGTCCCAAGATAAATCTGAGGGGTCATGAAATTATTAATGGGAGGGAAAGGTAGAGGGAAAAAAAGTTCAACATAAATTTATATGAATTTTTCTACCTCTTCTCTAATCTTTGGTTTTTGGTGAAATATTAGATAATTGTACCTCTTTAGGCCTCAACCAATTATTTTAAAGAAACCATGTGAGATATTTAGAGAAATAATTTAATTTTGGTCCTTTGGCTTGTTTACTTGTTCTACAGTACGTGTTTTATGTCTGTGATGCAGAATTTTCATATTCGTGCCACATTTTCTTTCCTTTGAATAGCAGGGGGAGATTATCATCAGCAAACTGCATGTTATCATTTACCATACCTGTAGGCTGTTTGGATGCAGAGGACTAAACATCAGACACTGGTGCAGGGAACTCATTCAGGTCGGGTCTCACTGCTTTCAAAGGTAAATATTGTGACATTACTTTTTTCTTGTGATTCTGATTCTGATGAATTTGTAACAAAGACAAAAAAGCTGTGTGAGAAAATAGCTAAAAAAAACATTTTAGTCTTTATTGATGAGGAGATGAGGACAGAGAGAGACGGGATGACATGCAACAATGGGCTGCTCAGTCTGTAGGGACTTGGTTGGATCCAGAACGGACCACAGCACGGACTGAGGACTGGTAGCTGGAGAAGTGCCAGTTCACCTCCAGGGCACTGCCAAGAAACAGCTCATCACTCTGCCATCTCTCCCTACTTTGCATGTCTGAAGGTCCTGTTTGTCGATGTTTGTAACTGAGTTAAAAAAACCTTTCCCCAAGAACAAGAGGTGGGGCATCGAGTACAAAAGACAGGAAAAATGTCCTAAACCAATTTACATTAACATTAGACATTAAGTTACTGGAACAACTGGACAATGGTCTGTGGCTGCAGTAATGACCTCACATCAGCACGTAGGTGTATATGTCACCAAAACTAAAATGTTTACATTTGATTTGATTGTGGGTGTACTACAGTTATACTGTATTTGTGTGAACTTGCACATCACAACTTTACTGATATCAGTGAACAATGTTAGGTTGATATTTAAAAACTTCCTTTTTAATAATTTGAACTCTTAAACAACAGGTTTCACTCTGAAGAATGGAAGATTTATACATTAACAACACCTCACAGGACAGAAGATATAATTGCAGCAACATCACCTCTCCCTACTGTGATAATAACATCTACGAATATTACCTGTATGTGGTGACATGCATAATCATTTCTATCGGCCTTCCTTTGACCCTCGTAGCCATCTATGGTCTTTATTCTCAGGTATGTACATTATGAGATGTATTTACTGTCTGTGTCATGTGTTTGTCGTACAGTCTGTAAAGGATCTTGATCTGGCTCGGGGGCTGGGATGAAGTGTAGTAATGACCTATACATTTACAGGCGGAATTTACTTCATGATTAAAATTCAAATGAATCTGATTGAACCCTAAACACATGCAGTTCACATGTGTGGCTCCATTCCAGCCTTCTTTAAACTGTTGTGTCAAGTTTTTAAATTTTGAAAACATTCATGGTCCCGAGAGGATAAAGCTTACCGACCTTGTTCATCCTCTGACTTTTCCTTTAGCCCCAGTTTTTTGTGAAATGTCTTGATGACTACTGATGGGTTGCCATATAAAATGATACAGACCTTCATAGTGCCCAGACGTTGAATCGTAATAACTTTGGGAGGAGGAACATGTTTACAGCTGCTTGTTAACTTTTACCAATGTTTTCCTGCAGGTGAGAAATGATCATGTTGCTCCGATCTACGTCATCAACCTTCTCATCTCCGACCTCATTCAGTTCTGCTACATGATCGCTGAGGTGGTACGACCTGAGAAGATATCTGTGATCTTCTATTCTATATACTTCCATGCTGTGTTGTCCAGTGTTGGCTTCATGGTGTGTGTCGCCCTGGAAAGGTAACTATCTGTCTCTCCAGTATGTGTGTAGCTACTTCTGTGTCTGACCATTATGTTACTATATAATCCTGAAGCTCCTCAAACACTATGTGTCCATCTTGTATTACAGGTATTTGGTCATCGCCTGTCCACTGTGGTACCGCTTCAGACGAACCATCAAGATCTCTGTGGTGGTCTGTGTCGTGGTCTGGATCCTTCCTCTTGTCTATGTGCTCCCTTCCTATTTCTGGGATAATTTTGAGGTCACTCAAACCATCTTCGCTGTCTACCTCCTCCTTCCCCTCCTAATATTCATATTCTCCCTGGGTGGGACCCTCAAAGCCCTGTCTGCCAGTCGTGTCCCCTCTGACGAAAAACGACGAATTGTTGGAATTTTGGTCCTGGTGCTGCTTATTTACACACTGCTGTTCCTGCCCAGTGCCATTTGGTCGCTGGCAGAGGGAACCAGACATAACCTTATTTTCTACAACCTGTCTTTTATTTTCATTAACTTGAGTCCTCTTGCAGACTTAGTTCTGTATGTTTTCATGAGGAAAGGGGCCATAGACAAGCTGTTGGCGTCTGTGTGTTGTTGCAGAATGGACAGTGATGAAATCAGCATGGACACAGTCAGCTAAATGCCTGTAGTGATGGAAACTACATGAAAGAGACAGCCTTCATCTAACTGATTTGATGTGTAGGTTAAAAGGCTTGGGACTGTCTTGTCTTATAGACCAGCTCCAGTAATTTCACACTGTATAAATGTTGTCCGGTAGGCTTGAGCGTAGATAAGACTTGTATCAGTGTTTCTCTTGTAATTTACATTCACATTTACATGTATTCATTTTGCAGAGGCTTTTCTCTAAAATAACGTATGAGTGAAACACATTGAGTTTAACCCTACTTGCTTTTGTTTGTCCATAAAAGAATGAGGTAAAGAAAGAATGAAAGAAGAAAATTAGAACATACACAATAACATATGAATTAAATAGATAAGAACCATTAAGAGCTCTGTGGGGATCTGTGTGCTGGCCTGGTCCATTTGTTTCACTGTGAATCTCATGTTGAATTTCGTCTTTGGCATATTGTACTTCATCACCTTCCTCCTCCTTCCCTTCCCACTGCTCATATTCTTCCTGGGTGGGACCCTCAAAGCCCTGTCTGCCAGTCGTGTCCCCTCAGATGAAAAACGAGGAATTGTGGGAACTTTAGTTCTGGTGCTGCTTATTTACACACTGCTGTTCCTGCCCAGGATAATGTCGTTACTGGTGTGGTTTAACTACACCTTTGACAATTTTTCTTTCATGTTTGTTAAGTTGAGTCCTCTTGCAGACTTAGTTCTGTATGTTTTCATGAGGAAAGGGGCCATAGACAAGCTGTTGGCCTCTGTGTGTTGTTGCAGAATGGACAGGTCTGTGTGCTGGTCTGGATCCTTCCTCTTGCCCCTTTTCTCATTTCTTGTTTCCTCATTGTGTATTTTGGGGGTAGTGAAATCCTATGAACCACCTTGGCCGTCTTCCTCCTCCTTCCCTTCCCACTGCTCATATTCTTCCTGGGTGGGACCCTCAAAGCCCTGTCTGCCAGTCGTGTCCCCTCAGATGAAAAACGACGAATTGTAGGAACTTTAGTTCTGGTGCTGCTTATTTACACACTGCTGTTCCTGCCCAGCATCATTGTGATCCTGGCAGAGGAGGCCAGAAACAACCTGATCTTCACCATGCTGTCTTTCAAATTCCTTAGGTTGAGTCCTCTTGCAGACTTAGTTCTGTATGTTTTCATGAGGAAAGGGGCCATAGACAAGCTGTTGGCCTCTGTGTGTTGTTGCAGAATGGACAGCGATGAAATGAGCAGTTCAACAGGATGAATGATGACAACATGAACACAGTCAGCTTCATGTAGGAGGAGGAAGAGGGAGAGAGAGAAAGGGGAGAAAACAGAAGGAGAAATGTAGTCAAATAGAAAGAATAGAGACAAGACAGATACTGTCATCTACTGATACGATTTCCAATAAGACACCTAACTGTAGATACAAGGAAGCATTGTTTCACTCTGCTGTGGGAGAAGTAGATATGGAAATATAAATAAAATGTTTTCATTGGTTTGTTAGCTGTACGTTGATGTCGATCATTATTAGCCTTTAATTACAGGAGCAAACCAGATATGATTTGACTTGTAGATGTGTTTAATACAGGGAGAACATCTTAGCAGGTCAAGGACAAGTTAAGAACTTTTCCCCTTCTCATCTCTTACACATTTTGATTTTGTGTCACAGATGCAAGGTAGCAAGGGGTAGGACGCAAATGCCAAGATGACCAAGACAGACTGGCACAGTTCAACGATTTACTCACAAAAACCGAGGAACTAAAGTCTTACGGGATAGTGAGGCAGGCGAGGGCAAACAAATCGGACAAGGAGCAGGCGAGAATCCAAAGTCCAATAAAACAGGCAACAAGTCAAAACAGCCATGTTTCAGGTTTTCAGATAAACTGGATACAGATTAAAGATACAAGGCTTTTAAGAAAAACGTGTACAAGGACACAACACTACATAATAAGTAAGTAATAAGTAATTGCATATTTTCGGAATTAAATAGAAAATCTGTTTCTAAACGAAAAGGGAAATGTCTGCCTGTGACTAACTCACTGAATTAAATCCAAATCAAGGTTCAGCAAATAAACCCTACTGTTACCAGGGAGGTATTTCTTTTCATATCACAAAGTCTGAAGAACATATTTACTCATGTGCAGCCTTAAAGTCAAGAACAAAAGATAAGATAAGGCAATAAGCCCAAAAACAACTCCACATCTCAGTCTCCACTAAAACAGCTCAACAGGAAGGGTGAAAAGAAACCGCTTAATTTTAAGAATATGTGTTACATCGCTTATCTTATCTTATCTTCTCACACAAGACTTTTTTGGTGAGCTGTTGCTATACTTATTATTTTCAAGGACATGTCTCTGTATTACCATAATGTACTCTTTGGTTTAGATATGAGTAATAAAAAGAAAAAAACAATTACAGTGTAAATCTAAATATTATTTAGCACATACAGTTGCAATATGTATGAAAAAAAATCCTTCCATGTTCTGTTTTTTTCACAGACTGAAAACATTGTAATCGTTCAATAACAAGAAACATGTCACTGTCAGTAAAACAAGTTTTTATTTAATTTAACATCAACTCAGATGTTTATATAATTTTCCTAATTTAATTTCTGCAAAAATATGTTAATTTCTTTCATTTGCATTTGCTGCCTTGATTAAAGTTAGCTTAAAAAAAGGAAAAAACTAAGTAAAGAAAAAGAAAAACACAGAGGAAACTGGGTTGTGCAATTTTTTTTCTCCCTTTCACAGCTGCATAAGGGCAGTATAGAAGCAGATGATGACCTGCAATCTCTGGTATATGTAACACATTATAGTGGTGGTACAGCAGCACTTAAACAGTAAGTTTTATGCTATTTTACTATTCAGCATACATAAAATCTAATTTTTTATACACACATTTTTATATTTGTCTATATTATTTCTGTTGTATTTTATTGTATTCCTATATTAGTAAAGCTTGTAAATTAACCTGTGGGGGCACATGATGTATTAACATGTTTTAGAAAGTATCCATGTGCTAAGAATCACTCAGTGGTTTGATTTAAAGCTGTTGCTTTCCTTTTCCTTTTTCAGTTTTACTATCAAACTTTCTGCATTGTGAGCTTGTTTGGGAAAATTGTGTTTCAAAACTTGGGGGAACTTTGTAAGAAAAAAAAAAGATTAGATGCTAACACACCTGCTGCCCTTTTCCTTGTTATTTTAAACAGCAGGTCACACTGTGAAGAATGGACATTTTCTCTATCGACGACATCTACGACTACAATTACACCTACGAGTTTGACTTTTATTACTATGAAAATGACACCGTGATTGAAGTGTTTGACTTTTACAAGATGAAAAATACTCTGCCAATAATCTCATACGTGATTGCATGGATTGTGATCTGGATTGGTTTTCCATTGACCTTACTGGCCATCTGCGCTTTGTATTCACTGGTACGTAAAGAATTATCAAGGTTTCCTGTCGGTAGAAATGCACTTTGCGGCAATGACCTATAGTAATTGTTGCTGTCCAAAACTAAGTGCTTTATTTAACAATTTACAATTGTTCTAATATGTATGGAACTGCTGTTGGTGTGTGTAAAATTTAGGAGGGATGGTGGACCAGTCATGTTAAATACTATGTTTTACACTTTTAACTGCAGGTGCAGAACGAACATGTGGCCCCAGTCTATGTCATCAACCTCCTGATCTCTGACCTCGTCCAGATGTGCTGTTTGGTGATCTGGGTGGGAGTACCCAGGAAATATGGGGTGTTCTATCACTCTAAACTCATCTACTTCATCGGTGTGATGGCCAGTGTTGGCTTCATGGTGTGTGTTTCCCTGGAAAGGTGGGTAGTGCATGTGCATTTCTAAAACCTTAACTCTAACCCTACCTTAACCCTAACCCTAACCCTAAACATTGTGAAATCCAGAAATTGCTGACTGATTTGTGCTCCATGCATCTTGTATTACAGGTATTTGGTCATCGCCTGCCCACTGTGGTACCGCTTCAGACGAACCATCAAGTTCTCCGTGTTGATCTCCATCACGGTCTGGGCCTTATGTCTCATCGAGTTCTGCATTGCACTGCTAACATATAATCCATGGCACTTATTAATTTTCCGCTCCATCTTGCTCCTCCTCCCCTTCCCCATCCTCATCTTCTCCCTTGTTGGGACCCTCAAAGCCCTCTCTGGGGCCATTGCTGTCTCTCTTAAAGAAAAACGGCGAATCGTGGGAACTTTAGTCCTGGTGCTGCTAAACTACACAGTGCTGTTCTTACCCTATGTCATTTGGCTCCTGAAATCGTACAAACAGTCCTCAACTTCACCCAGTGATTCGGGTTTATACTTATATTTCCTTCAGTTCAGTCCTCTTGCAGACCTGGTTCTGTATGTTTTCATGAGGAAAGGGGCTGTAGACAAGCTGATGGCCCGCCTGTGTTGTTGCAAGATGACAAAACAGGAAGATCAGGGCCAGGTTGCCACCGGAAGTGAAAAAAGCACAGACGAAGTCTGCTCTGTGTAGACGGAGCAGGAAAGGAAGATGCAAAAGAGATAGAGAAAGGGGAAGGGAAATGCCCAACTTTGGACAACTTTCCCGAAGTGATACAAGCCTAAATGCGAAGCCTTAAACAATATTGAATTATTTAAAATTATAATCCTAACCCTAGGATTAAATAGTTTACCCTATGGTCTGCATTTTTTTGTTTTCTTTATTTGTGCTTGCAATAACCATTTAATGTATTTATGTTCAGTAATTCACGCTATACAACGGATTTCATTGTTAGTGGCGGCCTCTGCCATTCTTGCACTGGATTTAAGTTGCCTCTTTGACAGTGGATTCAACATCACAGGGAGTAATGGAACAAGGGCAACTCCTCAGTAAAGCAACCAACTCTTTCCACTGTGCCCTGCTGTTGCTCACCCCGTGTGCAGAATAAAATCAGATGGCAACTGCTCATGGAATGATGTAAAAAGGAAGCTTATGGAATAACTATATTTATTAAACAACATGAGTTTGTTTGGCTGATCTCACAAGAAATTTGCATTTAATAAGAAAGATCTTTTTCAGCATTAAAGTTTTATCTTAAATTCCTTGATATGCCTCTTTTATGTGCCCTCTACTTGTAATTGTTCACTTCCTAATGACAAGACTTAAAGGCAGTGAAATCTAAAGTGACTCTTCAGAGTTGGAAGAGTATAATGCATACAACAAACTCTCTATGTTACATTAGTATGATTGCAGTGGTGTAATGCATTATGATTTAGTTCATGATGTTAACCTAAATGTGCACAGAATGAAACATTTTTTATACTTTGAGTTGGGGTACTGATAGTTAGTTATATTGATTTGACACTGACCGGTGTGATTATTAAAATATTAAGAAGATTATTTTTTTCTCTTGAATCTAAAAAGCTGTTATTTCCCCACACGTACTTTAGTAAGTTTAGTCTCTTGACTGCTGATGCTGAATAGCAGAAATAGGAATAAGTCACGGAAAAGAGAAGTAAAACCAGTTGGGTAAGAGTGCCAGTGTATGTGTTTCGATAGAGTTCTCAAGAAAAACCAGCCAATAGTCCTATTAATGTGACGGAAGTGGTCAGTGTGGGTGACTATTAGTCAACTTCATGTTTCATTCCACTGTGTCTAATAGGCTGTCCTGGTTGAGCTCAGGAGGCTTACAGTGGAGGGTCACCAGCATTGCAGGGATAATGCTGTAAGCAGAAACTGCAGGAGCTACCCTGGCTTGCAACAGCATTCAACAAGGTTGTAAATTATGCAGCTTTTTGTCAAAAACATTACTGTAATTATCCTTTATTTGTCCTTGCACTCACTGCAGTCAAGCAGCTTTTAGGCAAAAAAAAAAATATAAGCTGCCCATTGAACTTAGTCTCTCTCTCTTCCTTCAACTGTTATCGCCTCTGCATGTTGCTTCCCACATACTCGCTTGTTAGATAAGTTTAGACATAATGTGTTACTGTGCATGTGTTATTTATCTCATGTGTGGACTCCCTCCTTGTCACATTCACTGAACCAATTTGTGACAAGGTTAAGAAGTGTGTTTCATGTGCATGCGGCCAAGAAGAGAAGATACATAAATAATCAAATCCCTTGATGTGTGTTTCTTATGGTTTGTTTTTTCATTTTTTAAGAGAAGCGTAATGTGTAGAAAATGTGGGATTTGATGCTCAATGTTCTTTTCACTGGCTACAGTTGAAGAGACCCTCTGAATGTGGTACGCTTTTAGCAAGTGCAGCATTTGTAATCAAACCCTTGATTAGAGCCAAACAGCATCATTGAAATGGTGTTGAAACAGTTGTTGGCATGCAGAATCACTGTCTTCAAAATGTTTACCATGTCCTCAAAGACAGATTAGGTCTCAGATGTATTGTGTACTGTAACAGACATAAGAGTGAAACTGGATTTAACAGGAAACATCTAGTTGACGACCCAGTGAGTGTCTTTATAGAAGTTCCAGTAAATCTTCAGTGTTGGTATTTCCCCCTAAGAAACATAATTCTTTTGCACTGGTAGATGTAACAAGCTTTATTTACAACAGTTTTTCTATGTAGAGTGTATTTTAATGTGCTTCATGCTGCTATTACTTGAGACTAGTAGTAGAAAGGGATGTCATTCATGCAGAAGTTGGGCTGCAGGCTCTCGAAGGTGCAGTCGGACGTGTCCATGGCACAGCGGCCACACTGGCAGCTCAAGGCCACGGGGTAGGTGACGGTCGGGTCCACACCGGGAGGACAGTCAGGGAGCTCAAATGTCTTGTAGTATGAGTCCCGGTACGTGCACACATGCTGATAAACATTGCTGAACGGTATCTTGATGACGGGGTCCTGGAGTGGAGCAAAAACAACGAGGTGAGTTCATTTGTAAAGAATAATAGTGCCACCGTGCTATTAACCTACACGTAAACAGGCCAAAACAAAGCATTTAACACAAAATATGTAATGTGTAAATGTGAATAACAAAGCTGCTGGTTTGTCTTTGCAACACTTTGGACCAAACGAACAACCACTAAAGCTTGTTTTGACTAAAACTGCTGAAGCCTCATATTAGCTTCAGATAAACTTTGGATTGTTGCCCCCCCTTCACTTACACTGAAAGTGCATTAGAAAGGGATTTGTTAATGTCCAGTATGAACAGGACGGATGATTATAGCAACTGAAACAGTTTTAATGTTCAGACTGTTGCTTTAAGACTGACTCGAACAATTTTGAGCCTATCCTTTAACCTGCATCAAAGTACAGTCTCTGGACTGTTGCAGCAACAACCCAGTGCAGATAGGAGAAGTCCTGCTAGAGACACAGCATCCGGCCTCGCAGAGATAAGCTCTTCCTCTTGATAAGCGTGTGAATGACTGCACAGTATCATCATTTCCTCTTAGATGGAGAAGAGATGCAAATTGCACTAAATCTTCTCTCAAATGTAGCAAAAGACAAAAAGATATTATATATAGATAATGTTTATACATGTTGTTTTTCCTTTGCTTTAATACTTTATTTAATTCTTTATTTTATAACTTGAAGAGTGCAGTACATGGTCATAGCTTTTATTTTTGTTACTGTTACAATTGGTCATTTCATTGCTTTTGCAACAATGTGTGCCGCCCACTGATATGCAAAGCATATAAAATTTAGTCCATTAAGCCATTGGCTTACTTTGATACTTGGAAGGAAAAGAAGAGATTGTGAAATCATACATTTATTATTTATTTTAAAGTATTCCAAATGTTGAGAATCAGGCTCTAGTGTTTCACTTCATATAAATGAAATATAAGTAACATGCTTGAACAAAGACAGGGGTTATGAGGGTGAATCCTTTTTTTCCCCATTTTGGACAACCATGACCTTTCCTATACTACCCACAATACCTTGGTCATGCAGTGACCACTGCAGATGGTTGTTTCCACTGGGTGACACTTGGGACAGCCCTCCTTCTCTAGAGACACCGTCTGGTTGATGAGCTGGCAGGGCGGCAGCTGGAAGGCCGCTGGCCAGGGAAGATGTTGCAGTTTGGTATACAAATATATCACATACTGTAACCTTTTGTTTTTTTTTACCAGTAAAAACATGGCGATCATTAACAATAAAATTCAAAATGATTTGCAGAAAATAAAAACTCTGAACAAAATAATTAAAACCGTCTGATTGTCTTATTTACCTGCAGGAGCCAGGGGCCAAATGGAAGATGAGGCTCCCAGAAACAAACTCAAAGTCAAAGGGAACATCACTCTGCAGACCTGTACAGACATCATCCTGCAGGAGGTGAAGTGGGTTAGTCAGTCGGTTAATCAATAATTTAGTTTTTCTGTGGATCAAGTGTGCCCGCTGGTGGTCGGTTAGCTCTGGAGGAATCATGTACGTGATCCTTTCATGTGGTTAGTTGTTCAGTTTTAGTTGATTCACATGAGAGATTTCTGAGTTTCCTTCTTTCTTTCTTTTGCCGCTCTGGTTATCTGCAGTCTCATATAGATTAGGGTAGCGTCAACATCCATTATACTATTGGCCAGAACTATGTCTGAGGTGTTCTGATATATCATTTTGATAGACACCTGCCAACCAATTGCAAGTATTTTCCAGGCTGGGTTACAATGTTTTATATACTGTGCATTAGTAATAACAGTGGCATTAACAACCTATTATTTTTGCATAACTAGAGTTAACACGGGTTGCCCTTTGGTTGGTCCATATCTTCTACTTGTGTGTTCACACTTCAGCTTTAATTAATCAAGAAAGAGCCTCTAATGGAGTGTTTGTCCCCTGAGCTTCAGGGAGACTTTGGGACTGTAACTATTTCACAATGACTTACTAACATGGATTACTGCCGACTTCTTGGCTTCTTGTAAAGAGTGAAAACACACAACCTGGTAACCCGACTATAAAGCATTAATAAATGACCTATTAACCATTAATAAAGTAATTAGTCAATAAAGTCACTGTAAATATTTAAGTATACCTTAGTATAAAGTAGTACCTGCTGTTCTATTATTGATATTTCCTGACCTCTGATTTTTATAATACAGTTCATATTATTTATTTAAGATCTTCTGCAACACTTTAGCCAAGTTAGGAAAGTTATCTAAGTTAGTTCAAGTTATGAAATAAAAATGAATGAACAACATTCAGACAAAGTAAAGGAATTGTAGAGGAGCCTGACTTACCTGTCTGGTGTCTGCAGGCAGTGTGCTGAGGTGTCCTGCTCGGTCTTTATGCAGCACAGAGGAGCCTGGTATCCAGGATGAAACCTGCTCGTATTGGATGTCAACCCTGGTTACCTGTCTGCCTTAAAAGGGAGGAACATAGAACAGTTTTGACCTTTATTTACGCCTGGGATTAGTCTCTTCCCGTATCACTTTTACATCCTGTTACTCTCATAATAACTGCCAGAATAATATAGTTTTAGTTTAGATACATAGTTATCATACAATAAAAATAAAAATAATGCTGGTAAATGCTGTCTGTAGTGTAAGATAGATAGATAAAGATTTCTGTGTCCAACAGTATGGTGCTTTATCCCTCTTTGTTTAATTATACGTAGATTTGGAGTGTCTTCATGGGGCCAAAAGGTAAAACATTGTCAACAGCTCATGTTCAGTATTTTCTGATTATTAATTCACACAGAAAGCAGAATGTAATTGTTATCATGCACATGTGTGACTCTGGATGATAATTTGCAGCTCTGTATGGTCCCATATGGTCTAGCGGTTAGGATTCCTGGTTTTCACCCAGGCGGCCCGGGTTCGACTCCCGGTATGGGAACTAACCTTTTCAGGTAAAGTTAGAAGTTCCAACTGAATGACAGGATAATGGTGATGTAACTCATATAATAACTGTTGTACCTGTCCGGAATAAACGCGCTGAGGACA
Organism: Lateolabrax maculatus; assembly: GCA_031216445.1. Taxonomy (NCBI): domain Eukaryota; kingdom Metazoa; phylum Chordata; class Actinopteri; order Acropomatiformes; family Lateolabracidae; genus Lateolabrax; species Lateolabrax maculatus. The sequence continues at coordinate 2,026,024 of CM062209.1, forward strand.
CCTCATCTAAATCTCATGTTGGAAATGAGCCTGTAACTGGGGAGGAGAGACTGTTGTGGAAATCTTTATGGTCATTATGATAATCGTAGAGCCGGATGAAGACTGTCAGGCAGTGATCTGCTGCCTGGGAAATAATCCTGTTCTATCAGTGTGGGATCGCTGTGACACGCTGACTTCCTCCTGACATGGTTCATTCATGATTTTGATCCTGTCGTTTAGAGAATTAAGTTTATTTATTTATTTATTTATTTTTTATATGGGTTAAGATGACACACTGTGATTTAGTTTTCCTGTTTGGGACAAATGAGCAGACATCCGAAATTCAACCTTGGGGTTTCAATTTCATTAAGCTGCTCGTTTCCACGCCTGTTGTCTGGATCACAGTGTAAAACTTGGTAGATCCCAGACTTAGGATATAAAATAAAACGTAGCAGAAATATAACCCCACCTTAAAATCCTTTCTTTTCGTGTAACATGTGAACATGTGCATCTCTAAATATGAATAACTAAAACAAACAATTTAAATGGAATGACAAAATAGCAAGTAATTATTTATATATAAAAAAAGATGGATTTAGGAAAAAAAGGGGAAAATTACACATTATACACAAAAATATATTTCCAACTACACAATTTTTTTAGATATCCTTTTTTAAAAGATCAAAAGTTTAGAGGAACATTTGAAATCCTACATGAATCATGTCGGAACTATATATCACCCATTTGCTCTTTTCCAGTCGGCGATTAATAGCAGACGGACCCAGTCAGCAGGAACAGCGCATGCGCCGAAGACAGTATGGTTACATGGCTCTGGTTACATGACGGTCTGTTTTAAGATACATTAACTTTGCACAAGGAAACAAACACAGTGACAGTGACGATGGCAGGAGAAGAAGAGGAGACCAAGAACAAGGTGAGCGCCTCAAATAACTTTATTTATTTAAATGGAGGGAGCTTCCGGGTTTTGGAAGGTCAACAGCAGCGGTTTAAACTGATTCATAAAGGTCTCACAGTAAGTCATCGTGTTAACTTACTGAGACTTTCAGTTCGTCTGAAACCTCAGGCTGCAAACACAGGACTGTTGTAAATGGCCCCGTTTCACGGATTCAGAGATAACCGCTGACGATCATGTAATAATTTCACTGTATGCCGAGTTAACACGAGCTTTATTCATTGTTAAGTCAGTTAAGATAACTAGTTAGTTGCAAACTGTTAATCTGTAATTGGTCGAACCAAATCCCGTTCGAATATTTGATCATTTAATGTTAAATTGTTCCCAGAAACGGAACTCAATTACATACTTAGATAATTAGTGAAAAGCTTTTTCCTTCATATTATTTACCAGATAACACTGGATTTCAATACAACACTGATCTGACTCCACGTCTCAGCCTCAGACTGTATATAAAGATGGTGTCACCACACCACTTCTTTTCCATTCAATGAAAAAACATTGTTTTTGCTGCTCTCTGGACAACATACACACAGCAAACCCTCGTACTAACACAGTGCTACACAGACTATATACACTGGACTCAAAGATAAGAATAAGCGCATTTAATTCCCATTACGTTTAAGTATGAATTTACAGGTATTTCACTTAATGTAAGGCCTACTCATGTCTCTTTGTCTTCCCGTCTGTCTGTCTGTCCTTCAGGGTTACAAGCTGCTGGGGATTCTGGATGTCCAGAACACTCCGTGTGCCCGAGACGCCGTCCTACATGGAGCTGGGGGCTCACTGACGGCGGGCCTGCTACACTTCCTGGCAACTAGTGGGTCTCTTTTGAGTCTGGAGTGTGTGTGTGTGTGTGTGTGTGTGTGTGTGTGTGTGTGTTTGGCACATTTATCGATTGTTTTTGGAAATTTGGCTCTCAACTTTTAAATGATGAACATATCCACATCATCTTGAACGACCTGTCTAGTCAAAAAAGGATTTTGAGAAATAATCAGACGTTTGGTAACTGCAACAACTGTCGTGTCCATAATCTGCCCCTTCAGAGAGAAATAAAAACATTTGCATTTTTTGACAATGATAGAATTTGTGTCTGAACTCCGTCTGTCTTGCTGTCTGCAGGTCGGGTGAAGAGGTCTTTTGATGTGGGATTTGCAGGCTTTATGCTCACCACACTCGGCTCCTGGTAGGTCTTTATGTTGACTGTCTTCCTTTTCTTGTCTGTCTTTCACTTTCTGACCCAAACAGACACTTGCATGAGTTTTTCTCCTGAGCTCACGTCTTCCTTCAGTTTCCTCTCTAGCTATGTCTGTTTGTAATAGAAACCCTGCCATGTCTCCCTCTCTCCAGGTTGTACTGCAGGATGAACAACGCTAAGCTTCGTGTGCAGCAGAGGATGATCCAGGACGGCATCAAGAACAAGGTCATGTATGAAGGCACCGTTCTAGACCCCACAAACAAACCTAGAGTAGAAACACCATCAGGGCCCTCATGACCTCCAGCATGGAAATTCCTCCCCCTCCTCTGTAAGGGCTGGGAGGAGAAGAGAGGACACTGTCTGGTTCCTAAAAAAAGACTTTGTCCAAAAAGACTTTGGATTAACAAATGATGCAAGGAATTAAAATTCCAGCATTTTATGGATGCTATTTTGTTTTTGTTTGTGTCTGACAACTTCGGATGAAGCAAATCCAAAGCATTAGATTTCCAGACCTCCATATATGGACTGAAAGATTAAGCAGTGCCCAGAGTGTATCCTGATCCTGAAACAACAAAAACTATTTAAATGTAATACTTTCTGAATGTTGCTCCACTCCGACGTTGAAACCCTGTGATGCTCGACATGCTGTGATGTCAGTGACTCCTTTCATCTGTCTGAGAGTTTGTTCTTCGCACCAATCGACCACTAAATAGTCTAAGTCTACGCAGAAGGGGATGACACGCAACAAATGTTCCCCACCGGGATGGCAGGTTTGCCGCTATCTGTGATATCGCCGATGTCTGATGTCTTGAATTGATCTTGTTTTAACCCTCAAAGGACACAATAAGCAATGAATCAGCCTTTAATTTCACCTCAAACCATGATTTTTTATCGTTTATTATTTAAGAGTTGAATGTGTGGAAAATAAATTGTGTCTGATGTAACAGAGAGTGTGTGTGTGTGTGTGTGTGTGTGTAGGATGTTAACTCACTGTTGCTGCAATTGCAAGTCATTTTTGCATTTGCATTTTTTTCCCTTCTGAACAGACACGTCCACCTTCAGATTTCCTGAAGTAATCAATTTGTATGAAAAAGTTATTGCAATGTTAGGAGTATAAACCAATATTATGGTAAATCACCCTGAATTAATGTATGTCAGTTTAACCCAATCTGGTGTGCTGTCATGCGTCCAGACGACCAGCAGGTGTCACTACATCCATCCGCTGATTGTTCCCATCCCATTGAGTCCTGCACTGTCAGTTTAACTTGTTTTGACTGAATAAACTGAAATGTGGCTGATCACATGAAGCAAATAACATTAAAGTTAAATTTGGTCCAGATGAAAAACAATGAAAACGCTTTAATGACTCTATTTGTTTCGACTGATAGCAGAAGGAGAATTGCTTCACTCATTCCAAGTGTATTTTTATAGTTTGCCCCCCTTTTTACAACCCATTTGTGTTGCTCAGAGTGAAATTCTGCAGGGTTTGGTCTGTATTGACCCACCTTCAGAAAACAAATACAAGAGCACATTTACAGGATGACTCAAGCTTTTACAGATATGTGTATCGTCACACATACACAAAACTTTGTTTAATGGTGCAGCTAATCCAAGTCACATTCAAGAATTTGTGCATTTAGTAGCCAAAAATGTCACCTTTCCTTCACTTTTAAAATGGAGAAAAGGGCTGTTTGGAGGAAGGAAAAGGAAGTTTAACTTAAAACTCTGATTTAGCAGCAGAGCAACATGAGGGAAACATACGACTTTTACCAGAATAAAAAAAAAAAGAAATGAATTCAACACCCGAAGAAATAAATATTTAATTTCAAGGTCAAGGAGTCATTAGAGGTGGACAACACAAATATTGGCAAATTGTTATTTGAATCTGTAACTAAATTACACTGCACTTCCTACCCTGACTACCCTGTACTGCATACTGTACTGCACCTCATCACCAACTTAACCGTCAAACAAAGGACACAGGAAGCAGCTCCGTCCTTTGAGAGTGTGTGGTCTTATTATAGAGGACCTTTATCTCAGTCTGTGTTACTGTGTCCTGTGGGACGATTGTTCCATTAGAGCTGCTGGCACACAGACAAGTCAGGAGCGAGCTCCCCCTCATGTAATGCCACTCTGATATGTTGCTACTTGACTGAGATTGACGTGGCCGCCAGGGAGGAGGGAGGAGGGGGGAGGGCGGGGAGCGTCCGGGCATCTGTCACCCCCCACCCCCGGCATGCCACGCAGTCCCATGTCATAGCAGAGGGAGGTTATTTTTGTGTGTCATCATAAACTCGTAGGACACACGTGGAGTCAGGTTTAGTCGTGTGGACTTAAACAAGCAAAAGGTTTATTTCCCAATGTATTATATCCATGTTTGCTTACATATCCACACAGAAACATGAACATGAATGGAACAAAATAAATTACTTCATACTTCAGTATTAACCAATTAAGTGCTTAATTATGCCAGCAGTCAATATAGAAGAGTGGGTTGTTAACCTAGATCTTATCCTCATATTTTTTATTTTAGGAGTGGCAGACTTCCACAATAATGACACTGATTGGGTTTAAGAGAAAAATCATCTTGCAGAAAGTAGCCCCCCGTGAATCCCTCCCCCGATTAACATTCTTCGTTCTTGACATGGATCCTGATGTTGTTCTTGGGCCATGAAATATTATTTACAGTTGACAAATACCAGAACTTCCCTTTTAATATCGAGGGCATGGAGGCGATGACGGTTTTAGACCATGGATTTATAGTGAGCGTTAACACGAGAAAGCTTTTTAAAAGTGATCCCTCCACCCCATATTGTGTTTCAAGCCCCAAAAGTGATATCAAAAGACATCTCACATTATAGGTGTTTCAAGTTCAGGAGACCACACTGATGCAGCCTGATGAGACACTTGGAAGTCATATTTCAAAACAATAAAACAAAATAAAATATAATAAAATAATGTGCATGTCTAAAAGAAAAGGATGGCAAAGACAGGTTTGTTTTAAATGTACTGATTATATTAAAAATGTCAGCTCACTGAAGCCCCTTTGCCTCCATGTAATCTGTTTTGCTCAGCCCTGAATACACCATAATTGAATCAGTTGGCTTCATTGGGTTGTTCAAGCCCTGCTGTTTTTTCTCTGTATTCATTCAGTCGTGGTGCTGTATGTCAGCAGTATTAAACGCTGGTCCTGCCGTGCTTTCAGCATTTAAAAATACTTTACTGTACACAGCCATTGTTTTTAAATGCTGAAGCCAGCTATAAAATCAGGATTTAGACCAACAGAAGAATGGTGTGTGAGCAAATATAAAATTACCTTTAAAGCACGGATGGATTAGCTCACGATAACCAGGCACCAAGGGGCCCAAGGCGCCTTAGCCCAAGCACGCTGGAGAGATTGTATATTGCATCTGGCCTAGGAACAGCTCGGGATGGAGGAACAGCTTGGGATGGAGGAACATCTGGACTACCTTTCTTAGCCTGCTGCTTCTGCAACCCGATAAGCAACAGGAAATGGATGGATGGAAAATTCAGAGCTCAGTTAAATGCAGGGATGTTAATCATGTTTTTTTTGTGTGTCTGCCAATACTAAGTATGATCTGATATTTCATTGTATTTTTAGCTCTTTTTTCAAAATAATAGAGCTACAGTGAGCCAACATCAAGATTTGTATGTTTGACAGCTCGGCTTCGAGAAGATGTGACCTCCACCGCAGGTTTCCTTTGATGGTTTCCTATAAATTTATGTGCACCTATGACATTGTGTGTAATATATATGGAAACTGTGAGAAGAACTTAAACAGCCCTCCTTCATCTCCATGAACAATAAACTAAAGTTCAGTCAACAGCAGCACTTTGGTTAAAAGATTGCTCAAAAAGACGTGAACCCACTGTGAGCATTGTGGCCCTGGTCAGGGTGAGTGGGGGCCCTTTTACATGATTGTCCCCCTCAGTGTGTTGTCTTATAGGTCCGTCAATGCTTGAAGGAATCACTGCTGCAAAAAAATTGCAGAGATAATGCTGAGCTCTTAAAACAAAGAGCATAGGTGTGATGATTTCATATTTCTGTGCTGTATATAAAAGTATACAAAAAATTCAAAATATACCGTACTGTTATGTATCAATAAACGTTGCATGGATTTGTTCTTAAATCCGTCCATACTGATGAAAAAATTTATAAAAATGTATTTCAAATAAGGTTTCTTATTTAACATGTTGATTCTAACATAGGTTCACATACTTCAGTGTTCTCATTTTGTTCTTTTAAGTTTTCGTCCTTAGTGTCGGATTTGGTTACGGAGTACGGAGTTTTTACATTAAAAACATCCCATCTCTCGGGAATCAGGCCTCTGTTGAAGAGCACGGATGCCAGGTAGGAGAACAACAAGATGGACACCACAGCGGACAGCATGCAGATGGTCCTGATAGGGGAGCGCTGGATGTAAACGCCGTTCACCAGAGTGCATCCTGGGAATTTGATAATGGGCGGTATCCCGAGCTGCGGCTCCCCGCACAGCACCCGCAGCACCATGCCCACGAAGCAGCCCAGGACGGCCCCGTAGCCGTTGGAGATCTTGAAGAAGAGGACGCAGACGAGCTGCGGCAGCATGAGGGTGTAGGTGAGGTCGGACCGAAGAATCCAGATCATCAGGACGCTGTTGTCCAGAAAGGTGAGGGACGTACCGGCCAAGCCCACCACCACCACAGAGAACCGGATCACCCATTGGATCTCCTTCTCTGACGCCTGAGGGGGGGAAAGAAAGACGTTAAATTTACATTCAATCAGACTTCTAGGGATGTCTGAACGGATGAGAAACATGTCGACTTCCCCTTTACCCTCCTCCTCTTCCTCACCTGTGGCCTCAGGATGTTCTTATAGATGTTGGAGGTGAAGATGGAGGCTGCAGACAGTAAGGCAGAGTCAGTGGATGACATCACAGCGGCGGCCACCGCCCCGATTCCGATGATGGAGATGTAGGTGGGGGTAAGGTACTGCAGGACGAGGGGCAGGACGAGTCCTGCTTCCCCGCGCTCAAACGGAGACGGAGAACCGTAGGAAGTCAAGTTCCAGTCTGAGGAGCACGGAGACAGTTTGACAAACAGACGAGCGGAGAGAGAAAGACAAAAGGACACAAACAAATTCAGTTCCCTTCAATGTTTTGTCATCATCATCATACGGAGCTGAGCGTTATTCTCTGTTTGTGGAGCGTACTTGTGGATGCAGCCGCCGCTCCGAGGAGTATGGGAGGGATGCCTAACGTGGGAACAATGAACGCGGCAGCGAAGCAGGTGATCTTGGCGGTAGCTGAGGAGGCGGCTGACAGCGTCCTCTGGTGGAAGTTCTGCAGACCCAAGTTCCCCAAACCCTTGGAGAGGCGGAGGAAAAACAAAAGAGAGGGAAGAAAAGGTAGATCAGAATGTATTGTGTCATTATGTATTCTTATTCATACAAACCAAGCAAGACATTTGTCACTTCTGGCCACCATCTTTGTTTGGATTAGCATTAACATTTTGTTAAAAATATTTTTTGATCCAGATGAACAGAGGAGTGTTTGAGGATTCAGGAAACACCTTCAGAACTGTGTTGAGTAAGGCTTCAGTTGGGAAAACCCAATAATTACCTCTGTGACCTAAATGTAAGAAACCACAAGAGGCCCAAACAGGAGCTGGAGCAGCTCGCTCATCCTTCCCTCAGAACCTCCACCTCTTTAGGGCGCTCAGGAAAGCTGGGAGATAAAGTCCTTCAGTCTCCTCCACCCAAGCTTATTAACAGATTTAGCTTGGCCTCCTTATAGGGTCATGATCAACAGCTGACCTCAGCAAGGGTGTTGGTGATTAGGAGGATGATGATGATTAGAAATGAACATAACTATCGTCTATCTAAATGTCTACTTTATCAATACTGTTGCTGATCTTCTTGTACTTATTATAATTATTAGTAGTAGGAGATTATTAGTAGTATTATTACATACACTTTTTATTATTATTAAGATGATGATGATAAATATTATTATTACTATTACCATAAAGTTCATTATTACTAGAATGATGATCATGCTGCTGCTGATAATTACTATTCTAATCAATTATTATTTTTGCATATTAGGTAATAAGAAGACTTTCAGTTACTTATGATTTTTATCATATTTTATTTCCTATAAAGTTAGATTCATACAGTATCTGCCCGCTCAGCAAGTCATTTATTTGTTCACTCAATTATTTATTTTTTCATTTATTTATTTTTTGTACTTTGACCTGCAAAGTCAGGGGCCGGCCTGAAGCAGGAGAACGCAAAGACAGCGAGGGCAAAATAGGAAGAAAAAAAAAGATGATATAAAGTACGAAGAAGTTAGAAGTAGATAAATAAAACCCTGGCCTGACCCTGCTGTCGTGACCCCTCCCGGTTCTACTCCAACGCCTCCTCGCCCCCCAAACCCGACCAAGGGTCGACCCCCGCTGTTTCTCTGTAGTGCCTTGTCATGTCTCACATGTCTGACCCATTAAGCAACTATCAACTAACGAATTTTCATTCCTGCAGGTGCTATGCAAACATGAAACCTAATGAGAATGTTTGCGTAACACCTGCAGTGCAATCCACTTCATTGCACATGACAGCTCAGTCTATTGAAAGAAGAGAAAAGACAACAAAAAGGAATCTCATTTGGATCCTTTTTGAGTGCATGTTCAAATAGAATGAGGACATTTGTGTTGGCACCCTTGAACACACGCTGAACCTCTCATGAGAACTCGTCCGGTCTTACCAGCAGTAGGAAGTTATCGATCCACCTCCAGGCCCTGTCGGCCTCCAGAGTGCCGACCCACGGAGACTGGAAGGTGTAGTTGTAGGCCGTCTCACTGATGTCCAACACAGCGGGGCTCATCAGGGCGAATGGGACGCACAGCCACTAAAAAAAAGCAAGGACCCTCAGCAAACTATTGCAGTACCCCAACACCTATATATATACTTTTAAATGAACTGGCTAAAGCTTCTTACATAAATCTTTAAAAGAATAGCCAATCGTTTTAGGAAATTGTTTTCTTTCCCAGAATTAGATTAGAAGATCAAGACCAAGTAAGGCTGTAGCAGCAGAACTCCTGAGTGCATTGTGAACAACAGCTCAGTTTATTATTCGTGTATTCCACTTTTCATTTTTAAATGAAAGAAATGTGTTGTTTTTTTTTTACTTTCAAAGGTTACGCAGTTGAGCTGTTAAGTATGGGGGCTGGAAACAGTTCCAGCACGTGACTCCACCTAAAACCACAAATTGTCGTTTTTACTTTCCTTTTCAGACAAACAGGGCTCGGCATGTTAATTACTGGGCCTATTTTTGGGCTTTGGACCCAGTCTGTCTGTTCTGTATGCTAAGCTTGACTAAACACCTCCAGCCTCAAACGATGTGCTGAACACACAGACATGAGCGTGGTGTAAATATTCTCATCTAATTCTCAAAAAGAATAAATACAGGAGCTTTAATAAAGCCAGGGGATAAATTGGGAAGCAGGAAAAACAGCAACTCACCAAGCTGATGAAAATGAGGATGAGCTGTATGATGTCTGTGTAGGCCACCGAGTAAAGACCTCCCATCAGTGTGTAGGTGATGGCCACAGCAGCAGAAATCCAGATGCTCACAGTGTAGGACAAATCCAGGATCACACTCATGGTTACACCTGTCACACGTATACAGGTTAGTGCTTTAAACACACTGTCTATATACACTCATGTGCACACACTTGTGAGGATGTAAAACCTTAAAATGTTGACAGTCACAGCCATGTTATTGAGGCCAAAACACCAAAGATCTCAATGTTTAACTCACCTGAAGTCGTCACCTACGTTTATTTTTAAGCTTAAAATAAGAAGAAGTAAGATGGAAATTTATAATCTATATATTTTATTTAGAAGTTTTTTCATCCCGAAAGAAACTCAACCCATGAATAAACCCTTGAAACCTGCGCTCTCATTTGGACAGCTGGACAGAAATACAGCAACCAACTCCATCCGGGTTTATCTGAATGGGTGTGACAGGATTTGTTTATCTAATCCTTATTTTAATCTTTGTTTGCCAAAGAAATGCTTGAGTTTTTTTCTCAGCAGTTGCATTACATCAATTACACAGGTCCACACCTGCAAGTTTTTTAAGTGGCCCAGTCTCTTATCAATTCACCTGATATGGTGAATGCACCATATAATTCCCTGTAACAGAAACATGTGACTGTTTGGCGGTTGACTTCAAGAATCCTTTATGTCAGGATGAAAGATTTAGTTGATGTAGTTAATTATTTATTACCATATTAAGGCCTGATAAAGCTATCATCATGTACAACAGAAGTTAGGGCCGCAGAAGCAAGAAATAAATTATCCCTTTAAATGATTAAGTAATACTATGACAAATATGAGTTGTATTTTACAGTTTGGTATAACCCGACCAAAACAAGGATCCCTTAAATGTGTTTTTAACAGAATTGTGACAAAGATATACTGAGCTGGACATTTTAAAGTTTAAAAATGCACTAACAAACTATGTGGCTCATAAGACCTTAAGTTACACTTCAGGAGTTGCTTGAACCTCAAATTCCTCTATTCTTATCATTACAACTATGTCTAGTGCAAAAGGTGAAGCCACAGCATCTGTTAGGGCTTGACTTTTTGCAGACCACAGACAAGTGATAAGAGAAGAGATACAATCTAAAAAGTCAACTGCGTTTTCTTTTACTTCAGTTTTTGATTGTTGTAATGCAGTTACAACAATCACTGTCTCAGACCTATCACTCCTGTGGTTACCGGTGAGATTTAAGGTCTTGTTTGCTTGATGGAGTTATTTCAGACCATCCCCGATTAGACAAAGGCTTGTGTTTCACTCAACACCTCAGCAAAGAGCTGCGATAAACAGCTGCTCCGCTGCCAGGGTCAACATACAGTATCAAATGCATCACACCCACACACAGAAAAACATTCTTACCTAATCCTATGAGTGTTCCTGTCACCCACATAATCTCCGATATGAGGGAAGCCAGCGAAAGGGCTGCCGTTGGTACTTTTCCATATTTAATCTGGAAAGGATCCATCATGGTCACATATTTACTGTTTCTCATCGGCTCGGCGAAGAACAGACCCCCTTAACGATGGAACAGGGAAAGAGAAAGAACCGGATTAATTGGCCAACTCACTTGACTATCTTTTAAAACACCTGAATTCGATTTCTTGCTCAAATATTCCTAATACTTTCCTTAAATGTCCCCTTCAGTAGCTTCAGAGTAAAGACAAAATATTTGGGGTTTTCCCCGGGAAACGGTTCCTGGTGCATCTAGTCTGTGATCGATTTAGACAGTATGACAGCCTACACGTTGAACACACTAACATGCACTAAATACAGTGCGTGTGATTTGCTTAATATGAATGTTTGATTTCATAAAGCACAAAAAAAAAAACTCCACAGTAAAACACCTTCACAATAAAACACTGCACATAACCCTGGCTATAAGGTAGAGATATTGAATATGCAATCACAGTAAAATAAAACTGTCACTGTGTAATGTTTAACCACATTCACATCAGTGTACATTCATTAGGATTTAAGAGGATAAATCTTTCTTTTCACGTGATTTTCATGCGGAATAGGAATGTTGCTTTTCTGTGCTAATCTCCAGGCATGGGGGACGTTGTGTAACCTGTTGTGTTTCACTGATCAAAAGATGCATTTCAGGAGTTAATCTATGATGGAGTGATGTAATTTGCTGTTTTGGGAAATCCAATTTCTCTTAAAATGCACTGCTTACTTTACTTCAGTACACTGTGGGAGATATGCCCCCTATGGTAGATAAAACATGATAAAATGCCCTCTACGGTGGCCCAATGTGGCCCCCTAAGGTGCCCTTCTGAGCCCATATGAGTGTTTTGTGATATGCCACCTCTATATTTAAGTTGTGGATAAACATAAGTGACTAAAACTACTTGGTTGAGGTTAGGAAAAGATTGTGGCCATGGTGAAAACAAACCACTGTTCACTGTTGGGAGGAGATTGGATGTAAAGGGCAACCTCCATTGTCAAAGTCACATGCTTAGGTTCCACATTATGTCTTTGCCATGTAACAAACAAGCATTCTCATTATGGACGAGTACTTTTTTGGCATGAAACTGATAAAGATCTAGGAACAACAAAGTTTTCTGTCCTCTTTTCATCCATCCAGGCTGGTGTGTAATGAGCATTACAGCCTGAAGGCGCCACTAGTGGGACGTTACACTTTCCTACCAGGCACGTGATCCCCAGTGAAAATAAAACCACTGACCCAGAAGTGCTCAGCTCTACCTTGTTACTGTCACAGGACTTTAAAAGGAAATCTCACCAATGAGGAAACACATGGTTGCTGCGACCGGCATTACTGCCCAGATCAGTCCCATGGAGGGGTTGTACACTGCCTCCGCGGTGCCCACGATGAATCCGCCTCCAACCCATGTAGCTGCATCACACACACACACACACACACTGATTCACATACAGGCAGAGAACAGTAACAGGAAGGTTGCTTGCTGCGTGCCAAGTTTGCACATGCCTGTAACCAGATAACAGGAACTCTGCTGTAACTCGAATAGGGTATAGATATAACTAGGAATTTACTGTAAATTTAATGACCAATTACATTAAAACATCCATGTCCTGAAAGTTGTTTCATCATGTGAGCTGAAACAGGGGATTTGGGCTGAGTCATCAGTATAAAAGCAGTGGACAGGCACGTGGAGGAAGCAGTGTCCATGTCTGGTAAATCAAAATGAATGAATAAATCAATGATGTCAGGTCATTTGAAGCTCTGGGTCTGTTCCTTTCTGTCGTTTCACCATCAATTATTCTAAGCAATTAAATAACACATTTATATAATTTCTTATAGCTTTATAATTGCAATCGGGCAAGTAAGGATTTATAACTTAGTTGTCCTTATGACACAAAGGGTGAGAAATTACACATTTTGCTTTCTTCGATTTCATTTTGTAAGACTCAACAGGAGACACCGATTTAATGTTAAATCCTTTAGATCGCACAAACACACCGCAGCAACGGAAAAAATACACGGAAACTACCAGACACATGATCTTTGCAGCAAACAAATAAAGAGAAAGATGACTCCATGTTGGTGCCTGCGCCTTCACCGCATCTCGCCTACTCGCCTGTCATGGTAAAGATGCCGACCACCAGGTTGATGCCCCGGTTGCCTAGCAGAGCCATCTCCGTCTTATCCCCATGGCCCTTCTTGGCTTCCCTTTTCGACTTGAAGGAGGCCCAGATGCCGATCCCGAGGACCAGCAGGTAGAAGAACATCATGACGGCCACCCCGGGGATGTTGAGAGCCATGCTGGAGCTGCAGGATTCCGACTGAAGGAGCGAGCGTCTGCCGCGCTGCCCGGATGACACAACACATCCCTCCCTGCTGCTGCGCGGAGAGTCATGGAGGAAATGCTCTGGAGCTCAGTGGAGGCGCATGGAACTGCACATGACCCGCAGCAGTCATCCGTCAAGGTGAAACACACATCTACACAACATGCATGCTATATATATATATATATATATGTGTGTGTGTGTGTGTGTGTGTGTGTGGTATAGGTCTGTAGAGCATGGCTTTACAGTTATTGTTACCCAGACATACAGGCGTTTTTAAGTTTCAGTGGCGGGGTCTGCCATCCCTGTGCAGGATTCAAGTGGTGTCCACATGCATGAGGGATTCAGCATTGTTGTACTATTGTTATACTGTAAGTTATGTCTCATTGATGTCAGCCTCTATCACTCTGTATGGCGAAGCAGTCACAGGAAGCTCAATCTATTTTTCATCAAGCTTACTTCTGAAATGTAATATCTCTCCCTATTTATAGGCAAGGGGGAGGGTCCCCAATGTATGACACATGGAAGTTTGTCCTTCCACTGTTGGTAATTGACACGACATCAGATTAACGCAGTGAAATTGCAGTTACACTGACTCTAAAACACTCTGGATTCATGTCAGCAGTGAGCGCGGTGCCAAGGTTTTGGGCCCTGGATGCATCCGATGCTCAAAACTGATATTTTTAATTGTAACTTAACTTGGGGGGGGGGCTATGGTGCTGCACATGACAAGCCGTAAATATAGGCCATGCTCGTTTCTGCAGCTGTCTCCGGTGTTTCAGGCATTTATCCACCTTTCAGCAGGGACATTGGTCCCTAGTGTAAACAGTTTGCGTATTTTGCTTCTTTTACTCTTCTATAACATAATCTACTGAAATGTCCTTAAAAATACAGCTGTTAATGTGACTCAGGGTCACTGAATGCATCTGGCAGTACTGATGTTCTGTTTGGTGTCCACAGCTGGCTGTGTGTCAGATTCTTTCCTCTGACATTATTAAATACCTACAACATCAAACAGCAGCAGAAGCGACAAGTGCGTCTTTAAAACGTGAGTGATGTGCGCATTTACGCATGTGGCACCGCGGCGGTAGATTCCTCAACACGCCGACCGGATGGGTCAGGACCTGTCGGTAATTCATCAGTTCTGCTGCACATCTACACAGGTCAGCTGCTGCACACTGATTCCAGGTTTATACGGATAAGATGAAGTGTACCACCCCATACCCACTCGGTCCACCCCAAATTTCCGAATATGTCACGTGAGGACAACTGCAAAAACGCCCTCCACTAACGCGGTTGATAATTTATTGTTGTTAAAAATATAAAACTTTAACTTTAACAGGGGCTGCCTTGGGATGACTTTGACTCATATATCTATATAAAGAAAAAGAACACCAAGGTTATATAAGAAGAAGATGAACACACAAACCTACGCACAAACAAGCACGACTGGGGAAAAAAGTAAAAGTAAATATATAAATTAAAAATAAACTCAAAGGGGTTTTGAGGGAAGACTGACCTAAAATTCAGTGCCATGACAAAAAAAAAAAAAAAAGAGGGCAATATATGAATAAAGTAGAAAGAAAAAATATGGATGGGTCCTTTTGTCTCCCATTACTGTGGCCTTTTATAAAATAATTCCCATTTTAGCCATTTAACATATAGTCATGGCCCCTTTTTAACAACTGAAAGTGGAAACAGAGAACTTTTCAACTTATTGGTATAATTGTTTGTTGACAACCAAACTGCTTCAAATATTAAATCTTCTGCTTATCTCCTTCATCAAAACAGAACATAGTACCTTCCACCACAGCTCCTTTTAGAGAGGCCACCACAAGAAAACCTGCTCTTTGTTTAGATTATCAAACGGACGAAGCTCATGGGCAACCAATCCAAACGCTGATGGTGTCAATATTCTATATCCATTACTCTGCCATTATAAGTAAAAGCAAAAAATCCTGGCTGTGGCCCTGCTCATTAATCTTACAAACATGCCTACATTCTTCACTGTCTAGTGAAAACCTGAAAGGATTAGTGACATCCTCTGTTATGTGTTGATACATGTCTCCTACCTCCATAAAACCCTTTCATGCCCAGATGTTATTGGCACCTTTATATATACATATTAAAAAATATATATAACAGCAAACAAAAGAAATATGAACATAAAATAAACACGTTTCAGGATTCACTTTGTCAGCAGGTTATTCAAACCGCACCACCACTAACATCATGCTGTTTTTCCCATGATGCAAAGCAAACATGCCCTGGCCTTTTCACAGAAGACAATAGGTCTGTTCACAGTATCTCTGAGCATCCTGCTGGTCACAGGTCAACCTGAACAGATCGTCTGTAAAGACAGACTGAAAGGAGCCGAGGGGGGTTCAACGTATTTTTTTCCCTCACAGCTCGACAAGTGAGCGATGAGGCCGGAGGACGAAGCTCTGATGTGCTTTTATATGTCAGAGGAGCTGATAGGCTGACAGGGCGAGCAGTATGAGTCCTCTCAGAGCAAGTTTACAGTTTTATTTGATTTATTTATACCAGAATTACACTGAAACATTAGACTATAGGCTTTCATTAAATATCAGAATGTCCAGTTGTCCAATGGCTGTACTGTTCTCGATATTTTTTCATGAAATTATTATAATTTAATATTTAAAAATATTTTCTATTAATGCCTTTAGGAGAAGCTTAATGTTTAAAAAAATGCCATTAGTCAGGGTTCAAATAAAGGATTTTACGGGATATTCACCTGGCTTTGTCCAAAATAACTTCCAATGAGTGCATCATCCATCATGTATAATAATGTGTTTGATGATGAATGTGATAAGAATACATAGTTGTATTTTTAAATGTTTATAGACTATTTGGCCTCGAATGAGGGTTTAAAAGTGAATGTCTGGTCACAGTGTTGCCGTCTCAGACCTTGTCTTCCTGAATAAACTTTAAAACACTAGATCACCTCTGTAGCTTCAATCCAAGCCAGCTGGTGGCAGTAACAACCTTATTAACAGACGTTATCTGTTAAACTATGAAGTCATTGTACATGACTGAATACTTTTATTACATTTATATTAGTAGTTAAAAAAAATATAAAAGTAACAAATAAAGACAGAATTATAAGTCTCCACTAACCTCCTGTGGTGTCTGGTCATGCCAAGGTTTGGTTTTATTTGTCCAGGTTTTGAGATTTGAGTTTTCTTTCTCCACACCACAATGGAGATGACACGAATATCATTTGTGCTGCTCAGAGCATTAAAAATGGCAAAAATCTAAGAAATACAAAATTACAATTCTTTATTTCAGAATTCTGCATTTGATCCTCTTCTAATTCAAATTATTTTCTGTGTGGTCCATATTGTCATTCATAATGAATAATTGCTGTATGTGTATTTGCAGACACTGTATATAGTCTGCTATGTACGGTATGTTTTTCTTTCCATTCGTTCCACGCTTGTCAGTGGCCATGAGATGTTCATGCGTCTCAGCGACGCTGTCAACAAGACAAACAGCTGTTTATTTATGGTCTTTGGTTGATAAATTACAAAACCGTGTTCAGTCATTCAGTTTCCAAACACTGAATCTGACACCTTCAGTGTTTAACCGGTGGGACGCCACACTCTTGGTTTAGTATCACATTCTTCAGATTACAAAATCCTTCAGATTACACACCAGGCTCCCAGTGACAGTTTGAAATGTGAACTGTGGGAGAAAATTAGGGATATGAAGGAAGGTTTAATTTGTGCACTGACATGGTAAGTAGAGCTGAGAGGACCTGACAAGTCCTTCACACTTGGCATACTTATGTGAGGTAGCGATACAACGCGGACCTTGTTGATGTTCCCGACTCCCCCAATAAAAATGGAAGGGTCTGGACTGAGAGTAACACACACATGTTGTCTGCCTCATGTCTGCGGGTGTGTATATACGTTATTCATTATGATGAAGGACGTAATGTATATAAGCTGAGTGAATGTGATGTTACTTTAATTTTCTGTGTGATCTGTGTCCATGTTTACATGCTGTACCAAGATCTTCTCTGATGTCAGACTTGTGTTGTAAGACATGTATATATTCATGTGAGGACGACTTGAGCTGAAGGAGTTTTTATTCTTCTGACCAGAAGTTTTTCCACATAATTTCCCAACTTTTTTGAAAATTGAAAACTTTTAAAACTACTTTACTACCGATACCAGGTGTTATTTTCTTATTTATATTTCATATGGTGTCATGTGGAGACAAAAAGACATGTCACCAACAATTACACATCATTTTGAACATGCTATTTTTGCTATGGTAACACCTACTACACGATGGAGAATTCTACGTCTGTCAAATTACACACCTCAAATTGCTCCTTGTTACCAGAAAATTCCCCTTTTGTGGTGAGAGCCAAACAAACACACAGGAATAAAGTTAAGATGAGGGCTGTTGCAATATATTGACATCAGTCTTTCATGCAAATATCACTCTCTGCATTATCACGAACACACAGAATGATCCATGTAATCCAATGGAGAATATTCAGCACATCCAAGCTTCATTCAAAGCAGCCGGCTGAGCTCTGTGGAGATAAGGAGGATCGGCAGCTATAAAATTCCAAAAAGACCTGATGCAAACACACACAAACCTGGACCTAAACATGTCCATTGATATTCAGACGGACAAATTGTCCCTCACTCTCTAAGTGGGCATTGAGGTATTTGAACAGGATTCAACACTAAACTCGAAACAAGATTTTCAGCAGTTACACCTTTAAAAACATGTTGGAAGAGTTTTTCGTGGATGAAAGTGATTCAGCATTTATCGCAGGTAAGATAATAGTTTAAGATGACTAATGAAAGGAAATTTAAAAGAGGCTGAATAGAAATGGGGTCTTTGAACAGGAGACACCACAAAACCTAAACTAGTTATGTTATGTTTTTATTTTTGGAATATTTAAATTATGAGGGAAATGAAGATGGACTAATTGACTTCAACAGATATTATTTAAAACTCTCTATCATGTTGAAAGGAAAATTAAAACATGTAATAATGAGTTTTTAAATTAACATCAATTTATGTATTTATTTAACTGCCGAAATCACCTGTTGAGAATTCTCAGTTGTGCTTTTTAGCTGATAGGTTTGTTATTCTGGCACACGGTTTGGTTCAGTCTCAAGCTCTGGTTAACCCACTGTAGGCTACTTGCCCAGCACCAAACAGCAGACAGACAGAAGGAAGTGGAACATCCTGCAGCTAGTTTTCTTAAGGTGGAGACCAAACCAGAGCTAAAAGGAGAGTAAATTTTGGATTTACATTAGCCAGGTGGACACAGACATAACTTTAAAAGGTGTCACGTGTGTAAATAGGCTGTTTTCTGTAAATTAGCTGTTTGCTAACATGTTCACCATAATAACTGAGTGTGGTGATAATACATCAGGGCTGTGCTGTATGGCTGTCAGCTTGTTTTGTTGTTTCTCTGCCCCCTCGTGGCCAAAACTGATTACTGCAGCTTTAAAGAATTGCTCCATTCAAAAATCTATAAAAATGTGGCTCTTGAGTTTCACAACAATTTGGGATAATTCCTTTATTTACTTTATTTTTTTATTTATTTAATTCCTTTATTTATTTGTATTATTTTATCTATTTGTACCTGACCATGTACACTATTAAACATAACTGTTTTTTTTATGTGAGTCAGCAAACACTTTTGTGGATATCATATTAATAAAAAAAAAATTAAAAAAAGAAGAACACTATACCAAATGTGAAAAAACAGAGAGGACAGTCCAGAGGTGCCAGATTAAATAGTCTGAGGCGTTATGCCCAGTTTGGACTGACTTTACACTTCAGCAGTCATGGGTGACCGATAAGTGAGCACTCAGTTATCTGGCCTTTCTTAAAAGGTTCATTAACACACAAACAACTGTTCTGTGCTTATTTTGATTGGTTTTGACCTTTGTTTTGACTGAAACTGGAGGTGTTCTTCATTCCAACCTGCTGCATCCGCAACATCAGCTGAGCGCCACGCACTGAGGAAGTCATTGCTAGTCTGAACAGCTGAACACATAAATAGCCTCTGTGTGGCCTCTTATGGCTGACAGCAACACAGTGACAGCAACTGTCGCCGTCCTCATCAACGTCACTGACAACCTCAAAGGCAACACCACCGCGCTCACCCCTGTCCAGGTAGCCAATGTGATCAGCTGGGTGACGTTCAGCATCGGGCTGCCCGCCATCGCTCTGGCTCTTTACACCCTCAAGAATCTGTCCAAAGGTTTGTACTCACTCTGCTCCATGTTCCATAACTTCGTGTATGCGCAAATCATTTAACAATTTACAGGGTAGGCCAGCACCTCCCACACACATCTGAAAATCAACCAAAGTGGGATGAGGGGTGACAGGGGGCTTGGCTCGATCTGTGCTGGGGTAGCTCAGTGGCATTGTTTGGTTGGGATCATTTTATCATTTGATAAATTTGCTACAAATACCATAGCAATAGTACTTTGTTAAATTTTTCAAAGCAATGTGCCTTCATTAAGTGCTACAACGCTCAGTTTCAAGTGCAGGAAGTAAAACATATGTGCATCGGAGATGAGAAGCATCAGTATTGATCCTTTCTGTTCTCTGTCCAGGTGATAATAAAGTTCCCATGCATGTCATGTTCCTCCTGGTCTCTGACATTATCAGTTTCTTTGGTCGTCCCAGTGTGGACCAGGACATGGAGAGCGGGACCATTCTCTCCTCCAACAAGACCACCGACTTCATCTTCTACTTTGGTGTCATCTCCAACATCACCCTCATGCTATACATAGCTCAGGAGCGCCATCTCCTGCTGGCCTACCCGCAGTGTCTTGGCTGCTGCAACAGTATCAGGCAGTCTCCTGCGGTGGCGTTGGCAGCATGGGCTGCTCCGTTCGGCGTCCTGGCCCTCGCCATGCTGAAGTACAAATTCTGGTTTGCCGTGTCTCTGCTCGCTCCTTTCCCCTTCCTCCTCTTCTTTGCTGTGGACTCCTGGAGAGCTCTGTTGTGCTCCAGATCTAACCCTCGGACTCTGGAGAGGAGGAGGGCAGTGTGGGGGATCGGTGCGATATGGGCCAACTACACCATCCTCTATGTCCCCTTCATCCTCACTCTCCTCCTGGAGGCTCTGTCCTTTAAGGAGACGGTGACCTACCTGGGGCTGGTGTCTCACCTGCTGCTCTACCTCAGCCCTCTGGTGGACCCCTTCCTCTACATATTCATGACCAGAGGGCTCAAAGAGGTGCTGCAGGCGCTGCCCTGCTGTCAGAAAACAAACCGGAAAGAGAACACAGTGGACACTGTGGCTGAGACTGTGGAGACGAGACTCTGAGGACGACATACAACTTTCAGAAAGTTTAGGTTGGGTCATTGGCATGAGCACATCTGCACATTCATGAACATGACTGGGTGTTACTGATCATCTGGTGGCCAAGCAGCTGCTGAATGAACCAGTGATTGTGAAGCATGAATGAACCAGTGCTCTGCCTGAACTAATGTAATTTCTATAACATAACAGCCCCTCCAAGCTCTCACACTCTTGTTAGTGGTCATTGCAAACCAAAATACTTGCAATCATTTTTCCACTATTTTTAATAAATAAAAGTTAAACATTAAAAATTTAATTTTTGCTGTAAAAAAAGAAGAAAAAAGATTGTTTGAACAAGCCATCGATAGTAACAAAATATTCTCAGGAACACTCTGTAAGTGTGTATTCTTGTCAGTATAACTGCTGGCCTGTCCTGTTCACTAGCCTTAAAGGTAAATCACAACAAGATCTGGCAGAAAAGGCTCTGGTCTTTGGTGGAGACCTCAAAGAATCCAAGCAGCAACAAGGATTCTGCTGCGAGAGCTAATCCCCTTTTATTATCGAGAGTTCCTTGTGTGATAATAAATAAATAAAAAATGGCTTATATTTTTCAGGACTTTGGGAAAATGTTTCTGATTTGGATTATTTATTTATTTTATGAAAAACTGCTGTGATTGGTAAAATTGCAATTTTTTAAAAATACTCTACTTGCTACTTGCACTTTATTTGAACATACTCAAATATTTTATTGCACTCAGATTGTCATGCACCCACACACTTTAATGTTTAGTGCTGTTGTCTTGATGCTTTTTTGTTTTGACTGATGTTTTGTCAGAGTCATACTGCGGTCCTGAAGAAATGTTACTTCATTTTATCTGTAACCTTGTCCCTTGAAATATTACGTAATTCATAGTAGCTTATATTACATGAATTTGCATCAGTTATGCATGAAATTTTTCTAACATCTAATAAAATTTATGGCAGACCACAGACAGAAAAGTGTAACAGAGTAGATAACACTACCGCTAACAATTTCACTTCATTGTATGTAATATTTGTCAATATGTAATCATATTATTCCATTACACTACAGTTGTAGTGTCTGAAAAACCACAAATATATTTGTATCATTCAGATAAAATAAAACCCAATTGTAGATGAACCAGAATCAAGTGTAATTTATTTAATTTATCCAGTTTGTGCCTTATAAATAAGTGATCTTTAATATTCGACTGTAACTTGATGTGTACAAACAACACAAACACTCACTTTTTTCAAGATTTTGACCTGAGTTTTTGCTGAAAGCAGAGAGGACAAGATGTTCTCTATATGATAACAGTGGGCTTGGTTGTTGTGTGTATGATGTGAATGAGCACAGAAACAAAGCCCTTGTTTTACTCGTCTCTTCACTGCTAAGTGTCTGTTGTGCTCTTTGATTCCAGGAAAACCCCTGAAGACTCCACGGAGGGAGAGGAGACGTCATGTCTTCTGAAATGAGACAAGAGATGATCTGAATTTTTCATTGTGTCTCAGTGTCATTCTCAATACTACCACCAGGTGGCACTAAAGTGGTGCCAAAGACATTTAGAAACTTCACACATTGCCGCTTTCATGTATTCATTTACCAACCTTGGCTTTTCAATGTCGTCAATTGTCTCTGGCAGCCTCACACTCAGTGTCTCTGGAAGCAGCAGAGACACCAGGCCGGAAATGATGGCCACAGAGCAGATGATGATCTGAGGAAGAAGAGTCCACACGTCCTCCAGCAGCAGGATGAGTGGAGCCACTGATACTCCCAGACGACTCATGAAGCTGGTGAAGCCCAAACCATTTTGTCTGGTGGGACAGAAGGTAAATCAGAAGAACTAACTTAACAAATGAGTCCTCCACAGTCATTATGTAACCCTCTCTGTGACCCCGCCGCAGACAGGAAATTATTTTCCGGGCACTTGCAACTGGGAGGAGACCCCGGGGTAAACCTAGAACATGCTGGAGGGATTCATTATCGCATCTGGCCTGGGAATGCCTCGGGATCCGAGCCTGAGAACCAGACGAATCTGTGAGCTCATGTTTCATTTGCTCTGGTAGATCCGTCTGGCCCCTCTCCCATTCAAACTGATTTCTTTGCCGCTTTATCCGGTGAACCAATCACAAGCGTTTATCTAGTATGAGGCGGGTTTAATAAGATGACTGACAGAGAGGAGCACCGTTCAGGCATCTTTGTAAATATCCAAGATGGCTGCCGTGTTCCCCGACCGGCTACAGCGGCAGTATTAAACGGACTGGATGGTAAATTGTCTCTTAACGAAGAACAAACAACTGCCCTTAAACTTTATGTTGATAAGAAATATGTGTTTGCCGAACTTCTGACAGGATGTACCGTCCGAAAGGACGGCGTTTCACTGCTCTGATTGGTTGTCTTTGCCCGTCGATAACACCCTTGAAAAGAGAGAAACAATTGTGGACCTATCCTTTGACAAATGTTGATGCTAGAAAAATATATGGAAATTAAGTGTTCTGCATGTGCAAGATGCATGAATTCTATTAGTAATGCACAGTTTACCTATTTAGTTCTCAAGTGGACGTTTGTGCTAGACTTTGGTGTTACAGTAAAGGTCATGGGGCCACAAAAAACAGCATGAATGATCCCTTTGATGACCACAAATATCAAGACTTTTATGGAAGTCAGGGGTTGTTACTTTGGACTAAAGTGTTAAAGCATTAATAGAGGAAATACCATCTTGGAACTTCTATAAAGGCGAAGTTTGTTACTCTTTGTGGTCACAGCATCACAGCATCACATCAGTCACGTTTCCTGCCACATCCAGAAAGCACTAAGCAACGCTCTTACGTGTATTACATTACGCAATACATCTTAGATCTGATCTGTCTTTGAGGACATGGTTTGTATGTTTTAGGGAAACAGTGGCGTGTGAGATTAACTTTGATATTTGGGTTATAAAATAAATACATTGAGATTTTCTGTAATTATTTTTTGTTGACACTAGTCTTGATTAAAAATCAAAGAATTGTAGAAGTAACTGCACATCAATGTGTAGATGTCTATTACAATAAGGTTAAATTAATAAATTTTTAAGGCATCGGTTCTACATGCCAACAATTGTTTGAACACCATTTTAATGCTGCTGTTTTGCCCTAATCATCAAATGCCGCACCTGCTAAAAATATACAGTATTTAAATAGTGTGTAAGCTTATAACATTTGCAAGTGAAAGTATCCCTTAAAGGAACATTGAGCATTATGAAATGTTCAAAGTGCACACAAATTACACTTGAAGACAGCTCTGACCTGTACTGGTGTGAGCCCCGGCCTTTATACTCTTTGGGATCACACACCACGCCTAGTGTCCATCCTCTTTAATACTGATTTCAACCGTTTTGTTACACCATTAGGTTATTTCCATGATATTCTTGCTGTATACACCATGGCTCCTGTCATGAGCCTGGCCTCAAATTACACCAGTATTCCCTGTTCTTTCACTCAGGTTTCATATTTTCCTGCGTTTTCCCTGCTCCTAGACACACTTGTTTCTAACTCATTCTGGTGTGTTTTTTTTTTTTTTTTAAAAGAAAACATACTGATTCCAGTGGGTTACTGCCAAGAGCACTTAATGCCCAAGAATGATAGTGCCCAAACATAATTGGTGTGTATGCTTCAGGTTACAGTCAGATGCAGCACATTCAAAGCAATGAAGGTTACATAAGATACATGTTCATGAATAAGATCCCACCGGCTCATACCAGGTCACCCTTGGGTTCATGGCTGGGTCAGTGAGGATCACAAGTGAAAATCATATCAAATATGTTTTTTTATGGATCATTTCTAACATCTACTTCTCATTATACTTCTTAACTATCACACACCATAACATATTTTGTCATCAGTTAGCATTGCATTTTATGTTTTCCAGCACATCACACGTCTTATTGAAAAATATACCACATCGCTACACGGTGTTAGTTGCCCAGCTCAACTGAGACTCAGCTGCCCAGCGACCCAGAGCCTCTGTTGCCCAGCAATGTGATCGACACACAGCCGGCTCCCCAGCCGGACCCTCAGTTGGCCGTTCTCGCCGACATCCTGCGTGTCCTCCATTTCAGGTAATTCATGTCACCTTCAAAAGGAGTGGCAGGCTACAACAGGAAGTGATTTTGACAGATATGCAGTACGCCTGCAGCCTCCCCATGTTCTTGTGTTAAGACAGCAGCATTGGTGTTATATCTTCAACAAACTGCTGTGGACAGAGTCAGCAGCAAAAAGTAGTAAATTTAAAACCCCTTAAATTTTCTGCTGATTTGATTCTTACCCATGATGAACAATTGTAAATGACAGATTACTCAGATATTTCTGTGATGCCTCATTTAATTTTCTTTTCTTTTTTTTCCCTCATGAATAGTCCAACTGGTATTCCCTTAACTAGTCCACTAGTTTTTATTTATTGGTCCAACTGCTATTTCAACTAACCGAGTTAGTTTTACTCAATGTGTCCAACAGCATTAATACGACATGATTAATAGATTTTATCCAGGCAAGTGATACTTTTGTCATGTATTTATAATCCAAATTTGGATCTCCCATTTCTTCATTCATATCACAGATCACACTATTTAAAGAACGTGACAACACCATTTGAAGAATGTGACACTATTGTGGGACACTAAACAAATCTACAGATCAGAATATATTTGTTTCACGTTGATTTAGTTTTAATTGAGTGAAAAGAAGTCATGGGAAAAGACTTGTTAAGATGCTCTTTCTGTGTTAAACATACAAACAGTAAAATAAAGATTGAGGAATAAGACGGCGTGGCGGCTATAATGAGCTCAGTTAATCAAAAATAATATCTGCTTTGCTTCTGTGATTGAAGGATAATAATGATAGACATCAACTTACAGCTAACAAACTAATAAAAACATATTTTATTTACATGTGATGAAGCATCACAGTGAACCAGAGCAAGTTTACTAAAACATTTCCCAGCAAGCACTTCTCCCACAGCAGAGTGAAAACAATGCTTCCTTGTATCTACAGTTAGGTGTCTTATTGGAAATCGTATCAGTAGATGACAGTATCTGTCTTGTCTCTATTCTTTCTATTTGACTACATTTCTCCTTCTGTTTTCTCCCCTTTCTCTCTCTCCCTCTTCCTCCTCCTACATGAAGCTGACTGTGTTCATGTTGTCATCATTCATCCTGTTGAACTGCTCATTTCATCGCTGTCCATTCTGCAACAACACACAGAGGCCAACAGCTTGTCTATGGCCCCTTTCCTCATGAAAACATACAGAACTAAGTCTGCAAGAGGACTCAACCTAAGGAATTTGAAAGACAGCATGGTGAAGATCAGGTTGTTTCTGGCCTCCTCTGCCAGTAGCGCAATGATCCTGGGCAGGAACAGCAGTGTGTAAATAAGCAGCACCAGAACTAAAGTTCCTACAATTCGTCGTTTTTCATCTGAGGGGACACGACTGGCAGACAGGGCTTTGAGGGTCCCACCCAGGAAGAATATGAGCAGTGGGAAGGGAAGGAGGAGGAAGACGGCCATAATGGTTTTCGAGACGTTAAAATCAACCCAGAAATAGAAACTGAGCACATAGACAGGAGGAAGGGTCCAGACCAGCACACAGACCACCACAGAGCCCTTGATGGTTCGTCTGAAGCGGTACCACAGTGGACAGGCGATGACCAAATACCTGTAATACAAGATGGACACATAGTGTTTGAGGAGCTTCAGGATTATATAGTAACATAATGGTCAGACACAGAAGTAGCTACACACATACTGGAGAGACAGATAGTTACCTTTCCAGGGCGACACACACCATGAAGCCAACACTGGACAACACAGCAAGGTTGTATATATAATTGAAGATCACAGATCTCTTCTCCTCAGGTTCTACCACCTCAGCGATCATGCAGCAGAACTGAATGAGGTCGGAGATGAGAAGGTTGATGACGTAGATCGGAGCAACATGATCATTTCTCACCTGCAGGAAAACATTGGTAAAAGTTAACAAGCAGCTGTAAACATGTTCTGAACTCCACCTCCTCCCAAATATGTCCTCTTGCTCTGTCCAGCAGCTGCAGTCAGGGACATTTGCAAGAAAAAGTCTCCACCTCTGACAGTTACAGTTAGACGTAAACACAACACAAATGGGATTTACAAGAACCACAAGGAAGTTTGTGTGGGTGATAAGAAACGTGCATTAAATATAGCCTTACATATAACAATTATCAGAAAAAAATAGTGGATGGGACAGTTATAAATATGTTGAGCTTGTGAAATATTTTGTGCATGTGTGAAAAGGTGTTCTGCACACATATAATTTGCACGTGTGTAAAAAGTTTTTGTAGCTGTAGAAATATTTTGTGCATGTGTAATTAAATTTTGTGCAGGAGTCTGAGAGATGGACTGTTGCTGAACGACAATCTGTAGCTAAGCAGCGGCTCAAGCTCTGCTGCTGCAGCACAGAAGGCTACCTGACACACAAAGTGAGCCGAACAATGAGTGAGTCACTGCTCATCGTTCAGCCAGCTGACTCAGTTGTGTGATAGTAGTTTGAGAGGCTGGACATCTGCTAATTAGCAATTAAGACAAAATACTGCAGAGGCTGATGGGACTGTCATTGGTTTTTTAGGTATTTATTCATAAACCAAAGTATTGGACTGATGTTTGACCTCATGATGGCCCTAAATGAAAAGTCTGGATCACAAAAGTTATTATGATTCAAGCCTACATTTATGTTATGTGGTAAATTCCTCCTTTAAATGTATAGGTAATTTCAACACTTCGCCCAAGACCCTGAACCACATCAAGATCCTTTACAGACTGTACGACAGACACATGACACAGACGGTAAATAAATAAATTTATAATGTACATACCAGAGAATAAAGAGCATAGATGGCTACGAGGGTCAAAGGAAGGCCGATAGAAATGATGATGCATGTCACCACATGCAGGATGGAATTAAGTGTTTCGTAAAAAATGTTGTTTAAAGTGATGTTGCTGTGGCTTCCATCCTGTGAGGTGTTGTTACTGTAGAAATCTTCCATTCTTCAGAGTGAAACCTGTTGTTTGAGAGATCAACTTAATAAAAGCGAAAACATTTTTTTGATATCAACCTGACATTGTTCAGTGATATCACTAAAGCTGTGAGGTGCATTCATGGCAATACAGTATACAGGACACCCACAATCATCATAATTCAAAACATGTCTCTTCAGTTTTATATATTCAGGTACATTCATTTTGATCACTGTATGCAGTTCCTTTATCTTTTTGTATACTTTCTACACATGAGTAAAAAGTTACGTCACAAAATCTACCTTTGAAAGCTGCGAGAGCCGACCTGAATGAGTTCCCTGCACCAGTGTCTGATGTTTAGTCCTCTGCATCCAAACAGCCTACAGTGAATATGGTAAATGATAACATGCAGTAGGTTCCTGTTAATCTACACCTCCTCTTCTAAGTAAGAGAGAAAAAAGTAGTCAGGCACGAATATGCATTAGTGCAGGAAGGGGAGGGGGGGCGGGCTGCAGCTCCCACTGCTGGCCATAGTGAAACACAGTGGAAATATCATTTACCTTTTGAAATAAGAGTTTTTGTTCAAATGCTTGTAATTCTGATGTGGTTCAAGTATGACTCACGTCCTCCAGCAGCAGGATGAGTGGAGCCACTGATACTCCCAGACGACTCATGAAGCTGGTGAAGCCCAAATCATTTTGTCTGGTGGGAAAGAAGGTAAATCAGAAGAACTAATTTATGTTTGAGGGGAATTTGCATATCATGTCTTTATCACAGTTGGTACTGCTGAACACTTTGGTTCTTGCTTCCCTAGTTCCTGTTTTATTTTGTAGTAGTCCTTTCCTTGTTTCTGTCACTTCCTATTTTTACGTGTTTTCCCGCCTCTGTGATTGTCTTCACCTGTTTGTTCCCTGTCTGATCATCCTTGTAGCAGTCTTGCAGTGTGTTTTGGTTCCTGGACATGAACGTGTTTGCAAGTTTTATTTTACTGTAAAATCACTGACGACCACCCTGCCACCTTGACTGTCTGCATTTGGGTGTTGTTCCCTGCTGCTTGCACAACCCACCTTAACCCTGTAAAGACCCAGCAGATAAGGTTTGAACTGCAGGTAACAGGAGGGAGTGACTGGATATGAAATGACAGGAGAGTTAGTATGTGACAGGTAGAATCCAATCCCAAAAATAACTGGACCAGCAGAACAATCACGTTCTGCTGAAGTCAGATATGTAATTTTGATGTTTGTGGTGTTAACACTGTGGACATGACAGGGAGGTAGATATATAAGCAGAGAGAGATAAGTCAGGGTGTTTCTGTTGTAAGTTTACATGAAGGCCTATGGAGAGCTTGCTGGTGCAGCTGCACTTAAAGCTTACTGTGTGATTGTAGACTCAGTCCGATTGATTCCAAAACTACCACAATGTAAAGATAATTAGATTTCCTACGTTTTGATGGTGAAATTAAAATTGTAAGAAGAGTTTGCTGCAGCTCTCCACTCTAGGTCATGTGACTCAGCAGGGATAGTGTGAAAACTGTACTTCCTATCAATAAATGGCGGAGTTTGGATATGGTCCGAAAACCTAAGGAATAATTCAAATGTTGAATCATTCTTCTACAGCAAAGTATGGCGATATGGTGTTCACTCAAAGTGGAGTGAATTTGAGCCTTCTTCAAAAACAATCCTCCATTCATTCCGAAAGGACAGAAAATATCCGTTCTATTGCGATTTGCGCAAACACTGTTTGGCCGATCTCTTATGAAAGCCATAGCCATCGATTCGAGATCGAGCCCCACATTTGGATGTATTTTTTGCAGAAGTGCCTTCAAAACTGTGGGAGGAGAAGCGCGGAAAAATTTTCTGGCGGAAGAAGAATTATAAGAATAAGTATGGAGGATAACAAGAGTGCGCCTCTGTGTTGTCACACAGCCGGCCCACTAACTAAAGGTGCCAGTATACTGCAATCACATGATGTGATCTTTTAAACTATTCTCATGTCGTATGTTTCTGCTTGTTTGCTGTCTGCCACAGTGTGTTCTCTACACTACCACTGGAGGGCGACAGAGTGCTGCATGTTCAAATCCTAAAACCTAGTTTGTTTAGTTTTTCTTTTATTTATTTTATGTCAGATCTACTTCCAAAAATCCCTTAAAGAATAATTGAGTTAACTCTGCTGATACTTATTTTTTACACACAAAAACTGGAATTTGTCCCTCATGTCTTTCATTAAAATTGCTTTAAGAAGGAATAATTTCACAACCACTACTTATATGAGGAATTATTACAGGGACAAATGACTCTTTCAATGTTTATACGGGCATGTCAAAATTGCTTGAAGAAACACATGAGAAAACGTGAGCCTATCCTTTAACATCATGTCTCTGCGTCTGTACAGACACTCTCCAACATAAACATCCTGGAAAAGTCGGACAAAAACTACACTTACCTTGACCTAATCAAGACCCCCAAGATGAGACAGTTGACTCTACTGACTGGGATTGTGTGGTGGGTATCACCTTGAAAAATACCCACAAACATATAAAGACATTTAAATTACCTCTGTTGATTGCTGTGGTACACAAACAATGGCAATTCATTTAAAATATTTATATTATAAATGGTTGAATCTCCTTCGAAAGGATAGATAGATATAGATGTATAGATGTGGACAACCTTGAGCTACAGAAACACGAATAGACAATGATTTGTTGTTCATTGTACTCTGCAGGTATGGAGTTGCCTCGACGTATTACGGAATCAGCTTGAACATCAGTGGATTTGGTTTAAACATGTACCTCACACACTTCATCTATGCTGCCATTGAAGTCCCTGCCAAGCTGATGATCTACTGCTTTCTCAACATCATTGGGCGGAGGAAGTGCCAAGCAGGAACGTTGTTACTGACAGGAATCTGCATCGCCATAAACATCTTTGTTCCAAAAGGTGTGAATGCACATCAGAGTTTCTTTTACAATTCCCAGAAATTGATGAAAGTCTCATGAGGATAGATTTCTGCACCTCTTTGTATGTGATACTGTGAATTGGTAAGAGCAGGAACAATATTATTGCTTTATTTCTTTGTTTTGAGCCATGTTTTGTGCCGTTAAAAGAATTAAAAAGCATCACGTAGAGGACCTGTAGCAGGACACTGTCACGATGGGTTGGAAACCAGAGAACACAGAGGAAAGGATCCTAACGCAGATACAGCAGAACCAGGAAGCTGGATAATTGTCCAGTGGTATTTACTGAATAGAATTTACCATGTGCAGGCAACACAAAACTCAGGGAAATCTCAAGGACAGAGACCAACCATGGATGATGACAAACCAACACAGAAAACACAGGTAATATATACACAGAGAAGTAATCATAAGATCAGGACACAGCTGGAGTAGGCAGCCACAAGGAGGGAAAAACACAGATTGGCAAACAAATGAGGTCGACTAGGGTGTGGGAGGCAACAACACAAGGGCAGAGCAAACAGGACCAATACAAGACAGGTGAAAGTAAAGGAGAATCACACAGGTGGGAAAAACCACACACCTACACATGGTCATCAGTCTGCATCGAACTTATAATATCCAAATTACTCACATTTTGTTGTGTTGGAATTGATGATACTGCACTTGTTCTTTGTAGATCTGTGGCATCTGCGTGCTGCGGTGGCCATTCTTGGAAAAGGCCTATCAGAAGCTTCCTTCACGACGATCTTCCTCTACACAACAGAGCTTTACCCCACAGTCGTCAGGTCAGTTACTGTCATACAGTTGCATTAAGCTGCTGCTTTGACTTATTTTGCTTTCTTCTCCTTGTTTACATCA
The DNA here is from genome assembly GCA_031216445.1 of Lateolabrax maculatus. Classification (NCBI taxonomy): domain Eukaryota; kingdom Metazoa; phylum Chordata; class Actinopteri; order Acropomatiformes; family Lateolabracidae; genus Lateolabrax; species Lateolabrax maculatus. The sequence goes on from CM062209.1 coordinate 2,057,721, forward strand.
CATAGTATTTTCCCCTTCAGCTGCTCATTTTTATCAACTCTTTACAAATTTGGTCCAATTAAGACTGTGCATTTCACTGTCACGGATCATTTTATCATTATTAGTAAAGGATGTTGAATATCAGTTCAATGCAGGGCCACTAAAAGTCATTTCCTGTCTGCGGCGGGGTCACAGAGAGGGTTACATAATGACTGTGGAGGACTCATTTGTTAAATTAGTTCTTCTAATTTACCTTCTGTCCCACCAGACAAAATGGTTGAAAAACAACAGACACTTAGCAGTGAAGAGACGAGTAAAACAAGGGCTTTGTTTCTGTGCTCATTCACATCATACACACAACAACCAAGCCCACTGTTATCATATAGAGAACATCTTGTCCTCTCTGCTTTTAGCAAAAACTCAGGTCAAAATCTTGAAAAAAGTGAGTGTTTGTGTGGTTTGTACACATCAAGTTACAGTCGAATATTAAAGATTGCTTATTTATAAGGCACAAACTGAATAAATTAAATAAATTACACTTGATTCTGGTTCATCTACAATTTGGTTATATTTGATCTGAATGATACAAATATATTTGTGGTTTTTCAGACACTACAACTGTAGTGTAATGGAATAATATGATTACATATTGGCAAATATTACATACAATGAAGTGAAATTGTTAGCAGTAGTGTTATCAACTCTGTTACACTTTTCTGTCTGTGGTCTGCCATAAATTTTATTAGATGTTAGAAAAATGTCATGCATAACTGGTGCAAATTCAAGTAATATAAGCTTCTACGAGTTCATTACATAAAATTTCAAGGGACAAGGTTACAGATAAAATGAAGTAACATTCTTGTATCAAGTTATGAGGGAAACAGCACCAGCAGCAGCTGAACCTGCACTGTTTGGGACGGGCCAATGAAGCACAGAACCAGGATGCTGGGCAGGGTCCTGCTGGGTAAGAAATAACATAAGCAAATAAAGTCACACCAATGAACTGAGCTATCGACCTGGTCAGAGCAGGTGAGCATGTCGACAGGGTCCAGCCAACACCAAATTACAGCCCACAGTTTCCGTTTCAGCAAAATAAGAAAACACTGGATCTACAGGATAAAATAGACTAACATGCAGCCTCACTCTCACTGCTGGACACTGAGTACCTTTCTCCATACAGCCTATATTTTAGTTGGTTTTAGAATGAAGAAAAACGAAGAAAAATGCTATATTATGTTATTTTCTGCACCATTATTTTGCTTTGGCGAGTTATGTTGAGCATCTCCTTATTGTGGGTATCCTGTAAACTGTATTTGTGTGAACTTGCACCTCACAGCTTTAATGATATCACTGAACAACATCAGGTTGATATTAATAAAAAACTTGTTCGCTTTTATTAAGTTGATCTCTCAAACAACAGGTTTCACTCTGAAGAATGGAAGATTTCTACAGTAACAAACACTCCAACTATGATTATAACAACTTTATCATCGACCACGATTATAGAAGTGCTGCACGTGTGGTGACATGCATCATCATTTCTATCGGCCTTCCTTTGACCCTCGTGGCCATCTATGCTCTTTATAATCAGGTATGTACATTATGACTGAGATTTATTTATTTACCGTCTGTGTCATGTGTCTGTCGTACAGTCTGTAAAGGATCTTGATCTGGCTCGGGGGCTGTGAAGAAGTGTTGTAATGTAATTTACAGGAATAATTTACTACATAATATAAATGTACATGAAGCTGATTGGACCCTAAACACGTGCGATTTACATGTGTGGATCCATTCCAGCCTTCTCTTAAACTGTTGAAGTTAATGGCACCATTTAGTTACAACTGAAGAAAAACATAACTATTGGATTGATTACCATAACAATGATACAGAGTTTTCTGAAAAACAGGAGCAGAAGCTGCAGTAAATCTGGCCCTTAGTCTTGTTACTGCAGTGATTGGCCAGTGTGTCACATCTGATATTTCTGACAGCACAAATGAGAGTTGATGAAACTGTATAAATGTCTCTGACTGCAGCTGCTGGACAGAGCAAGAGGACATATTTGGGAGGAGGTGGAGTTCAGAACATGTTTACAGCTGCTTGTTAACTTTTACCAATGTTTTCCTGCAGGTGAGAAATGATCATGTTGCTCCGATCTACGTCATCAACCTTCTCATCTCCGACCTCATTCAGTTCTGCTGCATGATCGTTGAGGTGGTAGAACCTAAGGATTGGAAGATATCTGTTATCTTCAGTTTTATATACTCCTTTGCTGTGTTTTCCAGTGTTGGCTTCATGGTGTGTGTCGCCCTGGAAAGGTAACTATCTGTCTCTCCAGTATGTGTGTAGCTACTTCTGTGTCTGACCATTATGTTACTATATAATCCTGAAGCTCCTCAAACACTATGTGTCCATCTTGTATTACAGGTATTTGGTCATCGCCTGGCCACTGTGGTACCACTTCAGACGAACCATCAAGCGCTCTGTGGTGGTCTGTGTGCTGGTCTGGATCCATCCTCTTGCCCCTTTTCTCATTTCTGGTTTCCTCTTTGTGTATTTTGGGGGTGCTAAAATCATATTAACCACCTGGGCCGTCTTCCTCCTCCTTTCCTTCTCACTGCTCATATTCTTCCTGGGTGGGACCCTCAAAGCCCTGTCTGCCAGTCGTGTCCCCTCAGATGAGAAACGACGAATTGTGGGAACTTTAGTTCTGGTGCTGCTTATTTACACACTGCTGTTCCTGCCCAGCATCATTGTGATCCTGGCAGAGGAGGCCAGAAACAACCTGATCTTCACCATGCTGTCTTTCAAATTCCTTAGATTGAGTCCTCTTGCAGACTTAGTTCTGTATGTTTTCATGAGGAAAGGGGCCATAGACAAGCTGTTGGCCTCTGTGTGTTGTTGCAGAATGGACAGCGATGAAATGAGCAGTTCAACAGGATGAATGATGACAACATGAACACAGTCAGCTTCATGTAGGAGGAGGAAGAGGGAGAGAGAGAAAGGGGAGAAAACAGAAGGAGAAATGTAGTCAAATAGAAAGAATAGAGACAAGACAGATACTGTCATCTACTGATACGATTTCCAATAAGACACCTAACTGTAGATACAAGGAAGCATTGTTTCACTCTGCTGTGGGAGAAGTGCTTGCTGGGAAATGTTTTAGTAAACTTGCTCTGGTTCACTGTGATGCTTCATCACATGTAAATAAAATATGTTTTTATTAGTTTGTTAGCTGTAAGTTGATGTCTATCATTATTATCCTTCAATCACAGAAGCAAAGCAGATATTATTTTTGATTAACTGAGCTCATTATAGCCGCCACGCCGTCTTATTCCTCAATCTTTATTTTACTGTTTGGATGTTTAACACAGAGAGAGCATCTTAACAAGTCTTTAGGACTTTTTTCTTCTTTGGTCTCATACACATTTGAATTTAGCTGTTTACTTTTTCTTAGTTATAATGTGTGTCTATCCTAAACTGTTTTTTTTTTTTTTGCTTTTTTTTATCATTTCATTGTAACAATAATAAACTGTAAAGTAATTATTATTTGTTTATCTTAATATGATATTAATTTCTGGTGTTTTAGTGGCCGACATGCTGGTTTACCAGATATGATTGAGAACAGGGATTTTACATCAGTTGTTGTGTGTTAACATTATTGATAACATTTTATATCATGAAATTTTCTGGAAATTCAGTTAAAAATCTGCTTCCATGTCTGCCTCTCACTGAATTAAAACCAAGGTTAAATATCTCTATGGTCTATATTAATGTATAACCCAACAAGTTTGTGATTTTAAATCCAAACTAGTGTCAACAAACTATTTATTACAAAAAACCTCAAAGTCAATGTACTTATTTCATAACCTAAATATCAAAGTTAATCTTACATGCCACTGTTTCTCTAAAACATACAAACCATGTCCTCAAAGACAGATCAGATCTTAGATATGTTGTGTAATGCAACACACATAAGAGTGATGCTCTTTATCTATGCTGTTTATCTTGCTGGATGGTGCAGGAAATGCAGCTAATAACCACAAGAGAGTAACAAACTTCATCTTTATAGAAGTTCCAAGAAATGGTCAATGTTGGTATTTCAATGTTGAAGCTTCAGTCTGAGAAGATTAAATCAAGTGAATATCTTTTAAAGTTGCAGCACTTTCAGTACAAAATTCCTTCATTTTGTTACTGTCCTTCCACTGCAGCTCATCGAAGAACACTGTGGAGACACAAGACTGTTGAAGCAATATTAGCTTCAGTTAAACTATGGAATATAGTTTTGTATATATTTTCAGGACCCCATTCCTTTACGTTTAAAAACAGTTACTGTACAGTATGAAGGAGGAATGATTACAGCAAGCATCCCTGTTTCAATGTTCGTATGGACACATGACCGTTGTTTTAAGACAGCACAGTCTCTGGACTGTTGCAGCAACAAGCAGTCAGTGCAGATAGGTGAAGTCCTGCTAGACACACAGCATCCCACCACACAGAGATAACTTCCTCTTCTTCAGAAACACAGGAAACCACACTGTCACTGAGTCTGATAAATGTCAAAAACTTGATAAACATCTTACCAACAGCATGGTATCATCATTTCCTCTTACAAAAAGCAGAGAAACAAATTGCACTACATCTTCTCTCACATATAAACATTTTGTTTTTCCTTTGCATCATTAAATTTGATTCTTTATTTAATTATATGTAGAGAACAGGAACAGTAAAATCACACATGCTCGCAGCTTTTATTTTCAACAAAAAATTAATCAAGCAATGCTGCTGATTGAGTTGTACAATATTACGTATAAAAAATCTGTTGTAGGTTTATTTTGATATGTGGGCTGCTTGTCTTTGTTATGGAAGTTTGAAATTATTAAACATTATAGACCAATGTAATACAGGATCAACCACTAGATCACTGAGCACCTGAAGCAAATTTACTAAAATGATCAAAACTTAACATATTTAATTTCTGAAGAACATGGCAATGATGTGATCTTACCTGCTTCCTGTCCAACATTTTAAGAACCAAGAGGTTACACAATGACTTAAATGTGAAAAGATCATAGAGACTGTTTGTAGCATGGAATGGTAGGCCGTCTCTAATAAGTCTAAATGTATGTAAGTTCGCTTTTGCAACCTTGCTCACCATTTGAACTTCCTTCTCAAGTTTTAGGTGGGATTTTTATATTAGACCTTGATATTTTACCTCCAACACCTGATCAGTACGTTTCCCATTCATTGTTCTATTGAGGACTGAGCCCTGGAAGAAAAGCAAACTGGCACGCTTTTCTAAACGTGAGTGTTAAAACATAAATTCTTGAACCATGCTGCTTTGGACTGTAAATGATATGACAGCTGTGTGGAAACTGACAAAGTTTTATCAGATACACAGCATGGCACCGTGGCTGCAGGACTGAACTCTGCCGTCCCTCATTGTCCTGCTGGTAGGCCTCTGCTGCCCTCTGGCTTCAGCCAGTCCACTTTCCTCTTGATGTTTTCACCACTGCTGTTTCCAATGTCATGGATGAACTGCCAATCCCAACATTTAAAGTGAAACTTTTAAACATGCAAATCAGAAAGAATGCCTCCAAATGTTTTCTTCATTCTTTATTTTTATTTATTTATCAATCTGTCATCATTTTGAACAGCACAGTTTCTCACGCCCCTTCCCCTTTTCAAAAGCAATGGCCTTCAGTCAGTTAAATCTTTACTGCATTCAACCACACATGAGAAGAGTTCTGGTTAACTATCAACTCTCTGACAGTAAAATGGTTCTTGACTGCTGTCCCCTGTCCATGCATCTTGCAGGTGAAGTTGTGCAGAAACCTCCATACTCCTAACATTTTGACAGTGACAGAGGGAGGAAAGTCACTGGGGGAGAGGAGAGATGACCTACAGCAAAAGGCAGCGGATCGGACTCGAAAACGGGCCACTGCGAGAAGATCTCAGCCTGCAGCCTCCAGGATTTTGTGGTTGAGAAGACAGACTGGATGAATCACCACTTTGCTTGGATCTGACAATGTAAGCAAATTTTAGGTTTTCCTTTTTTTGTGTGTGTGTTAAGGTCAGAAATAAAATGTGCAAAAAGTAAAAGATAAGATTCACGCTGTAGACAAATGTTGCACCTGATATTGACCAAAGTTCACAGATTTTCACGGAGGGAAAGACATATTCATTTATTCATAGATTGTCTCCTTTAATTACTACTTTGTTCTCCATGTACAGTGGATGTGTTTTGTTCCCTCAGTTTTGTCATCCATCTCATCTAATTCATAAATGTTCCCATCAAATTGGTTGGCTGTCAGGTTGAGGTGCCGTTTGATCATTGCCATCAACTATTTATGAGAACAGAGACCGATGCTTCTTCAGTGTTCTGGATTGGAAATTTGAGTGAAGAACTATTGGAACCAGCTAGAGTGTGGGAGAAGTTCATCACTGCGAACATGTCTGATGTTAAGCTGCCAGAATACCAACACCACTGTACACTTCAGTATTTCAAGAATGCCGCCCTTTCAGATCTAGATGAAGCAGATTAAACTGAGTTCAAATTGGATAATCTTGGGCCTGCAAGGGGCAGCAATGAAGATAAATAGGAATGATTATCTGGATAAAGAATATAACATTGAAAACAGCATCCCTCATGTAACTTTGAAAGTAGCCGAAAGTTATGAACAAAAGCATATAGGAGTTATGATGGTGGAATCAGAAGAAGCTAACTATGTGCCACTAAAAGAAAACTCTGCTATCTGGAGAAGTGAAGATCACAGATTCCTAAGGCTTGCAATAGCTGGCCAACCACAGACTGTCCAGATGACAAATAAATCAGTGCTCAGTGTTAAGTCAGATTCTGAACATATGAAAGAAGAAATACTGCAACAAGTGCCAGAAGGCGTGTGGTCACAACACAGTACAGATATTGAATTTGTGAAGTCAGCTCAACCGGTGACAGTTGAACTCCGACCAGGAGCTAGGCCGCCATGGAAACAGCAGTACCCCCTAACAGAGGAAGCAGTTAAGGGGATTGAACCACAGATCAAAGGACTATTGCAAGCAGGTGTTTTAAAGATAACTCAGAACCCTCAGAGCAACACAATATTGCTGCCATTGAAGAAACCAGATGACTCTTACCGTTTGGTACATGATTTGAGAGCTGTAAATGAGGCAGTGACTGATTTCCCTGCAGAGGTGCCAGATCCACACACTTTGTTAACTGAAATCCCCCCAGAAGCTAAATGGTTTACAGTTTTGGATCTGTGTGGAGCGTTTTTCAGTGTTCCCCTCAGTGTCGAATCACAACACATATTCGGATTCACGTATAAGGAACAGTTTTATCAGTATCAAAGACTACCACAAGGCTACAAGCACTCTCCTCACATTTTCAACAAAGTATTGAAAGAAGATTTAGAGGACATAGGGCAGGAAATCACCAGCGAAGTGTGTCAATACATGGATGGTATAATTATCTCCGCAGCTGATAAAGGAACCTGTCATGAAGATTCAATTAGGCTGCTACAGATATTAGCAGAGCGAGGACATAAGGTTTCTCAGAAAAAATTGCAATATGTCCAAGAAAAAGTGGTTTATTTGGGTCAATCAATAAGTCATGGACACAAAAGTATCTTGGACAGCCATCTAGAAGCTATTCGTAAGCCCCCTAAGCCCAGGACAGTTAGAGAGATGATGACATTTCTGGGCATTGCCGGATATTCTTCAGCATGGATAGAAGACTATGCTCGATTGTCAGGGCCATTAAGAGTCATGATCAAAGAAACAGAGAATGATCAACTCCATTGTAACATTACTTGGACACAGGATGGTAACTTGGCATTCGAAACAATCAAGCAAAAGATGCAGGAGGCTCCAGCACTAGCGCTACCTGACTACTCGAAGAATTTTGTGCTGTATGTGTCCACTTCTACTGGGGGGAGATTTGCATGTGCAGTTCTTTGCCAGCCAACAGGCACAGGGATGAGTCCTCAACCTGTTTCTTATTATTCTACTGCCTTTTCAGAAGTGGAACTGGGATTGTCACTGTGCTACAGAGCCATGGTAGGAGTCTATTTAATGTATGAGAAAGCATCTTCTGTTAGTATGGGTTATCCGGTGACAATTCTTACCCATCACAGTCTCAGAAACTTGTTGAACCATGGCAAATATACTTTGACCATGCCTAGGCTCAGAAACTATTATAGGCTTTTACAACAAGAGGATGTTACATTAGCTAGGTGTACTACAGTGAACCCAGCTGAGACTTTGCCAACCTTGGAGAATGGGGAACCCCATGATTGCTTAAAAGAAGCAGAGAGATACTCAAGGCTCAGATCAGACTTGCAGGCCCTTCCGTTAAAGGAGGCAGACCTGGAGTATTGGACTGATGGCTCCTGTTATCGGATAGGAGAAAAGTTGAGTGCCGGCTACGCCGTTGCCAAAGCCCAAGGATCTGATTTTGTTGTTGAGAAGGCTGAAGTGATACCACAACCTGCATCAGCTCAATTGGCTGAATTGGTAGGTTTAACAGAAGCATGTCTTTTGGCTGATGGGAAGCGAGCGACAATATATACAGATTCAGCATATGCACACAATGTTTGTCATCTGTTTGGAGCTGTGTGGAAGGGTAGAGGATTTAAGAAGACTGATTGATCTCCAATACAGCATCATGCACTGATAGTGAAGTTGTTACAGTCTATGATGAAGCCTAAGGAGATTGCAATTGCTAAGTGTGCAGCACACAAGTCAGATATGTCAAGAGTAACACAAGGTCCCATGTTGCCAGGGGGAGGTTAGAAGGAAAATAACAAAGGAGTATGGCTTTTGGGCACCATATTTACTGGAGCAAATTGATCACTTTATAGGAAGATGTACAATCTGTTTGCAGAATAATGTCAGGAAGGGTGTGGTGACACCTCCGGGACATGTTCCAACGCCTAAAGGTCCTATGCGTGAACTAGTAATTGACTATGTAGACATGATAACACCTGTTGGAGGGAAAAGATATATGCTTTCATGATGGCCTGAAGCTTGTCCAACTAAGCGAAAAGATGCTCAATCTGTTGCTAAGTTTTTGTGTCGCGAAGTCTTGCCTCGATGGGGTCTACCTGATCGTATAAGTAGTGACAATGGACGTGAGTTCGTAGATAAAACAGTAAAGCTGATTCTGCAAAAGTTAGGAATTGAACAGGGTCTCGGAGCGGTTTATCATCCTCAAAGTCAGGGGATTTGTGAAAAAATGAATGGAGTAATTAAAAACAGAATTACTAAGATCTGTCAACATACGGGGCTAAACTGGGTAGCAGCACTTCCGCTGGCATTAATGGCGTGTCGTTCATCTGAATTGCGTGACTTGCACCTGACACCGCATGAGTTGCTTACGGGCAGACGAATGCCAACTCCTTGTTTACGTACGAGCGGTAAAGGTCCAAGTTTGTCTCTATTAGAGGATGAGATGAAAGCATATGTTAAGTATTTAACTACTCTACATAGGAGTATATCTGCGTATGTCTCTAACAAACAGGAACAACAACAGCAGGAGGTTGGAGAGGAGAACAGAGGCAGAGAAAAGAACCCTATAAGACCTGGAGACAAGGTGTTTGTAAAGGTGTTCAGAAGGAAATGGTTCAACGCTCGTCGAGAGGGACCATTTGAGGTTGTATGCTGTACAGGAAAAGCGGTGCAAGTTAAAGGTTCTCCAACGTGGTATCACTTAACACATTGTGTTAAGGCTCTGATAAAAGAGACACCACGCCTGCAAGAACAAGATGGGGAAGATCCAGAAGAGCAGACAGACCATGTCGTGGGCATTCCTGATGAGCATGTTCATGTGCCTGATAGTGATAAAACTGACCTTTCAGCCAGCGAACAAGGAAAAAGATTTAGTGAAGTCAACTTACAGTATGGTCCGGAGGGATCAGACCCCCCGGGAAATGTTTCATCAGAGGTTCCAGAGGAACGTGAGGCTCCTCCAAGAAAACTCAGAGGTGCAAGTAGACCAAGAAGTCCAAGACCAGTTCGAAAGAAGGTCAGACCCAAGCGATTTAGAGACGACAGTTAGAGTAAAGTTAGGAGATTGGGGTCTGCTTCCGTGTAAATGTAACCATTTGAGTAATTCATATAAATGTTTGCTTGATTTGTTTTTATGTGATATGTTTGTTAATTGAAATAATAATAATAATAATAATAATAATAATAATAATTTGTTAATAATGACCTTGTTATTTACTTAAAAGAATGGGAATCAGCCTTGTTGCCTGGAGCAGAGGTGTTCAAAACTTTGAATAGGAACCAGTACAAATAATTAATAGGGGAATAAAATGGAAAATAAGATACAAGCGGCTGGGGGGGGGGGGGGGGGGGGGGGGGGGGATAATTGACATATTACTTAGTGATAGTGACAGAGGTTTTTGGTTCTCACTTGGATTTTGGACACGCCTGATCTATGATTGTTTGATAATGATATCTGTTTAGATTATATTGTATCAGAAATTTGCAAGATACTGGTTGGTTTTTGTTTTCTCTTCCTCTCAGGACAAGTAGAGAAGTCGACCAGCGAGTGCACAGCTGGTCTGGGGCTCCTACACTTGGACTCAGAGACTCATAACTGGACAATAAAAATGGACTGCAAGCCCTGGATAAGCGACAAGAACAGTGATGTCTGTCAGCCAACCATGGACATATTTGTTACATTTGTAGGCAACCTGGCTGATAGTTTCAACTGAATATGATATGTTTTATGCTTTATATATTCTATATTTCTTTTGCATAATGCAGTTTGATTCATGTCTTTGTAATGAATGAGATCAAATGTTGACGATATTCTGTAATAACAATTTCCTTGTCAATAGCAAATGATTGAATTGAAGGGAAGTTCCTCATCCTGATTGGCCTGAGGGTAAGATCTTTTCTATATTAGGAAACCATCATTCTACTCTTTTTACATCTCCTAGAGGTGGTTTTTGACTAGATGATGGTAGACCAACTTTGACAGACCTCTTTTCAGCTGCACTCATATGATGAATGTTGCTGGATAAATTAAATGGAGTGCACTTTCTAGGATTTCTGGGAAGAAGTAGCTGTATGGTTACCTGGGAAGAACTCAGTTGGGAGGGATTATCCCATGAATTTGACCCTATTAAGACAATTGAATAGTTTATCTAGTCTAAAAGTAATTGAAATAATGTGTGCATAGGATTTAATGTAAGGGTAAATACTAAATTAGTTGACTCAAATTGCAAAATGGATAAGGAAATAAAATTGATTTTTGAAAAAGAAGGATTTTGTTGGGGTTAAACAGATGAGAAGAAATTTGATAGAGACTTTATGCTGAGCTTTGTGTTTCTTTCCGGCGACTTTAAGAAGCCGCGGAGGGAAGAACATTACATACTAGTTCATGTATTACTCCTGATAAAGCAGCAGAATGTGAAGTGTGGTCATAAAAGAGTTCACAAGGTGACTTCTCCTTTGTCTCTCTCTAAAAATTGAATACCATATGTCCTTAAAAGGTAAAGATTGAGGGGGCAGAAGACAACAACAGATGTTGGTCCCATAAAGGGACATTCGTGGGTTGGTTGTTGTTTTTTGGCTGGAAGTATAAAGCTAACCCATGGGAAGAAGGAGGGAGGATGGAATAGGGAATTGGCAACGGAGGTGCACCTCAAACTCACTTGTTTTTGCGAATAAAGTCCTAATTATTCAAGACAAACGAGTGGTGGCTCTTTTTTTTTCAAGCAACTCCACAGACCAAATTTGGCAGCCTCAGAAAGATACAACACAATATGCTTCTCTGCTTTTTGTAAGAGGAAATGAGGATACCCTGCTGTTAGTAAGATGTTTATCAAGTTCATGACCTTCATCAGACTCAGTGACAGTGTGGTTTCCTGTGTTTCTGAAGAAGAGGAAGTTATCTCTGTGTGGTGGGATGCTGTGTGTCTAGCAAGACTTCACTCATTTGCATATGCAACTGCTTATTGCTGCAACAGTCCAGAGACTGTGCTGTCTTAAAACAACGGTCACGTGTCCATACGAACATTGAAACAGGGTTTGCTTGCTGTAATCATTCCATCTTCATACTGTACAGTAACTCTTTTTTAACATTAAGTAATGGGGTCCTGAAAATATATACAAAACTATATTCCAAAGTTTATCTGAAGCTAATATTGCTTCAACAGTCTTGTGTCTCCACAGTGTTCTTTAAAAGATATTCACTTGATTTCTTCTTCTCAGACTGAAGCCTCATGTTAGCTTCAGATAAACATTAAAATGAATTTTTGCAGAAAACGACAACTGTGATTTTGTCCCGCATCACTTGCACTGAAAGTGTCTTCAGAAGAGAAATAATTACAGACAGCAGAACCTGTTTCAATGTTCATATGGGCACCTGAATCCAAAAATAAATCCAAATGTCTATGTTTTGCATGCGTAATATATGAATTGAATTTTGTTAGTAATGCATGATTTACGTATTTAAACAGCACATTTGAGGTTCTTTATAATAAATAGTTTATTGACACTGGTTTTGATTTAAAATCACAAACTTGTTGGGTTATATGTTAATATAGACCATAGAGATTTTATTTAACCTTGGTTTTAATTCAGTGAGAGGCAGACATGGATACAGATTTTTAACTGAATTTCCAGAAAATTTCATGATATAAAATGTTATCAATAATGTTAACACACAACAACTGCTGTAAAATCCCTGTTCTCAATCATATCTGGTAAACCAGCATGCCGGCCACTAAAACACCAGAAATTAATGTTATATTAAGATAAACAAATAATAATTACTTCAGTTTATTATTGTTACAATGAAATGATAAAAAAAAAGCAAAAAAAAAAAAAAAAGTTTAGGATAGACACACATTATAACTAAGAAAAAGTAAACAGCTAAATTTAAATGTGTATGAGACCAAAGAAGAAAAAAGTCCTAAAGACTTGTTAAGATGCTCTCTCTGTGTTAAACATCCAAACAGTAAAATAAAGATTGAGGAATTAGACGGTGTGGCGGCTATAATGAGCTCAGTCAATCAAAAATAATATCTGCTTTGCTTCTGTGATTGAAGGATAATAATGATAGACATCAACTTACAGCTAACAAACTAATAAAAACATATTTTATTTACATGTGATGAAGCATCACAGTGAACCAGAGCAAGTTTACTAAAACATTTCCCAGCAAGCACTTCTCCCACAGCAGAGTGAAACAATGCTTCCTTGTATCTACAGTTAGGTGTCTTATTGGAAATCGTATCAGTAGATGACAGTATCTGTCTTGTCTCTATTCTTTCTATTTGACTACATTTCTCCTTCTGTTTTCTCCCCTTTCTCTCTCTCCCTCTTCCTCCTCCTACATGAAGCTGACTGTGTTCATGTTGTCATCATTCATCCTGTTGAACTGCTCATTTCATCGCTGTCCATTCAGCAACAACACACAGAGGCCAACAGCTTGTCTATGGCCCCTTTCCTCATGAAAACATACAGAACTAAGTCTGCAAGAGGACTCAATTTCATAAACACAATAGACAGGATCATGAAGATAATGTTACTCCATTCTGCCAATACCAGGATCACAATGATGCTGGGCAGGAACAGCAGTGTGTAAATAAGCAGCACCAGAACTAAAGTTCCTACAATTCGTCGTTTTTCATCTGAGGGGACACGACTGGCAGACAGGGCTTTGAGGGTCCCACCAAGGGAGAATATGAGCAGTGGGAAGGGAAGGAGGAGGAAGACGGCCCAGGTGGTTAATACGTTTTCAACACCACCCCCGAAATACACAATGAGGAAACCAGAAATGAGTAAAGGGACAAAAGGAAGGATCCAGACCAGCATACAGACCACCACAGAGCGCTTGATGGTTCGTCTGAAGCGGTACCACAGTGGACAAGCGATGACCAAATACCTGTAATACAAGATGGACACATAGTGTTTGAGGAGCTTCAGGATTATATAGTAACATAATGGTCACACACAGAAGTAGCTACACACATACTGGAGAGACAGATAGTTACCTTTCCAGGGCGACACACACCATGAAGCCAACACTGGACAACACAGCAAGGTTGTATATATAATTGAAGATCACAGATATCTTCTCCTCAGGTCGTACCACCTCAACGATTAAGCAGCAGAACTGAATGAGGTCGGAGATGAGAAGGTTGATGACGTAGATCGGAGCAACATGATCATTTCTCACCTGCAGGAAAACATTGGTAAAAGTTAACAAGCAGCTGTAAACATGTTCTGAACTCCACCTCCTCCCAAATATGTCCTCTTGCTCTGTCCAGCAGCTGCAGTCAGAGACATTTATACAGTTTCATCAACTCTCATTTGTGCTGTCAGAAATATCAGATGTGACACACTGGCCAATCACTGCAGTAACAAGACTAAGAGTCCAGATTTACTGCAGCTTCTGCTCCTGTTTTTCCGGCCGAGACATGATCCATTCTGGTCCAAACACATGCTCTGTGTTCATCAAACAGACGCACCAGACTGGAGTCACAGTTTGTGTGTTGTGTTTGTGTTCATAAGCTCCTCATTGCATATGCATTTCACGGAGGAAAGGTTCATTTTGTCTTACTAGCAGTTCAGTGAGACTCTACTTTGAGCTAAATGCTAAGATGCTCACAATAACAAGGTTACCATGTTAACATCTGTTATTTAGGACTAAACACAAAATACAGCCGAGGCTGATGGGAATGTCAATAGTTTTGCAGGTATTTAGTCATAAACCAAAGTATTGGACGATTAAAAATGTTTGACCTCATGATGGCGCTAAATGAAAGGTCGGATCACAAAAGTTAATACGATTCAACCTCTGGGCACCATGAACGTCTGTATCATTGTTATGGTAATCATTCCAATAGTTATGTTTTTCTTCAGTTGTAACTAAATGGTGCCATTAACTTCAACAGTTTAAGAGAAGGCTGGAATGGATCCACACATGTAAATTGCACGTGTTTAGGGTCCAATCAGCTTCATGTACATTTATATTATGTAGTAAATTATTCCTGTAAATTACATTACAACACTTCTTCACAGCCCCCGAGCCAGATCAAGATCCTTTACAGACTGTACGACAGACACATGACACAGACGGTAAATAAATAAATCTCAGTCATAATGTACATACCTGATTATAAAGAGCATAGATGGCCACGAGGGTCAAAGGAAGGCCGATAGAAATGATGATGCATGTCACCACACGTGCAGCACTTCTATAATCGTGGTCGATGATAAAGTTGTTAAAATCATAGTTGGAGGGGTTGTTACTGTAGAAATCTTCCATTCTTCAGAGTGAAACCTGTTGTTTGAGAGATCAACTTAATAAAAGTGAACACGTTTTTTATTAATATCAACCTGACGTTGTTCAGTGATATCATTAAAGCTGTGAGGTGCAAGTTCACACAAATACAGTATACAGGACACCCACAATCATTATAATTCAAAACATGCTGTCTCTTCAGTTTTATATATTCATATAAACATTCAGGTACATTCATTTTAATCACTGTATGCAGTTCCTTTATCTTTTTGTATAATCTCTACATATAAGTAAAAAGTTACGTCACAAAATTTACCTTTGAAAGCTGCGAGAGCCGACCTGAATGAGTTCCCTGCACCAGTGTCTGATGTTTAGTCCTCTGCATCCAAACAGCCTACAGTAAATATGGTAAATGATAACATGCAGTAGGTTCCTGTTAATCTACACCTCCTCTTCTAAGTAAGAGGCACGAAGCAAAAAGCAGTCAGGCACGAATATGCATTAGTGCTTGTAATTCTGATGTGGTTCAAGTGTAAAAAATAATACATTTTTTTTACTTTGGTATTATGACATGACTGTCTTCACCTCAGCTTAAAGTTAAGGAAATGCTCAACATAACTCACCAAAGCAAAATAATGGTGCAGAAAATAACATAATATAGCATTTTTCTTCATTTAAAACATTCTAAAACCAACTAAAATATAGGCTGTATGGAGAAAGGTACTCAGTGTCCAGCAGTGAGAGTGAGGCTGCATGTTAGTATATTTTATCCTGTAGATCCAGTGTTTTCTTATTTTGCTGAAACGGAAACTGTGGGCTGTAATTTGGTGTTGGCTGGACCCTGTCGACATGCTCACCTGCTCTGACCAGGTCGATAGCTCAGCGCATTGGTGTGACTTTATTTGCTTATGTTATTTCTCACCCAGCAGGACCCTGCCCAGCATCCTGGTTCTGTGCTTCATTGGCCCGTCCCAGACAGTGCAGGTTCAGCTGCTGCTGGTGCTGTTTCCCTCATAACTTGATACAAGAATGTTACTTCATTTTATCTGTAACCTTGTCACTTGAAATATTATGTAATGAACTCGTAGAAGCTTATATTACTTGAATTTGCATCAGTTATGCATGAAATTTTTCTAACATCTAATAAAATTTATGGCAGACCACAGACAGAAAAGTGTAACAGAGTAGATAACACTACTGCTAACAATTTCACTTCATTGTATGTAATATTTGTTAATATGTAATCATATTATTCCATTACACTACAGTTGTAGTGTCTGAAAAACCACAAATACATTTGTATCATTCAGATCAAATAAAACCCGAAATGAACCAGAATCAAGTGTAATTTATTTAATTTATTCAGTTTGTGCCTTATAAATAAGCGATCTTTAATATTCGACTGTAACTTGATGTGTACAAACCACACAAACACTCACTTTTTTCAAGATTTTGACCTGAGTTTTTGCTGAAAGCAGAGAGGACAAGATGTTCTCTATATGATAACAGTGGGCTTGGTTGTTGTGTGTATGATGTGAATGAGCACAGAAACAAAGCCCTTGTTTTACTCGTCTCTTCACTGCTAAGTGTCTGTTGTGCTCTTTGATCCCAGGAAAACCCTTGAAGACTCCACGGAGGGAGAGGAGACGTCATGTCTTCTGAAACGAGACAAGAGATGATCTGAATATTTCATTGTGTCTCAGTGTCATTCTCAATACTACCACCAGGTGGCACTAAAGTGGTGCCAAAGACATTTAGAAATTTCACACATTTTATGTATTCATTTACCAACCTTGGCTTTTCAATGTCGTCAATTGTCTCTGGCAGCCTCACACTCAGTGTCTCTGGAAGCAGCAGAGACACCAGGCCGGAAATGATGGCCACAGAGCAGATGATGATCTGAGGAAGAAGAGTCCACACGTCCTCCAGCAGCAGGATGAGTGGAGCCACTGATACTCCCAGACGACTCATGAAGCTGGTGAAGCCCAAACCATTTTGTCTGGTGGGACAGAAGGTAAATCAGAAGAACTAACTTAACAAATGAGTCCTCCACAGTCATTATGTAACCCTCTCTGTGACCCCGCCGCAGACAGGAAATGACTTTTAGTGGCCCTGCATTGAACTGATATTCAGCATCCTTTACTAATAATGATAAAATGATCCATGACAGTGAATTGCACAGTCTTAATTGGACCAAATTTGTAAAGAGTGGATAAAAATGAGCAGCTGAAGGGGAAAATACTATGTGATGTAAACAAGGAGACGAAAGAAAAATAAGTCAAAGCAGCAGCTTAATGCAACTGTATGACAGTAACTGACCTGACGACTGTGGGGTAAAGCTCTGTTGTGTAGAGGAAGATCGTCGTGAAGGAAGCTTCTGATAGGCCTTTTCCAAGAATGGCCACCACAGCACGCAGATGCCACAGATCTACAAAGAACAAGTGCAGCATCATCAATTCCAACACAACAAAATGTGAGTAATTTGGATATTATAAGTTCGATGCAGACTGATGACCATGTGTAGGTGTGTGGTTTTTCCCACCTGTGTGATTCTCCTTTACTTTCACCTGTCTTGTATTGGTCCTGTTTGCTCTGCCCTTGTGTTGTTGCCTCCCACACCCTAGTCGACCTCATTTGTTTGCCAATCCGTGTTTTTCCCTCCTTGTGGCTGCCTACTCCAGCTGTGTCCTGATCTTATGATTACTTCTCTGTGTATATATTACCTGTGTTTTCTTTGTTGGTTTTTTCATCATCCATGGTTGGTCTCTGTCCTTGAGATTTCCCTGAGTTTTGTGTTGCCTGCACATGGTAAATTCTATTCAGTAAATACAACTGGACAATTATCCAGCTTCCTGGTTCTGCTGTATCTGCGTTAGGATCTTTTCCTCTGTGTTCTCTGGTTTCCAACCCATCGTGACAGTGTCCTGCTACAGGTCTTCTACGTGATGCTTTTTAATTCTTTTAACGGCACAAAACATGGCTCAAAACAAAGAAATAAAGCAATAATATTGTTCCTGCTCTTACCAATTCACAGTATCACATACAAAGAGGTGCAGAAATCTATCCTCATGAGACTTTCATCAATTTCTGCGAATTGTAAAAGAAACTCTGATGTGCATTCACACCTTTTGGAACAAAGATGTTTATGGCGATGCAGATTCCTGTCAGTAACAACGTTCCTGCTTGGCACTTCCTCCGCCCAATGATGTTGAGAAAGCAGTAGATCATCAGCTTGGCAGGGACTTCAATGGCAGCATAGATGAAGTGTGTGAGGTACATGTTTAAACCAAATCCACTGATGTTCAAGCTGATTCAGTAATACGTCGAGGCAACTCCATACCTGCAGAGTACAATGAACAACAAATCATTGTCTATTCGTGTTTCTGTAGCTCAAGGTTGTCCACATCTATACATCTATATCTATCTATCCTTTTGAAGGAGATTCAACCATTTATAATATAAATATTTTAAATGAATTTAAATGAATTGCCATCGTTTGTGTACCACAGCAATCAACAGAGGTAATTTAAATGTCTTTATATGTTTGTGGGTATTTTTCAAGGTGATACCCACCACACAATCCCAGTCAGTAGAGTCAACTGTCTCATCTTGGGGGTCTTGATTAGGTCAAGGTAAGTGTAGTTTTTGTCCGACTTTTCCAGGATGTTTATGTTGGAGAGTGTCTGTACAGACGTAGAGACATGATGTTAAAGGATAGGCTCACGTTTTCTCATGTGTTTCTTCAAGCAATTTTGACATGCCCGTATAAATATTGAAAGAGTCATTTGTCCCTGTAATAATTCCTCATATAAGTACTGGTTGTGAAATTATTCCTTCTTAATGTGACACCGGTGGTTTAAAAGGACCAAAGAACGGACGCTGAAGATTCACATGCACAGGGTTTATTTCAGTATAGGGGAAGGTGGGACAGACGAGCAGGGGACCAATTTGCCGGGGGAAGCGGGGACTCGAGGTAGACGACGAAGGGGAGAGGGTCCAGGTGAGGAGCGGGTCCAGCGTCGCTGGGCTACGCAGGGCAGGAGGTCGCATGAAAAACTGTAAAGATCTGGCGATGAATGAATGCAGAGCCGGTGTATTTGAGCTGAGGTTGATGAGTGATGAGCTTCAGGTGTGCCCTGCAGTAGCTGCCAGAGTCTGGGACCCGCCCCTAGGAGGGAGGAGAAACACAAGGAGGGGAGGAGAGCAACAACAGGGGCAGCACAGACACAGATGTAACACTTAAAGCAATTTCAATGTAAGACATGAGGGACAAATTCCAGATTTTGTGTGCAAAAAATAAGTATCAGCAGAGTTAATCCAATTAATTCTTTAAGGGATTTTTGGAAGTATATCTGACATAAAATAAATAAAAGAAAAACTAAACAAACTAGGTTTTAGGATTTGAACATGCAGCACTCTGTCGCCCTCCAGTGGTAGTGTAGAGAACACACTGTGGCAGACAGCAAACAAGCAGAAACATACGACATGAGAATAGTTTATGCAAGTATATGCAACATATCAGCTTTAAACATCAAACTTACCTCCAGTTTTGATTTGGATGACAGTTTTGGTCTTTTGTTGAATTCAGCACATTTGTCCAGGTAAAACTGGGCCTTTTCCACTTTACCATTGGCTAAAAGCCATCGGGCAGATTCAGGAATCCACCTGCATTTATTTTAAACAGTATAATTAAAATGACATTTTTTTCACAATTCATTTAGGCATTTTGAAACAAAAAATGTGTTCCCTCAGATTTAAATGAAATATACATGTACTTAGAATCATTTGATCTCAGTGAGCTCTACATGCTGAAATGTGCCTTTTCATGATTCCTTTTGTGGAAATCAATAACATACGTACGTGTTTCACTTACCACCAGGTCAAAAGTGCAAATCCTAGTGGGGCTGTAACAGTCATGATCAGTGTCCGCCAGTCAGTCACCAGGAAGGCAAACCCAGCCAGCAACATGTTACCTGCAGACCAGCCCAGGCTGCCAATCACACCGATGAACGACCTGTGACCTGTGTCCACCCACTCAATGCCTGCAAGGTGAGTAACATGACTAAATAAATGAGCAGATTAGACACTTTTTTGGCCATGTGGAGGCAGGGGAAACAAGCACAACACAAGACATATGAAGTTGACATGGCCGTGAACTTGTTAACTTACTGAGGACTAATGAGTTGATGCTGATTCCCGTCAGACTGAACCCGGTGAGAAATCTCAGCACTGCAAACAGAACGTAGGAGTTTGCAAACGCGCTGGAGAAGCCAAACACGATCGCCGTGATGTACGAGGCCAAAAGAGTGTTTTTCCTCCCATACCTGGAAACAACAACGGGACCTACATTTAAGACAGTAAAAACTGTGACATAACTTTACTTCAAAGACTCCTGTAATGCATTTAAAATGCTTTTTCTACACATACTTATCACAGAGGTATCCAAAAGCCAAAGCCCCCATCATCACTCCTAAAAAGAAGATCATGCTTGTGGTTTTTGTGAAGCTTTTTCTGTCACAGACAAGGTCCCACTGAAAGTGCAGATCACAGAGAAAAGGTAAGTAGATCATCTATTTAGTTACGTGTTTTCTCCTATATAGGGTGGCCCGATGAGCTAAAACTACATTTAACTATTAACTGTATTTAACCTACAACCACAAAACTTTCCCTTTTTGGGAAAATGTAAATGCAATCATAAAAATGTGTTTGCTTTTTTTTGTTTGTTTTTAAGTATGGTGTTGAATGATTGATGGACATTTCCTCAGGGAAGAGAGCTACCTCTTGAGAGAAGTCATTTTTTTCATCAGGAATTGTGAAAAGTTGATCATTTTTACATAAATGGAGTTGCAGAACAAGTAAATGTTTATATACCATTATCACATGTTACTGGTTTCAAATCTGTATTAATCTATTTAAAATAAATAAACTGACTGTGAATATTCTGCAGATCTGTTTTCTGTATATATATATAGTGTCTACCTTGTAATAAAAACTGTATTTGCATTACTTTTTCAACAAAATACAAAAGATCGTGCACATTATTTTGTATAGAAGTGTAATTTTAAAAAGAAAATATAGCTGTTTATCCCCAAATCACATGTGAGGCTGAAACATAAAATAAAGCCTGTGCTGTTTTCTTGAAGACGAGTCAAAATGTCTGCTGGGTAAAGGCCTATTGCTCACTGAAATAGAATTTATCCATATGTTGCTTAAACCAAAAAGCAGTTATTGATTAACAATCATTGTATAAATGCAGTGAAGCTATTTATGTTCTGGCTGATATGCAGAAAGATTGTGTCTGGAAAGAATGATTTAAAGACTTCTTCAGTATACTGTACAAATCTTTTAACTACACACAACGTTTGATACTAAACAGTCAGGTATTGTACCTCTGTTGCCAGGGTGGAAGTGAAGGTGGAGTTGTCATAAACCCATCTACTCTGACACCCAACTGTTGGCAGGCCAGCGCTGTTGGAGCTGTTGGCAAGGAGCTGAAACTGAGGCTCTGCAAACATCTCACAGGATTTTGGGTCCCCATCTTCTCGTACAGGAATGCTGACGGTCAGTCTCTGCTGCCGTGTTAAATTTGCGAGGAGTCCTCCGTCTTCCAGGGTGCTGATGTCGCAGCGGTGGGGAGGCAGAGCGGCGATGAAGTTGTTCAGTAAGAAGTGACAGGGCAGAACTATTCGAGGGGCGCACATCAGGATGATGATGACGATTTGGAAAGGCCCAAAACCGTCGATTTCCTCCAGGATATTCTCAAACTTCATCTTCACCGTGCTTATGGCTTCTAAAAGAACAGATTTAGATTTGCTTGAAACTGACAGGAGTAAAACATAAAATAAATAAACAGTTTAGACCAGTTGTCAATACAAATGAAAACAATTCAATTACTCACCTGCATAGAAAACTGCATAGGATTGATGCACTATATGCACTCCTGCTGCGCTGTTAGAAATGTTCTCTGCAGAGCTCTCTGTTCAGCATGTGGCTTTCCTTTGGTGAGCTGGAGAGGACTGAATTTTCTATCAAACTAGCCTGATCATTAACCTCTGCGTCAACTTTGGACATCATAAAGTTGTTAAATGGATCACACATTAGCACGTGTTTAACAGCCATGTTAAAAGTGTCCTTTGGGTTCTGGCAAAAAAGAAGCACAACATTGTTATCTTGGTCACCTCTTGGACATGGTTGGACTGTTTCACCGTAAAGACTCTGAATGTCATCCAGTTCATACAAACTCAACGTCCTTCTCTTCCCTCCTGTCATGGTAGAGAGGACGGTGCAAATCAATTTGATGGGAACATTTATGAATTAGATGAGATGGATGACAAAACTGAGGGAACAAAACACATCCACTGTACATGGAGAACAAAGTAGTAATTAAAGGAGACAATCTATGAATAAATGAATATGTCTTTCCCTCTGTGAAAATCTGTGAACTTTGGTCAATATCAGGGGCAACATTTGTCTACAGCGTGAATCTTATCTTTTACTTTTTGCACATTTTATTTCTGACCTCAACACACACACAAAAAAAGGAAAATCTAAAAGTTGCTTACATTGTCAGATCCAAGCAAACTGGAGATTCATCCAGTCTGTCTTCTCAATCACAAAATCCTGGAGGCTGCAGGCTGAGACCTTCTCGCAGTGGCCCGTTTTCGAGTCCGATCCGCTGCCTTTTGCTGTAGGTCATCTCTCCTCTCCCCCAGTGACTTTCCTCCCTCTGTCACTGTCAAAATGTTAGGAGTATGGAGGTTTCTGCACAACTTCACCTGCAAGATGCATGGACAGGGGACAGCAGTCAAGAACCATTTTACTGTCAGAGAGTTGATAGTTAACCAGAACTCTTCTCATGTGTGGTTGAATGCAGTAAAGATTTAACTGACTGAAGGCCATTGCTTTTGAAAAGGGGAAGGGGCGTGAGAAACTGTGCTGTTCAAAATGATGACAGATTGATAAATAAATAAAAATAAAGAATGAAGAAAACATTTGGAGGCATTCTTTCTGATTTGCATGTTTAAAAGTTTCACTTTAAATGTTGGGATTGGCAGTTCATCCATGACATTGGAAACAGCAGTGGTGAAAACATCAAGAGGAAAGTGGACTGGCTGAAGCCAGAGGGCAGCAGAGGCCTACCAGCAGGACAATGAGGGACGGCAGAGTTCAGTCCTGCAGCCACGGTGCCATGCTGTGTATCTGATAAAACTTTTTTGTTTCCACACTGCTGTCATATCATTTACAGTCCAAAGCGGCATGGTTCAAGAATTTATGTTTTAACACTCAACGTTAAGAAAAGCGTGCCAGTTTGCTTTTCTTCCAGGGCTCAGTCCTCAATAGAACAATGAATGGGCAACGTACTGATCAGGTGTTGGAGGTAAAATATCAAGGTCTAATATAAAAATCCCACCTAAAATTTGAGAAGGAAGTTCAAATGGTGAGCAAGGTTGCAAAAGCGAACTTACATACATTTAGACTTATTAGAGACGGCCTACCATTCCATGCTACAAACAGTCTCTATGATCTTTTCACATTTAAGTCATTGTGTAACCTCTTGGTTCTTAAAATGTTGGACAGGAAGCAGGTAAGATCACATCACTGCCATGTTCTTCAGAAATTAAATATGTTAAGTTTTGATCATTTTAGTAAATTAGCTTCAGGTGCTCAGTGATCTAGTGGTTGATCCTGTATTACATTGGTCTATAATGTTTAATAATTTCAAACTTCCATAACAAAGACAAGCAGCCCACATATCAAAATAAACCTACAACAGATTGTTTATACGTAATATTGTACAACTCAATCATTGTATGATTTTACTCTTCTCTACACATAATGAAATAAAGAATCAAATTTAATGATGCAAAGGGAAAACAAAATGTTTATATGCGAGAGAAGATGTAGTGCAATTTGCTTCTCTGCTATTTGTAAGAGGAAATGATGATACCATGCTGTTGGTAAGATGTTTATCAAGTTTTTGACATTCATCAGTCTCTGTGAAAGTGTGGTTCCCTGTGTTTCTGAAGAAGAGGAAGTTCTTTCTGTGTTTCTGAAGAAGAGGAAGTTATCTCTGTGTGGTGGGATGCTGTGTGTCTAGCAGGACTTCACCTATCTGCACTGACTGCTTGTTACTGCAACAGTCCAGAGACTGTGCTGTCTTAAAACAACGGTCATGTGTCCATACGAACATTGAAACAGGGTTTGCTTGCTGTAATCATTCTTCCTTCATACTGTACAGTAACTATTTTTTAACATTAAGTAATAGGGTCCTGAAAATATATACAAAACTATATTCCATAGTTTATCTGAAGCTAATATTGCTTCAACAGTCTTGTGTCTCCACCGTGTTCCTCGATGAGCTGAAGTGGAAGGACAGCAACAAAAAGAAGCAATTTTGTATTGAAAGTGCTGCAACTTTAAAAGATATTCACTTGATTTCTTCTTCTCAGACTGAAGCCTCATGTTAGCTTCAGATAAACATTAGAATGAATTTTTGCAGAAAACGACAACTGTGATTTTGTCCCGCATCACTTGCACTGAAAGTGTCTTCAGAAGAGAAATAATTACAGACAGCAGAACCTGTTTCAATGTTCATATGGGCACCTGAATCCAAAAATAAATCGAAATGGTCATGTTTTGCATGCGTAATATGTGAATTGAATTTTGTTAGTAATGCATGATTTACGTATTTAAACAACATAGAGATTTTATTTAACCTTGGTTTTAATTCAGTGAGAGGCAGACATGGATACAGATTTTTAACTGAATTTCCAGAAAATGTACAATGTCATGATATATAATGTTATCCATAATGTTAACACACAACAACTGCTGTATAATCCCTGTTCTCAATCATATCTGGTAAACCAGCATGTCGGCCACTAAAACACCAGAAATTAATGTTATATTAAGATTAACAAATAATAATTACTTCAGTTTATTATTTTTACAATGAAATGAAAAAAAAAGCAAAAGAAACACAGTTTAGGATAGACACACATTATAACTAAGAAAACGTAAACAAATAAATTTAAATGTGTATGAGACCAAAGAAGAAAAAAGTTCTAAAGACTTGTTAAGATGCTCTCTCTGTGTTAAACATACAAACAGTAAAATAAAGATTGAGGAATAAGACGGCGTGGCGGCTATAATGAGCTCAGTTAATCAAAAATAATATCTGCTTTGCTTCTGTGATTGAAGGATAATAATGATAGACATCAACTTTCAGCTAACAAACTAATAAAAACATATTTTATTTACATGTGATGAAGCATCACAGTGAACCAGAGCAAGTTTACTAAAACATTTCCCAGCAAGCACTTCTCCCACAGCAGAGTGAAACAATGCTTCCTTGTATCTACAGTTAGGTGTCTTATTGGAAATCGTATCAGTAGATGACAGTATCTGTCTTGTCTCTATTCTTTCTATTTGACTACATTTCTCCTTCTGTTTTCTCCCCTTTCTCTCTCTCCCTCTTCCTCCTCCTACATGAAGCTGACTGTGTTCATGTTGTCATCATTCATCCTGTTGAACTGCTCATTTCATCACTGTCCATTCTGCAAAAACACACAGAGGCCAACAGCTTGTCTATGGCCCCTTTCCTCATGAAAACATACAGAACTAAGTCTGCAAGAAGACTCAACTTAACAAACATGAGAGACAGGATGAATAAAATATCGTTATTCCATGCTGCCGATACCAGTAGCACAATGATCCTGGGCAGGAACAGCAGTGTGTAAATAAGCAGCACCAGAACTAAAGTTCCCACAATTTGTCGTTTTTCATCTGAGGGGACACGACTGGCAGACAGGGCTTTGAGGGTCCCACCAAGGAAGAATATGAGCAGTGGGAAGGGAAGGAGGAGGAAGACGGCCCAGGTGACATTTATAGCCTCATAATCAGCCCAGAAATAGTTAAGGAGGAGAAAGATAAGAGGAAGGATCCAGACCAGCACACAGACCACCACAGAGCTCTTGATGGTTCGTCTGAAGTGGTACCACAGTGGACAGGCGATGACCAAATACCTGTAATACAAGATGGACACATAGTGTTTGAGGAGCTTCAGGATTATATAGTAACATAATGGTCAGACACAGAAGTAGCTACACACATACTGGAGAGACAGATAGTTACCTTTCCAGGGCGACACACACCATGAAGCACTGGACAACACAGCAAGGTTGTATATATAATTGAAGATCACAGATATCTTCTCCTCAGGTTCTACCACTTCAACGATCAAGCAGCAGAACTGAATGAGGTCGGAGATGAGAAGGTTGATGACGTAGATCGGAGCAACATGATCATTTCTCACCTGCAGGAAAACATTGGTAAAAGTTAACAAGCAGCTGTAAACATGTTCTGAACTCCACCTCCTCCCAAATATGTCCTCTTGCTCTGTCCAGCAGCTGCAGTCAGGGACATTTATACAGTTTCATCAACTCTCATTTGTGCTGTCAGAAATATCAGATGTGACACACTGGCCAATCACTGCAGTAACAAGACTAAGAGTCCAGATTTACTGCAGCTTCTGCTCCTGTTTTTCAGAAAACTCTGTATCATTTTTTATGGTAATCAATACAATAGTTATGTTTATGTTTTTCTTCAGTTGTAACTAAATGGTGCCATTAACTTCAACAGTTTAAGAGAAGGCTGGAATGGATCCACACATGTAAATTGCACGTGTTTAGGGTCCAATCAGCTTCATATACATTTATATTATGTAGTAAATTATTCCTGTAAATTACATTTCAACACTTCTTCACAGCCCCCGAGCCAGATCAAGATCCTTTACAGACTGTACGACAGACACATGACACAGACGGTAAATAAATAAATCTCAGTCATAATGTACATACCTGATTATAAAGAGCATAGATGGCCACGAGGGTCAAAGGAAGGCCGATAGAAATGATGATGCATGTCCCCACATACATAATGTGTGCAGCACTTCTATAATCGTGGTCGATGGTAAAGTTGTTATAGTCATAGTCAGAGGGGTTGTTACTGTAGAAATCTTCCATTCTTCAGAGTGAAGCCTTAATAAAAGCGAACACGTTTTATTAATATCAACCTGACATTGTTCAGTGATATCATTAAAGCTTTGAAGTGCAAGATCACACAAATACCGTATACAGGATACACACAATCAATTTCTGGGAAATGTAAAAGAAACTCTGATGTGCATTCACACCTTTTGGAACAAAGATGTTTATGGCGATGCAGATTCCTGTCAGTAACAACGCTCCTGCTTGGCACTTCCTCCGCCCAATGATGTTGAGAAAGCAGTAGATCATCAGCTTGGCAGGGACTTCAATGGCAGCATAGATGAAGTGTGTGAGGTACATGTTTAAACCAAATCCACTGATGTTCAAGCTGATTCCGTAATACGTCGAGGCAACTCCATACCTGCAGAGTACAATGAACAACAAATCATTGTCTATTCGTGTTTCTGTAGCTCAAGGTTGTCCACATCTATACATCTATATCTATCTATCCTATTGAAGGAGATTCAACCATTTATAATATAAATATTTTAAAGGAATTGCCATTGTTTGTGTACCACAGCAATCAACAGAGGTAATTTAAATGTCTTTATATGTTTGTGGGTATTTTTCAAGGTGATACCCACCACACAATCCCAGTCAGTAGAGTCAACTGTCTCATCTTGGGGGTCTTGATTAGGTCAAGGTAAGTGTAGTTTTTGTCCGACTTTTCCAGGATGTTTATGTTGGAGAGTGTCTGTACAGACGCAGAGACATGATGTTAAAGGATAGGCTCACGTTTTCTCATGTGTTTCTTCAAGCAATTTTGACATGCCCATATAAACATTGAAAGAGTTCTTTGTCCCTGTAATAATTCCTCATATAAGTACTGGTTGTGAAATTATTCCTTCTTAAAGCAATTTCAATGTAAGACATGAGGGACAAATTCCAGTTTTTGTGTGTAAAAAATAAGTATCAGCAGAGTTAACTCAATTATTCTTTAAGGGATTTTTGGAAGTAGATCTGACATAAAATAAATAAAAGAAAAACTAAACAAACTAGGTTTTAGGATTTGAACATGCAGCACTCTGTCGCCCTCCAGTGGTAGTGTAGAGAACACACTGTGGCAGACAGCAAACAAGCAGAAACATACGACATGAGAATAGTTTATGCAAGTATATGCAACATATCAGCTTTAAACATCAAACTTACCTCCAGTTTTGATTTGGATGACAGTTTTGGTCTTTTGTTGAATTCAGCACATTTGTCCAGGTAAAACTGGGCCTTTTCCACTTTACCATTGGCTAAAAGCCATCGGGCAGATTCAGGAATCCACCTGCATTTATTTTAAACAGTATAATTAAAATGACATTTTTTTCACAATTCATTTAGGCATTTTGAAACAAAAAATGTGTTCCCTCAGATTTAAATGAAATATACATGTACTTAGAATCATTTGATCTCAGTGAGCTCTACATGCTGAAATGTGCCTTTTCATGATTCCTTTTGTGGAAATCAATAACATACGTACGTGTTTCACTTACCACCAGGTCAAAAGTGCAAATCCTAGTGGGGCTGTAACAGTCATGATCAGTGTCCGCCAGTCAGTCACCAGGAAGGCAAACCCAGCCAGCAACATGTTACCTGCAGACCAGCCCAGGCTGCCAATCACACCGATGAACGACCTGTGACCTGTGTCCACCCACTCAATGCCTGCAAGGTGAGGAACATGACTAAATAAATGAGCAGATTAGACACTTTTTTGGCCATGTGGAGGCAGGGGAAACAAGCACAACACAAGACATATGAAGTTGACATGGCCGTGAACTTGTTAACTTACTGAGGACTAATGAGTTGATGCTGATTCCCGTCAGACTGAACCCGGTGAGAAATCTCAGCACTGCAAACAGAACGTAGGAGTTTGCAAACGCGCTGGAGAAGCCAAACACGATCGCCGTGATGTACGAGGCCAAAAGAGTGTTTTTCCTCCCATACCTGGAAACAACAACGGGACCTACATTTAAGACAGTAAAAACTGTGACATAACTTTACTTCAAAGACTCCTGTAATGCATTTAAAATGCTTTTTCTACACATACTTATCACAGAGGTATCCAAAAGCCAAAGCCCCCATCATCACTCCTAAAAAGAAGATCATGCTTGTGGTTTTTGTGAAGCTTTTTCTGTCACAGACAAGGTCCCACTGAAAGTGCAGATCACAGAGAAAAGGTAAGTAGATCATCTATTTAGTTACGTGTTTTCTCCTATATAGGGTGGCCCGATGAGCTAAAACTACATTTAACTATTAACTGTATTTAACCTACAACCACAAAACTTTCCCTTTTTGGGAAAATGTAAATGCAATCATAAAAATGTGTTTGCTTTTTTTTGTTTGTTTTTAAGTATGGTGTTGAATGATTGATGGACATTTCCTCAGGGAAGAGAGCTACCTCTTGAGAGAAGTCATTTTTTTCATCAGGAATTGTGAAAAGTTGATCATTTTTACATAAATGGAGTTGCAGAACAAGTAAATGTTTATATACCATTATCACATGTTACTGGTTTCAAATCTGTATTAATCTATTTAAAATAAATAAACTGACTGTGAATATTCTGCAGATCTGTTTTCTGTATATATATATAGTGTCTACCTTGTAATAAAAACTGTATTTGCATTACTTTTTCAACAAAATACAAAAGATCGTGCACATTATTTTGTATAGAAGTGTAATTTTAAAAAGAAAATATAGCTGTTTATCCCCAAATCACATGTGAGGCTGAAACATAAAATAAAGCCTGTGCTGTTTTCTTGAAGACGAGTCAAAATGTCTGCTGGGTAAAGGCCTATTGCTCACTGAAATAGAATTTATCCATATGTTGCTTAAACCAAAAAGCAGTTATTGATTAACAATCATTGTATAAATGCAGTGAAGCTATTTATGTTCTGGCTGATATGCAGAAAGATTGTGTCTGGAAAGAATGATTTAAAGACTTCTTCAGTATACTGTACAAATCTTTTAACTACACACAACGTTTGATACTAAACAGTCAGGTATTGTACCTCTGTTGCCAGGGTGGAAGTGAAGGTGGAGTTGTCATAAACCCATCTACTCTGACACCCAACTGTTGGCAGGCCAGCGCTGTTGGAGCTGTTGGCAAGGAGCTGAAACTGAGGCTCTGCAAACATCTCACAGGATTTTGGGTCCCCATCTTCTCGTACAGGAATGCTGACGGTCAGTCTCTGCTGCCGTGTTAAATTTGCGAGGAGTCCTCCGTCTTCCAGGGTGCTGATGTCGCAGCGGTGGGGAGGCAGAGCGGCGATGAAGTTGTTCAGTAAGAAGTGACAGGGCAGAACTATTCGAGGGGCGCACATCAGGATGATGATGACGATTTGGAAAGGCCCAAAACCGTCGATTTCCTCCAGGATATTCTCAAACTTCATCTTCACCGTGCTTATGGCTTCTAAAAGAACAGATTTAGATTTGCTTGAAACTGACAGGAGTAAAACATAAAATAAATAAACAGTTTAGACCAGTTGTCAATACAAATGAAAACAATTCAATTACTCACCTGCATAGAAAACTGCATAGGATTGATGCACTATATGCACTCCTGCTGCGCTGTTAGAAATGTTCTCTGCAGAGCTCTCTGTTCAGCATGTGGCTTTCCTTTGGTGAGCTGGAGAGGACTGAATTTTCTATCAAACTAGCCTGATCATTAACCTCTGCGTCAACTTTGGACATCATAAAGTTGTTAAATGGATCACACATTAGCACGTGTTTAACAGCCATGTTAAAAGTGTCCTTTGGGTTCTGGCAAAAAAGAAGCACAACATTGTTATCTTGGTCACCTCTTGGACATGGTTGGACTGTTTCACCGTAAAGACTCTGAATGTCATCCAGTTCATACAAACTCAACGTCCTTCTCTTCCCTCCTGTCATGGTAGAGAGGACGGTGCAAATCAATTTGATGGGAACATTTATGAATTAGATGAGATGGATGACAAAACTGAGGGAACAAAACACATCCACTGTACATGGAGAACAAAGTAGTAATTAAAGGAGACAATCTATGAATAAATGAATATGTCTTTCCCTCCGTGAAAATCTGTGAACTTTGGTCAATATCAGGGGCAACATTTGTCTACAGCGTGAATCTTATCTTTTACTTATTGCACATTTTATTTCTGACCTCAACACACACACAAAAAAAGGAAAATCTAAAAGTTGGTTACATTGTCAGATCCAAGCAAACTGGAGATTCATCCAGTCTGTCTTTCAATCACAAAATCCTGGAGGCTGCAGGCTGAGATCTTCTCGCAGTGGCCCGTTTTCGAGTCCGATCCGCTGCCTTTTGCTGTAGGTCATCTCTCCTCTCCCCCAGTGACTTTCCTCCCTCTGTCACTGTCAAAATGTTAGGAGTATGGAGGTTTCTGCACAACTTCACCTGCAAGATGCATGGACAGGGGACAGCAGTCAAGAACCATTTTACTGTCAGAGAGTTGATAGTTAACCAGAACTCTTCTCATGTGTGGTTGAATGCAGTAAAGATTTAACTGACTGAAGGCCATTGCTTTTGAAAAGGGGAAGGGGCGTGAGAAACTGTGCTGTTCAAAATGATGACAGATTGATAAATAAATAAAAATAAAGAATGAAGAAAACATTTGGAGGCATTCTTTCTGATTTGCATGTTTAAAAGTTTCACTTTAAATGTTGGGATTGGCAGTTCATCCATGACATTGGAAACAACAGTGGTGAAAACATCAAGAGGAAAGTGGACTGGCTGAAGCCAGAGGGCAGCAGAGGCCTACCAGCAGGACAATGAGGGACGGCAGAGTTCAGTCCTGCAGCCACGGTGCCATGCTGTGTATCTGATAAAACTTTGTCAGTTTCCACACTGCTGTCATATCATTTACAGTCCAAAGCAGCATGGTTCAAGAATTTATTTTCTAACACTCAACGTTAAGAAAAGCGTGCCAGTTTGCTTTTCTTCCAGGGCTCAGTCCTCAATAGAACAATGAATGGGAAACGTACTGTCAGGTGTTGGAGGTAAATTAAATATGTTAAGTTTTGATCATTTTAGTAAATTTGCTTCAGGTGCTCAGTGATCTAGTGGTTGATCCTGTATTACATTGGTCTATAATGTTTAATAATTTCAAACTTCCATAACAAAGACAAGCAGCCCACATATCAAAATAAACCTACAACAGATTGTTTATACGTAATATTGTACAACTCAATCATTGTATGATTTTACTCTTCTCTACACATAATGAAATAAAGAATCAAATTTAATGATGCAAAGGGAAAACAAAATGTTTATATGCGAGAGAAGATGTAGTGCAATTTGCTTCTCTGCTTTTTGTAAGAGGAAATGATGATACCATGCTGTTGGTAAGATGTTTATCAAGTTTTTGACCTTCATCAGTCTCGGTGAAAGTGTGGTTCCCTGTGTTTCTGAAGAAGAGGAAGTTCTCTCTGTGTTTCTGAAGAACAGGAAGTTATCTCTTGTTGTTTCAATGTGAACCCTGTTCACATTGAAACAGGGTTTGCTTGCTGTAATCATTCTTCCTTCATACTGTACAGTAACTATTTTTTAACATTAAGTAATAGGGTCCTGAAAATATATACAAAACTATATTCCATAGTTTATCTGAAGCTAATATTGCTTCAACAGTCTTATGTCTCCACAGTGTTCTTCGATGAGCTGCAGTGGAAGAATAGTAACAAAAAGAAGGAATTTTGTATTGAAAGTGCTGCAACTTTAAAAGATATTCACTTGATTTATACTTCTATATAGATGAAGTTTGTTACTCTCTTGTGGTTATTAGCTGCATTTCCTGCACCATCCAGCAAGATAAACAGCATAGATAAAGAGCATCACTCTTATTTGTGTTGCATTACACAACATATCTAAGATCTGATCTGTCTTTGAGGACATGGTTTGTATGTTTTAGAGAAACAGTGGCATGTAAGATTAACTTTGATATTTAGGTTATGAAATAAGTACATTGACTTTGAGGTTTTTTGTAATAAATAGTTTGTTGACACTATTAAAATCACAAACTTGTTGGGTTATACATTAATATAGACCATAGAGATTTTGTTTATCCTTGGCTTTAATTCAGTGAGAGGCAGACATGGAAGCAGATTTTTAACTGAATTTCCAGAAAATTTCATGATATAAAATGTTACCCATAATGTTAACACACAACAACTGCTGTAAAATCCCTGTTCTCAATTATATCCGGTAAACCAGCATGTCGGCCACTAAAACACCAGAAATTAATGTTATATTAAGATAAACAAATAATAATTACTTTACAGTTTATTATTGTTACAATGAAATGAAAAAAAAAGCAAAAAAAAATAAACAGTTTAGGATAGACACACATTATAACTAAGAAAAAGTAAACAGCTAAATTTAAATGTGTATGAGACCAAAGAAGAAAAAAGTCCTAAAGACTTGTTAAGATGCTCTCTCTGTGTTAAACATCCAAACAGTAAAATAAAGATTGAGGAATAAGACGGCGTGGCGGCTATAATGAGCTCAGTTAATCAAAAATAATATCTGCTTTGCTTCTGTGATTGAAGGATAATAATGATAGACATCAACTTACAGCTAACAAACTAATAAAAACATATTTTATTTACATGTGATGAAGCATCACAGTGAACCAGAGCAAGTTTACTAAAACATTTCCCAGCAAGCACTTCTCCCACAGCAGAGTGAAACAATGCTTCCTTGTATCTACAGTTAGGTGTCTTATTGGAAATCGTATCAGTAGATGACAGTATCTGTCTTGTCTCTATTCTTTCTATTTGACTACATTTCTCCTTCTGTTTTCTCCCCTTTCTCTCTCTCCCTCTTCCTCCTCCTACATGAAGCTGACTGTGTTCATGTTGTCATCATTCATCCTGTTGAACTGCTCATTTCATCGCTGTCCATTCAGCAAAACACACACTAGGCCAACAGCTTGTCTATGGCCCCTTTCCTCATGAAAACATACAGAACTAAGTCTGCAAGAGGACTCAACCTAACAAACATGAAAGACAGGTTGGTGACGGTGTAGTTTGCATCCTCTGCTAGAGACCAAATGATGGTGGGCAGGAACAGCAGTGTGTAAATAAGCAGCACCAGAACTAAAGTTCCCACAATTCGTCGTTTTTCATCTGAGGGGACACGACTGGCAGAGAGGGCTTTGAGGGTCCCACCCAGGGAGAATATGAGCAGTGGGAAGGGAAGGAGGAAGAAGACAGCAAAGGTGGCTTTTATAACCTCTAAATCAACCCAGAAATAGTTAAGGAGGAGAAAGATAAGAGGAAGGATCCAGACCAGCACACAGACCACCACAGAGATCTTGATGGTTCGTCTGAAGTGGTACCACAGTGGCCAGGCGATGACCAAATACCTGTAATACAAGATGGACACATAGTGTTTGAGGAGCTTCAGGATTATATAGTAACATAATGGTCAGACACAGAAGTAGCTACACACATACTGGAGAGACAGATAGTTACCTTTCCATGGCAATGCACACCATGAAGCCAACACTGGAAAACACAGCAAAGAAGTATATACAAATGAAGATCACAGATATCTTCTCCTCAGGTTCTACCACCTCAACCATCAAGCAGCAGAACTGAATGAGGTCGGAGATGAGAAGGTTGATGACGTAGATCGGAGCAACATGATCATTTCTCACCTGCAGGAAAACATTGGTAAAAGTTAACAAGCAGCTGTAAACATGTTCTGAACTCCACCTCCTCCCAAATATGTCCTCTTGCTCTGTCCAGCAGCTGCAGTCAGAGACATTTATACAGTTTCATCAACTCTCATTTGTGCTGTCAGAAATATCAGATGTGACACACTGGCCAATCACTGCAGTAACAAGACTAAGAGTCCAGGAGCTGACTGCGTAACGAGCTGCTGTCTTAGTAAGTCAGTGGTGAAAACATTACGACCACAAACTCAATGAAAACAGCCGTGTACATTTTCATGGAACCATTTTCTTCTTGAATCTGGCCCTAAGAGTCTGCAGCCATACCAGCAGTTTGAGAAGCTGTACATTACACCTCTTAGTTTAACATGTTGGCATACTTACAGCTGCTAATTATCAAATAAACACAAAATACAGCCGAGGCTGACGGGAATGTTATTAGATTGGCAAGTATGTAGTCATAAACCAAAGTATTGGACTGATGTTTGACCTGATGATGGCCCTAAATGAAAAGTCGGGATCACAAAAGCTATTACAATTCAACCTCTGGGCACCATGAACGTCTGTATCATTGTTATGGTAATCATTCCAGTAGTTATGTTTTTCTTCAGTTGTAACTAAATGGTGCCATTAACTTCAACAGTTTAAGAGAAGGCTGGAATGGATCCACACATGTAAATTGCACGTGTTTAGGGTCCAATCAGCTTCATGTACATTTATATTATGTAGTAAATTATTCCTGTAAATTACATTTCAACACTTCTTCACAGCCCCCGAGCCAGATCAAGATCCTTTACAGACTGTACGACAGACACATGACACAGACGGTAAATAAATAAATCTCAGTCATAATGTACATACCTGATTATAAAGAGCATAGATGGCCACGAGGGTCAAAGGAAGGCCGATAGAAATGATGATGCATGTCACCACACGTGCAGCACTTCTATAATCGTGGTCGATGGTAAAGTTGTTATAATCATGGTCATAGGTGTTGTTACTGTAGGAATCTTCCATTCTTCAGAGTGAAACCTGTTGTTTGAGAGATCAACTTAATAAAAGCGAAAATATTTTTTTATTATCAACCTGAAGTTGTTCAGTGATATCAATAAAGCTGTGAGGTGCAAGTTCACACAAATACAGTATACAGGATACCCACAATCATTATAATTCAAAACATGCTGTCTCTTCAGTTTTATATATTCATATAAACATTCAGGTACATTCATTTTCATCAATGTATGCAGTTCCTTTATCTTTTTGTACACTCTCTACATATAAGTAAAAAGTTACGTCACAAAATTTACCTTTGAAAGCAGCGAGAGCCGACCTGAATGAGTTCCCTGCACCAGTGTCTGATGTTTAGTCCTCTGCATCCAAACAGCCTACAGTATATATGGTACTTGATAACATGCAGTAGGTTCCTGTTAATCTGCATTAGTGTAGGAAGGGGGGGGGGGGGGGGGGGGGGGGGGGCAGCTGCAGCTCCCACTGCTGGCCAGAGTGAAACACAGTGGAAATATCATTTACCTTTTGAAATAAGAGTTTTTGTTCAAATGCTTGTAATTCTGATGTGGTTCAAGTGTAAAAAATAATACAGTTTTCTACTTAAGTATTCTGACATGACTGTCTTCACCTCAGCTTAAAGTTAAGGAGATGCTCAACATAACTCGCCAAAGCAAAATAATGGTGCAGAAAATAACATAATATAGCATTTTTCTTCGTTTTTCTTCATTCCAAAACCAACTAAAATATAGGCTGTATGGAGAAAGGTACTCAGTGTCCAGCAGTGAGAGTGAGGCTGCATGTTAGTATATTTTATCCTGTAGATCCAGTGTTTTCTTATTTTGCTGAAACGGAAACTGTGGGCTGTAATTTGGTGTTGGCTGGACCCTGTCGACATGCTCACCTGCTCTGACCAGGTCGATAGCTCAGTTCATTGGTGTGACTTTATTTGCTTATGTTATTTCTTACCCAGCAGGACCCTGCCCAGCATCCTGGTTCTGTGCTTCATTGGCCCGTCCCAGACAGTGCAGGTTCAGCTGCTGCTGGTGCTGTTTCCCTCATAACTTGATACAAGAATGTTACTTCATTTTATCTGTAACCTTGTCACTTGAAATATTATGTAATGAACTCGTAGAAGCTTATATTACTTGAATTTGCATCAGTTATGCATGACATTTTTCTAACATCTAATAAAATTTATGGTAGAATTTATCAAATTTATCAAGAAAAGCGTGCCAGTTTGCTTTTCTTCCAGGGCTCAGTCCTCAATAGAACAATGAATGGGCAACGTACTGATCAGGTTTTGGAGGTAAAATATCAAGGCCTAATATAAAAATCCCACCTAAAATTTGAGAAGGAATTTCAAATGGTGAGCAAGGTTGCAAAAGCGAACTTACATACATTTAGACTTATTAGAGATGGCCTACCATTCCATGCTACAAACAGTCTCTATGATCTTTTCACATTTAAGTCATTGTGTAACCTCTTGGTTCTTAAAATGTTGGACAGGAAGCAGGTAAGATCACATCATTGCCATGTTCTTCAGAAATTAAATATGTTAAGTTTTGATCATTTTAGTAAATTAGCTTCAGGTGCTCAGTGATCTAGTGGTTGATCCTGTATTACATTGGTCTATAATGTTTAATAATTTCAAACTTCCATAACAAAGACAAGCAGCCCACATATCAAAATAAACCTACAACAGATTGTTTATACGTAATATTGTACAAGAATCAAATTTAATGACGCAAAGGGAAAACAAAATGTATATATACGAGAGAAGATGTAGTGCAATTGTGGTGTATTTTCTTACGAACATTACATGCTAGTTCATGTATTACTCCTGATAAAGCAGCAGAATGTGAAGTGTGGTCATACAAGCGTTCACAAGGTGACTTCTCCTTTGTCTCTCTCTAAAATGGAATACCATATGTCCTTGAAAGGTAAAGATTGAGGGGGCAGAAGACAACAACAGATGTTGGTCCCATAAAGGGACATTCGTGGGTTGGTTGTTGTTTTTTGGCTGGAAGTATAAAGCTAACCCATGGGAAGAAGGAGGGAGGATGGAATAGGGAATTGGCAACGGAGGTGCACCTCAAACTCACTTGTTTTTGCGAATAAAGTCCTAATTATTCAAGACAAACGAGTGGTGGCTCTTTTCTTTTCAAACAACTCCACAGACCAACTTTGGCAGCCTCAGAAAGATACAACACAATATGCTTCTCTGCTTTTTGTAAGAGGAAATGAGGATACCCTGCTGTTAGTAAGATGTTTATCAAGTTCATGACCTTCATCAGACTCAGTGACAGTGTGGTTCCCTGTGTTTCTGAAGAAGAGGAAGTTATCTCTGTGTGGTGGGATGCTGTGTGTCCAGCAAGACTTCACTCATTTGCATATGCAACTGCTTATTGCTGCAACAGTCCAGAGACTGTGCTGTCTTAAAACAACGGTCACGTGTCCATACGAACATTGAAACAGGGTTTGCTTGCTGTAATCATTCCTCCTTCATACTGTACAGTAACTCTTTTTTAACATTAAGTAATGGGGTCCTGAAAATATATACAAAACTATATTCCATAGTTTATCTGAAGCTAATATTGCTTCAACAGTCTTGTGTCTCCACAGTGTTCTTTAAAAGATATTCACTTGATTTCTTCTTCTCAGACTGAAGCCTCATGTTAGCTTCAGATAAACATTAGAATGAATTTTTGCAGAAAACGACAACTGTGATTTTGTCCCGCATCACTTGCACTGAAAGTGTCTTCAGAAGAGAAATAATTACAGACAGCAGAACCTGTTTCAATGTTCATATGGGCACCTGTATCCAAAAAAAAAATCGAAATGGCTATATTTTGCCTGCGTAATATGTGAATTGAATTTTGTTAGTAATTCATGATTTACGTATTTAAACAACACATTTGAGGTTCTTTGTTATAAATAGTTTGTTGACACTAGTTTGGATTTAATATCACAAACTTGTTGGGTTATATGTTAATATAGACCATAGAGATTTTCTCTAACCTTGGTTTTAATTCAGTGAGAGGCAGACATGGATACAGATTTTTAACTGAATTTCCAGAAAATTTCATGATATAAAATGTTATCAATAATGTTAACACACAACAACTACTGTAAAATCCCTGTTCTCAATCATATCTGGTAAACCAGCATGCCGGCCACTAAAACACCAGAAATTAATGTCATATTAAGATAAAAAAATAATAATTACTTCAGTTTATTATTTTTACAATGAAATGATAAAAAAAAGCAAAAGAAAAAACAGTTTAGGATAGACACACATTATAACTAAGAAAAAGTAAACAGCTAAATTAAAATGTGTATGAGACCAAAGAAGAAAAAAGTCCTAAAGACTTGTTAAGATGCTCTCTCTGTGTTAAACATCCAAACAGTAAAATAAAGATTGAGGAATAAGACGGCGTGGCGGCTATAATGAGCTCAGTTAATCAAAAATAATATCTGCTTTGCTTCTGTGATTGAAGGATAATAAAGATAGACATCAACTTACAGCTAACAAACTAATAAAAACATATTTTATTTACATGTGATGAAGCATCACAGTGAACCAGAGCAAGTTTACTAAAACATTTCCCAGCAAGCACTTCTCCCACAGCAGAGTGAAACAATGCTTCCTTGTATCTACAGTTAGGTGTCTTATTGGAAATCGTATCAGTAGATGACAGTATCTGTCTTGTCTCTATTCTTTCTATTTGACTACATTTCTCCTTCTGTTTTCTCCCCTTTCTCTCTCTCCCTCTTCCTCCTCCTACATGAAGCTGACTGTGTTCATGTTGTCATCATTCATCCTGTTGAACTGCTCATTTCATCACTGTCCATTCTGCAACAACACACAGAGGCCAACAGCTTGTCTATGGCCCCTTTCCTCATGAAAACATACAGAACTAAGTCTGCAAGAGGACTCAACTTAACAAACATGAAAGACAGGTTGGTGAAGGTATAGTTTGCATCCTCTGCTAGAAACCAAATGATGCTGGGCAGGAACAGCAGTGTGTAAATAAGCAGCACCAGAACTAAAGTTCCCACAATTCGTCGTTTTTCATCTGAGGGGACACGACTGGCAGACAGGGCTTTGAGGGTCCCACCCAGGGAGAATATGAGCAGTGGGAAGGGAAGGAGGAGGAAGACGGCCATAATGGTTTTTGAGACATTATAATCAACCCAGAAATAGAAACTGAGGAGATAGACAGGAGGAAGGGTCCAGACCAGCACACAGACCACCACAGAGATCTTGATGGTTCGTCTGAAGCGGTACCACAGTGGACAGGCAATGACCAAATACCTGTAATACAAGATGGACACATAGTGTTTGAGGAGCTTCAGGATTATATAGTAACATAATGGTCAGACACAGAAGTAGCTACACACATACTGGAGAGACAGATAGTTACCTTTCCAGGGCGACACACACCATGAAGCCAACACTGGACAACAGAGCAAAGAAGTATATACAAATGAAGATCACAGATATCTTCTTCTCAGGTCGTACCACCTCAACGATCATGCAGCTGAACTGAATGAGGTCGGAGATGAGAAGGTTGATGACGTAGATCGGAGCAACATGATCATTTCTCACCTGCAGGAAAACATTGGTAAAAGTTAACAAGCAGCTGTAAACATGTTCTGAACTCCACCTCCTCCCAAATATGTCCTCTTGCTCTGTCCAGCAGCTGCAGTCAGGGACATTTATACAGTTTCATCAACTCTCATTTGTGCTGTCAGAAATATCAGATGTGACACACTGGCCAATCACTGCAGTAACAAGACTAAGAGTCCAGGAGCTGACTGCGTAACGAGCTGCTGTCTTAGTAAGTCAGTGGTGAAAACATTACGACCACAAACTCAATGAAAACAGCCGTGTACATTTTCATGGAACCATTTTCTTCTTGAAAAAGAGTCTGCAGCCATACCAGCAGTTTGAGAAGCTGTACATTACACCTCTTAGTTTAACATGTTGGCATACTTACAGCTGCTAATTATCAAATAAACACAAAATACAGCCGAGGCTGACGGGAATGTTATTAGATTGGCAAGTATGTAGTTATAAACCAAAGTATTGGACTGATGTTTGACCTGATGATGGCCCTAAATGAAAAGTCGGGATCACAAAAGCTATTACAATTGAACCTCTGGGCACCATGAACGTCTGTATCATTGTTATGGTAATCATTCCAATAGTTATGTTTTTCTTCAGTTGTAACTAAATGGTGCCATTAACTTCAACAGTTTAAGAGAAGGCTGGAATGGATCCACACATGTAAATCGCACGTGTTTAGGGTCCAATCAGCTTCATGTACATTTATATTATGTAGTAAATTATTCCTGTAAATTACATTTCAACACTTCTTCACAGCCCCCGAGCCAGATCAAGATCCTTTACAGACTGTACGACAGACACATGACACAGACGGTAAATAAATAAATCTCAGTCATAATGTACATACCTGATTATAAAGAGCATAGATGGCCACGAGGGTCAAAGGAAGGCCGATAGAAATGATGATGCATGTCATCACATGCATAATGTGTGCAGCACTTCTATAATCGTGGTCGATGGTAAAGTTGTTATAGTCATAGTCAGAGGGGTTGTTACTGTAGAAATCTTCCATTCTTCAGAGTGAAACCTTAATAAAAGCGAACACGTTTTATTTAATATCAACCTGACATTGTTCAGTGATATCATTAAAGCTGTGAGGTGCAAGTTCACACAAATACAGTATACAGGATACCCACAATCAATTTCTGGGAAATGTAAAAGAAACTCTGATGTGCATTCACACCTTTTGGAACAAAGATGTTTATGGCGATGCAGATTCCTGTCAGTAACAACGCTCCTGCTTGGCACTTCCTCCGCCCAATGATGTTGAGAAAGCAGTAGATCATCAGCTTGGCAGGGACTTCAATGGCAGCATAGATGAAGTGTGTGAGGTACATGTTTAAACCAAATCCACTGATGTTCAAGCTGATTCCGTAATACGTCGAGGCAACTCCATACCTGCAGAGTACAATGAACAACAAATCATTGTCTATTCGTGTTTCTGTAGCTCAAGGTTGTCCACATCTATACATCTATATCTATCTATCCTTTTGAAGGAGATTCAACCATTTATAATATAAATATTTTAAAGGAATTGCCATTGTTTGTGTACCACAGCAATCAACAGAGGTAATTTAAATGTCTTTATATGTTTGTGGGTATTTTTCAAGGTGATACCCACCACACAATCCCAGTCAGTAGAGTCAACTGTCTCATCTTGGGGGT
The DNA here is from genome assembly GCA_031216445.1 of Lateolabrax maculatus. Lineage (NCBI taxonomy): Eukaryota > Metazoa > Chordata > Actinopteri > Acropomatiformes > Lateolabracidae > Lateolabrax > Lateolabrax maculatus. Next base: position 2,099,968 of record CM062209.1, read on the forward strand.
CTTGATTAGGTCAAGGTAAGTGTAGTTTTTGTCCGACTTTTCCAGGATGTTTATGTTGGAGAGTGTCTGTACAGACGCAGAGACATGATGTTAAAGGATAGGCTCACGTTTTCTCATGTGTTTCTTCAAGCAATTTTGACATGCCCGTATAAACATTGAAAGAGTTCTTTGTCCCTGTAATAATTCCTCATATAAGTACTGGTTGTGAAATTATTCCTTCTTAAAGCAATTTCAATGTAAGACATGAGGGACAAATTCCAGATTTTGTGTGTAAAAAATAAGTATCAGCAGAGTTAATCCAATTAATTCTTTAAGGGATTTTTGGAAGTAGATCTGACATAAAATAAATAAAAGAAAAACTAAACAAACTAGGTTTTAGGATTTGAACATGCAGCACTCTGTCGCCCTCCAGTGGTAGTGTAGAGAACACACTGTGGCAGACAGCAAACAAGCAGAAACATACGACATGAGAATAGTTTAAAAGATCACATCAAAATATGCAACATATCAGCTTTAAACATCAAACTTACCTCCAGTTTTGATTTGGATGACAGTTTTGGTCTTTTGTTGAATTCAGCACATTTGTCCAGGTAAAACTGGGCCTTTTCCACTTTACCATTGGCTAAAAGCCATCGGGCAGATTCAGGAATCCACCTGCATTTATTTTAAACAGTATAATTAAAATGACATTTTTTTCACAATTCATTGAGGCAATTTGAAACAAAAAATGTGTTCCCTCAGATTTAAATGAAATATACATGTACTTAGAATCATTTGATCTCAGTGAGCTCTACATGCTGAAATGTGCCTTTTCATGATTCCTTTTGTGGAAATCAATAACATACGTACGTGTTTCACTTACCACCAGGTCAAAAGTGCAAATCCTAGTGGGGCTGTAACAGTCATGATCAGTGTCCGCCAGTCAGTCACCAGGAAGGCAAACCCAGCCAGCAACATGTTACCTGCAGACCAGCCCAGGCTGCCAATCACACCGATGAACGACCTGTGACCTGTGTCCACCCACTCAATGCCTGCAAGGTGAGGAACATGACTAAATAAATAAGCAGATTAGACACTTTTTTGGCCATGTGGAGGCAGGGGAAACAAGCACAACACAAGACATATGAAGTTGACATGGCCGTGAACTTGTTAACTTACTGAGGACTAATGAGTTGATGCTGATTCCCGTCAGACTGAACCCGGTGAGAAATCTCAGCACTGCAAACAGAACGTAGGAGTTTGCAAACGCGCTGGAGAAGCCAAACACGATCGCCGTGATGTACGAGGCCAAAAGAGTGTTTTTCCTCCCATACCTGGAAACAACAACGGGACGTACATTTAAGACAGTAAAAACTGTGACATAACTTTACTTCAAAGACTCCTGTAATGCATTTAAAATGCTTTTTCTACACATACTTATCACAGAGGTATCCAAAAGCCAAAGCCCCCATCATCACTCCTAAAAAGAAGATCATGCTTGTGGTTTTTGTGAAGCTTTTTCTGTCACAGACAAGGTCCCACTGAAAGTGCAGATCACAGAGAAAAGGTAAGTAGATCATCTATTTAGTTACGTGTTTTCTCCTATATAGGGTGGCCCGATGAGCTAAAACTACATTTAACTATTAACTGTATTTAACCTACAACCACAAAACTTTCCCTTTTTGGGAAAATGTAAATGCAATCATAAAAATGTGTTTGCTTTTTTTTGTTTGTTTTTAAGTATGGTGTTGAATGATTGATGGACATTTCCTCAGGGAAGAGAGCTACCTCTTGAGAGAAGTCATTTTTTTCATCAGGAATTGTGAAAAGTTGATCATTTTTACATAAATGGAGTTGCAGAACAAGTAAATGTTTATATACCATTATCACATGTTACTGGTTTCAAATCTGTATTAATCTATTTAAAATAAATGAACTGACAGTGAATATTCTGCAGATCTGTTTTCTGTATATATATATAGTGTCTACCTTGTAATAAAAACTGTATTTGCATTACTTTTTCAACAAAATACAAAAAATCGTGCACATTATTTTGTATATAAGTGTAATTTTAAAAAGAAAATATAGCTGTTTATCCCCAAATCACATGTGAGGCTGAAACATAAAATAAAGCCTGTGCTGTTTTCTTGAAGACGAGTCAAAATGTCTGCTGGGTAAAGGCCTATTGCTCACTGAAATAGAATTTATCCATATGTTGCTTAAACCAAAAAGCAGTTATTGATTAACAATCATTGTATAAATGCAGTGAAGCTATTTATGTTCTGGCTGATATGCAGAAAGATTGTGTCTGGAAAGAATGATTTAAAGACTTCTTCAGTATACTGTACAAATCTTTTAACTACACACAACGTTTGATACCAAACAGTCAGGTATTGTACCTCTGTTGCCAGGGTGGAAGTGAAGGTGGAGTTGTCATAAACCCATCCACTCTGACACCCAACTGTTGGCAGGCCAGCGCTGTTGGAGCTGTTGGCAAGGAGCTGAAACTGAGGCTCTGCAAACATCTCACAGGATTTTGGGTCCCCATCTTCTCGTACAGGAATGCTGACGGTCAGTCTCTGCTGCCGTGTTAAATTTGCGAGGGGTCCTCCGTCTTCCAGGGTGCTGATGTCGCAGCGATGGGGAGGCAGAGCGGCGATGAAGTTGTTCAGTAAGAAGTGACAGGGCAGAACTATTCGAGGGGCGCACATCAGGATGATGATGACGATTTGGAAAGGCCCAAAACCGTCGATTTCCTCCAGGATATTCTCAAACTTCATCTTCACCGTGCTTATGGCTTCTAAAAGAACAGATTTAGATTTGCTTGAAACTGACAGGAGTAAAACATAAAATAAATAAACAGTTACAAATGAAAACAATTCAATTACTCACCTGCATAGAAAACTGCATAGGATTGATGCACTATATGCACTCCTGCTGCGCTGTTAGAAATGTTCTCTGCAGAGCTCTCTGTTCAGCATGTGGCTTTCCTTTGGTGAGCTGGAGAGGACTGAATTTTCTATCAAACTAGCCTGATCATTAACCTCTGCGTCAACTTTGGACATCATAAAGTTGTTAAATAGATCACACATTAGCACGTGTTTAACAGCCATGTTAAAAGTGTCCTTTGGGTTCTGGCAAAAAAGAAGCACAACATTGTTATCTTGGTCACCTCTTGGACATGGTTGGACTGTTTCACCGTAAAGACTCTGAATGTCATCCAGTTCATACAAACTCAACGTCCTTCTCTTCCCTCCTGTCATGGTAGAGAGGACGCTGCAAATCAATTTGATGGGAACATTTATGAATTAGATGAGATGGATGACAAAACTGAGGGAACAAAACACATCCACTGTACATGGAGAACAAAGTAGTAATTAAAGGAGACAATCTATGAATAAATGAATATGTCTTTCCCTCCGTGAAAATCTGTGAACTTTGGTCAATATCAGGGGCAACATTTGTCTACAGCGTGAATCTTATCTTTTACTTTTTGCACATTTTATTTCTGACCTCAACACACACACAAAAACAGGAAAATCTAAAAGTTGCTTACATTGTCAGATCCAAGCAAACTGGAGATTCATCCAGTCTGTCTTTCAATCACAAAATCCTGGAGGCTGCAGGCTGAGACCTTCTCGCAGTGGCCCGTTTTCGAGTCCGATCCGCTGCCTTTTGCTGTAGGTCATCTCTCCTCTCCCCCAGTGACTTTCCTCCCTCTGTCACTGTCAAAATGTTAGGAGTATGGAGGTTTCTGCACAACTTCACCTGCAAGATGCATGGACAGGGGACAGCAGTCAAGAACCATTTTACTGTCAGAGAGTTGATAGTTAAACAGAACTCTTCTCATGTGTGGTTGAATGCAGTAAAGATTTAACTGACTGAAGGCCATTGCTTTTGAAAAGGGGAAGGGGCGTGAGAAACTGTGCTGTTCAAAATGATGACAGATTGATAAATAAATAAAAATAAAGAATGAAGAAAACATTTGGAGGCATTCTTTCTGATTTGCATGTTTAAAAGTTTCACTTTAAATGTTGGGATTGGCAGTTCATCCATGACATTGGAAACAGCAGTGGTGAAAACATCAAGAGGAAAGTGGACTGGCTGAAGCCAGAGGGCAGCAGAGGCCTACCAGCAGGACAATGAGGGACGGCAGAGTTCAGTCCTGCAGCCTCGGTGCCATGCTGTGTATCTGATAAAACTTTGTCAGTTTCCACACTGCTGTCATATCATTTACAGTCCAAAGCAGCATGGTTCAAGAATTTATGTTTTAACACTCAATGTTAAGAAAAGCGTGCCAGTTTGCTTTTCTTCCAGGGCTCAGTCCTCAATAGAACAATGAATGGGAAACGTACTGATCAGGTGTTGGAGGTAAAATATCAAGGTCTAATATAAAAATCCCACCTAAAATTTGAGAAGGAAGTTCAAATGGTGAGCAAGGTTGCAAAAGCAAACTTACATACATTTAGACTTATTAGAGACGGCCTACCATTCCATGCTACAAACAGTCTTGATTTGTTTTTTAGGTGTTTAATATGTTTAAATGTAGAAAATAAAAGCTGTGAGCATGTATGATTTTACTGTTCTCTACACATAATGAAATAATCAAATTTAATGATGCAAAGGGAAAACAAAATGTTTATATGTGAGAGAAGATGTAGTGCAATTTGCTTCTCTGCTATTTGTAAGAGGAAATGATGATACCATGCTGTTGGTAAGATGTTTATCAAGTTTTTGACATTCATCAGACTCAGTGACAGTGTGGTTCCCTGTGTTTCTGAAGAAGAGGAAGTTCTCTCTGTGTTTCTGAAGAAGAGGAAGTTATCTCTGTCTGGCGGGATGCTGTGTGTCTAGCAGGACTTCACCTATCTGCACTGACTGTTTGTTGCTGCAACAGTCCAGAGACTGTGCTGTCTTAAAACAACGGTCACGTGTCCATACGAACATTGAAACAGGGTTTGCTTGCTGTAATCATTCCTCCTTCATACTGTACAGTAACTCTTTTTAAACCTAAAGGAATGGGGTCCTGAAAATATATACAAAACTATATTCCATAGTTTATCTGAAGCTAATATTGCTTCAACAGTCTTGTGTCTCCACAGTGTTCCTCGATGAGCTGCAGTGGAAGGACAGTAACAAAAAGAGGGAATTTTTTACTGAAGGTGCTGCAACTTTAAAAGATATTCACTTGATTTCTTCTTCTCAGACTGAAGCTTCATGTTAGCTTCAGATAAACATTAGAATTAATTTTTGCAGAAAACATCAACTGTGATTTTGTCCCGCATCACTTGCACTGAAAGTGTCTTCAGAAGAGAAATAATTACAGACAGCAGAACCTGTTTCAATGTTCATATGGGCACCTGACTGCTGTTTTAAGACAGACATGAAAAATTGTGAACCTATCCTTTAACTAATTTTGATGCTGGAATCCAAAAATATAAGGATTTGCATGTATAATATTTGAATTGAATTATGTTAGTCTTGCACGATTAACCTATTAAAACAACACATTTACAAAGTTCTTCAAAAAAGAATAAGATGAAAACTTTCAAGTGGACGTTTGTGCTGGACTGTGGTGCTACAGGAAAGGTCATGGGGCCACCAAAAACAGCATGAATGATCTTTTGGTGAACAATTACTCACAAACAACACATTTTATGAAAATGGGGCGTCAGAGGTTGTTACTTTGGACAAAAGTGGGTGAAATACCAACATTGACCATTTCTTAGAACTTCTATAAAGATGAAGTTTGTTACTCTCTTGTGGTTATTAGCTGCATTTCCTGCACCATCCAGCAAGATAAACAGCATAGATAAAGAGCATCACTCTTATGTGTGTTGCATTACACAACATATCTAAGATCTGATCTGTCTTTGAGGACATGGTTTGTATGTTTTAGAGAAACAGTTGCATGTAAGATTAACTTTGATATTTAGGTTATGAAATAAGTACATTGACTTTGAGGTTTTTTGTAATAAATAGTTTGTTGACACTAGTTTGGATTTAAAATCACAAACTTGTTGGGTTATACATTAATATAGACCATAGAGATTTTATTTAACCTTGGTTTTAATTCAGTGAGAGGCAGACATGGAAGCAGATTTTTAACTGAATTTCCAGAAAATGTACAATGTCATGATAAATAATGTTATCCATAATGTTAACACACAACAACTGTTGTATAATCCCTGTTCTAGATCATATCTGGTAAACCAGCATGTCGGCCACTAAAACACCAGAAATTAATGTCATATTAAGATAAACAAATAATAATTACTTCAGTTTATTATTTTTACAATGAAATGATAAAAAAAAAAAAAAAAAACAGTTTAGGATAGACACACATTATAACTAAGAAAAAGTAAACAGCTAAATTTAAATGTGTATGAGACCAAAGAAGAAAAAAGTCCTAAAGACTTGTTAAGATGCTCTCTCTGTGTTAAACATCCAAACAGTAAAATAAAGATTGAGGAATAAGACGGCGTGGCGGCTATAATGAGCTCAGTTAATCAAAAATAATATCTGCTTTGCTTCTGTGATTGAAGGATAATAAAGATAGACATCAACTTACAGCTAACAAACTAATAAAAACATATTTTATTTACATGTGATGAAGCATCACAGTGAACCAGAGCAAGTTTACTAAAACATTTCCCAGCAAGCACTTCTCCCACAGCAGAGTGAAAACAATGCTTCCTTGTATCTACAGTTAGGTGTCTTATTGGAAATCGTATCAGTAGATGACAGTATCTGTCTTGTCTCTATTCTTTCTATTTGACTACATTTCTCCTTCTGTTTTCTCCCCTTTCTCTCTCTCCCTCTTCCTCCTCCTACATGAAGCTGACTGTGTTCATGTTGTCATCATTCATCCTGTTGAACTGCTCATTTCATCGCTGTCCATTCAGCAACAACACACAGAGGCCAACAGCTTGTCTATGGCCCCTTTCCTCATGAAAACATACAGAACTAAGTCTGCAAGAGGACTCAATTTCATAAACACAATAGACAGGATCATGAAGATAACGTTATTCCATGCTTCCGATACCAGGATCACAATGATGGTGGGCAGGAACAGCAGTGTGTAAATAAGCAGCACCAGAACTAAAGTTCCTACAATTCGTCGTTTTTCATCTGAGGGGACACGACTGGCAGACAGGGCTTTGAGGGTCCCACCCAGGAAGAATATGAGCAGTGGGAAGGAAAGGAGGAGGAAGACGGCCCAGGTGGTTAATAGGATTTCACCACCCCCGAAATACACAAAGAGGAAACCAGAAATGAGTAAAGGGGCAATAGGAAGGATCCAGACCAGCACACAGACCACCACAGAGCTCTTGATGGTTCGTCTGAAGCGGTACCACAGTGGACAGGCGATGACCAAATACCTGTAATACAAGATGGACACATAGTGTTTGAGGAGCTTCAGGATTATATAGTAACATAATGGTCAGACACAGAAGTAGCTACACACATACTGGAGAGACAGATAGTTACCTTTCCAGGGCGACACACACCATGAAGCGAACACTGGACAACACAGCAAAGACGTATATAGATCTGAAGATCACAGATCTCTTCCAATCCTCAGGTCGTACCACTTCAACGATCATGCAGCAGAACTGAATGAGGTCGGAGATGAGAAGGTTGATGACGTAGATCGGAGCAACATGATCATTTCTCACCTGCAGGAAAACATTGGTAAAAGTTAACAAGCAGCTGTAAACATGTTCTGAACTCCACCTCCTCCCAAATATGTCCTCTTGCTCTGTCCAGCAGCTGCAGTCAGAGACATTTATACAGTTTCATCAACTCTCATTTGTGCTGTCAGAAATATCAGATGTGACACACTGGCCAATCACTGCAGTAACAAGACTAAGGGCCAGATTTACTGCAGCTTCTGCTCCTGTTTTTCAGGAAACTCAGTATCATTTTTTATGGTAATCAATACAATAGTTATGTTCATGTTTTTCTTCAGTTGTAACTAAATGGTGCCATTAACTTCAGCAGTTTAAGAGAAGGCTGGAATGGATCCACACATGTAAATCGCACGTGTTTAGGGTCCAATCAGCTTCATGTACATTTATATTATGTAGTAAATTATTCCTGTAAATTACATTTCAACACTTCTTCACAGCCCCCGAGCCAGATCAAGATCCTTTACAGACTGTACGACAGACACATGACACAGACGGTAAATAAATAAATCTCAGTCATAATGTACATACCTGATTATAAAGAGCATAGATGGCCATGAGGGTCAAAGGAAGGCCGATAGAAATGATGATGCATGTCATCACATGCAGGATGGAATTAAGTGTTTCGTAAAAAATGTTGTTAAAAGTGATGTTTCTGTGGCTTCCATACTGTGAGGGGTTGTTAAAGTAGAAATCTTCCATTCTTCAGAGTGAAACCTGTTGTTTGAAAGATCAACTTAATAAAATGGAGCACGTTTTTTAATATTTACCTGACACTGTTCAGTGATATCAGTAAAGCTGTGAGGTGCAAGTTCACACAAATACAGTATACAGGACACCCACAATCATTATAATTCAAAACATGCTGTCTCTTCAGTTTTATATATTCATATAAACATTCAGGTACATTCATTTTCATCAATGTATGCAGTTCCTTTATCTTTTTGTACACTCTGCACATATAAGTAAAAAGTACGTCACAAAATTTACCTTTGAAAGCAGCGAGAGCCGACCTGAATGAGTTCCCTGCACCAGTGTCTGATGTTTAGTCCTCTGCATCCAAACAGCCTACAATATATATGGTACATGATAACATGCAGTAGGTTCCTGTTAATCTACACCTCCTCTTCTAAGTAAGAGGCACGAGGCAAAAAGCAGTCAGGCACGAATATGCATTAGTGCTTGTAATTCTGATGTGGTTCAAGTGTAAAAAATAATACATTTTTTTTACTTTGGTATTATGACATGACTGTCTTCACCTCAGCTTAAAGTTAAGGAGATGCTCAACATAACTCGCCAAAGCAAAATAATGGTGCAGAAAATAACATAATATAGCATTTTTCTTCATTTAAAACATTCTAAAACCAACTAAAATATAGGCTGTATGGAGAAAGGTACTCAGTGTCCAGCAGTGAGAGTGAGGCTGCATGTTAGTATATTTTATCCTGTAGATCCAGTGTTTTCTTATTTTGCTGAAACGGAAACTGTGGGCTGTAATTTGGTGTTGGCTGGACCCTGTCGACATGCTCACCTGCTCTGACCAGGTCGATAGCTCAGCGCATTGGTGTGACTTTATTTGCTTATGTTATTTCTTACCCAGCAGGACCCTGCCCAGCATCCTGGTTCTGTGCTTCATTGGCCCGTCCCAGACAGTGCAGGTTCAGCTGCTGCTGGTGCTGTTTCCCTCATAACTTGATACAAGAATATTACTTCATTTTATCTGTAACCTTGTCCCTTGAAATATTATGTAATTAACTCGTAGAAGCTTATATTACTTGAATTTGCATCAGTTATGCATGAAATTTTTTTAACATCTAATAAAATTAATGGCAGACCACAGACAGAAAAGTGTAACAGAGTAGATAACACTACCGCTAACAATTTCACTTCATTGTATGTAATATTTGTTAATATGTAATCATATTATTCCATTACACTACAGTTGTAGTGTCTGAAAAACCACAAATACATTTGTATCATTCAGATCAAATATAACCCAATTGTAGATTAACCAGAATCAAGTGTAATTTATTTAATTTATTCAGTTTGTGCCTTATAAATAAGCGATCTTTAATATTCGACTGTAACTTGATGTGTACAAACCACACAAACACTCACTTTTTTCAAGATTTTGACCTGAGTTTTTGCTAAAAGCAGAGAGGACAAGATGTTCTCTATATGATAACAGTGGGCTTGGTTGTTGTGTGTATGATGTGAATGAGCACAGAAACAAAGCCCTTGTTTTACTCGTCTCTTCACTGCTAAGTGTCTGTTGTGCTCTTTGATCCCAGGAAAACCCCTGAAGACTCCACGGAGGGAGAGGAGACGTCATGTCTTCTGAAATGAGACAAGAGATGATCTGAATATTTCATTGTGTCTCAGTGTCATTCTCAATACTACCACCAGGTGGCACTAAAGTGGTGCCAAAGACATTTAGAAATTTCACACATTTTATGTATTCATTTACCAACCTTGGCTTTTCAATGTCGTCAATTGTCTCTGGCAGCCTCACACTCAGTGTCTCTGGAAGCAGCAGAGACACCAGGCCGGAAATGATGGCCACAGAGCAGATGATGATCTGAGGAAGAAGAGTCCACACGTCCTCCAGCAGCAGGATGAGTGGAGCCACTGATACTCCCAGACGACTCATGAAGCTGGTGAAGCCCAAACCATTTTGTCTGGTGGGACAGAAGGTAAATCAGAAGAACTAACTTAACAAATGAGTCCTCCACAGTCATTATGTAACCCTGACTTCAACACACACACAAAAAAAGGAAAATCTAAAATTTGCTTACACTGTAAGATCCAAGCAAACTGGAGATTCATCCAGTCTGTCTTCTCTGAAGCCAGAGGGCAGCAGAGGCCTACCAGCAGGACAATGAGGGACGGCAGAGTTCAGTCCTGCAGCCTCGGTGCCATGCTGTGTATCTGATAAAACTTTGTCAGTTTCCACACTGCCGTCATATCATTTACAGTCCAAAGCAGCATGGTTCAAGAATTTATTTTCTAACACTCACGTTAAGAAAAGCGTGCCAGTTTGCTTTTCTTCCAGGGCTCAGTCCTCAATAGAACAATGAATGGGAAACGTACTGATCAGGTTTTGGAGGTAAAATATCAAATATAAAAAAGTTGCAAAAGTGAACTTACATACATTTAGACTTATTAGAGACGGCCTACCATTCCATGCTACAAACAGTCTCTGTGATCTTTTCACATTTAAGTCATTGTGTAACCTCTTGGTTCTTAAAATGTTGGACAGGAAGCAGGTAAGATCACATCATTGCCATGTTCTTCAGAAATTAAATATGTTATAAGTATGTAATGTAAATATGTAATAAGTTTTGATCATTTTAGTAAATTTGCTTCAGGTGCTCAGTGATCTAGTGGTTGATCCTGTATTACATTGGTCTATAATGTTTAATAATTTCAAACTTCCATAACAAAGACAAGCAGCCCACATATCAAAATAAACCTACAACAGGTTTTTTATACGTAATATTGTACAACTCAATCATTGTATGATTTTACTGTTCTCTACACATAATGAAATAAAGAATCAAATTTAATGATGCAAAGGAAAAACAAAATGTTTATATGTGAGAGAAGATGTAGTGCAATTTGCTTCTCTGCTTTTTGTAAGAGAAAATGATGATACCATGCTGTTGGTAAGATGTTTATCAAGTTTTTGACAGTCATCAGTCTCGGTGAAAGTGTGGTTCCCTGTGTTTCTGAAGAAGAGGAAGTTATCTCTGTCTGGCGGGATGCTGTGTGTCTAGCAGGACTTCACCTATCTGCACTGACTGCTTGTTGCTGCAACAGTCCAGAGACTGTGCTGTCTTAAAACAACGGTCACGTGTCCATACGAACATTGAAACAGGGTTTGCTTGCTGTAATCATTCCTCCTTCATACTGTACAGTAACTCTTTTTAAACGTAAAGGAATGGGGTCCTGAAAATATATACAAAACTATATTCCATAGTTTATCTGAAGCTAATATTGCTTCAACAGTCTTGTGTCTCCACAGTGTTCCTCGATGAGCTGCAGTGGAAGGACAGTAACAAAAAGAGGGAATTTTTTACTGAAGGTGCTGCAACTTTAAAAGATATTCACTTGATTTCTTCTTCTCAGACTGAAGCTTCATGTTAGCTTCAGATAAACATTAGAATGAATTTTTGCAGAAAACGACAACTGTGATTTTGTCCCGCATCACTTGCACTGAAAGTGTCTTCAGAAGAGAAATAATTACAGACAGCAGAACCTGTTTCAATGTTCATATGGGCACCTGAATACAAAAATAAATCGAAATGGCCATGTTTTGCATGCGTAATATGTGAATTGAATTTTGTTAGTAATGCATGATTTACGTATTTAAACAACACATTTGAGGTTCTTTGTTATAAATAGTTTGTTGACACTAGTTTGGATTTAAAATCACAAACTTGTTGGGTTATATGTTAATATAGACCATAGAGATTTTCTCTAACCTTGGTTTTAATTCAGTGAGAGGCAGACATGGATACAGATTTTTAACTGAATTTCCAGAAAATGTACAATGTCATGATAAATAATGTTATCCATATTGCTAACACACAACAACTGCTGTAAAATCCCTGTTCTAGATCATATCTGGTAAACCAGCATGTCGGCCACTAAAACACCAGAAATTAATGTTATATTAAGATTAACAAATAATAATTACTTCAGTTTATTATTTTTACAATGAAATGAAAAAAAAAGCAAAAGAAACACAGTTTAGGATAGACACACATTATAACTAAGAAAAAGTAAACAGCTAAATTTAAATGTGTATGAGACCAAAGAAGAAAAAAGTCCTAAAGACTTGTTAAGATGCTCTCTCTGTGTTAAACATCCAAACAGTAAAATAAAGATTGAGGAATTAGACAGCGTGGCGGCTATAATGAGCTCAGTTAATCAAAAATAATATCTGCTTTGCTTCTGTGATTGAAGGATAATAAAGATAGACATCAACTTACAGCTAACAAACTAATAAAAACATATTTTATTTACATGTGATGAAGCATCACAGTGAACCGGAGCAAGTTTACTAAAACATTTCCCAGCAAGCACTTCTCCCACAGCAGAGTGAAAACAATGCTTCCTTGTATCTACAGTTAGGTGTCTTATTGGAAATCGTATCAGTAGATGACAGTATCTGTCTTGTCTCTATTCTTTCTATTTGACTACATTTCTCCTTCTGTTTTCTCCCCTTTCTCTCTCTCCCTCTTCCTCCTCCTACATGAAGCTGACTGTGTTCATGTTGTCATCATTCATCCTGTTGAACTGCTCATTTCATCGCTGTCCATTCAGCAACAACACACAGAGGCCAACAGCTTGTCTATGGCCCCTTTCCTCATGAAAACATACAGAACTAAGTCTGCAAGAGGACTCAACTTAACAAACAGGAAAGACAGGTTGGAGAAGGTGTAGTTTGCATCCTCTGCTATAGACCAAATGATGCTGGGCAGGAACAGCAGTGTGTAAATAAGCAGCACCAGAACTAAAGTTCCCACAATTCCTCGTTTTTCATCTGAAGGGACACGACTGGCAGACAGGGCTTTGAGGGTCCCACCCAGGAAGAATATGAGCAGTGGGAAGGGAAGGAGGAGGAGGACGGCCATAATGGTTTTCAAGACATTCAAAGCAACCCAGAAATAGAAACTGAGGACATAGACAGGAGGAAGGATCCAGACCAGCATACAGACCACCACAGAGCTCTTGATGGTTCGTCTGAAGCGGTACCACAGTGGCCAGGCGATGAGCAAATACCTGTAATACAAGATGGACACATAGTGTTTGAGGATCTTCAGGATTATATAGTAACATAATGGTCAGACACAGAAGTAGCTACACACATACTGGAGAGACAGATAGTTACCTTTCCAGGGCGACACACACCATGAAGCCAACACTGGAAAACACAGCATGTAAGTATATACAAATGAAGATCACAGATATCTTCTCCTCAGGTTCTACCACTTCAACGATCATGCAGCAAAACTGAATGAGGTCGGAGATGAGAAGGTTGATGACGTAGATCGGAGCAACATGATCATTTCTCACCTGCAGGAAAACATTGGTAAAAGTTAACAAGCAGCTGTAAACATGTTCTGAACTCCACCTCGTCCCAAATATGTCCTCTTGCTCTGTCCAGCAGCTGCAGTCAGAGACATTTATACAGTTTCATCAACTCTCATTTGTGCTGTCAGAAATACCAGATGTGACACACTGGCCAATCACTGCAGTAACAAGACTAAGAGTCCAGGAGCTGACTGCGTAACGAGCTGCTGTCTTAGTAAGTCAGTGGTGAAAAAACTACGACCACAAACTCAATGAAAACAGCCGTGTACATTTGCATGGAAGCATTTTCTTCTTGAATCTGGCCCTAAGAGTCTGCAGCCATACCAGCAGTTTGAGAAGCTGTACATTACACCTCTTAGTTTAACATGTTGGCATACTTACAGCTGCTAATTATCAAATAAACACAAAATACAGCCGAGGCTGACGGGAATGTTATTATTATGGATCACTTCGCCGAGCCCATCCTCCACACAGAGGGTCTGGCCGCATGTTTTCTTACAACTTCAAGACTCCAAACTCCATCCCCTCCCTGTGGTCCTGTCGCTCCAAAACTTCCTCGTTACGTCACCACAACAAACACCACGTGAATCTGTCCAATCCCCGTCCCCTTCCTCAGTCCTCACAGCCAATCACAGAGCAACGTCACCTGAAACTGGCTTTGCTCAACACTCGCTCCCTGAACAATAAAAGCCTCCTTCTGAATGAATTCATAACGGACAGTCACCTTGATTTCCTCTGCCTCACTGAAACATGGCACAAACCCTTGGACTACTTCTCATTAAAGCAGACCACTCCCACAGGATTCACATACATGGACAGACCTCGTCCTGAGGGATGGGGAGGTGGCGTTGCTGCTGTTTACAGGAAAGACATTAAAACAGCCACCATTCCCATTCCTGACATTCATTCTTTTGAACATCTTGCCTTCAAACTCTCTGGTCCCTGCTGTTATTTACCGCCCTCCCAAACCAAACCCTTCCTTTCTCTCTGACTTCTTGGATTTTCTGACCCAGCTATGTGCCATCTCACCTTCTGTCCTCCTCTGTGGTGATTTCAACATCCATATTGATGACACTGCAAATCTGCCACAGAATTCCTGGAACTACGACAATGCTTCAACTTCACACAACATATCAACTTCCCCACCCACAGCCGTGGTCACACCCTGGACTTGGTCTGCTCCACTGATCCCACAATACATCAACTCTCCAGCCTCAACCTCAACATCTCTGACCACCTGGCTATCACCATGGATATTGACATTCCTACCCCCATCCCAAAAGACAAACGCAATATATCCTTCAGAAATCTCAAATCTATCTCCCCCACAACTCTTTCAGCCTCTCTTGCCAGTTCAATGTCTGCCTTCCCTCCCCCACTGTCTGATAATCCCTCCGATCTTGTAAACTACTACAATGACGAACTCTCCTCCTGTCTTGATCAGCTGGCTCCCATTAAAACCAAAACTGTCTCATTCACACTCAGCTCCCTGGTACACTCCTGAACTTCACCAAATGAAGTCCCGTAAGCGCCAACTCGAAAGACTCTGCAATAAAACAGGTTTAACAGTCCATCTCCAAGCCCACACCGACTACCTGAAACAATACAAAGACGCTCTCATCTCAGCCCGGTCCAGCTACTACTCAGACCTCATACACTCTGACTCCTCCAACCCAAAGACTCTCTTCTCCACAATAAACAAACTCCTCAAACCCAGGGACAACACCTCCAAATCCTTCACAGTCCACAAGTGCAACTCCTTCCTTTCATTTTTCCAAACAAAAATTGACACCATCTACAGCAACCTGAATACCTCCCCCACCCTTTCCACCCCTCCACCTGCACCCCCCTCTTCTACCCCTCAGCCTCTCTCTCAGTTCTCCCCTGTGTCCCCAATGGAGCTGTCTGCCTTCACAGTAGGAATGAGAAGCTCCACCTGTCTCCTGGATCCCATCCCATCTAACTTCATCAAGGACTGACTACCAGCCATCTCACCACTCATCACAGTAATCATTAACTCCTCCCTCAGCTCCGGCTCAGTCCCGGACACACTAAAACTGGCTGCTGTCACCCCCATCCTCAAAAAACCTGGACTTGACCGTGACAACCTGAGCAATTTCCGGCCCATCTCCAATCTACCATTTCTGTCAAAAATACTGGAACGTGTTGTCGCCTCTCAACTCAAAGCCCACCTCACCCGCAATGATCTGTTCGAGTCATTTCAATCCGGCTTCTGCTCACAGCACAGCACTGAAACAGCCCTCCTCAAAGTCACCAACGACCTCCTCCTCTCCTCAGACTCTGGTCACCTCAACAGTCTCATCCTCCTCGACCTCACTGCAGCCTTCGACACCATCAACCACAACATCCTTCTCTCCCGCCTCGAATCCTCCCTCAACATCACCGGTACTGCTCTTTCCTGGCTTAAATCATATCTTACAAACAGAAAACAGTTCATCAACATCAACAACTGCACCTCCTCCACCGCTCCTCTGTCACAAGGCGTCCCCCAGGGTTCAGTGCTTGGTCCTCTCCTCTTCATCCTCTACTTGCTCCCTCTTGGTGACATCACACGTCAACATGGTCTCCACTGTTATGCTGATGATGTCCAGCTCTACATCTCCACCAAATCCAATACCACTGCCACTAACTTGACCAACTGACAAGTTGCCTCACTGACATTAAATCATGGATGCAAACCAACTTCCTCAAACTCAACTGTCAATGTTTACTATGTTTTAATGTGTAACTTTTATGATGATTTTATTGTCTATACAGGGACTTTGACTACCTTGAAAAGCGCTATATAAATAAAATGTATTATTATTATTATTATTATTATTATTATTATTATTAGATTGGCAAGTATGTAGTCATAAACCAAAGTATTGGACTGATGTTTGACCTGATGATGGCCCTAAATGAAAAGTCGGGATCACAAAAGTTATTTCAATTCAACCTCTGGGGACCATGAACGTCTGTATCATTGTTATGGTAATCATTCCAATAGTTATGTTTTTCTTCAGTTGTAACTAAATGGTGCCATTAACTTCAACAGTTTAAGAGAAGGCTGGAATGGATCCACACATGTAAATCGCACGTGTTTAGGGTCCAATCAGCTTCATGTACATTTATATTATGTAGTAAATTATTCCTGTAAATTACATTTCAACACTTCTTAACAGCCCCCGAGCCAGATCAAGATCCTTTACAGACTGTACGACAGACACATGACACAGACGGTAAATAAATAAATCTCTCATAATGTACATACCTGATTATAAAGAGCATAGATGGCCACGAGGGTCAAAGGAAGGCCGATAGAAATGATGATGCATGTCCTCACATCATACTGTGTTTCATATTGTGTTTCATTTAAAGTGATGTTGCTGTTGCTTTCGTTCTGTGAGGTGTTGTTAAAGTAGAAATCTTCCATTCTTCAAAGTGAAACCTGTTGTTTGAAAGATCAACTAAATAAAATGGAGCAAGTTTTTTAATATTTACCTGACACTGTTCAGTGATATCAGTAAAGCTGTGAGGTGTAAGTTCACACAAATACAGTATAACTGTAATACACCCGCCATCATATCAAATCAAAACATGCCATGTGTGGTCAGTTTTTATCATCTGTCATTGCTCAATATTTGTTACATTATTTGCTAATAATATTTCATCAAATAATACAGTTTCAGGTACTACAGCAAGTTCTTGTAATGTATATTTGTCCGTGCTGGTTTGAGGTCTGTTGGTGTTTCAGTAATTTAATGTAATGTTTAGTGTTAATGTACGTTGGTTTAGGACGTGTTGCCTCTCTTCTATTCTCAATGCCCAGCCTTGTTGAATGTCCCTCTGTCCTCTGATTCTAGTTGAGGAGGTTCACATGACTGATTAATCCACTTGATGAACCACCTGCACATTTTATCTTTAGTGTACAGATTGCGCAGATTTTTGATGTTTATTCTGACCATATTTTGGAATAAACCAACATTTTAGCATAAAAATGTTCCAGGGACCTTTGTTACATGTTGTCTGTCCTCATGTCCTGTCCTGTCAATAAAGATGATGAGATTGATTTAATTTTGTTCTACTTGGATTCAATTTCTGAAACGTGTAAACAGTAGCACTACTTTATCTGCAATCTCTATCTAATTTTCTCCTTTCATTCTTTCCATTCATCACTTTAATTGAATACAAATAATATATTTTTTTTGCATATTTTTTATCTTTTTACATATCTTCTCAAACAGATGTTTTGTCTTCACAATCACAAGAAAAAAAGTAATGTCACAATATTTACCTTTGAAAGCTGCGAGAGCCGACCTGAATGAGTTCCCTGCACCAGTGTCTGATGTTTAGTCCTCTGGGTCCAAACAGCCTACAGTAAATATGGTAAATGATAACATGCAGTTTGCTGATGATAATCTCCCCCTGCTATTCTAAGGAAAGAAAATGTGGCACAAATATGTAAATTCTGCATCACAGAACTAGAATTTCTTGCAGGTCAACATTGTATTGAAGGAAAGGAGGAAAAAAAGCACATTAAGTAAAATGTAACTTGTTTTTAGCTGCAGTTTACTGTACACCCTGAGTTCAAAGCTGCTGCAGAATTTGCATATTCATTTTATTGACTGGTTGCAATTCAGTTAAATAAATCTTTACACATAAAATAAAAAAGGTGTAGATTGAATCAACAGGAAAAGACCCGTTTAATCATATTTTATTCAAATTATCAACTCAAATGTTATGACTACACTCACATCCCTCAGCACGAGATGTTTCCTGCTTGTCACTGTTTGCATTTACATTTGCATTGCCAGGAGCACAACAATGGGTTCCCTTCACCAAAGCCTACTGTTTTCTCTCTACATCCACACAGGGTCAAGTAATGTGGTGAGTAACGGCACACAGGAGATGTCTGTATATCCTGATAATCTACTTGTGCTTCTAAAGAAGAGAAAAGTTGTACTTTGTGAAATTTGAGATTGCAGTATACTGGCACCTTTAGTTACTATATTTTAAAATTTATAAAAAAAAACGAGATGAGAACGGCAGACATCAACAAAAATATTATTTTGCAACAACAAACTTCTGATCTTCACCTGTTACCTGGTTAATACAGTACTTCTGTGTTGCATTCATGAAGCACCACCAAAGGTAACATTAAGCCCTATTTTGATGACTGATGGCTGCTCTCGGCTATTGACAACAAAATGTGGCTCTGAGGCGTTATGCCCAGTTTGGACTGACTTCAAACATCAGCAGTCAGGGGTGACAGATAAGTGAGCACTCAGTTATCTGTTTTCAAATCTTGTTTTTTTCTTTTTACTCTGCTACTTGCACTTTATTTGAACATTCTCAAATATTTTATTGCACTCAGATTGTCATGCACCCACACACTTTAATGTTTAGTGCTGTTGTCTTGATGCTTTTTTGTTTTGACTGATGTTTTGTCAGAGTCATACTGCGGTCCTGAAGAAATGTTACTTCATTTTATCTATAACCTTGTCACTTGAAATATTATGTAATTAACTCGTAGAAGCTTATATTACTTGAATTTGCATCAGTTATGCATGAAATTTTTTTAACATTTAAAAAAATTAATGGCAGACCACAGACAGAAAAGTGTAACAGAGTAGATAACACTACCGCTAACAATTTCACTTCATTGTATGTAATATTTGTCAATATGTAATCATATTTTTCCATTACACTACAGTTGTAGTGTCTGAAAAACCACAAATATATTTGTATCATTCAGATCAAATATAACCCAATTGTAGATTAACCAGAATCAAGTGTAATTTATTTAATTTATTCAGTTTGTGCCTTATAAATAAGCGATCTTTAATATTCGACTGTAACTTGATGTGTACAAACCACACAAACACTCACTTTTTTCAAGATTTTGACCTGAGTTTTTGCTGAAAGCAGAGAGGACAAGATGTTCTCTATATGATAACAGTGGGCTTGGTTGTTGTGTGTATGATGTGAATGAGCACAGAAACAAAGCCCTTGTTTTACTCGTCTCTTCACTGCTAAGTGTCTGTTGTGCTCTTTGATTCCAGGAAAACCCCTGAAGACTCCACGGAGGGAGAGGAGACGTCATGTCTTCTGAAATGAGACAAGAGATGATCTGAATATTTCATTGTGTCTCAGTGTCATTCTCAATACTACCACCAGGTGGCACTAAAGTGGTGCCAAAGACATTTAGAAATTTCACACATTTTATGTATTCATTTACCAACCTTGGCTTTTCAATGTCGTCAATTGTCTCTGGCAGCCTCACACTCAGTGTCTCTGGAAGCAGCAGAGACACCAGGCCGGAAATGATGGCCACAGAGCAGATGATGATCTGAGGAAGAAGAGTCCACACGTCCTCCAGCAGCAGGATGAGTGGAGCCACTGATACTCCCAGACGACTCATGAAGCTGGTGAAGCCCAAACCATTTTGTCTGGTGGGACAGAAGGTAAATCAGAAGAACTAACTTAACAAATGAGTCCTCCACAGTCATTATGTAACCCTCTCTGTGACCCCGCCGCAGACAGGAAATGACTTTTAGTGGCCCTGCATTGAACTGATATTCAGCATCCTTTACTAATAATGATAAAATGATCCGTTACAGTGAATTGCACAGTCTTAATTGGACCAAATTTGTAAAGAGTGGATAAAAATGAACAGCTGAAGGGGAAAATACTATGTGATGTAAACAAGGAGAAGAAAGCAAAATAAGTCAAAGCAGCAGCTTAATGCAACTGTATGACAGTAACTGACCTGACGACTGTGGGGTAAAGCTCTGTTGTGTAGAGGAAGATCGTCGTGAAGGAAGCTTCTGATAGGCCTTTTCCAAGAATGGCCACCACAGCACGCAGATGCCACAGATCTACAAAGAACAAGTGCAGCATCATCAATTCCAACACAACAAAATGTGAGTAATTTGGATATTATAAGTTCGATGCAGACTGATGACCATGTGTAGGTGTGTGGTTTTTCCCACCTGTGTGATTCTCCTTTACTTTCACCTGTCTTGTATTGGTCTTGTTTGCTCTGCCCTTGTATTGTTGCCTCCCACACCCTAGTCGACCTCATTTGTTTGCCAATCCGTGTTTTTCCCTCCTTGTGGCTGCCTACTCCAGCTGTGTCCTGATCTTATGATTACTTCTCTGTGTATATATTACCTGTGTTTTCTTTGTTGGTTTGTCATCATCCATGGTTGGTCTCTGTCCTTGAGATTTCCCTGAGTTTTGTGTTGCCTGCACATGGTAAATTCTATTCAGTAAATACCACTGGACAATTATCCAGCTTCCTGGTTCTGCTGTATCTGCGTTAGTATCCTTTCCTCTGTGTTCTCTGGTTTCCAACCCATCGTGACAGTGTCCTGCTACAGGTCCTCTACGTGATGCTTTTTAATTCTTTTAACGGCACAAAACATGGCTCAAAACAAAGAAATAAAGCAATAATATTGTTCCTGCTCTTACCAATTCACAGTATCACATACAAAGAGGTGCAGAAATCTATCCTCATGAGACTTTCATCAATTTCTGGGAAATGTAAAAGAAACTCTGATGTGCATTCACACCTTTTGGAACAAAGATGTTTATGGCGATGCAGATTCCTGTCAGTAACAACGTTCCTGCTTGGCACTTCCTCCGCCCAATGATGTTGAGAAAGCAGTAGATCATCAGCTTGGCAGGGACTTCAATGGCAGCATAGATGAAGTGTGTGAGGTACATGTTTAAACCAAATCCACTGATGTTCAAGCTGATTCCGTAATACGTCGAGGCAACTCCATACCTGCAGAGTACAATGAACAACAAATCATTGTCTATTCGTGTTTCTGTAGCTCAAGGTTGTCCACATCTATACATCTATATCTATCTATCCTTTTGAAGGAGATTCAACCATTTATAACATAAATATTTTAAAGGAATTGCCATTGTTTGTGTACCACAGCAATCAACAGAGGTAATTTAAATGTCTTTATATGTTTGTGGGTATTTTTCAAGGTGATACCCACCACACAATCCCAGTCAGTAGAGTCAACTGTCTCATCTTGGGGGTCTTGATTAGGTCAAGGTAAGTGTAGTTTTTGTCCGACTTTTCCAGGATGTTTATGTTGGAGAGTGTCTGTACAGACGCAGAGACATGATGTTAAAGGATAGGCTCACGTTTTCTCATGTGTTTCTTCAAGCAATTTTGACATGCCCGTATAAACATTGAAAGAGTCATTTGTCCCTGTAATAATTCCTCATATAAGTACTGGTTGTGAAATTATTCCTTCTTAAAGCAATTTCAATGTAAGACATGAGGGACAAATTCCAGTTTTTGTGTGTAAAAAATAAGTATCAGCAGAGTTAATCCAATTATTCTTTAAAGGTTTTTTGGAAGTAGATCTGACATAAAATAAATAAAAGAAAAACTAAACAAACTAGGTTTTAGGATTTGAACATGCAGCACTCTGTCGCCCTCCAGTGGTAGTGTAGAGAACACACTGTGGCAGACAGCAAACAAGCAGAAACATACGACATGAGAATAGTTTAAAAGATCACATCAAACTTACCTCCAGTTTTGATTTGGATGACAGTTTTGGTCTCTTGTTGAATTCAGCACATTTGTCCAGGTAAAACTGGGCCTTTTCCACTTTACCATTGGCTAAAAGCCATCGGGCAGATTCAGGAATCCACCTGCATTTATTTTAAACAGTATAATTAAAATGACATTTTTTTCACAATTCATTTAGGCAATTTGAAACAAAA
The DNA here is from genome assembly GCA_031216445.1 of Lateolabrax maculatus. Lineage (NCBI taxonomy): Eukaryota > Metazoa > Chordata > Actinopteri > Acropomatiformes > Lateolabracidae > Lateolabrax > Lateolabrax maculatus. Next base: position 2,122,491 of record CM062209.1, read on the forward strand.
AATGTGTTCCCTCAGATTTAAATGAAATATACATGTACTTAGAATCATTTGATCTCAGTGAGCTCTACATGCTGAAATGTGCCTTTTCATGATTCCTTTTGTGGAAATCAATAACATACGTACGTGTTTCACTTACCACCAGGTCAAAAGTGCAAATCCTAGTGGGGCTGTAACAGTCATGATCAGTGTCCGCCAGTCAGTCACCAGGAAGGCAAACCCAGCCAGCAACATGTTACCTGCAGACCAGCCCAGGCTGCCAATCACACCGATGAACGACCTGTGACCTGTGTCCACCCACTCAATGCCTGCAAGGTGAGGAACATGACTAAATAAATGAGCAGATTAGACACTTTTTTGGCCATGTGGAGGGAGGGGAAACAAGCACAACACAAGACATATGAAGTTGACATGGCCGTGAACTTGTTAACTTACTGAGGACTAATGAGTTGATGCTGATTCCCGTCAGACTGAACCCGGTGAGAAATCTCAGCACTGCAAACAGAACGTAGGAGTTTGCAAACGCGCTGGAGAAGCCAAACACGATCGCCGTGATGTACGAGGCCAAAAGAGTGTTTTTCCTCCCATACCTGGAAACAACAACGGGACGTACATTTAAGACAGTAAAAACTGTGACATAACTTTACTTCAAAGACTCCTGTAATGCATTTAAAATGCTTTTTCTACACATACTTATCACAGAGGTATCCAAAAGCCAAAGCCCCCATCATCACTCCTAAAAAGAAGATCATGCTTGTGGTTTTTGTGAAGCTTTTTCTGTCACAGACAAGGTCCCACTGAAAGTGCAGATCACAGAGAAAAGGTAAGTAGATCATCTATTTAGTTACGTGTTTTCTCCTATATAGGGTGGCCCGATGAGCTAAAACTACATTTAACTATTAACTGTATTTAACCTACAACCACAAAACTTTCCCTTTTTGGGAAAATGTAAATGCAATCATAAAAATGTGTTTGCTTTTTTTGTTTGTTTTTAAGTATGGTGTTGAATGATTGATGGACATTTCCTCAGGGAAGAGAGCTACCTCTTGAGAGAAGTCATTTTTTTCATCAGGAATTGTGAAAAGTTGATCATTTTTACATAAATGGAGTTGCAGAACAAGTAAATGTTTATATACCATTATCACATGTTACTGGTTTCAAATCTGTATTAATCTATTTAAAATAAATGAACTGACAGTGAATATTCTGCAGATCTGGTTTCTGTATATATATATAGTGTCTACCTTGTAATAAAAACTGTACTTGCATTACTTTTTCAACAAAATACAAAAGATCGTGCACATTATTTTGTATAGAAGTGTAATTTTAAAAAGAAAATATAGCTGTTTATCCCCAAATCACATGTGAGGCTGAAACATAAAATAAAGCCTGTGCTGTTTTCTTGAAGACGAGTCAAAATGTCTGCTGGGTAAAGGCCTATTGCTCACTGAAATAGAATTTATCCATATGTTGCTTAAACCAAAAAGCAGTTATTGATTAACAATCATTGTATAAATGCAGTGAAGCTATTTATGTTCTGGCTGATATGCAGAAACATTGTGTCTGGAAAGAATGATTTAAAGACTTCTTCAGTATACTGTACAAATCTTTTAACTACACACAACGTTTGATACCAAACAGTCAGGTATTGTACCTCTGTTGCCAGGGTGGAAGTGAAGGTGGAGTTGTCATAAACCCATCCACTCTGACACCCAACTGTTGGCAGGCCAGCGCTGTTGGAGCTGTTGGCAAGGAGCTGAAACTGAGGCTCTGCAAACATCTCACAGGATTTTGGGTCCCCATCTTCTCGTACAGGAATGCTGACGGTCAGTCTCTGCTGCCGTGTTAAATTTGCGAGGAGTCCTCCGTCTTCCAGGGTGCTGATGTCGCAGCGGTGGGGAGGCAGAGCGGCGATGAAGTTGTTCAGTAAGAAGTGACAGGGCAGAACTATTCGAGGGGCGCACATCAGGATGATGATGACGATTTGGAAAGGCCCAAAACCGTCGATTTCCTCCAGGATATTCTCAAACTTCATCTTCACCGTGCTTATGGCTTCTAAAAGAACAGATTTAGATTTGCTTGAAACTGACAGGAGTAAAACATAAAATAAATAAACAGTTACAAATGAAAACAATTCAATTACTCACCTGCATAGAAAACTGCATAGGATTGATGCACTATATGCACTCCTGCTGCGCTGTTAGAAATGTTCTCTGCAGAGCTCTCTGTTCAGCATGTGGCTTTCCTTTGGTGAGCTGGAGAGGACTGAATTTTCTATCAAACTAGCCTGATCATTAACCTCTGCGTCAACTTTGGACATCATAAAGTTGTTAAATGGATCACACATTAGCACGTGTTTAACAGCCATGTTAAAAGTGTCCTTTGGGCTCTGGCAAAAAAGAAGCACAACATTGTTATCTTGGTCACCACTTGGACATGGTTGGACTGTTTCACCGTAAAGACTCTGAATGTCATCCAGTTCATACAAACTCAACGTCCTTCTCTTCCCTCCTGTCATGGTAGAGAGGACGCTGCAAATCAATTTGATGGGAACATTTATGAATTAGATGAGATGGATGACAAAACTGAGGGAACAAAACACATCCACTGTACATGGAGAACAAAGTAGTAATTAAAGGAGACAATCTATGAATAAATGAATATGTCTTTCCCTCCGTGAAAATCTGTGAACTTTGGTCAATATCAGGGGCAACATTTGTCTACAGCGTGAATCTTATCTTTTACTTTTTGCACATTTTATTTCTTACCTCAACACACACACAAAAAAAGGAAAATCTAAAAGTTGTTTACATTGTCAGATCCAAGCAAACTGGAGATTCATCCAGTCTGTCTTTCAATCACAAAATCCTGGAGGCTGCAGGCTGAGACCTTCTCGCAGTGGCCCGTTTTCGAGTCCGATCCGCTGCCTTTTGCTGTAGGTCATCTCTCCTCTCCCTCCGTGACTTTCCTCCCTCTGTCACTGTCAAAATGTTAGGAGTATGGAGGTTTCTGCACAACTTCACCTGCAAGATGCATGGACAGGGGACAGCAGTCAAGAACCATTTTACTGTCAGAGAGTTGATAGTTAACCAGAACTCTTCTCATGTGTGGTTGAATGCAGTAAAGATTTAACTGACTGAAGGCCATTGCTTTTGAAAAGGGGAAGGGGCGTGAGAAACTGTGCTGTTCAAAATGATGACAGATTGATAAATAAATAAAAATAAAGAATGAAGAAAACATTTGGAGGCATTCTTTCTGATTTGCATGTTTAAAAGTTTCCCTTTAAATGTTGGGATTGGCAGTTCATCCATGACATTGGAAACAGCAGTGGTGAAAACATCAAGAGGAAAGTGGACTGGCTGAAGCCAGAGGGCAGCAGAGGCCTACCAGCAGGACAATGAGGGACGGCAGAGTTCAGTCCTGCAGCCTCGGTGCCATGCTGTGTATCTGATAAAACTTTGTCAGTTTCCACACAGCTGTCATATCATTTACAGTCCAAAGCGGCATGGTTCAAGAATTTATGTTTTAACACTCACGTTAAGAAAAGCGTGCCAGTTTGCTTTTCTTCCAGGGCTCAGTCCTCAATAGAACAATGAATGGGCAACGTACTGATCAGGTGTTGGAGGTAAAATATCAAGGTCTAATATAAAAATCCCACCTAAAACTTGAGAAGAAAGTTCAAATGGTGAGCAAGGTTGCAAAAGCGAACTTACATACATTTAGACTTATTAGAGACGGCCTACCATTCCATGCTACAAACAGTCTCTATGATCTTTTCACATTTAAGTCATTGTGTAACCTCTTGGTTCTTAAAATGTTGGACAGGAAGCAGGTAAGATCACATCATTGCCATGTTCTTCAGAAATTAAATATGTTAAGTTTTGATCATTTTAGTAAATTTGCTTCAGGTGCTCAGTGATCTAGTGGTTGATCCTGTATTACATTGGTCTATAATGTTTAATAATTTCAAACTTCCATAACAAAGACAAGAAGCTCACATATCAAAATAAACATACAACAGGTTTTTTATACGTAATATTGTACAACTCAATCAGCAGCATTACTTGATTTGTTTTTTAGGTGTTTAATATGTTTAAATGTAGAAAATAAAAGCTGTGAGCATGTATGATTTGACTGTTCTCTACACATAATGAAATAATCAAATTTAATGATGCAAAGGAAAAACAAAATGTTTATATGCGAGAGAAGATGTAGTGCAATTTGCTTCTCTGCTATTTGTAAGAGGAAATGATGATACCATGCTGTTGGTAAGATGTTTATCAAGTTTTTGACATTCATCAGACTCAGTGACAGTGTGGTTCCCTGTGTTTCTGAAGAAGAGGAAGTTATCTCTGTCTGGCGGGATGCTGTGTGTCTAGCAGGACTTCACCTATCTGCACTGACTGCTTGTTGCTGCAACAGTCCAGAGACTGTGCTGTCTTAAAACAACGGTCACGTGTCCATACGAACATTGAAACAGGGTTTGCTTGCTGTAATCATTCTTCATTCATACTGTACAGTAACTATTTTTTAACGTAAAGTAATGGGGTCCTGAAAATATATACAAAACTATATTCCATAGTTTATCTGAAGCTAATATTGCTTCAACAGTCTTGTGTCTCCACAGTGTTCCTCGATGAGCTGCAGTGGAAGTATAGTAACAAAAAGAAGGAATTTTGTACTGAAAGTGCTGCAACTTTAAAAGATATTCACTTGATTTATTCTTCTCAGACTGAAACTTCAACATTGAAATACCAACATTGACCATTTCTTGGAACTTCTATAAAGATGAAGTTTGTTACTCTCTTGTGGTTATTAGCTGCATTTCCTGCACCCTCCAGCAAGATAAACAGCATAGATAAAGAGCATCACTCTTATGTGTGTTGCATTACACAACATATCTAAGATCTGATCTGTCTTTGAGGACATGGTTTGTATGTTTTAGAGAAACAGTTGCATGTAAGATTAACTTTGATATTTAGGTTATGAAATAAGTACATTGACTTTGAGGCTTTTTGTAATAAATAGTTTGTTGACACTATTAAAATCACAAACTTGTTGGGTTATACATTAATATAGACCATAGAGATTTTATTTAACCTTGGTTTTAATTCAGTGAGAGGCAGACATGGAAGCAGATTTTTAACTGAATTTCCAGAAAATTTCATGATATAAAATGTTATCAATAATGTTAACACACAACAACTGATGTAAAATCCCTGTTCTCAATCATATCCGGTAAACCAGCATGTCGGCCACTAAAACACCAGAAATTAATGTTATATTAAGATAAACAAATAATAATTACTTCAGTTTATTATTGTTACAATGAAATGATAAAAAAAGCAAAAAAAAAAATAAACAGTTTAGGATAGACACACATTATAACTAAGAAAAAGTAAACAGCTAAATTTAAATGTGTATGAGACCAAAGAAGAAAAAAGTCCTAAAGACTTGTTAAGATGCTCTCTCTGTGTTAAACATCCAAACAGTAAAATAAAGATTGAGGAATAAGACGGCGTGGCGGCTATAATGAGCTCAGTTAATCAAAAATAATATCTGCTTTGCTTCTGTGATTGAAGGATAATAATGATAGACATCAACTTACAGCTAACAAACTAATAAAAACATATTTTATTTACATGTGATGAAGCATCACAGTGAACCAGAGCAAGTTTACTAAAACATTTCCCAGCAAGCACTTCTCCCACAGCAGAGTGAAAACAATGCTTCCTTGTATCTACAGTTAGGTGTCTTATTGGAAATCGTATCAGTAGATGACAGTATCTGTCTTGTCTCTATTCTTTCTATTTGACTACATTTCTCCTTCTGTTTTCTCCCCTTTCTCTCTCTCCCTCTTCCTCCTCCTACATGAAGCTGACTGTGTTCATGTTGTCATCATTCATCCTGTTGAACTGCTCATTTCATCGCTGTCCATTCTGCAACAACACACAGAGGCCAACAGCTTGTCTATGGCCCCTTTCCTCATGAAAACATACAGAACTAAGTCTGCAAGAGGACTCAACTTAACAAACATGAAAGACAGGTTGGTGAAGGTATAGTTTGCATCCTCTGCTAGAGACCAAATGATGGTGGGCAGGAACAGCAGTGTGTAAATAAGCAGCACCAGAACTAAAGTTCCCACAATTCGTCGTTTTTCATCTGAGGGGACACGACTGGCAGACAGGGCTTTGAGGGTCCCACCCAGGGAGAATATGAGCAGTGGGAAGGGTAGGAGGAGGAAGACAGCAAAGGTGGCTTTTATAACCTCAAAATCAACCCAGAAATAGTTAAGGAGGAGAAAGATAAGAGGATGGATCCAGACCAGCACACAGACCACCACAGAGCCCTTGATGGTTCGTCTGAAGCGGTACCACAGTGGACAGGCGATGACCAAATACCTGTAATACAAGATGGACACATAGTGTTTGAGGAGCTTCAGGATTATATAGTAACATAATGGTCAGACACAGAAGTAGCTACACACATACTGGAGAGACAGATAGTTACCTTTCCAGGGTGACACACACCATGAAGCCAACACTGGAAAACACAGCAAAGTTGTATATATAATTGAAGATCACAGATATCTTCCAATCCTCAGGTTCTACCACCTCAGCGATCATGCAGCAGAACTGAATGAGGTCGGAGATGAGAAGGTTGATGACGTAGATTGGAGCAACATGATCATTTCTCACCTGCAGGAAAACATTGGTAAAAGTTAACAAGCAGCTGTAAACATGTTCTGAACTCCACCTCCTCCCAAATATGTCCTCTTACTGCAGTCACTTCTACATTTTTCATCACACTCTCATTTGTGCTGTTGGAAATAACAACTTTTTAGTGTGTGCTTGGCCGAATTAACCTCAGTATCAACTTTCAGCTCCACCTGCTCTGAGCTGCTGAACCTGCTGCATTCTCTCTCTCTCTCTCTTTCTCTCTCTCTTTCGCTGTCTCTGTTTTTCTCTCTCTGAGTGGAAGGAGTGAGTGTGCTGAGCGGTCGCATGAGAGCGGTGTTGCGTGATTATTATTATTTTTTTTCTATTTAAATCTTGTCCTGTAAATGTTGTAAATAGTATGTATTGTAGGTGTGTATGTAGGGGGTTTTAGAGTGTTTGTGTGTTTGCAGTCAGCCAGCGTTTGCACGTCAGCATGCTAAACGCCAGGGAAGCACTGGAGGCTGGAATGAGAGGAAGGGCTCTGGAACGGCCTGCCATGGAGGGAACCTGGCCCAAAGAAACACCGGGTTTCTTTCCCGAAGCCTGGGAGTCTGGCGGTTGCTTTGAGGACCTCCCAGGGCCAGGCGATTCCCAGGAATGGGTTAGGGGCTAGAGCCATCTCAGGACAGTTGGGCTGCAGACTCACAAAACCAAGACTGATTGATGGAGTGTCAGGCAGGTAATGAGTAGATGGAGAAGCAGGCTTGGGTGTAGGATGAGAAGCAGGCTGGGATGTGGGCAGAGAACAAAGTCCTGAAGCCAGCCAGGCAGGAAACTCTGTATCATTTTTTATGGTAATCAATCCAATAGTTATGTTTATGTTTTTCTTTGAGTTGTAACTAAATGGTGCCATTAACCTTAATAGTTGATGAAAAGGATGGAATAGTTCCACACATGTTAACTGCATGTGTTTAGGGTCCAATCATCTTCATGTAAATTTTAGTTATGAAGTAAAAATTCCTGTAAATTTCAGGTCATTACAACACTTCATCCCAGCCTCCGAGCCTGATCAAGATCCTTTACAGACAGACAGATGACAGATGACAGACACACAACACAGGCAGTAAATAGATAAATAAAAATAAATCTCATAATGTACATACCTGATTATAAAGAGCATAGATGGCCACGAGGGTCAAAGGAAGGCCGATAGAAATGATGATGCATGTCACCACATGCATAATGTGTGCAGCACTTCTATAATCGTGGTCGATGGTAAAGTTGTTATAATCATATTCGGACATGCTGCTGTAATCATAGTAGTTGGAGGTGATGTTGCTGTGGCTTCCTTCCTGTGAGGGGTTGTTACTGTAGAAATCTTCCATTCTTCAGAGTGAAACCTGTTGTTAGAGAGATCAACTTATTTAAAGCGAACACGTTTTTTTAACATCAACCTGACAATGTTCAGTGATATCATTAAAGCTGTGAGGTGCAAGTTCACACAAATACAGTATACAGGATACCCACAATCAAATCAAGTCAACACATGCTGTTGCTTCAGTTTTATATATTCACATAAATATTCAGGTACATTCAATTACATGACTATTCATTTATCTGTTTTTTTTTACACTCTCTACATATAAGAAAAATATAATGTCACAAAATTTACCTTTGAAAGCTGCGAGAGCCGACCTGAATGAGTTCCCTGCACCAGTGTCTGATGTTTAGTCCTCTGCGTCCAAACAGCCTACAGTAAATATGGTAAATAATAACATGCAGTAGGCTGATGATAATGTACACCTCCTCTTTCTAATGTAAGAGAGGAAACAGTAGTCAGGCACGAAAATGCATTACTGCAGGAAGAGGGGGTGGGGGTGCGGTGGTGGTGGTGGTGGCAGCTCCCAATGCTGGCCATAGTTAAACATAGTGGAAATATCATTTACCTTATGAAATATCAGTTTCTGTTTAAGTGCTTGAGGATGTAAATTAAGATTAATATGTATATGGTTTTCTACTTAAGCATTCTGACTTGACGGCCTGCCATAGTGAAATAGTGGCGCAGACTCTAACTTAAAGAAGAATTTTTCTTCACTTAAAAGATTCTAAAATCATTTAAAACATAGACTCTATGGGGAAAATGGACACAGGGTCCAGAAGTGAGAGTGGGTGATTTTAGCCAGTGTTTTCTTATTTTTTGAAACAGAATCTCAGGACTTTATATTGATGTTTTTTGACCACATCAAACTTATTCTACACAGTTTCTACCAAACATCAACAGGTGTGTTGGAGATGGACACATTAAACAGTGTACACAGTTCCACAAAAATTGTAGATCACTTTTTCCTCCTCTCTTTCTGCTTATAACTCCCTCAGTTCCACCAGTTCCTGTCGGCCTTCACCCAGCGTCTCCATCCAGAACCAGGTAACCGTGGTAACGGATGCGCACGTCATTGTGTTTTTAATGAGTCTTGACTCTTTAAGGTGACTCTGTAAGCATCTGTTGATAAAGTTTTGTGCATGGTTTAAAACGCAAATCCACTTCAACAGTGCATTATTAGGCACAAACTTTTTTTTTTCTTAGACTCTTAATTAATCATTGGTGTGTTTTGGGCATAACATGAATATAATTAAATAGTGTCATCTCCCATTCCCTTTAAAATCCAGGTGTGCTTGTACCTCGGTGCACTGCTATTTAAATGGCGGATTCTGCATGTTGGAGAAACGAGTCAGTCATGGAGTAACAGGTACAATCAGCACAGTTATAATTGCCTCATCACTGTAATCTCCAACAATGTTAATAAAGAATATTTTTAACCATACAGAGAGGTAGGCTACAAAATCATTATAAACAGTTGATCCCTGGAGGGTCGTGTTCAATATCACTACATGAATACTCTGCCAAACCTCAAACGTTAAGGGAAAGCTCTAGTTACAAGATATATTTAATTATCTAAAGCTCTAATCACACATCCTGTTGTACTACTGGCCTATTTACATGTACAGACACGTGTGTCACAGCTGCAGTAAGCGCAGTTACCTTATGTCCTCTAGCTGTAGCTGGCTGGACTGAACTCTCTGGGTCTGTCTGACCAGGTGACCAGTGCCCTGACCTCTACTTTGATTTAGTGGGACACTTGAAATGACACTGTAACCCCTAAAACACCTCAGTGTGTTTATAGACATACATACATATTGATAATTAATGGGCAAAAAATGAAATCCTACCACAAATATTAATGCACCACGCATAAAAATCCAAGTAAAATGGAAAGAAAAGTCATTATAAGCTTAAACTTTTTTAAGAACTGATGGTTTTTATTTTATCTGATTTTAGGGGGTGCTGCAGCCTCCTTAGCACCCCAACTTCCCACGTCCATGGATCCAAAGTATCTAAAGAAATAGTTTGACAATTTGGGAAATACACTTGTTATTTGATGGATCTCAGTTGGTAATCAGCTAAAGTTTAAAAGGGGGAAACACTAACTTACACAAAGAAAATATCAGTTCATCATTGAGTCCAAGTGGACGTTTTTTGCTAATTTAAAGAAATTCCCCTTCTTTGTTCCTGAGATATTGTGTTCACGAGAATGGGACGGACGGAAGGACGCAAGGACAGACAACCTGATAAGATAATGCCTCCGGCCACGGCTCACCCCGGCGTGGCGGCGTAAACAGTATGAGGACTTTAAGAGAGTGCCACCTCAACACCATACGTTTCAGAGATCATGTCTGGTTTCCATCAAAGACTCCAACTAAGCTTAAGACCCCCACATTCCCAAGAAGGACTGGGTACAAAAGGTGACATTTTGACAAAATCCTGGCGTATCGGTCATTTTTTTTGATTATTCTACACAGTTTCTACTGCAAATCAACAGACATGCTGGAAAAGCACATTAAACAGTTTCACAAAAAATTGTGGGTCTGGATCTAGAGATTTTACATTCCATACACATGATACTTTATAGGGGATTGATAAACTGCAATTCATACTGTGTTCATCATAACAACTGCATGACATTCAGCAAGGCTGTAGGTTTGGTCTCCGAAGTGGAACAAAATGACTCAAATGATCGAAATCTGCTGTTTTATCTACACAGTGGGTAATGACACACAGTACAGCCTGTTAATCTACATCACCTTCTTCTGAACAGATATCAGATTGTACCTGTGAAATATGACATGCATTTCCTGCTATAAATATGTAGTTGATATGTGGTTTCATCACATCTTTATCTTACTCTGAAATCTGTACCGAAAGTTCACATGAATTTTTCAACATTCATTTTATCAGGGAGGACCAAGTGAGAGCAAAGTTTCTTTTTTTAGTAATGAATACAAAATACAACACTTAGAAAGGGAACAAAAATAGATAGGCATTTACAACTTAAATCACTGAGATATATGTGATATGTTATTTTGACAAAACATCTTCCAATAACAGGTTCAAATCTTCAAATCTTCAATATCAACAGACGGGAGATAAGCCAGTCAGCAGCAGGGATGAACAAAAAATACACTCGATAACCTGACGACAAGCAAGGTCAAAAACTCTGTCAGATGTACTCCCACAGGCTGAGGAGCAGATTGACCAAGGCTGGGTGAGTAGCTGATTGCAGGCAGCTGCAAAAGCTCAGCTTGCAGTCAGGGAGGCAGGTAGGGACCTCTGGTGGACTCGGGTAGACAGCGCAGGGGTTAGTACCTGCAAGCACAGGAAAACCTGTCTAACGGAGTGACAGTTTCAGACATAACCTGGTTTCACGGAAAGGCTTTAAAATGCCCTTTCACATTTCATCCACCACTCTGCACTGCAGCAAAATCAAACTTGTTGTTACTCTGTGTGCTCAGTAGGTTTCAAACACTGGGAATCATATTTTTACAAATAATTACTCAATCTGATACTCATCTTTCTTATATGTTGGCATCATATTTGGGGAATCTGAATCAGAATCAGCTTTATTGGCAATGTATATGTACACATACAAGGAATTTGACCGTATATGAATGTATACAGAATACACATTGGCTTGAATTACATTGTCAATATGTTAAAGGAATGAGAGGAAAGAACAAATTGAATCCAGTGTAACTGGTGTAACACAGTATATTTTCCCTTTTCCTCCCACTAGAGTTTGCAGGTCTGTGATGATCTACATGTGCATAACAGCCTAAAATATAAATTAAACATATGTATAAATTCTGTATATGGGTATTCTGTACTTTTGGTTTTATGGTACATTATGTCACAAATTGTGTATCCCTCATCCCCAGCCCTCTGCATTACCTGCTCGCATCTCACCGAGACCATGTGCCTTCCAGTGCCACCCAGACCTGCCATACTCAAGATGTCCACCAGATGTCCTCAGTCTTTCCCTGATTTCCCCATATCCTGACTGCCGCACCCGTCTACACACCTGTTCCCACTTCCCTCTTCTGCTCTTCAGTTGTCTGGCCTTCCCCGCCCACCTCCTCACCTGCATCTCATTCCCTCATCAGTCACTCACTCCATGTACCAGCCTTCATTGTCTGTATTCTTTTAATCTGAAACCTGTTACCTGCCTGTTTGATCTTCTGCACGATCTTGCCTTTGGATTTCTTTGCCTGTTTGGACGGCCTTCCCGGTTTTGACCCTTGCCTGCCTGCCTCTTGACTCCGTAAGCCTTTAAAGTCATTAAAACATTGAACTGCCTCACTCGTCTGCATTTGGGTCTTATCCCCTGTATTCTTGTTACTCTACATATGCCAGTTGTGAGACATTAGACATTTCTGACTTACCATATTTTGCTTTAATTCATAGTGTGTATATAAGTCAGTGAATTACTAAGATTGAGTAAGTTTGTTTGAGATTTCCATTATTTTTTTTTTTTTGCATTCCAAAAGCTATTCTTCTCAGGGCCAATTTGACAATACACAAATACTCATTCATACCACTCATCACAATATATTAACATAACATCTACTGTATTAAAAAAATTCAAAGATTCAAACATTAGAATTCAAATTAAAAAAATGTAACAAGTATGAAACTACTTTACTATAGACCTGCAGTGCTGATATGTAGGCAGGCACTGACCTTACTAATAAACACGACAAGCTGTAATTGTCTTCAGCTTCATCATCAAGTCAATCTTTTTGTATTGAAACCAAATTATAATCTAAATAATTTCAAAGCAATCAGATCAAATGGTTGACTACAATAAAGTAAACTACCTTTACAAAGGACTGGCAGGTAGGTTGAATATTTTGGCATTTTGAAACTATAAATATTTGAGAGATATTGTGATGTTTCTGTCCACTGATTGTTTTGTGATTGGACAGCACTACATAAATTGATACACACTTATATCTTTTCTAGGTTAGATATCTCTTAAGTTTGAAATGAACATACACATGCTAGTGACTTCTAGATAAGCATCTCCCATGCAAATACACACACACACAAAAAAAAGGAAAACTTTCTCATGAGAAAGCTGATGTTTACCCTCCGGAAGCTATACAGCCGGCTCTGTCTTGTCTGTGGCTTTCACTTAAACACACACTCTCACACCGGAGGACATGAAACGCCGTCTCTGCCATCTGTCTGTGTGCTTCCCCTCCACACAGGAAGTGCTCTCAAGGTCGCTGAGAGGTTGGAGCAGGCAGGCAGGCAGACAGAAGCAAGGTCAAAAGGTCCCTTTAGAGATCAGAAAATGTATTTGGAAGGATGTAGCCTACTACGAAGCAACGTAGCCAGGTTTTTAAGCATTCTACAATGCAGGATCAATAAGATGAACTTCCTGTGTGATAACATAATTTTTCTTCTCCAACACAGACTTTGCTAGCAGATATAACCATATTTTTCTAATAACAATCTATCAAACTACAATGTGAAAGGGGTCACTGGCAGTGATGAACCTACAGAGAATTATCAGCTGAATCTGCAGCTAAAAGTAATACAATTTAAAATAAACCCTAAAAGAAGATTTAATAAAACAAAACAATGATAAGTAATTGGAAAGTATTCCCTTTACTACTTAAAAGAATTGTGATGCACTGCAATTTCCCAAATTGTGATTGAGATTTTGAAAGGTTTTATTTTTAATTAAAACTTCAATATAAGCCATGTTTTCAGCCATTAACTGATTTTTACCATAACAGTTTACCACCCATTCATCCCTTTGCACTATCACAAGCACTATGCAGTACTATACAAAAGTTGGAGAAACCACAAGTGAGACCTTTTCTCTCCCACTTACATAACTGAGGAACAGGAACAGAAAAAATAAACTCTTTGCCTCTGTCTCTGTACATCCTGACCAGTAATTGCATTATTGGAAAGAATGTTTATTTGCTATCTGTGAAGGATTTCCTATCTCCTCCATATCAAGTGTTTTTCTATTTATTGATAATCGTTGACCCTCTCTCAACCTCACCCCATCAAAAGGTTATTTTTGACTCTTTTCCTGATCAAGCAGAACTGGGCTCTAAATAGGTCCAACAAGGAAGAGGATTAAGTCATTATTGCATAAGTTCTTTGTCTTTGTGCTTCCCTGATCAGAACAATTGCTGAAGAAACAATTCTGGGCTGGAGAGGCTTGATTTGGACAAGAAATTGTATTTCTGGATGATTTCCCATGGAAACACAAAGACTGACATAACAAAGACAGGCGACAATCAGTTTGTCAATACTTATATGATGTAAGATATGCATTGTGTTACTGTGTCACAGAAGGGCCAAAGTAGTCTGGTTCCACTGTAGCTGGAAGATTATCATGAGGTATTAACAGACACAATGTTATGGTCACTGATGTTAGTTAGCTACATAAACTCTGCGTCACAGAATCAGTAGAGGAGGAAGAGGCCCAGAAATAAGCCTTGTGGAAACCCTGTTGACATGCTGCTGGGTTGCGATTCCTTTTCATGTTGACTGGTTTCAGATTTCTACCCGAACCGGGGTATGTCGAGCCAATCACAACCTTTGATTTAGTATAGGGTGGGTTTAATATTACCAAGATGGCCGCTGCTGATGCGGACGGTTCGGTTGAATTGGTTATCGCGTCAGTATTAAATTAACTGGACGATAAACAACTGCACTTTATATTTATAAGATAAGCATTTGCTGTACTTCTGACAAGACGTACAGTACGATATGACAGTGTTTCCTTGCTCTGATTGGTTGTGCGTGGCCATTGATAATGCACCTTGGAAACTAAAAAAATGAACTGGTTCCAGACTAATACACATTTGTGAATTAGTCTGATGCCAGGCTCAGGAATGAATGCAGTCTAACACAACAGTCGTGCAATAAATCCTACCTTCATGAAGCTTTTTTTTTTTTTTTTTAGCATAACAAACATTTTACTGGCAAATTAGCGGGCACAAGTCTTTCCCTTTTCATTGTTCAGTTGGAGTGTTCTTTAAAAAAGGGCTTATCCTCTGGAGAGCATGAATGTGTTCAGCAGATTTCGGTATATCCGTTATATTATGACATTTTTTTGTGTCAGTGGAAATCTTGGCTAAATATGGCCCTAGAGGTCAAGGGGCAACACAATGTTTAAGGTTCCTCCTCTGGGGATTGTGAATATCTTCCTATGGACCAAAGTGTTGGGTGGATGGAGATAAAAACACAGTAGACTGTATATTAAGACTGTACTCTCATATGTTTACATCCGAATATAAGTAGTCTCTGATTCTAACATGGGAAACTGGATGTTTGTTTACAGTGAGGTTTGGGCTCCATCGGGGAGGTTAGTCCCAGTCGGAGCAGTTCAGTGTCCTGGGATTGGACTAGAACATAAACAAACTATCCCTTGGTTGGTTTACTGGACGATTGTGCGGAGACATGCTGGGGTCCCAAAGGACAGCCAGACATATGAGTGGACAGAAAGGCAGAGGTTTTGACCGAGAAAGGACTGGGTCAGCTCACAGCCTGACACAGCAGGGACACAGCAGGTATTTTATAGGCCACTTGTAAAGCTCAAAGAAGCTCAACTGAAAGGAGGGTCTCGTCCTAACAACTTAAAACATGTTGGACATTCATGGCGGACACCAGGGTTTTATCAATGCTCACTTTTTTTTAAAAAACCGAAATGATAATATTTTGCCAACCCTATGTCAAGATTATCTGTCATATAAGAAAGGGCCATCTCAAAATTTGGAAGCACACTGTTGTCTGAAATGTCACTGCATGCTGTAGGGCTGTTTCCCTAAGCGTCTGATTCAAATCATTTGAGGGGGGACTGTCACTTTGACTCGTATCAAATTTGGAATAATAGTGTCATATTCTGTGAAAAATAAGTAAAATATAAGTGTGCAGGTAAATGTCTCTTTTAAAAGTTTCATGTTTTTCTTTATTCAGATTCTGCCAGTTTTACACAATGTTCCTGTATGCAGCCAGACTGAGGTTTGTGTGGCAGGGATTTGACATCAAATTTGATAATTGATCATAATGTCCATACTGTAGATTATTATAACGAGTTATTAGATAATGTCCGTTACAACAGTTGATGCATATTTCACAGAAAGAATTGAGAGGTTCAGTCTTGTGTAACGTATTGTATTTAATCAGGAGTACGAAATTTGAATTTATAAGTCTACACACCAGATGAGTAACAGCTGTCAATTAAAATCTAATAATTACATATTATATTAGGCACTAGCAGTGGATTGTTGCCACAGTGTCTGGAAGGCTGTGAGATTTCAGAAGGCTTTGGTGCAGCATGAATTTTTCCACAGCAAACGTTGAATAAAGACTCACCTTGGAAACCAGAAAGGAGAGGAAGCTGGTCGGCCTGAGACGCCGGTTCCTCCTGTTTCACCGCCATGTTTTCCTGACTCCCAACCTGAAGGAAACAAAAAAAGCTCTGAATCAGTTGGAACAAAAGGATGCTCTGCGTGTGGGTCTACGTGTGTGTACCTACTTTTTGTGTGCTCATAAAGTTTAGGTTCCTGTCTCCCTGCAGAGGAAGGAAGAATCACAAAAAATTCCCACAAAAAGTAATGTGTTTGTTTAGTTTTTGTATTTTGGCTGATAAACAGAGTGGTCAGGATTGGCGCCTGGTTATTAACTACTACTGTACACCCTCTGCCAGCGTTTTCCCGGATTTCCCATAATTCTCCATGTTCCAGTTTAACTGAAAGTGAGGAAGTACCTTATTCTATTATTATTATTATTATTATTATTATTATTATTATTCTGTTATATGAAATTTAATTTAAGGGGGAAAATACATGTTGAATCCAGCTAATAAGACATACTGTTAAGTATGTATACACCATTAAAGCACTGTTTTTAAGGGTTAACCTGTATGCGGTTACTATTCAGCCTAGTAATCAGTACATTCAGTTGCATATTGATACTGATTTCACACTTCTTTTTTTTCTTTTCTTCCTACATATGCAAAACACCACAGACTGACGTGTCACTGCAGTACAAAATAAAGTTTATAGTGGCAAGCTGTTCTCTGGCTTTATTCTCAATTCGTACTCTGAGCATTATGAGGACAGATTGCAGATTTCTCATGCAAGTGCAGAGCATATGTGCACATTGGCAGTGTTTTCAAGTGCAACTTTTAATAAAAGTTCTATCAGTGCTGAGTATATTAAGTGTTGTTTTGAGTGTCAGAGCCCTTAGCAGAGGGCTCCCGATACGGTGATTATTGTCTATGCCGACCTGGAAGTTGGTAAAACTTTATGTTTTGTTTGCCTCTGTAGGTTATCCTCAATTCAAGTTGTGTCCTGAAAATGCCAAAACCTCCAGTACCTGCAGACATAAGGTAGTAGACGTTAAGTCTTCGTCTTTCTTTCTGTGCCAGTTGTGGCCTATTTTTGCCTATCTGTCTGTCCAAGTCAAATAGAGGATGTGCGTCACAATCCAAAACAAAAACATCAAGCACAATACAAAGGTGGAGTTAAAGCTTTGAAACATGTTTTCCATGCAACAGGGAAGCAGACCAGACTCTCATCAAAAAGCTTTTTAATCACTGGCAAACATATACAGTGAGGAAAAATTGACTTCTTGGCGCTGCTTTTCTTTCCCTTTGCTCTCATTGATGCCACGATTCTGACAGTGCTACAGAAGGTTACAAAGATTCACAACAGATCCCTTTTGAAAATTGGATACCAAGGAATTTAAACCTCTACACATTATACCATACCTCATTTTAAATGATTCCAGAGTATAACAACACCAGCACCTCAAAATCGCTCGTTCACAGTTGAGTTGTTGCACGCATCATGTTTCATGATCATTAATCTCTCCCCTGAAGTCTGAAGCGCTACCTTTTTATTTATTTATTTTTTTCAAATTATTGATTGATTACTGAATCAGCATTTAAGAGGTAATAAATCTCTGAAGATGAATATAATCTTTAAATGTGCCATTTAGTTACTTCCTGTATTAAGCATTGAAGCAACTCTGAGAATTAAATCCAATCCGTAATACACTGTTTACTGTTTAGTATAGTGGAGGAACAGTATATTACAATTGTACTTGGTAACTAAAACAGATTGAGTTGACTTAACTCCTTTTAACCTTTTTTTTTTTTTTTTGGCAGTTGTGATACTGTAATGAATACAGAGGGATAAAAGCAGTGACATGTTTGTACCTCTAGGCCACAACTGTATTGACCCTAAGGTCTTGGCCAATCAAACAGCTCTTAGAAGAAAGGATGGCCAGACAAAATGTCCTCACTTTTTCACATTTCCCCATTCTCAACATCTAAAACTCAAATTGGTCCTCACAAAGACAGACATACACACACACACACACACACACACACACACACACACACACACACACATACATACATACACACACACACACACACACACACACACACACACACACACACACCTGCTTGTGCAAACTTGAGTCTTCTGGTAAACACTCTCGCCTGTCAGAGTAATATGTTAAGATTGATAAATGAAGTACAGGATTAAAAGAATACAAGTAAGATTTTGTGCTGCCTGTACATTACTGTATATTTCCATTTAGACTTTTCCTTCTCTTCTCTTTCCTTCTCTTCTCATCAGTTGTTCAATTCTGTACTGCCCATTTATCTCACAGCTTCTGTTAGTTTTTAGATTAAGATATTACATTCACCATAAGCGCATTAGATAGAGCTGTTGAAAAAATGCTGTTTCTCCAATACGTCGTCTTTTCAGGGGCCACGAGAAACGGCCTTGTTTTAACTTGATGACAAATTTGTTTTTAACAAAATTTTAATCTGAGTTTAACCAGCAATTTAATGTAATACTAGAGTTTAGCAAGGTGGAGCCACAGGGTTCTGTTCTGGTACCTCTGTTATTTACTAATCTTGAATTTAAATATTGCAAGTATATATATATATTTATGCTGATGATACATTTATTTACTGCTATGTTGGGGAATACTTTAGATAGCTTTTTAAGATATAAAATGCAAACATATTTCTTTGATTAGTTTTACATGTTGAAAGAATACAAAAATGATTTTCACAATAAATACAATAGCAGACTTGTACTCCCATTAAAATTTAAGAAATAAGCTACTGCTTTCCATAAAAACAAACGGAAGTCAAACTTGCGTTTCAGCTTGCGTTCTGTTTAGTCAAAATGCCTTCATTGTTGTAAAATAACCTGCTGGGTTTTTGAAACTTAACAGCTTCATATTTTTGGGATTATTTACAAAATGGCATCAATAATCTAAAACCTGAAACATGTTACTTTTGCATAAAACTTTATGTAAAATAAAAGCAAACAATAAATCACGCAAGACGCAGATAAAGAAGCGTAAGATCAGTATGCTTTAATAATAAGATATCAGTGCAGGAACACAAACTTCTTATCGGGTTAAATTCCCCATATGGTAAAAACAATGATAACAATATATTATAATAAGGTCAATATGAATTATTAGCATATTAAAAAATGCTGAATCAGCTAATATAACTTTACTATATGACACTGACAAAAACAGAATACAAGTAGCTGAACATGGATCCCACAAGGAAAAAACAAACACCCTGTTACACGAGACACAAGTAAAAATGCCGATATTGTCTTTAAAGAGGAAGTGCAATGAATGAGTGGATTAACTCTTGAAACGCTTTGTCACTTTTGTTTTTGGGGAAACCCTTCAAGCAGCACAGTTTGAGCACTAGGACTGGTGAGAAGCCTTCTAGGGTTTCAATAGAGCTGAAGCCCCGCCCATTTTTGGCTTAGCATCTGTGCTACTAGCGTTAGCTTCCTAATGGATGCTCTCAGAGCGTTGTCTTCGTTCTGTCTTTCTGAATAGCTGACACCTCTTCTCTATCCATGTTCCAAGATATATGAATACCTACTATAACACTTAAGCAGGAACATTTTCATATGCCTTCATTTTAGCAAAGATCAAAAAATGTTGGTGAACAAAACTACACCTCCTCAGAAGCTTTAGGGCTCCCAGAGGTCTAGTTCTTGAGTTATTTTGGGGACTATGACGAGGTGTATACATTTTACATTTAAAAAAAGAAAAACAGACACAAATTGTCTGGGCAAAGCTAGTGGAGCAGACGCTAGCTTAAAACAGGGACGGGGCGTCCCCTGAGCCTAGATTTGTATTTTTAAATCGACTTCCATCTAGCCAACTCTTTCCACATACATTAACACATTTTAGTTCAAATCTCATCAGTTGTTGCTGTTGTTCATCCATGTGCATGTTTTGTAACATTTAATGGGGTCCTAAATCATCTTTTGATCACTGGGACTCTTTAAGAATATTTTCATATAAACCTACACTGTAAGTCTGCAATGAAAATAATGATTTAAAAACATGCTTTGGACATGCAAAAAGGTTATATTCTGGAACCAACCAACTTTGATTTCTATAATAGGTGAGAATACAGAACAAATAACATTTTAACATCTTTGAATACTATGATCCTACAATTAGGAATAGTTCAATTTGCAGGCTTTTCACATTGAAATAAGAACAACTTCCAATTGGCGCCAATTTAAAAATGCCCTCTCTTCTAAAGTAATTGCAGACATGTCAGGAGAGAAAACTAAATTTGGCTTTTGAGTCTTAAAAGAAGATGAAGAGAGAAGCAGATGATCTGTCGAGTGGAGTTGAGAGATATGCATCAGTGGGCAGGCTGAGCAGGATGTATCTCTCTTCATGTCACTCAACTCTACATCACTTCTTTTCATATCTCTTTCATAGCTGTTTTTCTGCCCACATCCCCTTTCAAAATAACATTAATCTCCAGCCCAACATCATGTGGCTTACCATGATAACATGTTACCAAAATGATTAATTTTAAAACTTCTGTGCCACATGTGAATTTTTAAGGCAAACTGTGCAGCATGTCGCACCACTATGCATCAAAATAAAGGTCAAATTTGGTTTGCAGAGTGGATTCTCGACATGTGTGTCAAGCAATCTGCAAAATCAAGGCACTAACTTTGTCGGACACTTTCCCCTCTGACCCTCCTAGGAGAACTTTTACTATACAAATCTTTTTCACTTAATCCTAAAAACCCTTCATTAACAAATAGACTGTCAGCTTGTTTGAGCTGGGGAATCCATTTTCTCAAAAACCTTAAACTTTGACTGGTCATCACCGGGTAAGTGCAGTGGATTATAATAGGGTTCTACCTGAATCTAAAAAGAATCTTTGTGTTTCCCAAACTATTTTATCAGGATCTAAATAAATGTTACAGAGGAGGCTATGAGGGAGCTTTTGACTCTAAAACCTGAGGGTTTATTATGAAAATCATCCCAACTGTGACATTGTACCCTACATTTTTTTATGTTTTCCAGTTATTACAAATAAGTATGTCAACTTGTATTGGACAATGATCATGACAAAAGGTAAGCAAACCCAACAAATGCAAATCGTCTACTATATTTTCTCATTAATATCAGGCTCTGCTAGCTGGTTTCTAACTGAGAACAAACACTGACAGGTAAGGTGTCAACTAAAGTTTAAAATGCAAATTCATATTAAAGTTACAAACCGAAGGGAAGTTTTATGCTACTCTTTCAGAAAATAGAATGAAAAGGCAAAATGTAACTTTCACATAAAATACAATGTCAAGTTAGGATTTTATTCAATAATAAACTCCAGAGTTGAAGGAAGTCATCTACAGGTTGCAGAAACAAACTGTGCACTTGAAGGGCAAACTCAGTATGTGTTGAGACAACCATAAAGTCATAAGGCACATTATATGAATGAAAATTAACTTTAAAGAAAATTTCAGCATGACATAAAGCAGAGAACATCCAAATATAGTGTGAGTGGATCCAAAAGATGTAATAAAAGTTCTAAAAATGACACATACATGGTCAATGAAGCACCATTGCTTATATATATGCAACTGGAAAACTATGTGATTATGTGGCAACTTCGCCTTCTTAACAATATTCAAAATGCTACATATCTGAAGTGAAACTTAGAAAACTGATATTCATCTTTAATCTGAACTTTTTTCCTGTTTTTCTTTTTTTCTTTGTTTTATTTTCTTAAAGCAAGAACATAGACAGAACTGCCCAGACAACAGATTCAATAGATATTTTAGGAAAAAAAACTAAACAAAATGCCACAACGCGGAAACAGCATGAGAGGAAACAGCACTGCGAGGGATCTGATCCATCTGCATCTACAGGGGTAGATAAGGACAAAGTACCAGGACACATAAACACTAAAAACACTATCTTCAACATTAGTTTTGTCTTTTTAAATACGTAACATATATGTGTACAAAGCTCTATAACTGATGCTCAAAAGTGGTCACCACACAAAGACAATTACCTCAAAAAGTAGAGTGAGATAAAGAAAAATACTATGAGTACAGGAAAGGAGAGAACAGAAGAATGGTGAAGGTGTTTTCACTAAAGGCATACTGTCTGATATTACTGACATCATTTGGGTGAAAATGACAGTTTCTAGTTCAAAAATAAAAATTCTGACCTTACTTTTAGTCCATCGTGTATTAGAACAACTACTAATATTCTGTATCCAAGCTTTCAATTATTGGCAGCCACTCTGTTGTTAATTAAAAGAAAAACTGGCCTCGTCCTAATCCTTAAGAATAATAATACATACACTCCACATTCAAGTCACTTCACAGGCTGCTGTACTGCACTGAAACCAAGGCTGCTGCTGCTATGTACACATGTATAGTCTGAGTGAGTGAGTGAGTGATGATGCAGATACTGCTGTGATCTGACCTTACACTGTCCGGTTTGTGCAGTGGTGTGGAAAGTTGGTGGGTGAGCGACCTCCGCTGCCCTTCTTGATGTAAACGCTGAAGTGGCCTTTGTTAATGGGACACTTTAAAGCTTCTTTTTGCCCTAATATCACAGGTTACTAGAGCCACTCAAGTAACCTTTTATTTTTATTTTTTTTATGGCTCTGATGAGCCGAAATACCAACTCAACCTACTCCAGTGACACTCTGATCAGACAAAGTGCCCTTTTGATCCCTCCTAGTGCACCTTCTGATCAGCCCCGGTGATTAGCTCAAATCTCCCCAAATATCCTCCAGTTACTTTAAATTACAGCTCCTCCAAGCCAAGTTCCTGTGGCCTTTTTAAGGGCAAAAATTAAACCTAAAAAATGAAAAAAACTTGAAACCCACCCCTTAGATAGCCTGGGACACCACTTATTTTTCCCGTCTTTATTGGTGAGAGGCAGATGAGAGAGGGGTACGACATGAAACAAAAGGTCGGACCGGTGACAGCTGCGAGAAACGGGCTGTAACCACTCGGCTACCAAGGCACTCCACACCACTGCTTTTCATGGTATTCTGTATTGTGGGCAGTGTGTGTAAGCCTACAATGTGTAATCACAAACTCTTAAAGTGTGTGGGTGTGTGTGTGGGTGTGTGTGTGTGTGTGTGTGTGTGTGTGTGTCTAAGTCAGATCATTTTTACAAGCTATGAGTTTGATGAATAAGGCTAGCCTTGTTACTGACTATATGAGCTTTACCTCAATGACATAATTGCACAATAAGAAAAAAACCCTGTAGTCACACGAGCTACTTACCTGACTGAGAAAGACGAGCGCGACACAGACATTTTTAGATAAATCAAAGACTGATTTAAGAAGAGAATATAGAAAAACAGAAATAAACAAAACTTAGAATATTCAATTTACAGTAGAGTTCATGTATTGCAGTATGTTTATTAGTGTGTCTGTGAGTTAGACACAAAATAATCTGGTGAAGTAAGAACATAAAAAATAAATGAGAGAAGAAACAAAGCAGTATTGATATGGTAAAGTGTGTCATCGATTTGGATTAAATAACGTGGGGAAATTTGACAGAAAAATAGATTGTTACCCCTCTTCCACCACGGCAGTTCGAGGGCCGGTTTGGAGCTGGTGCTGGTCTAGAACCAAGAACCGCTTACATCAGGGGCTGGGGGGTGTTGGGATTATCGTGACCAACAAGACCAACTACAACTTTGTGACCGGCATCTTTGAAAAACCAGGGCGAGAGAGTTCATGCACAGTGCTGAACTCCATGAGCTGTACAGTATGTGAATCCCATTTGCGTGTCTGTGTCGTAACTCTAGCTCTGTAGCCCGCAGAAACACAAACCAGTTCTTAAAGGGTTCGTCTTTGAGCCAACTGCGAACCAGCACCAGCCCAGAACCAGAACTAGGTTCGCGTTGGTGGAAAGGGGGTATATAAGAACAAAAATTACAATATAATGTATATGTCATTAAAGTTGACCCACACGGACTTAATGTTACTGTGAAGCACTTCAGGTTGTGAGAACAAACTGCACTACTTTGTTATTTAAACAGAGCAGCTGATGATGTTACAGTGAGTCAGGTTGGATGGATTTAGGCAAGAAGAGGCAGGATGATGGCTGTATAAGTGTATCTGCCTGTATATGTAGAAGAGGCTTGAGCAGAGTTGGGCGTTTTTGATTCTGATTCTGCTTATTGATTGAGTCTCATCATGTCCTGATACTTAGCTTGAGTATTTAGTTTCATGAAATGAAACTAAAACTGACGAAAGAAAAAGAAGGAAAAAAAACTGCTTTTACCTTAAGCCGACTTGCCATATATGATGCATATTATGATGCAATAAAAAAATAGAAATATCCTCTATATTGGCATGGACTGTATAAGTTAAATGTTGTCTTTACTTGAGTTGGACGTCCTAAGCGAGCGTTATCTGATTTGGGAGATAATGCAAACAAGGATGAGAGGTCACACACTCAACACTATTCATTTGAGGCGATCACGAGCCAAAACAGTTAGGAACCACTGCTATTACCAGCTTTACACCGTGCTAAAGGACAACAATGCCAATAATTAATACTTGAATTAAAGTGCTCCAGTCCATCATATTGAAAGTAATAAGCAGAATCATAGAGCATGTTTCCTAAAGAATCCTTGGTTGTCATCAATTTTAAAATGGCTACAATTCAGAACCAGTTCAGGATACCCAACTCTTGCTTGAGGCCACAACTGGAACTAGAAAAGTGAAACAACACAGTGTCTTTGTTAATATGTAGGTAGTATGATATCTTCTCCTCTGAACTACAGGAGATGAGTAAGCTGACAAAAAGAAGGTAGGGCTTCAGGAAACTATATGTATCCTGGCTGTTGATTCCTGCCTTGCTAAGCCTTAGCAGGGAACCACTGGTGGTTGGGGTGTAAGGCTGTAGATGTTTGGGCAGAGCTGGCCTTTAAGGCTGGTTGTGTGTTTGAATCCCATGCCACTAATACCCCTTCTACACCGAGAGTTCACCCTGTGAGAGTCGTTCACACCAAACTTGATGATCAGCGTTAAATCCCAGTGTCAAGACTTTTTGACGTCTGTCAGACAGAGTGTTGTGTCATTGTGTACTCTGTTAGTTATTGTCCCGCGTTGACCTTTTTTCACCATGTGACCCATGTTATCTTATATGTGTGGGTGGCTCAATGCAGGGAAACCTTTGTACAACTGGTGGCCAACCTGCATCTGAATAGAGTCGAGAGCTTGGGAAACAAGGGGTGTGGCTTGACCCTGATGTCTCAGCTTGTTTAGAGAGCTATAAAGGGACAGGGAACAGTGTGGGTCTGAGCCAAATAACCTAATTAAGACAGGATGTGGTTGCGAATACCCTTTCCCTATAGGTAGCTTAGCCTCCGGGCGCTCAGAGGGCCCAGAGGTGCAAAGGTAAAGAAAGGCTTAAGTCTCGGGCTGCAGGCGGAGTTTGAATCTGGGACTCTAGGTGGCCTGGTCCAGGGCTCTCAGCAGGTCACAGCCCTGGAGGAGGTGCAGCGTGCCCTGCAGCGGGACGTTGACCTCACAGTCGTAACGGGTCAACTCCGGCAGACAGGAGAACTCAAACGAAGGCCCCAGCAAACGACTGGCTATACCTGGAAAATGACAGATGGAGAAACTTAAGTAACAATCCTCATTGTATTTAGTCATTTCTGTTAGTGTGTGAATCTAAAGTAAGAAACAGATTGAAATATTCTGACTGCACTGGTTTTAATAAAATAAAACTTAAATTACTTAATTACAGACAAATTATTTGATAAGGAGATTTGTTTGCAGCATATTAACAAATCAGAAAACAAGTGTTTACACAGTGATGTTAGATGAGTTTCTAGGCAGTTTAAACAGTCAGACCAGCTCACCCTGGGTCTTGTCAGAAGGCCCCATGTTATACTCTGTGTAGTTGCAGCTCTTCTGGGTAAAGGGTTTCTCACTTGCACCTCCTATCCCATTTCCTGGATACTGAGACTTCCTGTGTTGCTGCAGAGAGCTGAGACATGAAGGCATCCTCCCCATCCCTGACTCTGAGACACAGAAATTACAGGTACAGTTGAAGGGTGGAGGAGATAAACAGGCGCAAAGTTTGTCACACACAAAGACACAAGCGGAGAGCTCGTACCTGCCAGTGATCCCACACTGTGGGAGCGATCCATGGCGGCACAGCTGTCACTCCTCATCTTCTTCCAGATGATTTCTGACGGCTTACTGTCACCCTGAAACACGATCACATGGACACTCAATTAGCTGACTGTCCACAAAAAAAGAGACTGAATTCCCAAAACAATTTTTAAGTATTAGGTAGAGTATTAAGTATGTTTCTAAGTACAAAATGATTAAAAAACAAGAGCGTACATCGGCCATTCACTCCCTCAGGATTAAACAATAATAAAGGTTTTTATCATTGACAGCTAAAGGAAATGTAAAGAAAATTCTCCTCTCAAACTCACTATTGGACAGTTACACTGGATAATCTGCTCTACTATCATGCCGTAATGATTCTCAGGAATAAGAATGAAACCCTTTTTAAATGGAACATGTTGTGAGGTAAATATTGTATGTTTATCAGAGAAACTCACCACGGTCATCTGGTTGAAGGAGCGCTTGATACTGTTGGCCATGGCCACTCTGGCTGGACTCATGTCTCTGTAGGCTTGTACAAAATTGTCAATGGACCTGCACGAACACACACGTACACACACATTTAAATCCGTTGTCAAAACAGCCAGGGGTTATTAGTTCGGTAGTTCTACCAACAGGATGGATGAACATTATATCTATAAACATAAACCATACAAGGTACTTCCTGAATCAGACTTTAGAAAAGTATATTTTAATATTATATTTAATATTTTAATCTTTTATACTTTCCCCAAGTTTGCATTGTAATTTTTCATAGTTGAAAATACTGCATTTTGGAAACCTCTCTGCATTATTGTCTTAAAATATGAATGTAAGGACTGTTCATTGTTACATCACCTCTGTTTCTGCATGAGATGTGGCATGTTCTGTTGGCAGGACAGGCGCTCCTCTACTGACAAAGTGTCCATGACGCAGGCCTTGGTGGCTCGTGGTTGTTGTTGGTAGGTTAACAGAGGGTCCGGTGGCCACTGCAGATTCTGCCTGCCACCCATGGAGGACAGAGGGGTGCTGGCTGGAGCCTGGTAAGGGGGATTCTGTATGCGCCCATGCATCATGTAAGACCCTGCACGGGGGTCCACGGTGCCCTGGCCGGAGCCTCTCTTCTCCCCTGCAGCCCAGGATGCAGCCGGCTGGTGCTGGTAGTGGCCTTGGGGCTGAGGAGGAGAGGACAGGGGCTGGAAGAGGCTGGCGATGTTGCTGAAGCTCTGCTGGGTGGCCTGTTGTTGTTTGGTGAGGCTGCTGCCGCCCCCCATGGATCCTGCTGGACCCCCCTCCAGGGGCTCCGACTCTGAGATGATGGGATTCAGCTGGAAGTCCTCCCCATCCATCGGGATGTAAGGAGCCAATGTCTCCAGGTCTAAGTCACTCAAGTCCCTCTGGGAAAGTGAAAGATGGTTTGTTAAGCAGTTTTATGTAGTGTGTTTACCTTACTTACTGCTCAGCTGTGTTACAGGATTTAAGTTTTCCTTTTTAGACTGTGCAAGTAGGAACATTTAGCTCCGACAAAATTGTTCAAACCTAGAAAAAGAGAATTATTATAGAGACGCAGTAAAAGTTTGTTGCACATAGACCTTGGAGCGATTTGGGTTCCTGAAAAGCAGATTGTTTGATGCATATTTATTTTGGCTGTTCAATAAAACTCAAACTGCGTGTGAGTGATTTATAATTACCAAGTGTTTAAATAATAATGTAATATTTTGTTTTATCTACTGCTTGTGAAGTTGAAAAACAAAATGTCCGTCAACATGGGAAAAATCTTGCCCGTGTAAAATAAGCTTTTCCCAAAAAGGATGAGAAAGGAAAGCCAAGTTTTCCATCAGATTCAGTCAACAAGGCCTCATAGTTTAAATTAATGAACGAGGCAACGTTTTTAGACATAAGTGTATTAATGCGCTGAAGACGACGACACGTACCTCGGTGTTGGCAGGACTGTTGCCCTCCGTGTCAAGAGCAAACAGCTTCTCAGTCAGCTCCACCTTCAGGTCGCTCTCCACTGAACTGTAGTAATCACCTGGGCTGCTGGGCTGCAGGGGTGGAAGAGAAGATGGAGGATTTAGGAAAGGAGTATAATGGACGGGGACGAGACGGATAAAGGAACAGAGGCAGAGAGGAACAAGATGACAAGCACAGAGAGAGAGAGGGTCAAAACGTAGAGGAAGATGGAAACAAAGAGCGAGAGATGAGCTTTAACAAAGGCACTATTCACTGCGCAGAGCCTGTTCCTTCCAAATATCCACCCCCGTTATTCTCACACACTCACCCCACTGTCAGTGACCTTTAACCCCCCACGGCCACTGAACACAGAAAGAATAAACCATGAAACAAACACAACCAGTTGCTTGCTCACTAACTAATTACTCCTTTCAATTAAACGCTCACTCTCAACCCCCCCCCCCTCACCGTGGAGCAGCTGCTGAGGCTCGGGGTGGCACTGCCCGTTGGCGGATTCTGCTGCACGGTGAACGTGCTCGCCATGTTAGCCATGTCCCTTGGAACTGGAGCCGGGGTTTGACCTGTCGTCAGAGGGACGGTCTTGTGGCTCTCGCCGGTCCAGGACGGAGGCACCGGAGGGGGCATAGCTGCGGCGGACACCTGGGTGAATCCTGCTGGCTGCTGGGACTCGTCGAACTGAGGGTGACCTGCACGAACAGACGCAGAAATTAGAGTCAGTTGAACGGAGGCAAAAATCAGTTAAAATCAATAATCTTACACATAGTTGAGATGGCCAGTTTGAGTTTGATCAGTGTCCAAATGAACTGCAGGTAACCATAGCAACAATGCATATGCTCCATGTACTTCTTATACTAGTTAACTGACTGGTGAAACTATATAAGCTGAATGGAGGTTTAACTGAATACAAACAGTTTTTAAGTTTTCTGTTTCGGTAAGTTGGCATGATTTAATTGTAATATTAGAAAGTGACAGTAGTCAATACAGACGGAAGTCGAGGGCGATGATCGTGTCCCCGGGTGTTGGCGCCAGCTGGGCGAGGTCCTCCGGCTCCTCTTTGAGTTTGGTGAAGAGGGCGTCTCCCGGCTCCGCGGCCATTCCTGCACCTCCGGCACCTCCGGCAGTGAAGAAGCTGCTCATGTGGCGCGGCTTGAACAGGGACTCGGTCTGCTCCAGGGAGAAAATCATCGACTTCTCCTCAATGTCACTGTGGGATTGGAGAAGGCGAGCGGAGTGAGTTGGGTTTCGTGTGGATGCAGAGTGCGGAGAAGTAATGTAATAATGTTACTTTTCTTTTACAGTGACCATGTTTCAGTTACATTTTTAGACCAAAACTTTGGATAAAACAGGGCTTAATTTGTTCAAAAAGTAAGATTTTTTTTAGATAGAATATGCTTTTCAACACTTAATTTCAGCATGCGGCAGGTTACAGGCCACAACTGTGTTCACTAGGATGACCGTGCTCACCTGAGGACATAGTTTATGCACACGATGCACTGGGGCTGGGAGTTGCGGCTGTTATAAATAACAGTTCCCTGGGTTTCTACCCAGACGTAGCCTCCGTTCTTAGCCAGCATACGATACTGACCGCTCACCGCCTGACCCTTGGTACACACTGCAGAGAGAGAGAGAAGTACAGTAGGAGCTATTGTATTCCATGACTCAATACAACTCAAGTACGGAACTGACCCACTTGTCCCTGATCGCACTCAGGTCGACAGTAATGATGGTTTTATGTCCAAGAACAAACTGTCCCCTCACTCCTTGTCTGCCCAAAAGTCTTTTTTGATTGTAATGAGGCTCACACCTCTCGCAGACACACCATCACATCATGTTCCGAAAAACCAAACTGCTCCTTTTCACACATGATCCATTGTAAAAGCTGACAAGAAATAATGGAAATTCTATCTTCCATATTGTGTCAGTGATTGTGCTTTGTACAAATAAGACCGGAGCAGCAGGGAGAGATGGAAAGTTTCTCTTCAGTCTCTCTTTATCCCCGTTTTCAGATTGTCCCTCAGGGGTGAAAATCATGTCTCTCTTGGTGATTTTTATCATTTCAAATTAGTTAAGGAATGCGTGCTCCTCCACAGGCCGAGAGCGTTTTGAAGACCTTTGAATGAAGTCAAATGTATCATCATTCAGTTGATAGAATTAAGAATTCCACATCTAAAGCTCCTGTGGGGTTTGGATAACACACTTTGACTCATGAGAGCTGTGTTTATTGAACACTAACAAAATAATCATTGTTTGATGTTGTGAAAAGTTATGAGGTGCTCACAATATAGATACTAAATAATCTTCTCAGAAGGAAACTAACCCTGCGGAGAAAATACCATGAGAATTGAAAAGCTCTTGTATTCAGGCTCACTTTTTCAATGACAGAGATACTGTTTAACCTATAATCTTTCACCTTTGCAGTCGAAGCTCAGACCAGCATTTTGTGAGCTTCATTTGTATTTTTTTGTCTTTTTTTTTTTTTTGTATTTATTTTGTGCGAGGCTGTGAAATCAACCGAACACTGGTTATGTTTGACTTTGAGCCGAGGAGGAGATGTGCTGGCTGCAGTCCAAAGTTCAGCACTGGCGTGGGAAAGGAGCAGGACTGTGGTCAGAGAGTGTACATAAGGCCAGTGACTGTGTGTGTGTGGGTGTGTGTGTGTGTGTGTGTGGGTGTGTGTGTGTGTGTGTGTGTGTGTGTGTGTGTGTGTGTCGAGGATGTTCAAGGCAACATTACATGTAGGAGAGACCGCTGTTAACATGTGCTGATCGACAGGCTGGTCACGTTGGCCGTGAGAGTTGGTCGTGTGTGTGTGTGTGTGGGTGCGTGTGAGTGTGTGGGTGCGTGTGTGTGTGTGTGTGTGTGTGTGTGTTAGATAGAGAGCCCTTTATCTCGTCAGATTTCAGCCAACCAAAGACTGCAGTCACAGAAGATTAAGACCAGATGTAAAGGAACATACATACAACATAAAATCAACACACTTTTAAAGGTTTTTAGATTCAAGATCCAGACACTTTTAGAAATCTCTTAAAGTGAATTAAACTGAACCGGGAACATGATCATCTGAGTTATTTCTTTTTTAAATTAAAAATAAGTGTTAAAGCCGAATCCGAAATGACAAGATTTAAGATGATGAGCTGGTTTAAACTGAATATCAATGTGCGCTGACAGAAGTCCTGTTTATTGATTCTTCAATCAGAGATTTCCTTTAATCAGACTTTTGCAAATTTTTTTCTGATTGTAGTAAGACCGTGTTTAACAGCCATACTTCAGGGACGTTTGTCGCATCGTCTGCAAAGTAAAATATCGAATAAAGCAGTTTGGGTTCTAAAAGTTAGGAATTATATTGGAAGAAAAATTGGAGCGATGCTGGAGGTAAGAAGGATGTTTTTTTTGGAGTGTGTACACACACACACACACACACACCCCCGCGCACACACACAGTCATTATATTGCAGGGGTGGTTTTAAGGAACTAAATTACCACTTTTCCTCTTGTACTGTTACCTCTGTTTAGAGCTTCTAATTATATCGTACTGTCAGTGAAGAGAAAAGCCATGACACTTCAGAGCCTTGTTAGCACACAGACACACACTCACACACTCTCACAC
Organism: Lateolabrax maculatus; assembly: GCA_031216445.1. Lineage (NCBI taxonomy): Eukaryota > Metazoa > Chordata > Actinopteri > Acropomatiformes > Lateolabracidae > Lateolabrax > Lateolabrax maculatus. Next base: position 2,154,567 of record CM062209.1, read on the forward strand.
ACACACACACACACACACACACACACACACACACACTCACACACACACACAGTGTCATTAGTAGAGTGTAATAGAGGCCACCTGGTCCCCTGTCCACTGTGTTTGTGGCAGCAGATGTCCAAACCTCATCAAGCCATCGGTGGCTATGCTTAATTTAATAAAAGACATCTCAATACCATGCCCCTGCTTTTCACACACACACACACACACACACACACATACACAAATGTATTATGACACACATATACAGAAACTAAGAAAAGGAAAAGAAAACAAGATGAAACACAGCCTGATATTCCTACTTCACAAGGAGTCAACAGGCACAGCCCTGCTTCATTAATGAGCTTGTTTATGCTTATACCACATAATACAGTATTTCTATTAATGGATAAGGATCTGACTGATACAGTTGATTGATACCAATTGTGGTTCCCTGATTGGTCCCTTTCTGAAGTGAGTCACTAAACACATTTAAAGAGTGATGGTGTTTTTATGTTCACCAGTGTGGAGTTCTATTCCCTCTGGACCCCGGAGTGTGTGTACACATGTTGAGGTGCGTGTGCTCACAGTTGTGGTGGCTCTTGGTGACGCTGTCCGAGTCCAGGGCGTGGTACAAGTCGTAGACTGAACGACCCAGCAGATCCTCAGGAGTGTAACCCATCAGCTCCGTTACCCTGCCACACACACACACACACACACACATTTAATAATGCACATTCATTTGAACTTTTCCCTTCTTACATGCGATAGTCAAAAGACAAATCCTGCACTCTGTCCTGAGCTTCCGCACTTCAAAAGGCTTCACAGGTGATTTGGAAATCAAACAGAGAGGTGAACGGTCTTCCAAAAATAAGAATTGTTCACATTCTCTGTCTCTGCTAACTCCCTGTGTTTCTGGGAACAGCTAATCTCTTTCCGTCACTCTCATCACGAGTTCACTTTATTAATGAGGATTTTGTTGCCGGCTTTCAGTTACCTCATTTACAAATCCCCATTTTTTTCCCCCCTTTTATTTCTCTCCAGCTCTCTTTTCCCAGTAAATACCTCAATATGCAGGTTTTGGGGGTAAATTACAGGATTACCAAAAAGAGGAATCAGGTGCATTAAGTCACATGAACTTGTTTGTTTTTGTTTGTTTTAGGCCGTGATAAAAAAAACCCAAACACACTTTATTCACATTTCTTAGTTTGGTTTGAAGGGGAGTCTCTTCCCAACAAACTGTGCTGTGCTGTGAGAACATAATCCAAACCAACAACAGGAAATGACCCCCTGAACAGCAAGGCTTCATGGGTACAAGGAGACCAGCGAGGGTGAACTGGGACAAAGAATGCAGACTCGTTCGTCAAACTCAGCCTAAATCAAAGCAGCTGGAATGTGATTTTATTCGACCGCCACCAAAATCTTTGAGTCTGGCAGGACGACCAAATGTACCTTGAATAAGTAAGCTGTTTGTGAGTGTTTAATTTGCTGCTCTGCTTATCAAAGTTTAAATGCAAACACAACATTAAATCAGGTTGTGATAAGAACACAATGACCATATTCTAAACTATGACTGATTCCATTTTTAATGTCTTGTAGCTGACAAATATGAATGAATGTTTCCCACTTATGTTCACCATCTATCATGGTTGCACATTCCCAGACCAGAATTCCTGGAATTCTTGTAAAACCATGAATCCACATCAAGTCACAGTAGGATGGAGATTAACAATCTGTGGATGACGATGTGTCGTATGGATTGATTGTGAGGGAGTCTGGTGGTGCAGAGAGTCTTGACCTAACACTGACAGATGCAGGTCTCAAGAGTGGAGGGAGTGGCAGAGAAAATGAAAGAGAGGAAAGGGAAGGAGAGGTACATCTTAAAGTAAAGCAGACAAAAATAGGTGGAAAAAGACGCAGTGAAGGGGAGATACTGAGGGACAAAGTGAATTAAGGATGGGAGCAAAGAAAGGAATGGTTGGATAAATGGGAGATAGAAAAGATAAGTGAAGAAGGGGGTGGAGAGGAGGACACAAAATCACATCCAAGAGTGGTTGGAAAACTAAAATAGCATCAAATTCTAATAAAGATGATACACACACCTCCACCAACATGTGACCCTTTCCCCGTCCATACTGTACTATGGTCATAAATATATAAAAACAACATTAACAATAATAACCAGTCGTGTAAACCGAAGCGGTTGGCCTTCTCCTGGACGTTGCCACTTACTGAAAGGTCGGCCCCGTTCTCTCTCCGCTGAGTGAAAAGCCTTCTTCCCTCCTTCCCTCCTTCCCTGCTCCCTCTCTCCCTTTGTCTTTCCCTTCCCTACTCGACCTCTCACGCCAGACATGAGCTAAAGAAACGTTTTGTCCCCTTCCCTAATGAGTCTAAGACTCGGCTGAGCCAGGAGTGCGACCCACCTACAATAAACTCATTTGCGTAATTGGAGAGAAGATTTGGGCGGCTATTAAATTGCACCAAAAAGGCGAAAAAGAAAATGGGTCCTTGTTTGTAGAGCGGTCACGCACAGACGTGTGCACGCAAACACACAAGCGTGCATTCACTTTGCTCCAAAAGAAGTCTTTGTCCTGCATGAGCAACTTGATAAGATTACAGGTCTGGTGCTTGCGTAACTCGAATGTGCGTGCATGCGTGCGTGCATGTGTGTGTAGGCGTGCGTGCATGTGTGTGTAGGTGTGTGTGTGTGTGTGTGTTCGTCGTCGCCTCCTCGTGCCAGTGGAGAGAAATATTTGGGTGCAAACGAACCGGTTCTACGGCTTCAAGATGGCCGCTGTGCGTGTAACAGAGTTTGGCTCCAATGGAACAAATCATTTCCCATGTTACCTCTGTCGCCAGAGTGACACACACGACACACACACACACACACACACACACACACACACACACACACACGATGCTGGATGACAGCTTAAGTGAAGTCCTGGAATGTGTGTGTTTGCAGGCTTCTCGTCTACAGGTGTATCTGTGTGTGTCGTGACAGCGTCTTATTAAAGTATTAATGTTTCTTCTCCGGCTTACATTTCCCACTGACGTCCCTGCCAAGTCAAACGGATTCAGTCAACACACTGCAATCAGTCGAACGTCTCGTGTGTGTGTGTAGCTTGTGCTGCACTTTAAGGATTGTGTTTTAACTGGCAGGGTTCCACAACGAGAAGATGCAGTTCTAATAAACTCTACTGAACTCTTTAAAAGGCTATATATATATAAAATAAGTACAGTAATTATAATTTTCAAGTCATTTTTCAAGTGCTTTTTCTGATTTCAGCCTCTAAAATATGATGATTTTGTTTCTTTTGTTTCATTTGTTTTTATTGTTCATAAAGTAAAATAACACGCATTTGTTGTAAACAAGTAAATGATCAAATATAATAGAAACAAGTTAATAACTTTTGTTTAGGATAATGCACTGATTCTGGTAAGTTGTGTGAGGATAATTATTTTAAAAGAAAATAAAAAAAAATGAGCACAATGTTATTATTATTTTTTTGGCCTTATGATGATCACGTATGAAGGTCAAACATCAGTTTACAGTAAAAAATAAAATAAAACTACAGCTCACTATATGTTGAAAATGTAATTTTGTCATGTTACATCCTTGGCACTAATTTCAACAGAAAAGCCTGAAATAAATTAAACTGAAAATTAAACTAATTTTCTAACTAACACAGATCAAAATGTAAAAGAAAAAAAACACTTTAAGACAATACATAAAATGCTTTAGTATCATAATTTCATCAGTTGAGGGGATTTTCATTCACCTTATTTTACAGGCTTTCTTCTACAATTCAGTTCCCTGATAAAGCACTGGAGTGTGTGTGTGTGTGTGTGTGTGTGTGTGTGTGTGTGTGTGTGTGTGTGTGTGGGTGTGTGTGTGTGTGTGTGTGTGTGCTCCTGCCTACCTCTCGTCACAGTAGGTGAACTTCATGTCCATGCTGTGTCTGCTCAGGAAGGTCTTGCTGTCCAGCGGCGTGTCGATGTTGGACGGGTGTGGGATGGGTTCGCACATCAGGACAGCGCAGGTGAGCGGAGGCTCTTTGAAGCCACAGAGCCCTCGCGGAGGGCAGCTGTTGTACATCTTCAGGTGTCCGGTGCAGTGCAGCACCTGGAGGGAGCAGCAGGAGGAAAAAGGTAACTCACACAGTGCAGCGATGAAGCTGAAGGCCGTAGGCCAAAATAATACCACTTGGAAACGTTAGGGACGGAAAAGTGCAAAAAGTTGAAAATGTGTCTGTTCCCACTTTAATTTGGAAGCACAAATCAAAGAATTTAGAGATCATTAACAGGATAGGAACGCAGAAAATATATTTCTGTAACATAATTATGTGTGTTTTTCAGACTTTGGTGTAGTCTTTGCCTTTTCTTCTAAATGACTGGATCATTTTACTTCCTCAGGCCTCTACATTACTGAAAAAAAAATCAGTCTGAAAAGGACAAATTACTCTTTGGCTAACTTTTCACAATAAGTTCACATATGAAACATGTGACAATGGGGCTGCGAATTGCACATTGCTTAATTTTAATGGCTCACAAGCCAAAACAGTTGGAAACCATTGATCTACTGTCCGTATACTGAAGGAATGTCATGTGTTTCTTTTATTTTCATAACCGAATAACCTGCACAGAGGGTGAGATGTGCAGGCGCTGCAGATGTGTTGGCTTGCAGCTGCAGCAGCTCTCTCTTACCTTCCAGCTGGCTGACTTGAGGTTGACGGTGCGTCCTCTGTTGGTCACCGTGCATTTCATCCTCATGAAGAAATCCCGCTCAGTGCTCAGCTCTTTGCCCTTTTTGCTGAAGCCACTGCCTGAAACACAGACGGTCACGAGGGGGAAATTAAAACGATATCACTCCTGCAGCACAATGAACAGATGTGTCATATATAACACACGTTTAACCTTCAGTTTAATGCTTTTGTGCATGAATATTTTATTGAGTGAATAACAGGAGATTCCAACCGAAGTATAACTTTTAATTTGACTATTTTCCAAAATGTTGAAATGACTAAACTGAAGCCCAGTCCCATAATAGCTGCTTGTGGCTATACTTTTATATTTCTAATTATTCTTTATTTCCTTTTTTAAGTCGCAAAATGAACAGAGTAAACGGTATCTGCTTGTCCCTTGTGTGGGTGGGAAAACAGTCAAGGTTTAGACTCGGTGAGGTCTCTCTCACACACACACACACACACACACACACACAGAGGACGTGAAATCGGGCCAAGCTGTTACATCACGAGGTCAGAGTTCAGCCCCGGAGCTGCAGCCACAGAGCGAAGTGGCGAAGTGTGTCTTTTGTCAGGCTCCACTCTCGACATGTGTGTCTTTATCTTTATATAGTTTACAAAACAAATCTACTCCAGTCCTGCAGAAGGACAACAGTAGATTTGTAGTAGTGTGTGTGTTCGTGTGTGTGTGTGTGTGTGTTAGTTAAAGGGAAAGGGACTATAAAACATACAGTATTGTTCCGCTTGTGTGTTTTGTGGCCACTGCTGATAAGAGTTATCAACCGCAGCTTAGTGACTGCGATAGTGTGTGTGTGTGTGTGTGTGTGTGTGTGTGAGTGTGAGAGAGAGAGAGAGCATTGTTTTCTCATATAAACCTTGGCTACACACACACAATTGTATTCATGTTTCTTGTTTAAGTGAAAGCCCTCAATGTGTCGGACACTGTAACACACCATGTCCCCTCTCTGTGACAGATAACGCCCGGCTCTCCTCTCTCTCTCTGTCTCTCAGTGTCTCTCCCCGTCTTCTCGTCCTTATCGTCTTTCCCTCGCCTCCGCACACGTACACACCAGCTCCCACACACACACACACACACACACACACACACACACACACACACATCGACTGTATCTCTTTAGGTTCCCCTTTATGTGGTCTCTGACCCTCTGTTCTCGTGTGTGTTCTGGACACTTGTTCATGAAATGGATGATGTTATATAACTCCTTATGTTTTTTTTTTGGATTAATTTCTGTCCCACAAGGAAACAGGAGCAAAGGTGCTGTATGTTGGTTGGGGAGGGACGACGACAACGACTCTAAATGATGATTTAGGGGCCACAAATCTGTACATTAGCCCTGAAACATGCCAGGCATTATACATGTTTGCTGTTTCAGAGGGACAAGAACTCAAGCACCTCCCTTGAGATTGGAGGGATGTCCGTGGGTCCATCAAATGCTTTGGTCAAGAGCGAGATAAGACAACTGCTGACGAGATAGCCATGCAGCTTACTGTGGATTTTCACAACCCCCCTGACCTCTCCTCTAGTGCCACCAACAGGTCAACATCTTTAATACATTTAAGTCTGAGCACAAAAATCCCTATAATTACTTTACTTACACAACTTACAAATGGTATAAAAGTGGTACAAAGTGTCCATAAACTAGTGGCAAAATGGCCGTAAAACTACCATTGATCACAGTTAAATATATATATAAAATCCACATTTAACTGTAATACATTAAATTCAGCCAATTAAAAAGGAGCTAGACACTGTTTGCACGTGACTTAATTTATTGACAAACATATTTATTGACATATAATTTACAATTTCCATTTATATCCATTTATTTTTCCCTCTCCTTTACTGTATGTTAATTTTCTTTTTTCAATTGTAAATGTGAAGTATTTAATTTTAATACTAATCTTCTTTGACAAAACTTGTGGTCCATGACAGGGTACCTTGAAAACTAATGGCCAAAAGGTTTTCTGTGGATTATTCTGATTCTGATTTGGACTCTCCCTGAGCTTTTCCACACTGTAGCTCAACTCTCAGGCCAAACTGTCAGCTTTGCACGCAAGATATGTCATAATCTAAAGGCCAGATTGCCATGTGATTTACTGAGCACGTTTATGCTTTTATGGGACAGAGCAGTTACATTTTAATGACGTTATAACCATTCCTTACTGTAGTTTTTGAATAAAGAAGGGGAATGAGAATGATACACGGCATTCAAATCAGACTGACTTATTTACTGACAGTCATTTATTTGGGGAAAATTGTTATAATGAGATAAAAACGAGGAAGAGAAGTGTGTGGAATGAGGTGAAAACAAGGTGTGGATGTGACTGTACTGACCAGCTGTCTTCAGGCTGAGATTTTCTCTGATCTCCTCGTGGTCACATGGGTGGGTGAAGTCAAAGATGCTGTGACCAGTGAGGTCCACCTGAAAAATAAAAACGACTTCATGAAATTTAAAATGAACAAACAGAATATTGTAACACCTTTACATAAATACACGTCCGTCCTGTCGCTGTCTGTCGACAGTATCTGGCCTCAACACTCTGAGGTGAGTCAGACATGCTGTGTTTCTCATTTCGACAGCAGCAACAGCGGTTTGTTTGGGATAAACAGAAGAAGAAGAACTGGGCTGTGAGCGCGGGTGATGACAGCCGACGGGATCGAACAAATTAAAGAAAAGTGTGTCACCTCAGGAAGCACAAAACTAACAGAGAGAACAAAATCAACAAAAAGGAAGAGCCCTTCCTCCGCAATTCAGTCAATGTCACACAACAGGCTTTCCATCCATGTCTCTGTTATCACTATTATGATCTACTGCCTGGTTTAATGTCTTCCTGTTCGCTACCTCTTTTCAGCCAAAATAACAAAATACACACAAATAATTTATATCAGAAACATACAGTTCATTACAGGAAAAAGGAGAGATGTTCAAATTTCAGTAAATGTACTATTTGTAAAATAAATAATTAAATTTGCATGCTAAAATAGCCAGAGCATGACCACAACGGAAATAAGTTACATTCACTTGTAGTGTTTTTATCTTTTTATTTTTATGCATAAAATACATTTTAATCTCAGTCTTGGCATGTCCAATGTTGGACAGATTTTTGTTTTCTTCTCTTAATTTTCTTCTTGTTTTGTGAATGTTTACTGTACTTTGTTTATGACAGAATCAAATTAAATCAAATGTGCAGTCACCATAAACACCAAATCACAAAGCAATTTTCTTTAAGATATATTGTTAAAATCAACTCATAACTAATACAGATGAGTTTAATCTTCTTTCCTGAAAAACTGCCTTTCTTGTATTGATTGGTTTTAAATGGGACTTATATTAATTGTGTATTAATATGTTCGTTCTGCCTATATGTTGTGCTGCTGACACTGTACTGTGTTTTTCACATCCCACTAACTCTGTTAGTCTGGACATTAAAACGTGAAGTGAAGTGACTCACATCGAGAGGCTCGTGTCCGCCTCTGTTATTGGAAAAGTGTTGCAGTGTTTCAAATAAACGCCCGTCTGTGTGTGTTTGTTTTATTCTAATACTGGTGTTCTCGAACGGCCGTGTACCTGCGTGAGCCCCATGAATTTGTTGATGTTCTCGGACAGGAATACCATGTCGCCGTCGGACGTTACCACGGTGATGAAGCCCTCCAGAGACTTCAGGTACAGACTGTCCATCTGTCCGTCCTCGTCGCCGTCACCGCTGCTGCTGCTGCAGCCTGGAGGGAGAGACGAGGTGGGTTACACTCACAAATGGTTTCTCTCATTTCATGCTGATTACAAATGGATATCATTATAAATGTGTGTGCGTTTCTGTGTGTGTGTGTGTGTGTGCGTGCGTCAGGCTTGTTTTTGCTCCTTGAAGCTTTGGCTCAGGGCCAAAACAAACCAGTGCAGCTTCTTCCTGCATCTCGGGCCACTCCTGATCCCCGACCCTGACAAACGACACTCCAAACTGCACAAGCAGTCATAATAGCCGCCCCTTTTTAGAACATAACTTACACATTGTGCAAGTTTGTTCAACTACGTACACTGCAGCGTCCAAACATTTATACACGGAGACTCCAGTGTGTCCACGGTGTCTTGGTGCAGAGCTGATTAACACAAATTAAAAACAACACACAGATCCAGAGGGAGTGTGTATTCTGCATGTGTGTGGACGGTGGCTTCATGCTGAACAGTAGCCGATGGGGGTGGAGGTGCTTGCAATTCCTCCAGTGTGCTTCCCTGAGATAAGAGAGGCCAGTTCTCAAGACTCCCGGCGAGGCCTGGGGCTGGAGTTTGGAGCCGGGCCCAGATAGCATTAACCCCCAGGGGGGGGAAGCTCAGAGCTTTCTCATGGGCCGCGGGGAGCTGGGGAGACTCTCGGGGCCCAGTCCAAAGACCAGCGGCACCTTTGGCCTAAATACTAAGCTGTGATTATCAGTCATTTGGACCAAGTTGCACTTTTCTTCTCTCCGTTGTTCTTCGGTTGCGTAAGCGCCCTTGTTTCAAAATAATAGGGTGCAGGAAAGAGTGTCTGATAGGGACGATGATCATTTCCTCTCTGTTCTTTGACATTTGTTCTGTTGCACTGGACAGAATGAAGTGACGGGACAGCAGGGTCGTAGGTGACTCTCACAGTTTGTCAATTAGTTCACTGATTCATGGTGGGATTTCTTTTTTACTTTTTTACCGCTATTCAGGGTGTGTTACACGTAACAAAAACGTCAGAGGAAACCCTGTCCACGTCATCCACTCTCTGATCTGCACTATTATTGTTATCGAAGACCCAAATTTCACATTTCCTATCTTACAATTTCGAAACCAAACGGATAAAAAATACATAGAACATAAAAAAGAAGACATTAACGTCACTAAATAATGTTATGAAACAACCCGTGAGTCACTAAAATCTTCCCAAAGAGCTAAAGCAGAGGGTTGAAAACGGTGTCAGCTTGGGAACACTAAGCAGATATACTCATGTTATTGCAACAAAGGTCAGTAAAACATATTGGTCCTCTCGCAGTGAGGAATCACACACAACAGACCCATATTGTTTTAGCTTCACTGCATGCAGTGCATTTAAATAACAACACTGAAGATACATTGGACTGAAAAATGAAGAAACACCTAAGGTGAGCCTTGAAGAAAACATGGAGAATACGCTTGTTTGCGGTCTTCCCCGCGGTGAGATGAGAAGATTATATCATTGTATTAGTGTATAGTAAAGACACTAATTTTGTTTATTTAATGTGCAAAAATAATAATTTAAAAGCCCGACATTGTGGTTTTAGGAGCAGTCAGCTGTGCACAGACTGCACGCTGCATTAAAGTCCTGCGAGCCTGTCAGGTTTGTGGTTTTTATTTCTTTATTTTAACTTAACTTGGCTATCAACATCTATATTATTTATTTACTTTTCTACTTATTTCTCTCCCCTCATCCTCCTTGCACATACCTGCACATTCCTCTGGCCAGGCTTATATGACCACATGACACACTTAAAAAACACAATTCCATACATGCACACAAATATTTGTTATTCATTTATTAGATTTGTTTTCTTGTACCCATGTCAGTCACACTTGTACTAATGGATGAGAAATATAATCAGTGCATCGCTGTTCTTTTGGGTCGGCTCACGTTACATAAGAAAGGTGTTCCCTACAGCAGCTTTCTGTAGGCGTGCGTGTGTGTGTGTGTGTGTGTGTGTGTGTGCATGCCAGCATGTTTGGCGCCAGGGCGGTCGGGTGTTATGGCTGGCGGAGGTAATGCCAGCACCAGCCGAACGATGGGCAGAGCTCCTCGCTTCCTCTCCCATCTCTCCTTCCATCACGGAGCAATCAGGACGGCCCTGATAACGCTCTATCTGCTGCTGCATCTCACGGAGCTCCCCGTCCTCCTCCTCCCCTCTCACCCTCGTTACCTTTAGTCCTCCTCCTCGCGCACTCTCTCCCTCCTCCTTCTCCTTCTTCTTCCTCGCCTGCATTGCTCCTCCTTCTTTTCTCATCTCTTCTGTCCTCCTTTTACCCTCCTTCGTCTGCGAGAGCGAGTCTGATAACTGGATGATTTCCAGGAATTGGGTTGAATTTAAAGGGTCAGTTCACCCAAATTAAAAAAACGGTTTGTGGATTATGGAGTAACAGGGAAACTGTTTTTTAAATGTAATTCTTTGACCAGAAACAAAGTTTAATTCACCGTCACTCTGTTCGGTTATATCTCTAAATCTTGGAACATGAAACCAAAACTATCTGCATAACTAGATAACACTGAGGGTGAGCAAGAAAACATGTTGTGTTTTTATCTTTTTCGGGAGGAATTTGGGGGCACTGACCCTTTAACTCAACACAAAACTTTTTATTATCTTATATACAACTGAAATTTTATTTTTGATATAACTGTATAGATAGAGATACTTTATATTGCCTAATCAGGAGATCTCATATCCTGCAGGGTAAGTTATGAATTTGTATACATGCCTTCGTAAATTGCAATTATTTGCATTTATGATTGCTACAACCACTACTGTAAATACCAGATGTATTCTGTGACTATGTGCATAGTGAACAGTTTTATATAATGACTGTGGTATGTAATGTGCATGCTTTCTGTATTTTTAAATGTTACATAATAAGTGTATAATAGTAAAAGAGTAAAATGGCAGCCGATAGTGTAAAGACGTACAGATATAGTCAGTCTCTTGTATTGTATCATAATACTTTCCTGCTCCACCGGCAGCTTGTTAGTACAATGGCTTGTTGAGCAGCCAATTATTGGTCAGTGCCACAGAACCTGATTTTAAATTACAGATCCAATCGGGTTCCAAATTAAAATAAAATAAGTATTTATGAAATTATACACCAGAAATTTATCAGTAATATCAGAATATAGATGAATGCAGGTTTAACTGTTTGCTGATAAAATAAAGAGCAGATTTGACCTTTAATAAACCGTGAGGAAGTTTAATGGCCTTCAGGTGTTCAGCACCTTCTCTCCTGCGTAAACTGTTTCATAACTTTGTTAAGGACATTTTTTTGTGTTGTTTAATTTTGTCCTCCTCTGATCTCACTTCGAGACACAGACGCAGTGGAGGAATTTCAGAACAATAGGTCTGATTCTGTGTCGAGCTTCCTCAGCGTCTAATTTTAAATGAGACAAGAGGAAGGAGAAGAAGTGCAAAGAAAGGGTCTGACAAATACCTCCGTTCTTTACAGGACAATTAGTCATACATACCAGCACACACAAACACACACACACACACTAATCTGCCGTGATATTATGTCAAAGAACTTGCTGGAGGCGGCCATCCACTATTTGCATATGTTCCTTTATCTAACAAACTTAAATGTGTGTGTGTGCCCTGTGTGTGTGTGTGTGTGTGTGTGTGTGTCCATACCTGTGGCCAGCAGCTTGCGGGTGCGCAGGAAGCTGATAGCCAGCCTCATGATGGAGGCCTTGTCCAGGTGAGAGCTGACGCTGTGGGGTAGAGGCAGCTGGTGGGCGAGGTCGTAGAAGACCTCCGTCTCCTTGCTGCGCCTGCAGCGAGCTGCGTCCCGGGATTTCTCCTTGCGGCGCTCTGAGCTGCTCCTGCACAGACAACACAGACGGGAGCATGGTCACACCTCAGGTTGTCTTGTGACACTAAAAATCAGCTGGTTTGGTGAAAATTCGACCCCTTCCAGGATCCATATATTTAGTGGAAATCCAGATACTGATAGCCTTTTTTTAGTTTGCTGGTACAGTTAGTTATCTGTTGTTGATTACACTTCAGATTTATCTGCGTCAATGCACAAATAATTCCTGTATGAATGTCCTCACTGTCTGTTCTTTCCTGTTCATTGTACAAACTGCTGCTGGCCAACTACAGCATAAAGAACCCGATATCATAAATCCTCATGCAACTCGACAAGCACCGAGTGTGACAGTCCGCAGTTTCACAATCAGTTTTGCTGACGTTCACTCACAAGTTAAAACACAATAAGCTTTTCAGAAAAAATACAGGGAAGTGTTGTGTTCTGTGGGAAGTTATTCTGTCGCTTCCAAGTCACACTGCCACTGCTTGCCAGTAATTAAGCAACACTTTAGCAAGACATTTGAGCAATTTGAGGCCTACATTTTCTGAAAAATCAATGTGTGTCGGACTACAAAAAAAGCATTCAGTACATCACAACACTGTCTCACATGTGAACGAGCTGACCCCTGCTGTCCGGGAAAACCATGATGAGTGAGGGAAATGCCAATTGAAAGGAGAAATAGTCATAATTCTGGCAACAGTGAAACACAACATGAGAAACAAACAGAAATTGTAAATTGGTGCTTCGGGCTGTCTTTGGTTTAAGCCATTTACTTTACTGGTTTAAGGCCAAATGTTGTGTTTTCTTCTCTGAAGTGACTTATCTGTATTGTGCAAGCCCTAGAAATAAGGATTTTAACATAAATACTATAAATATAACTACATTTTCTCATTCCAAATGCGAGTTCCAAAATTAACACTCAGATGCATGTTAATCTTTTTTTCTGTGTGTTTGCCACTGAATTCACTTTCCATTGGCTCCAGTACATTTTATTTAGCAAAAAACAACTGCTGTTATCAAAAAATTGGTAATGTTTAAAGATGTAACCCTAACTCAGGTGACTTCTGTGTCCAGTTTTGTGTGTTTGTTTGTTCAACTTGTTCATTTTGACTTGGGTTGAGCAAGGCCTATTGAGCAAAATTTAATTTGAACTTTGCAAACAGAAGAGGATGCTACGTGTTTGGAGCGCAGCCACCAAACATGGGGGGTTGCAGAGGCTCCATTAGAGGGAAATAGGTTTAAAAAAAATGACCATTTGTCTTTAAAAAGAAAACTTAAAGTGGGCAACCGCTTAGAGAACCAGGTGATTATTTTCATTTACTCGGGTTAATTCAGTTGTTTAAAGACAAGGGGCTCCGGGCAAAACAATAAAGTCACAAGATAAAACCGTTTAATGTAACAATCAAACTGCAATCCAAAAATCTTATCCTGGGAGTCACTCTATAGCCAAATGTGATCTACACACACTACATGAGACCTGCAGAGTGCCCAAGTCATGTCAAGCAGGATTTTCCAAGGATATGGTTTCTTTTTCTGTCTCTGTTCTCTGAAATGAAATTAATCAGATTTTGATGTCAAAGCTCAAACAGACAGAAAAGTCCAGAAGTTCAGTCTCTGGTCCAAGAGAGCAGCACAACAAACCATATTAGGGCATCGCACATGGAGTCTGGCTTTATCCGGGTCCTGTATTGTGCTCACATTCATACTTTAACACTCTTTCAGTCTCTGTGTACTGTCTTCACGGCGTATGTCTGAGGATGATGTAGAGCATGAAGGATCATAAATAATAACAGCATCATAAACACAACGTCACACAGTTATCCTGTCGTGTTTGAACCCTCTTCATTGCTGCAGACCAGCAGCACCACAGGCAGCAAACTGTGCAGGAGCTGGAAATGCCTGAACTGCCTGAAGCTTGCATGCATGGCTACACCATTACACCATGAAGTCCGCCACTAATACGGACATGTAAGGATGGACAAAGACCGATATAAATATACTGTAGATAACAGTATAATTTAGATTTTTAATCACACACAAACACACATCTGTGCTGCAAACTCGACAGCATGCTGCTAAATACATTTTAAATGGAGAGATCAACAACTTGTGGAGACAAAAGACAGCACATTAGGTTATTGCCACGTGCCCCACTGGTATGTAGAGGAAAAGGTTCACTGTGTCAATGTCAAAATAATCCTGTATCCTGTAAACTTTGTATTTACAAAGATGAATTTAGCAGGAGCTACAATAATCAAATTCTTAAATTTGGATTTGGGGAATAAAAGCAACAGCTCCATATTTCTCAACCGCAGAGAAGAGAGAAAATCATTCAGGTACGAGGCAGATCTGGAATGGGGTTAGAAACACTGCATATCAGTCCCAAGGCAGAAATATTTTGAACCTTGCTGCTGTTGTCATATTTTATGACCTCAGAGGTACCTAAGAGGCCATTTTTCTGTCATCAAGACATAAATACAAGGATGTGAGTGCCAGTTAGCCACTGCAGGCCTCATAAAGACAACATGAGTCCCACAAGGAGGATTAAAGAGTTTGCATAGCCCATTTAAATGAATGCTATATTTCACAGACCTGCAGTGAGCATGTGTTTTAACACGAGCTGAGCGTCTAACAGTTTCAGGTTAAAAACATTTCCCTGAACAAAGAGCTTTTTCAACTTCTGATCTGTCTGCAGGCTCTGCGAAGACGATAACTTCAAAAACCACAGCAGACGAGGTGTGGCTCTGCACTGCTGAACTTTAGATACCCTCTGTCTGTGGTGACACGATGCACTTTATCACAGAGGATCATGTCTGTACCAAATCTGCTACAAGGAGGGCCAGAAAAAAATGCAACCGTGCAAACAATTTGGCAAAAAAACACAAAATGTAAAAGGAAAATTACACTGTAGAGGAACAGTTATGTGGCTGAAACTTAAGATCACAAAGATAAGAAAAGGATTAAATGCCAAAACAAATAGCTGATGAAATACTGAACAGCACAAGTTTACAACAGAATTAACCAAACCACAAACTTGAGAACAAAATGGTCTAAACCAGTTCTTTTTTAAGTAGTCCTTTGCCTTAAAAACTATATATAACGAAGAACGCTGAGCAAAACTTATGCCTAAGACATTTTGATAGAAAAAAAACAAACCATGCAGCAATAAAAAAAATAAAAAACAAAAACATTATCTGTTTCCCATCAACAACATCAGTGTTGGTGGTCACAACGGTTCAAATTTTGAAATCAGGTTCCCCTCTGGCTACGATCTGGATCCCACAGAAACCACACAATCAAACACGCAAAGACACATGGAGGAGAAGATAGCCTACAATTAACAGGAAAGGCCGAGCACATAAGCACCATTATCTTATCTCATCGAGTGTTTGCTCCATCAGTGCGTCTCCCTGCTCGTCTCTCTCAGGTTTAAACTCATTAACCCTGACTGAAAATCACCCAAACTCTCATTACTGATGAGCCAGCAGACAGCAGGGCAGACAGCCACTCACTGCTTCCACTCAATCAAGTCAACTAACTTCAGCGCGCCTGGATACGTGTGTGTGTGTGTGTGTGTGTGTGTGTGTGTGTGTGTGTGTGTGCATGTATATAGTGCCACTCTTTGATTGTCGGGGGCCATTGTTGCTGCAGGTCACAGCAGACTATTTCAGGATACGAAACAATGGGAGTCACAGCGCTTCGGCAGGGCATCAAGCCTTCTGATGTACTTACTGACCCCACACACACACACACACACACACACACACACACACACACACACACCAGAGGACAGAGGTAAGTAAGTGCATTTACTCAAGCACTGCACCTTAAAGTACAGCGTTGAGGTGCTGCCGCTTCACCTCAAAATGTTTGCTCCTTCTTTCTCTTTTTTCTTCCTTCTTTTGTTTTTCCTTCATTTTCTCACTCCGCTAAGATGAAAGTAACATTTTTGGGGAAAATCATTATCATCAGTACAGCTAAAGTCTACAGCTTTCCACATGCTGTTGGCAGGATTTATTTCAAAAGATGTTCAAAGTATATCAAAGAAGGCAAAGCATCCAGAATCACTTGTGTGTATTTAGCTGAATGAGTTATTCGCTAAAATGATGAAAACACAAAGTGACATAGATTTTGGCATCTATCTTAGTGAGTGGGATGAATACTGTTCTTATTGTACATCCTATATGTCGCTCAATAAAGATATTTGTGAGAAAAAAATGAGTTTAACCTGTTGATCCAACAAAAACATTTGCCATTTGAAAAACTTCCCATGGGCTCTTTTTTTTTTAACATTTTATGAATCAATTAATGTAGTGGAATAATCCATAGACTGGTGGATAATGAAAATAATCAGTAGGACATCTGTACTTTGATTAAAGCCAGATCCAGTTTGTCTCGTGAGACGCCTTGAGACTTGAATCCTCTCTAAGATCACTTTCAGAGCTCTGTGCGCTCTCCGACAGCTCACTGAGGCCTTCTGATCGGGGCTTGTCTGTGGCACCACGCTTCAGGGTTAAACCCAGTTGGTCGCTCACTTTTATTGGACTTCAGACCCGTGGACGCGTTCATAAACAGCCCAGGACCTACAGGACCTGTTTAGACTTGCCTTTGTTCAGCTTCCCCACTCTTACATTGTGCCTGTTTTCTCTTATTGTGACGCAGTTAGTGACGTCTGATGGAAAGGTGCTGCATAAATAAACCTCACTCTGGCGTTCACCTTCTGTTAGCTGCCGCTCAGCACAGCCACATATTTGAAAAGACACAACAGTCTGGCTGCAGAGGCCACTGAGTTCATGCGATCAAGCCATGTGGAAAACAGTGAAAATCTGAGTTCAGCCAATTACTGTTCCAGTCGGTCCCTCATCTCATCCCAATAAGAGTTGGACACTAATCAAACATCCCGAAAAACCTTTGAAAGGATAAACCACAGATTTATTTGAAGGATTATCACATGACGGGCAACAGTAATCAGTAGTCTGTAAAATGCATTTAAGTGTAGCTTCTTTATTCTATTCTAAAATCATCTTCTTTATAAAAGAGTATTAGGGCAGATGTGGCAAATTGTGAGATTTTAATGTTAATTGTACGATTGTGAGAATAAAGGTACAATATCAGGAAGTAATACTAATAGAAGGAAAAAAAATCTTAAAAACTCAATCAATCAATAATCTCAAAAAACACACAGTATAGATTTGTTTGATTGTTGATTTTCTCAACTTTAACATTAACTGTTAAAATCTCATTTTCATACGGCAACTGTCAGCTTGTGTACAAAAGTATCAGAGAACAGACATCAGTGTGATATTAAAACACAGGTAAACACATTATATGATTAAATAACTCCCCTGTTCTGTCAAAAATTACAGTTTAAAATGAGTATTTGATCTTTTCTTGATCGTGTGTAATGTAACGCAGCCAGTCAAGAGAATGAATATATCTTTGAAACACCATTTCAACGGCAGCACATTAGAGTTATGTGACACCCCATGCCTGTCACAACAGTGTCTTGTGATGATTAAAAAGGTCACACACACACACACACACACACACACACACACACACACACACTCACACACACTCACGCACACACACACGCAAGCCCTCGAGCAACACGCCAACACATGAAGAAAAACAAACAAGCCACAAGCCACGTTTGTGTCCCTTCAGCCTGACGCAGCTCACACACACAGCCGGGTCAATGAGTAACGTGCTTCACTCGCCACGAGATCACAACAAAATAGCCTGACATGTGATTGTAAATGCTGTAAGAACGCTGGTACCTAAAATAGACTCCAAAAAGTCAACATATTGACCTTTTTACACCTTTATCGACACGTAAATCAAACGGGGGGGGTTGGGCTGAAGCTGCCAGAGTAAAGACGTCACGCGAATCGCAGCTTTGACTTCTGCTCTCAGCAGTAAATGATGTAAAAGCAGATAAATACTGCTCTCCGTTCTGCTCTGATTCACTGGCACATCTCAAGGCTGCTTTTAGAAACCTGTGAGAATAGCAACCCGAGCCGCTGCCAGCTATTTTCATCATCCTGCACTCGCTCAAACACTGGAAGCGTGGCCCTAAAAGGACATCTGAGGTCGACCCGCGGCCTGTTTGTGTTGTGTTCGTGCTCGTAATGTTTGGTTTCGTTACTGTAGCTTTCTAAGAGGCTGTTGTGGTCTGAGATGCTCATATTAATAACAGGTAGATGGTTAGCAGGGGTGGAAAGTACCTGAGTGCATTTACTTAAGTGGTATTTGTACTTTCTTTGAGTATTTAAATGTTCTGCTCCACTGCGTTTCTCTGACAGCTTCGGTTACTTCACACCGCTGACGGGTGGATGGATAACAGACAGGTAGAAAATACATACCTGGCATTCTGAAACCTCTGCGATAGAAGTAACGCTGTCACTCTAAACCACAGCGAGTCACAAGGCCAGTCACCCCACACACACACATACACACACACATACACACACACACACACAGTGACTGACTCACACTGTATTAACCTTGGTTTTAGGGTTGGAGATGATTGTGAGTGCGTGAATTATTGAATCTCAACCGTTTCTCTGTTCAAACCTCAAAATGGCAACAGGAACAAACTGTCTTCAGCAGCAGTCGGTAGAGACGCTGCGACCGTCAGGGTGCCGATCGTTATCAGCGTTGAACTCATTGACTCCGTTAGCAGCTGTGGAATTTGTCTAAAAAAAACCATCTGATTGGTAAACATGGCCGCCTGGTTTCCGCTGCAGGCATCTATGGTCGTTTGAGTTACAGTGAGATGCAGATTTCCTCTTAATATTCTTTCTCTCATAGAGTTATTTATAGATTTTTTTGCTCGATTTGGGATGTTGTTTGATTTCCTGAAATTAGACCTGAAACAATTTGTCAATTAACTGATCTGTCAAATCAACAGGAAACATTTTGACAACTATGTCGATAATCATCAATCAGATGAATCAGTTTTCCATCACAACAGCCAGACGTTCACTCGTTCAAGCTCCTCACGTGTGAAGATTTGCTTGTTTTCTTTGTCTTGTAGGTATAAATTCTTGTGATTTCTATAACTATTTAAATTTTTGATAATCAATCTGGAGGGTCCTATTGTAAGTGCTCTTTTATACTTTTTGTTCTCTACATATTTACCTCCTGTAAAAAAAAAAAAAAAAAGGCCTTAATGTGTAATTTCAAAGTTATATTTTAGAAGGAAGCCTCCCTGTTTCTTATCTGCTCCAGTTTTAATTTGTTGCAGATGCTGTCTGGTATTAAAACTCAAAACTTTGCCCATGTTCACAGTTTGGAGTAACATGTCTCTCTCATGCCTCCCACTATCTATCTTGTTTGAATTATTCAAAATGTGGAAGCTGATTTCTATAGAAAAAGGTTCAAATAGTTTACTGATTTTCTTCCCTTGTGACAATTCAATAAAGTAATTAAAGCTGATTATAGACAAAATACATTATTTTAATTGGTACTGGTAATAATTTGTCATTTAATTCATCCACAGTCGTCCACATGTAACACATTTTCAGACTGCACAATATCAATGATAATATGGTGGTTCTAATTATAAGGTGCAGCTGAGGTTTACAACCTTTACTGAAGCCTAATAACTGGTTTTCACAGCCATCAGTCAACATTATCAGCCCACCCAAGAGCCTGGAGCTCGCTTCAGTCAGCTCCTGGGCAAAATGAACTCACTTTTCCTCATCGCTCATTCATTTTTCTTTGTCTACACGCCCTCCAGCTTTCTCAGTCACTTCTCTTCCTCTCTCCGGGATTAACTCGTCAGTTATTGCCTCCAAACTGGAGCCTGAGCAGATACAGTACGGCACACGTGCACATGCACTCACATGCAAACACAGTCGCATTAATAAAAGATCAGATCCCACTTGGCTCTCATGTGCCGTCCAGATCTCAACAAAACAAACAAACAAGAACAACAAAGAGGGGAGGCCTGCCGCTCTCGGACATATTGTCTGCTCCCCTCTCTGCTGGCAGTAATGAGACTGTTATTGCAGTTTCCCCCTGCAGCGCTCTCTGTCTGCGCCGCACAATGCTTCATCTGTCCGTATCTGCATGCAAACATGAGGAGAGGAAGTGTGTGTTGCTCAGGATTATCTGAGACTGCATCGGTGCTCATGTGCTAATGCAAGAAAATTAGCTTCATGTACCTTCATTTATATGCAAACTGTAGCTGATGTGCAAAAACAACAGACATGAGAGAGTCATTTAATTTTACAGTGTATTTTCTTATGGGAACACCTAATTTATTTTATTCTGAAATGCATGCAACATGACTTTTTAAATGTGTTTAAAACAGCTTTAATTCTAGACTTGGCTTAATATTTTTAGTTGTTCGCTGATGCATTGAGCAGTTTGGAGTATTTTCTTAGCTCAAACGCAAACTGAATGGTCAGGGGTTTTTAGGGCAACATGCTTACACACACGCACACGTGCACACACGCACACATGCACACACACACATGCACGCACATACACACACATGCACAGAAACACAGGCCCCCGCATTAACTCCTGGTGTCCATGTGATTGTTGTGATAATAAGCCATGAGGTGCTTATAGGAAACAGATCCTGTAACCAGAGCAGGTGTCAGGCTGTGTGTGTGTGGATCATTTGCTCCTCTGATCAGTATGTCCTAATCCGCCTGCATCAGTCTCACTGAGGAACAGATGTACAGATTTCATCGACGTGGACTGAAGCATGAACATTTGACCGCATCTTAACCTGCTTTTAAACGAAAAGGTCTGTTTCTTTGGAGATCGGTATCACTCTTGTCTTTATTCCAGCTAGCCTATAGGTCCAAATATATCCAACAGGGGGAAAAATGCCCCTTTTAACAACTCCAAAACTTTCCTACTTATACATTTCATATTTGTCATTGAACATATGTAGAGATAGAAAAGTCAAGTTAGCCATTTCTTGACCTGTGCGCAGCATCTTTGAAGGACCAGTGGTCATTGTATCGTCTGTCAGATCCAACACTAAGTGTGCAAAAACACACATATTTATCTATTTTAAAAGATCGTTTTCCAATGTGCTTTCAATGGGGCAAAATCTACAGTCCTGCGCAAAAATGTATTCAAAAGTTTATCTGAGGCTTAAACCGACTTAAATAATTGTGAACCAATCCTTTAAGAAAGTATCTACTTTTCAAAATGTCTGACTGCTCCTTTAGTTATATCACATTCATGTTTGTGTATTTTCAGGTTGTTTTCATTCTGAATAAAAGATGTTACGTTCCACTATAAAGGTGGTTTAGGGTCAGAAAAGGCCACACTACCCACACCCAACACACACACACACACACACGCACACACACACACACACACACACACACACACAAAACGAAGCAGACATACACAAACTCACACACACACACACACACACACACACAGGCATGCACATACACACACCTTTCCTTGCTTACAGTGGGTCTTCCTGTAGTTGTGGCGCCTGGCCGAACACAAACAGAGCAACAATACAATCCTGGCTAATCTGTGATCCTGAGGAACATAGAGTTCTGGAAACACAGCCAAACACACACACACACACACACGCACACACACACACACACACAGCCGAACAAACAGCTATCCCAGACAGGGGCCCCGACTTCGGCTCAATCAGGGGAAGAACGATGCAGGAGATTGCTGATGATTCTGATAGTCCATGAAAGAGAGGTACACACACACACACACACACACACACACACACACACACACACACACACCCTCTCTCTCTCTCTTTTGGCACAAACAAACGAACCCACCCACGCCACGCTGATGGTCGGGATAGACTGGCTGATTGAAAGAGGCACAGAGGGGTGAGAGCTGCAGAGAGAGAGGGAGAGAGAGAGAGGGAGAGAGAGGGAGAGAGAGAGAGAGAGAGGAAGAGAGAGAGAGAGAGAGAGAGAGAGAGAGAGAGAGAGAGAGAGAGAGAGAGAGAGAACACAGGTGGTGTGAGGGAGTCAGCTGACCAGGCCGGGACCCTCCATCAGAATACCAAACGAGCTGCACGGCTGGGACATAAGCCCCTTTTACGCGGCCTGTTCAAGGCGGGAATGTTATTCTGCCTCAACCTTTGTATAAAACGACAATTAAAACGTTTAACAGTAATATGTCCTTTCAGGAAAACTGAAACTTACTCTGGATCATTTCATACTGTAACGTATACTATCTCAATCAAAAACCTCCATGAGATTCCCCTGATTAAATAAGGGTTAGTCCCTGTGAATTCTGGTGTTTAATGGGCTATGATGAGGAAAAAAAAGACACATTGCTATTCAAGTTTTAGTGTCATTTCTCGAGGTTTTGGGCTCCGCAATCTAAATTCCACTCACCTCCATGAGAGAATGTGTTTGTAATTTCTCACTTTTCACTGACAACCACACGTATACATTATACAGTAAATAATATAGAAATTCTTTAAATCGAGATAGAAAATACTATAACTGTAACAGCATTATAAACTTTATACTTGTTGGTTAATCCGTCCATTTTGATGCCACTTCTCCAGCAAAATAATGTCAAAACTTTGGCTCACACAACAGCTAAAGAGACGTGATGACAAAGGTGAAAGAGGAGAGAAGAAGAAAGCTGTCTTTCATCACTTCCCATGTCCTGAAATGCAACCTGGAAAAAGAAATGACTAAGGGTAATCTGTAGAAAAGGATTACAGAGACTTAAAGAAAAAGGAATGCAAGTCTCGTACTGTTTTTCACTTTGTCACCGCTCTCACTGAAGCTCCTCACATACCAGCTTACAGTCCAGTTTTTAATTTGCAACACAGCCAAAGTAAAGAAAGTGAAAGTCTGCGAGTGATACTAAAGTCTCTCTGTGTACGTTAACTAACTTCTGTGCAAATAAAAGTGAAGAACACGAGTCGAGGGAGAACGTTTACTCTGATGGACTGAGTCTAATGTATCTTGGGACATTTTCCAAGTGTTCATAACATGTTTTTCAGGCAGCACAAAGCCTCGCCTGAAGGTAGAAAACAAGCTCTGATGGTGTTACGTCCCGTGAATCGTGTCTGGCTCTCAGCTCTGCTGTGTCTTCACTGCTTGTTAGGGCCGACAAATTCACTTTGGCGAGGGAAATTGTCTAAAATGGTTGAAAATGAGGCTGAGGGAGAAAGCTCGCGCGGGACAAACAGAGAGCATGACTCTCTTTAGACTTCCTTTCAACACAGACAGACCACACATGACCGAGAATGAAACATGTAAAAAAAACCTGAAACACTGGTGAGATACTGAAGTATTCCTGAATCATTCCTGGAAAGAGTCATTTACTACCTCATGTACCTGAAAACATATTTACAGTCAATCTGAATCTAGATCTAGTGGTTTTAAACCATATTTAATAGCTGTAACTTATGTGTTACTTATTTGTATGATGGTTTGATCAAACAATTCCAACACATACTAGCTTTTGTTTTTTTTAGATCCAGCACCTGTAGAAGTCTTTTTGGATGTTCATGACCTAAACTCAGACACACACCAGCTTCTTCCAGGACTTTAAACTCTATCACCTGTATCAGTTTACTTTAACAACACAAACGCTGTGTTTTTTAAATTAACCTGACAGTGCATGGCATTGAAAATTCAACACGATGGCCAGACAAATGCTTGATATTTTACAGAACACTTGATTACATTTTAATGTTCAGTGTCGATGTTTTTATCATTTGTTTCTACAACATTCACACGAGGCCACTATAGTATGGTTATAGTCTGGTTAAAGGCACCCTGTGGACTTTGTGAACACTAGTGGCGCTATGGAGACGCATTTTTATGATAGGATTTGTCGTGCACGAGCAAGAGGACGCGCACACAAAAACGAGCACACGGACGGTGAAGAAGAAGACTGCCGGCTAACAGAAAACATTGATGTCAACAATGCAGGACCCAATGTACATTGCAAATGTTTTATGAGGAGGGAAATGCATTCAACACATTTGTTAGATCTAATTACACACAATGCGTTTTGGTGAGAAACACTGGACGGAAACATAACTTTTGTTTGTTTACAAGAAAACTCCACAGGGAACAGAGATCATGGAAACAGTCAAAAACAAACATGAAAGTTGGACGTACCCACTCACCACCCTGACCTCCACATCCTTACTCTCCGCTTTGCCAAATGAAGGACATGTACCTCCTGCGGTGGCCGTGGACCCTGATTTGTGTGCTACAGAATCATCTTTTAGCAACTTCTTCTGCTATAATTCTCAAACTCATTCTCTTAAAACCAGACAGGTTGACCATCTTCATCTTCCTTTTCACAAAACCAGTTTTCTGCTCAGATATCAGGGTGTGCAGATCTCGCCCACATTATTAACAGCTCTCCATCTCCTGAACATTTTAAAAGGAATTGTCATCTCATTTAATTCTTTACTTTCATATATGTTTTATTTTAACATGATTATTGTGTGCTGGTTTGGTTAACTCTTCTGTTCACTTTGTGTCTGGGAGGCTCTGGAGCTCAGCCAGGTGACACACAGCGGATTGTGGGGCCATTTCAGTAGCAGAGGAAGAGGAAAAAGGAGAGCTGGCGGACAGGAAATAGGAAATGGCAAGGAGACAGGGTTCTGAAGGAGGGGAGACCTGGTCAAATGACCTCAAATATGGAGGGACGCGGGGAACAACAAAGTGAACGGGGAGAGGCTAACAGCGCAGCTGGGAGTCAAGGAGGAATATGAGAGAATGTGATATGAGCAAAAAGACGCAGAAGAAGAAATAAAAACAGACGGAAAGCACGAGGCTGAAGGAAGGAGGAGGAGTGGGCGGGTGAGAATGAATGAGATAAAAATAACAATGGAAAGATGCAGAGAGAGGTTCCCAGACCACCTCCTCTCCTCCCCTGCTGTTTCCCCTCCCTGCGCAGGGGCCCGAGGGCCAGCGCGACCTTATGTACAGCTGACCAGGGGCCTCGGGACTCCACGGGGCCGCAGGTTTACCACCACATTGTTTAATCAGGACATATAGTTTGATTTGAGTAAACATGTTTGGCAAGTAATCAGGAGCTGATTTGTCTTTAATTTTCTTCTATTTTTTGCAGCATTTTCTGATCTGTAAATGTTGCTTACTGCATGTAAATAAGCAGGTGATTAAGTTAACAAGTACGCATTATTGTCAGTAGTAATGAGCATCTTCTTCGGCTCCTTCAGCAAGAAAACTAAAATAATAAGCCTCATCCAATCAACAGGCACTGTCATGCAATACAGTACCAAATCCTGACAATTCCCACAAACAATCCTCCGATTGCTGTGAGGTAGTGATCGCTGAAAACCCCTTTATTAGCCTTTAAATTCTGTATTATTCCCCTAATCTCCACCCTAAACTCTTTAAGGGCTCTCAGCAGTGCTGTGTGAATAGCTGTTGGTCTGAAACCTCATTCTGAATCGACACATACCTCTAAAGTGTAAAGTCCACCACTGTTCACAAGTAGCAGCAGGCGAAGCTACCCACACCGCTGGGAAACATACTGTATCTGCATCTCTAGCAGCTCTCTAAGTCCCTCTCTCTTTCACTCGCTCTCCGCCGTTTAATCTCTTTTTTGTTCGGCTGTTACTGTCTCCCTGTGTTTCTGTCTTCATCTTCCTCTCACTTGTTTACACTCGGTAAAACTCTGAATAAGCGCTTTAACCCCAAACACAAACAGTGGAGTCCCAAGGAACAAAGACAGGTTCTTAACCAGAGAGAGACCCATTCAAAACTGACAAACAGACCAAAGTGGATTTTAATGTTGCTACTGACAGAAAGCTGCTGTTTGTTTCATCGGATTTGGGCTGAAAATTAACTATAAGGGCAAAAAACGAACATGGATAAAATCAGTTAAGTGTTTGTGTTTTTTTAGGTAAATGAAATCAACCCTGTCCATACTTGACATCTACCACAAGGTTCAGCTAAGGTCTGGGAATCATTACAGGCAGTGAAGAGGTGATTCTTCTAAGTTATCAAACCAAAAGTAAAACATCAGTGTTGTTCAAGGTTCAGTTTCCAGCTTTGTCATGCACAAGTACAACCGTTTTCCTGAAATGATCCAGGAACATGGTTTGGGGAAATTCCATGTCTATCTCCAAGCCTAAAGAAAACTGATCACTTGAAAGAGACAAAATAGAGCTGCAGCATTACTGAACCTATTGTGAAGACTCGGTTAACGAAGGTAATCAGGTATCGACAGTTAAAGTTTTTAATATTTAACCAAGACCACAATTTTTCCCTAACTAACCATTTCTGCGAGATTCAGACACAGCTATAGACTTGGGACTTGGACTTCAGACTTGACTGCTATGAAATATGACTTACTTGAGCACTGACTCCCTACAGACTTTGAGCTGGTGAGACAGCGTCCGGCAGGGCTTACATAGCCACACAGCTT
Organism: Lateolabrax maculatus; assembly: GCA_031216445.1. NCBI lineage: Eukaryota > Metazoa > Chordata > Actinopteri > Acropomatiformes > Lateolabracidae > Lateolabrax > Lateolabrax maculatus. Next base: position 2,181,268 of record CM062209.1, read on the forward strand.
GAATATTTAATAATTAGGCATTAAAAGGACTTGGACTCATAAAAACAAATTAACATAGTTTTCAAAGCAAATAATGTTTTTGTCATGTTAACAGCAATTGGACCTGAAAGACCTGCAACTGACTTGTAAAATGACTAAACGATCAATCAGTTGGTCGATTAAGAGAAAATTATGCTTTTTGAACAATCAGTTATATGAAAATAGTCATTAGTGAGGTAAAAATGCCAACCATTCACTGGCTCCAGCCTGAGAGGATTTGCTGCTTTTCTATTTTCTATAATTGTGATTTGAATATCTTTGAGTTTTGGATTGTTGGTCGGGCAAAAGTAAACATTTGAAGATGTCAACTTGGACTGTGTGGAGCTGTGATACATATTTGTCCCTATTTTCTGATATTTTATACATATATTTATATATAGTTGGTTGTGGCCCTAAAAATAAAATTTCAGACTCAAATTGACCCCCAAAAGGCTTAAAAACTTAAAGAACGAAAGACAAAACTTTCAGGAAAAAAACAGTAAGAAAGATATTAATGATATTTTATGATCACATCCCATGCAAAGTAACCAGTAACCACAGCTGTCAGATAAATGTAGTAGGGTAAAAAGTGCAATGGTTTTATGTTTTGAAATACAGAGGGAAAAGAGGCACAGTACTTGAATTAATGTACTTAATTGCCTCCCATCTCTGAAAGCAATAATAACTTCTTTTCTGTCTACAAGAGTCAGTAAATCCTCTCACTGACGTTCCACTTTTAGACATTTGGGCTTCTCTCTCTCCATCTCTCCTTGCATTCCTCTGTCTTTCAGAGGGCAGGTCGAGCGGCCGCTGTAAGTGGCGTGATGTTTGGGTAGTGTTGGGAGGCCGGGTTTGCAGGGGTTAGCACACAAAAGAGGCATGACGGCGCTGTGCCAACCGGGCCACGGCTCGCCGCTGAGTTGACAGGCCTGAACAGCCCAATGGCAGAGCGGCTTCTGCTGCCGTCTACTCGTCTGTCTTTACATTCCCTATTGATTTATGTTCATATATCACCTCCACGTCCAGTCGATTATCGCTCCATCTTGTTTAACAGCTTTCTGTCCTCCCCTTCTGTTCTCTCTGTTTTGTTTTTGGCAACTTGTTCTCCTCCCTCTCCCTCCCCTCACATCTCATGAGTTAGCACTACAGAATGGGACTCAAAGATGCAGTAGAGGAGCAGCACACATGAGAATAAGGAGAAACTGATTTAGTCAATATTTTAGACCAAAAGATCAATTAAGTACTTCAAACTCATCCTTCAACATTTGCACCACGATCACATTAAAGCCTAAGTTTTAGGTTTTTTGGTAGCAATCCAACAAACTACTATACTGTACCCTACAGACATAATGCAAACTTTAAACGAGTCCGCAGACTTGATGCTTTATTGGTCTAAATCACATTTTTAATGTCTTTTACAGTTTCTTTGAGAAATCACTATTTCCTTTATTTTGTTGAGACATTTTCACAGTTTAACGTTGGTGTGCATCTCAGAGTGCGAGGTCAAAGCGAGAACGATCACACGACATGCGGCGTTTCGCATCACCCGGTGCAGGCCACACGGAGGAAAGGTGAACGTTGTTCATTTGCATATACTACCGACATTGTACTGATACAAAGCTAGTTGAAAATCCGCAAAGTACCCCTTTAAAGTGCACTTTAAATGGCTTATTCTCTCATTTAGACTTTGCTGAGAACCCTGAGAAATGTGTAGATCTACTCAAGGCCTTAACACCTACTGCTGTCATCACTGTGGACGACAACAAGCCCTTAGCCCTGACTCAAGCAGCGCTCTTGTTTTTAAATCTTTTGCAGGGGAATCAGCCCCCCGACTTTCATCTGTCCACTGACATTCATACCATTCCACTAGCTTGGATCTGTCATCTCATATTAAACCACTCCCTAAAAAACAATGTCCTAAAGAGTACAATGATTTTAGGCCAATAGACTTACATCTGTTATTACGAAATCATTGAAAAAGATTATGGTCCAGCATCTCAACAAGCGAGGTCGCAGCACGGAAGACGCAGTTTTCTGGCTTGTGAATCTCATCTCCAAACACCTTGACAAACCTAAAACATATGCCAGAGCTCTTTTCCTGGACTTTTTCACACAGTTCAGCTTGATTTAGGCTACTCACTCCTGTCCAAAGTGATTCAGTTACAGTTCAATCCAAAGCTCATTCACTGGTACAACTGCTCTCTCACAAGCAGAACAGAGGTATTAAAGGTAAATGACACACTTTCCTCTCCAATCAGGACTAATGTCGGGGCAGCTCAACTGTGTTGTTTACAGTTTCTTCTAAAATACCCTGATGATTCCACTGTACTGTCTCTGCTGACTGACAGCGACGACCCCAGACTGTACCAGTGTGATGTTCAGCTCTTATCATCAATACTAATGAGACAGAGGATTCTTTTTCCTTCCTCCTGATTGTCAGATGTCCCTCTAAGAAGATACAGCAGCGCTTTTACTTTCTTCGTCGACTCGGATCTTCTGGAGCCAGTAACCAGATTAGTTGTGTTTGAGTGTCTGTACATCAGTCTATCCTAAACCAAAAGCAGTGTGCTGAATCCAGAGGACATAATGTGATCATAACTGTCATGACAATACAGTTGTAGCCAAATGAGGGAATAGTGCAAAATCTACAGGAAGTGACACGTCAAAGGTCACATAACAAAAATACAATTAACAAAATAAAAGCTCCCCAAAAAGAAATAAAAAAAGAATATACAAAGGAAATAATAACAAAATGTGAACAGAAATGGATTACTGGTGAAGTATAAACCTATTACATGAATACATTGGTTACACTGACTCATTGTCGAAGGTGTCAGGTTCAGTATGGTACATGCCAGGTTCTCAGTGTAATACACCCACAACATTTTTTACAAAACTTTAAGGCAAGAAACATTCAAAAGAAAAAGATTATTATTATTATTATTATTTATTCCCAGATACTGTGCCAGAATATGCTGCTGCACCCCCGTCAAATTTGAAAACGGTGAAAGGCCTTAAAAAGAGACAAAAAAAATACCCAAATGGCTCAACCTCTCCGCAGTCATGTAATGTATATCTGCCTGGCAGCCGCCCTGGACTCTGACCTTTGGACATTGTTTCCAGTGGAATCACACGCTGAAAGAAGTGAGTGGGGTTCCTCACATTATTTCTGGTATCACTCAGCCAGGGTGTAAAAATAAAGATTTTTAAAGCAGTCAGTGGTGGAAAAGTGAGGTGAGCAACACAGCTGATGAGTAACTGTGTCAAACTGTGGTAAAGGCAGACTAAAGCTGTGGCAGACCACAACAAACACTGGAACTCTGGGGATCAAAAAGCCAGTCTGTACCAGTTCATAACTTTCTACCGTTGGGTAAACACTTTCACAGATTTTTACCTTTCTAACTCAGCGTTTTGTCTGCAGCTGTGTGTTGTTATGCTTTGAAACCTGCCCGACCACTCTCAGTCTGGTGGCCTGGAGCGTTTACTGGAGATGTGACATCAACGTATCTCAACAAATAAACCGTTATCATCATAAAATATCATCAGTAATTCAATATTGCGCATTAGAAATCATCATTTAAGGGAAACATGTCCTCATAAAAGGCTGCCAATACTTTACAATAGCCAACTCCCGTAATAAACTTGTTTGCTCAGCGTCCCCTGTGAGTTGTGTTGGGAACTACGGGTTGCTATACAAACTCCAGCAAAGACCGCGATCACGACTGTGTAAGAAACATTTCTATGTCGACTCCTCTATAAGACGGGACCCAGACCCATGACACTGGTAATGAAGTCACACACCTTTATTTTTTACAACCCTAAATGTTACACTACTTCCTGCTTTGGCTCCAAAGGTTCTGTCATCATGTTTACTGACAATCGTGTTCATGATGCGTCTGATGATGAGTCTGCTGGGCGGGATGATGATGATGATAATGATGTTTATAACCATTGAAGATTGGATGGTGGTGGAGTCACTTTACACTTTACACTTACTTTATGTTTATTATTGAGGTCGTAGTGGGTGGTGGTGTTGTACCGGGCTGCACTATACTGAAAAGTTTAGATGTCAACTTGGGTTTTAGGATTTTGTGACGCTGTTATTTTCCACTGCTTTAATCGACCAAATAATTAATCAATTAGATGTGAAAGTAAACTGCTAAAAATAAATATTAGTTACAGCACTACAACAAACAGACTTGTGTATCAACATATTGTTGGTATGGAGTCCTTGAAGTGCCAAAAGAGGATTCATTTTTCTTTTTAAATGTGACTTCTGGGGCTAAATTGTCTATTGGACTTAAGGTCAAAACTATAAAAACAAAACCAAAGTTGCCTTTTTACCACCATGACAAGAAGCGGACAATCACATTCCAGCGAGTTCACCCTCTCTCATCGACATGAGTTATATCAATAAAACCAAAGTGAGACGCAGTTGTGTTTGCCAGGCAGCCGCCATGAATCACGCAACTTATCAGAGCAATTATGACTTCCAGGCAACAGCAGCGACAATGTGCTACTGTCTACTACAAATATAAACACGGTGACAAGAGGAAACACACAACACGTCAACGAGGAGACAAAAAAATAGTGAACTCTCACACACTCACACTCACACACACACTCACACACACACACACACACACACACACACAGAGGCGCTTTTCATCTGCAGCCCGACAGAGACACACTTGCGGGTCTCCTTCGCTAAAATGGCCGATAGCTCTCTGGTGGAGGCACCGAGGCGTTGACGAGCCGGAGGAAATGCTCCTGAACTGGCTTCCCTCACTTTCTGTCCCTTAATGTCATCCTCCCTCATTTCTCTGCGTCGCGTTCATCCCTGACGACAGAGAGTCCAGTGTGTCTGTCCTCTGTCTTAATACCTGCTCTGTTCGGGCTCGGGGCTGATCTGAAAGCGATAAGAGAGTCACAAGGGTGGACTGGACGGACCAGAGGGCCTCAGGCTAACCCAACTCTGCTCATTGGAATCACTTTTCTTCTCCTTGTGGAGTAAAAGTAGAAGTAAAGATTATTTTTCTTTCATTTTGCATTCAATCCATCAGAATATCTTAATTAAATGACCCATTTGTTGAGTTCACAGTGGCTGTTTCCCCTGCTTTGAATTAAACATCTTTCTGTGATCCCATTAGAAAGAAAGAGGGTCAAATTAAGGGTTTTTCCACAGGTAAGATGTTACCTCAACCTATTTGACAGGCCTGATTAAGTAGCTACTGTGGCGACACAAACTGGGACAAGCTGGAACCAGTAAGGCATTATTATGAAAGATCGGGCCCATGACCTCATGACACAATAAAGACGGGACTACACGTAACCTCAGATAGGTACAGATATGCAAATGATTAAGCAGTTTAAGTATTTCACATATTCATGTCCCACCGGGTGTTTTACTGCAGGATCCCTGAATCTGTGCAAGACAAGCCGGTTTCAGCCCAAATATCATCTGGGGCGTCCGCTGACGAAATGTCCTGGCTGCGTGAACGTTGCCATGTTAGTTTCTGAGATCTAGCAGAGCTCCAAGTGGCGATTAACCAGCTGTAATCTCCTCCGCAGGAAAGCAGGCTGATCACGGCTACAAGAGGCCTGCAGTTCTAGAAAACTCCTGACCAGGCAGTCTGATATCTCTCTACTGTAATGACTGATTGGTGACTGTCCCATAGAGACGCCTGACTTCTCTGAAAGGCGGTCAGAGGTTAAGAATCCTCTCCTGAAAAGGCAGCTTTATTAGAAAAATAATGAATATTATCAAAGTTACTATCAGGAGAATCCCACCACTGCCTGGGTGCTGTTTATTTCTGACAGGAACTGTCTGCTGAGCATCCTCTGAGCATGCCGAAGCAAAATGTCTTCTGTGGCTCTGGGGAAGGTCTGCAGGAAGCTGAAGCTTCATGGTGAGAAACGGCAGAGCACCATAAAAAAGATATCACTGAAGTGCTTTCTGCCCCGGAGCCCCTGCTCAGCTACTTTATGCACAAACTGCCCCACTGACATCAGCAACAGGTGAGGCCATTTCTTTACAGCACAGCTTAGTTGGACCACTAGGGGCTTCATTTGCATTTAAATGAGTAAATAAATCAAGTATAATAGTTTAATGATGGAGTCTAACATCCTCCATCTGATAGAGTTTAGCTGGATACTGGAGTTGTTTGTTTTGAGGTTTTTTCACTAACAGGAAAATAGTTTTTAAACAGGCGTTTAAGGCTGCATGGAATTTAACTGGTTTCTCTCACAGTGACAGCCAGCAGCAAACAGCGTCCATCAGATCCCGCTCTCCCCCGCCGCGGCTCTACCTGCGGGTCTCACCTGCGGGTCTCACCTGCGGGTCTCACCTCGGCCACATGTTGCATTAAAAACACATGACCGCCGCTGCACAGCTGTCCTGCGGCTGGGTCTTTCTAACAGCCACTATGAGAGCAGAGACCCGGGCCAAGTCCCAGCCACGGGTCTCCCTGTGAGCCCGCTCGATCACAGGTCGATCACAGGTCGATCACAGATCAATCACAGATCAATCACAGGTCGATCACAGGTCGATCACAGGTCGATCACTTACCTCTTCTTCTCTTTCTCGGCCGTCATCCTCTCTCTCATGCGCAGTCACGGTGTTGTAATTCCCCGGCGGTCTTAACTTAAGTCCAACTTCAGAGTGAAAAGGAGTCGCGGATGTTGCAGGAGGTTCAGGAGGAGCCCGTCATTAAACCCGAGGACCCCGGCTGACCGGAGGAGGAGGAGGAGGAGGAGGAGGAGGAGGAAGGGGGCTATCGGGGCCGTACAGTCTCAGAACACTGCCGAGGATCGTACAGCCTCTCAGCCGCGGGGCAGAGGGTCCACACCGGCTGCTGCTGCCGACAGGAGCCGCAGGTCCGCTGCTCAAACTTTTTCTCGCTGATCCGAGGACTGTGGAGCGGCTCGGTGTCTGACCTGCAGCTCAGCTGGCGACGGGAGAGCCGCTGTCCGGGTCCCGGCGCGATCATTGGCTGGGAACGCCCCCCCACCCTCTCCACCCCCCCTGCCGGCCCCGCCCCCTCCCCCCCCCCCCGCGTCCTGCCGTCCTACCTGTCTGCACCCAGAATGCAACAGGTGTGAGCCGCACAAACATGGTGCCTTCAGTCTACTCGAGTACTGCACCTGAGGGCCGAAGTAATAGATTACATGTACTTTTAATTACTTTTTACATTTATTCTGACAGCTATAGTTTCTAGTTACTTGATACATGTATAAAGCATAACATATTGTTAAAGATTAAACTACTTGTTTCAAACCTTTTTGGCTTGTGACCTCTAATAAAAGCAGTGTCTGGGTGGATGTTTATGGCTTGTTTATGGGTTTCCCCTTCAAACTTCTCACATGGTTTCATTTCAGTGACTGTTTTGAGGCCCAAAGAGGAAAAATGATCCAATATTTCACCAGAACAAATTCAAAGATTAGAAAAGTCCAGAAAAAAACCACGTGTGTATCAGAACAGTGTTTTTTTCTTCTTTTCTCACCTCAGCTTTATGTTGGGGCCCCTTTGGAGGTGTATATAACTGTGTATGAAGTGGTTAAAACGAGCTGCACCAGGAGCAGCTACAACAGTAAAACGCTGCTTACACACAGATGCATCAGAATTAACAATCTAATAATATCATATATTATATATATTAATATTAATATATAATATATATTTAATACTTTAACTACTTGTTTTTACTTTTTGTAAAGTAGGATTTTGGATGTAAAACTTTTACTTGTAACAGAATATTTCAACATTGTGGTATTGATACCAAACTTAACCAAAGTATTTGGCCCGGCCTGACTTTATGCTGGCAGCATTAGACCAGTTAAATAACTTTCTGAGTCTGCAGGGGTTGAATATCTGATGCTCAAACTGAAGGCATTTATTGGAGAATTCATGTGACATCCCGTAATCTGGACAATGTGACTCACTAAGGTCATTTCTCTATCATCTCTCATAACTCTTCGACTGTCAGTCAACAAGTGTTTTTATTGCAGAGGCTTAAATGAGATGATAATACCCTCCTCATGACTCTTCATGACTGCACCAGACCTTCAGTTTACATAAACGTACATTTTCCCCAGTTTCCCGTCATCAACATCTTACTGTTTAAATCAGTGCAGATTTGAGGTCAAACAAAGTCATTTACTGGCAGCGTGCACTGAGCCCATAGAGCAGATTCATGTTTAAGCTGCAGCTGATTGTCAGGTATGACATTTAGATTAATTAAAACATGACTGTATCAGGTTAGGAGTAAATCGAGGGCTGTGTCAGCTCACATATCGATAGTGTAAAAACAAAAACAAAGGCAGATGAAGGAACTCTGCCTGCGTCATTAACTATTGTTGGTTTTCTCACTAAGGCTTCCAAGCGTTTAGTTTCCCACCAGCATTGTGTCAAAGAGCAGGTCTCACCACATTTTTCAGAAGCTCAGGAGCCGATAACTGCTCCTGGCATTGAACATGGTCTTCCCCTGTCAACTTCTCAAGCATTTTAGATGGAAAAGATTAAAGAAGTGACCCATTTCTACACACATAACTCCTCCCTGGTGGATGTGAACTGCCCGGGTGCTTTCTAACTCAAAGCATGTTTTCTTTGCTGCATGGTCATGTCGTATATATCTACATGTCTTTCTGTTTAGTGCTTGTTGAGGCCATATTATGCTTGAATTGAGGTAAACGTACCAATCAAAAACATCTCAATTCCACTGAATTCACAAAACAAACCTGGTTCTTTTCAAATGATTTACCTTGAAACGCCGACAGGAGACTCAGATGTAGAAATTGAAATAGAAATGATACACCAGACAAACAAGATTTCCTTTCTGACATCATGATATTTAATTTGTTTCAAAAATTAAAATACACCTTCACATCCTTTTAAAATACAGTACATTTGGCACGCGGCTCAAACGGGAAAAAACAAACAATCAACACATATGAAGGGAATTCATAAAGGAACACAACCACAGGTCAGGTGACAAAATGTACACAAGAAGCTTCACAGATACAGGGATGGCAAAAACCCAAAACATGTACACACAGTAACATTCTGCACGCGACCCGAGGAAGATGAATGTTTGATACTGTAGTAAGTAAAATCAGAATACTGTCTTCACTGATTCTTCAGCTTGATTCACATCCCACATGAAGTATATTTTCTTTTTCCCCCCGCTGACAAACACTCAGCTAAAGGGACCGTGGGGTGGAAAGTTTGGAAATAGCATTTGGCATTTAGCATGGAGGACTTCTGGGAGGGAACATCCCGGGACAAACAGTTTGACATTTTTAAATTAAAGACTAAACAAAGATGCACCAGGAGACACATTAAGACAGTAGAGAAGAAAAGTAGTTGGTTGGCAGGAAAACTGTTTCAAAAGTCTTAAATCTGCACCGCTGTCCATACGTCTGTGTGTGTGTGTGTGTGTGTGTGTGTGTGTGTGTGTGTGTTTAGTGATTGAGTGTCTTCCTTCAGCTGTTGTATCTAATACATCTTCTACTCTACTGCATACTCTACTGGTATTGTTATCTATTTTTTAATGAGTTTGTTAAATTTTATTTTTAGTCCAATAGTTGAGTGCAGCTCCCTTGATATATTTCATCTGCACTCACTCTTTGTCTGTTATCACAGAGAGTTCTGTGAAATAAAGGTAATTTCAAGAATAGAGAAGAATTAACCACTTTTTTTTTTACACCTGCACATTTTGCACTTGCTCGTCATATTCAGCAGTGTGTCATTACTACATTACACTTATCGTGTCTCCTATTGGTACTTATGTGATCAACTATACAGTATATGTGATCAGGAGAAAGACGCTCCTCACGCAAAATGTCACGCTACTTACTGCGCTCGCTCTAAATGTTATAGTCGACATTGTGTTTCCTGAAAAGTGTTCAGTGATGCATAACTATTTCAATGAATGTAATACAGGGAAACTGACTGACTGACACAGATTCTGAGGGAAATAATTGTCACTTTTATGTGCCTTAAAACTAACCGTACTACAGTCTTCTCTGTACCTGAACATGTGTCTGTGGATGAGGCTCAAGAGAAAGAAAGAGAAAGGTAGAAGAATGAAGGAAGGAAAGAAAGAAAGGATGAAAAAACAAAGAGTATTGCACATGGAGTTTTCTTGAAGATGTTTGGATTCATTTCAGTCCATTACAAAGTCTTAAACCTGGCCTGCAACATGGATCAACACCTTTGGAGTTTCCTCCGAGGCCTGTTTGTGTATTTATTTTACCTCCATGGCCAGGCTGCAGGAGGAGGAGGGTCTAAAGTATGTCGGTCAGAGTCTCACTGCATCGCATGGGATCTAAAGATCTCTGACATGTCAGCAAGAGCTGGACGATCCAGTAAAAACAACACGACGGCGACAAAATCAACAAAATACGTTTTAAATTAAAAAAAAACATGATGAACAACATGAAAAGGTTTCACATACTGTATGTACACACACACATACACACACCGCAGAGCAAATACATTCAGTTTAACACGTTCAGTCGCACGTGTTCGGTCCACGACTTTCATGTGGAATCATGGGGACTTGGTTTGTCATGCCAGAGACTGTGGGTCAAGTACAGCAACCGATTACAGTAACACACACAAGGATCAAGTGGTCACGAAGGGATTTAAGGAGTTGCACTAGAAAGATTTCACCCAAGAAGGTGCAGTGAGAGTTTCAGTAACAAGGGCTTGACCTAAAAAACATCTTTTTACATTATGTTTAAAAGGGCTCCCTCGACATTTCAGATTTCAGCTCATTATTTAGCTTCACCGGACAACTGTCTCAATGGTAGGTATCAAGTTATATGGAAAACAGCTTGTTAACACCGTAAGAGAACCTCACCACAACAGTGGACACTCCCAGTGTTAAGCTGGTGTAGGTTTGTTAGCTGGCACCTAATGGTACCATTTGGTTTTTAATGAAGAATGGGAACAGCGATGTACTAACAAGCTCAGATATGACCAGAGAAGGAAAAAACAGCGCAACCTTCTCTCTCCAATAAGGAAAGAGCTGCTGGGATAAAACAAAACTAAAATTCAAAATGCCAAAAAGTTCTGTGGTGCATCTTCTAAAGTTAACATTTAATTTGCCCACTTGAAATTTAAAATAAAGCACTGACAAAACCTGTAATTTCACCATGATTTCTTCAGAATTCTTTTTTTTAATAATGAATAAAGTACTTTTCAACTATTTCTTTTTTGTCTTTAAATACAATCATTGGTTCAATTATTGTTTTCCATTCACATACATGTTTTACAAACATTCTTTAAACACGGAGACAGACACAGGGTACGGCACATCGTGTACAGAAATGACAGTCTTCAGGTATGCAACTATGCATGCATGCATACACACATCTCTCTCTTAAACACACACACACACACACACACATACACACACACACACACACACACACACACACACACACACACACAGACAAACAGCCCATGACCTGGCCAATGTATCTACTTCAAAACACCCCTCTGAAAATAACAGTTTGGTTTTGTCCACCAAGTGAAGGAGTGTTGGGTCATTTCTTACTGTATCTGACCTGCACTTACATGCTGCTTGAGCATATACTTTGATGGGATATGCACAAATGGACCAACAACAAGAGCACAGAAACCATAAAGAGAGATACAGACGGTCTAGTATAATTCCTGGAGTGGTCAGAATCTGGAAAAGTTCAGGAGGTCTCATTCCAGAGGCGCTGTTTCCTTGAACACTGTGTCTTTGCTTGAAGATTGTTTAGGTGTTGTGTGGTGGTGGTGGTAGTGTGCACGTGTGTGGTTAATCACCTGTGTGTGTGTGTGTGTGTGTCAGCGTGTGTGCGTCTAGGCCACAGTCTCGTCTCCAAAGTAGGAGAACCCTTTAAACTCATCTTGGTTGATCTGCTTGATGATGCTGTCGTCCACCGGCGTCAGGACGGGTTCTTCGCGTGTAAAGTCCTGGTCAAAGTTATTTACATCCCTTTTGGTTTTCTGGAAGACAAAGAACAAGAGAGAAGGTTTGAGAAGAAATCCTGGAAAATCATCTGTTTCAGTGGATTTCGGCCTTTGGGCCTGTGATGACAACAAAAAACCTGTAATAACGTTAATCATGAGAATATTTCCTGTTCAGTTCCTCTTCTGTCAGGAACTCCTGAGAAAATACAACAGTAAATCTTCACATCTGAACAGGACTAAACAGGACACTTTAACCTCTTCCCCTGCAAACAGAATCATTGTTTCACAGTTGCACAGTTTTCTATGGTGTGTGTATGTATGTGTGTGTGAACTCACGATGCGTGGTTTGAATGGCGGTCTGATCTTCCTCTGCTCCAGCAGCGTCCAGTCAATCTCTCTGAAGAACGGGTGGAGCTTAATGGCGTCCTCCAGACCCTGAGCCACCACACAGCCCAGACGCTTGTTAGGACTCTTAGTCATGAACTGAGAAGCGATGGAAGTAATGCAAGAGATGGAGAGACGGAGAGAAAAGAAAAGTGGATAAAAAGAGGAATTTTTTAATGCATTTTAATAGCAAAATAAGGTCTGAGATTTTACATGATGCCACACGGGTGGAGGTCAGTTCAGAACAAAAGAATATGTATTTGTTTTTCAAAATGGCTTTATAAAAGAAAAAAAAAATGTTTGCTATGACGTAAATATCAGTTTTCTTCAATTTCCTATTTCTAATTGTGGTAAGAGAAAACGTAAGCAGCAGTTAATACGTATAATTTTGTTCAGGCTTTTCACTCCGTTTATTTTACCTGTTTACAGGCAGAGAAAATTTCACACAATCACCAAGAGACCAAAAATAGCTCGAATGACGAGCGTCCACAGGCTGTTTGGAACTTTTGTTGCACCAAAGAAAAACAAAAAAATAAAAAATAAAATCCCCTTTCAGGTTCACAGGAGTAAAGGACAACACACACCAGAGGTGTATGACGCACATCCAAACACACATATCTGTTGTTTTCTATGTAAACCCACTCTGGCTGCATCTCGAAGTGCATCACTGAGTCAGGATGCACAAATCCAAACTAAGAACTACAGAGTTAACAAATTAATCTTAATTTACTGATATGATACAAATGGGATATTCCTGCTGTATTCCTGAAACACACATAACTCTAACAAACTATCTTTGGCTGAGTACGTACAGTGCCCTAGAGTTTCCCACAGGTCCGACGGAACAGCTGGAGTCTGATTTGGGCTGAATGGGTGAAATAAGGCAAAAATATCGGGGCTCAGGTCGGGTTCAGGTCTCAAATTTGGCAGTACCAGACAGTAACGCAGGTACGGGCCCAGTTCGGGCCTTAGTTTTAGGCCCATACAGAACAGCGAGAGCAGTAATCAGAAAATAGCCAAAAGTTATGTATTAATGTTTGCTAATTTTACTACCATTTACTAATAAACAAACACAAGGAGAGATGAAGGATTACATTTCCTATTTTCACTTGTTATAATGTTTATTTGATGACTTGAAGACTTGAGATGAAACGGAAATTTCTCTGTCTCTGAAAGATACACTCTTCATAAACAGCCAATTAACATTATATAAACTGGTTCAGAATTGTCTCGCTATATGAAAACAATGAAGTCACTATAAAAAGAACAAACAACATTTTCTTTAGGAATTTTTCTCAAATACTTGAAAACTGGATGAGTGGTGAACAGGCTGCTGAGAGAGTTTATCACGTGACCTGAAGTCCTTCTGCTGAATGACACATCCAATCAGAGCCCAGAGTGCCGGTCAAGTGACTGGTCAGAGTACAAGACATTGTCCAACATAAACACACACACTTTCCCACAAGGCTTTGCAAGTCAAACCGCGCTGACAGCCAAGGTAAACGCAAGGCTTGTGATGGAAAAACCGGATGACAAAATAAACGAACGGACAAGTGGCATTACACGCACAGACACACACACACACACACAACCAATAACACACAGAGAAAAAAAGTCATGATATCAAACATAGAGGGAATTGTCCACTGTTCTTCCGGTGGAGGATCAGGAAACAGGGATCAACATCTGACACCAAGAAAAAAAGCTGCATCCTCACTGACATGGGACAGAGACAATGAGACAAATGCACAACTGAGAGACAGACGGAGCAAATGGATACAAAAAGACAAAAAGAAAAAGAAGACAGAAGATCTTAAACATACATGGAAAGACATCAAGTCCTTCATGGATCCCTTTTCTGGATCTGTAACGGCTGAATATCATTTGAAAAACAAAGCAACCGGGACTACATGTGGTCGGGGCAAAATTAGACTTGAGAAATTAGACTGTGTTTGTAAAGGGAGATTTACAAATTTGAGTGTGTTGAAGAGCTTATGGGGGGTCATCTGAGAAGCCTGAGGAACAGTAGATGCAATAGAAAGAGGAATCAGCTCCGAACATACTTCAGCAAATTAGTCCAGGAGTCAGGTCAATTTAGTTTTTCAAACGTTTGATGTTTAAGACTCCTTTGTGTCACCTAAATTCAGACTAAACTTGCTGTGTTAAAGCCTTGAGAACATGCTAATTTTTGTTTAAAAAGAAAAAAAACTAAGCATCACAAAACACCCCCTCCCACTCACACCTCCTACTAACTGACCGCTTTAAGAATGGACACAGCCTCCTTGCTGAGCCAGACGGGGTAGAGGACGTCGTCATGCAGGATGGACTCAAACAGATCATCTTCGTTATCGGCTTCAAATGGCGGCTGGCCAGCCATCATCTCGTACATCAGCACCCCCAGAGCCCACCAGTCAACGGATGGGCCATAATCCAGCTCTTGAAGGATCTAAATACACATAAAAAAGAGAATCTTAGAAACAGGTAGTCAGAGTCAAAAAACCTAGTCAAAAATCACAAATAAATCCAGAGAATATGTAAAATTATTCAAGTCAAATTTGATTTAAGCAAACCTATGTCACTGTGGAGGCTGGATTTAAGTATTTCTGGTATTAATTCATAATGACATCAAGTACTACCATTTTAGCATGTCAATGATAAATAGAGTATCGTCAGCAAACAGTCGAACATGGACCTGGTCTTTACAGATAAAATAAGTGCATCCAGTGTTTATGTGGGTTCGTGGGTGTGGACGTTGTTTGTGTGCGTCTGAGGTCACCTCGGGTGCGATGTAATCTGGCGTCCCACAGAAGGTGGTGGTGGTGACTCCATTGAGGATTCCCTCCTTGCACATCCCGAAGTCAGCCAGTTTACAGTGGCCCTCTGCATCCAACAGTATGTTGTCCAGCTTCAGGTCTCTGCAGAGCGGGAGCATTGTACAAGTGAAAGGAAGGATTAACATGGGAAAACTGAGAAAATACAGTTCTGTACACTGGAATAAGTTACATTATCAATAAGTTATTAGATATTATAAGACTTTGCACATAAAAAACCCACACAAAAGCTATCAGTTCAGGAGTTTGAATCAATTTGGGAGACAAACATGGGCTTTTTGAGCTATTACATTTAAATGTTGCAGTTTATTTTAAGTACATTTCATCAGAAAAAGAAGAGAAGGTGGGAAGGAGAACAGACCTGGGTAAAAGAGAAAAAAAGGGAGAGAGCAGAGGGAGATAAGAGCAGCGGTGTTGACAGATGACAGGGTTGGTCATGAATACAGACGCTCTGGGCTTGATGGTTGATCGCTACAAAAATGTCAACATCTCCTCCATGTAGCCAATGCCACCATTCAGCCCGAGGTGTTTTTTTTTTTAATGTACAACCTCCCTGACAAGCCGGAGAGGAGATGGGGCGTGTGTGTGTCTTTCTGAAGCTTATGCAACTGTTCTGTTTTTACAAGCCCTAAAAATAAAAAAGGCAGCTTAACGATCCTGTTTGAGAGCTGCGGTGATTTGCTGTTGAAAAGTTTGTTCTTTTCTGTCCCATCATGTCTGGCTCTAACAGATTATTGATTGCACTGAAAAACATTGTAAAAGTATATTTCAACCAAGTGAATTCCTTTTTTTCTAAGAAGTTATGATGAATTTAAACTTAAAACTTCAGCTTTAAATTAAACTTGAACATGTTTGCCTTGCTAATGATCTGTTTTAAATTAAATCAGAATTTCAACCGTTTTCAAAAGCTTAAAATGTGCACCAGAATGTCCTGTTTAATGCTTGATTTGTTTTAAACATTAGAAAGAAATCTGAATCAAAATGGTTTTACCAGCTACAAAGCAGTAACGGTTTAGCAGTAGGTCGTGTGAGAGAAGGGAATGTTTTCACATGCAAATCCTTAATGGAGATTTTTTCAGTGAACGTTCTCAGACTTTGGAACAACCTAACAAAGTGTTTGAGAAACACTTGTGAAATCTACTTCCACCTTTAAATCTGCTTTTAAACATGTTTCTAATGAATTCATCTGTGTACAATTTTATAATTGTCCAACTACACATAATTACTAAAATACATCCTTTACTCTCACGTTGGGTATTTGGTCGAACATGAACAGTTTGCTGCCATGGCAGATATCTGGATCTCGAGCAAAGTTGAACCATGAATAGTATGCTCAATGCCTCAAGGAAAAATAACAAGAAATGCCAGATGCAGTGGAGCTTAAGAGTTGGCTTCAAACCAAGTTTTTATTTTATAGTTCAAGTTTGGATCAGACTGTGGTGACAAAAAATACTGAACATTATGAATAACCCTGAGTTTAGGTATTTTTGCGCTCACCTTCATTCTAAAAGGTAGAACTTGACCCATTTATCACTATTCGTGTATATATGTATATATATGTATAGACTTTTCACATTGGATCATTGATTGGACATTCCTGCATATTCACTTTCCAAGAAATCCATTTCCAATGCTTTTTCCCTCGGCTATGTTCGCTGAAGTATGTTTGGCTTTATTTATGTGAACTCTGAATGAAATCCAAAACTTTCATCACTCTTAGTCCCCAAAACAACCACAGTTTTGTACTGTCGAGCAGTTTGGGACTGTGCCTTGCTAAAAGGCCCATTGATGGCCTCCTGTTGAGGCAGGAAAAAGCAGCACTTGTTCTGTATTTCCCCAGACGAAAAATTAAACTGGCGACCCCCTGGCTGCCCGTTTGCATATCTCACCTCCAGGCGACTCCCAGCACATTAAATCTGAATTGCACGCCTGCAGCAGGGCAGAAAAATAGCATATGAATTTAATGCATTTGTGATTGAATTTAAATGGATGCTGACATTAATCTTTGTATTACATATCACCTCACTGCAGGAAAATTTAATATTAAGTGGCTGCAGGTGTTCAGCTGCACTAATGGAATGATATTTATTTATGTGAAGATGTCTTTTTGTGGTTTTGTAGGATGAGAATCTCAACTGGAGCTGATAATCTATGTTGCATAGCAGGAAGTGGGCAAAACATTGATAATCTTACATTTTTTGTGTTGTGTTTTGCAGAATATCAGTTTTCTTCACACTTTGATGCTTTAATTTTCTGCACAAATCTTTATTGTTATTATTTCATGTGTTCAACTATTTTTATTTATATGATTCATTGTTGTTAGAGTCTTATGAATGTTAATAAATAAACAGGATGTTTGTATTGGAATTAAAAAAATGTTACTGTGCTCTGAGCTATTAACTGTATTGTCTGGTTTATTAAGACGAAGGACCAGTAAGACCTATGATTATATTAATCTTTCATTTCCAGGAGCAATTTTCTCTGAAAACACAAATTAAAAAAAACTATTCTATCGTTTTTCATCATTTTATCGTATGGCTTTCTCTTTTCGTTCTGATGTTCTGGTCAAGCTTACTAATCAGTCAAGTCTTCAAAAACATAATGAATCATAAACTTATGTCATAAAGAAATAGAAATATGTGAGTTCAGAACAGTGTAACTTTCAATTTAGTACACTAGGACGACCACACACATGTTATTTAATATATATAGGTTGACCAATAAACTGAGGAACGAACATCGTCATTTCCTCTATTAGATAGATCAAACATCACCTCTCCTTGTAAGAAAAGCTGAAAACTGGGACATTTTACTGGGATTTTTTTTAGGAATTTCTTGATACTGACTGCAGATATTTAACATGTGTGTCACACTGTGTTCCTACAGTCTGGGAAACACCTCAATGTGTTTTCTCTTAGAAAACCTTTAATATTGCTTAAGAAATCCCATCAATAAACAGGAGCTGCTCTGTCAGCGCGGTCAGAAGCTCTGTTTGGAGTTCACACACACACACACAAGGCAATCAGGCTCAATTGAGAGCATTTCCTGTGTTTCATGTAAATCTTGAGTGATTTTTCCATTACGTCCTCAGCAGCAACCCCTGTGCACTGTGACAGCTAACCTCTCTCTCTCTCTCTCTCTTACCCTTCCATCCCTCCATCCCCTCTTCTGTGTGACTATATGTTCCCAACACACACACACACACACACACACACACACACACCACACACACATACAGAGAGACACTGTTGCCACTAGTATATCTATCTGTGTGGAATCACGGCATGAGAGGCAGATCAGGGTGGGAGAACTACTGATAAACTGGAGGATATAAATGACATTAGAGATAAACCTGCTTTTGTTCATGTCCGTAATGTGTGGATCCAACAGGTGTCTAATAAAAAAAAACACCCAGTCATCATCCAGTTACATGCCTGCAGCTCATCTGCACCTTTATTTAAAACAAATCATCATGCCATGTGCACAATGAGTGCTAATGCTGTATAACTTATGAGAAAAAAATCTACATTACAGCTTTGGTTTTATCTGAATAGTTTTGGTCATTACTTCAATCAGATATTATAACATCTCAACTTCAGTGTCGAGATATGGGCTGTGTATCAAACCTGAATATGTTTGGACCACAATGTGTCTGCAGGAAACAAGAGTTTATATTATCATTACTTTTAATTCAGGTTTGTGAACAGCTGCTTTACGACATAAAAAACTGATGCATTGGGTGTTAAAAATATCACTATATCTGTATTCTTTGTATCTACACATGTACCATCTCCGAGAGACAGTGTGATGATGTGTTAGTTAAGTCATGTAGACTAACTTGTGTGCATGTGTGTGTTTACCCAGACATGTACTTGCCCTCCGACCAGTCTGAACCTGCTCTGTCGACACCATCACCTCCAAACATCACCTCATGTTCGGTCTCAGAGGCTTCAGTAAAGTTAAAAAGAAGGGAAGGAGGAGAACATGTGCTACTGTCTAAAAACATTTATTTTTGGAATGGGGAGTCTTAGTGATGGGAGCATCGACAAGCATCTGCGGCGTGACGGACGAGTGGGTGGCGTGGGGGGGTGGGGGTTTGGATGAGGAGAGGGCGGCGGAGAGGAGGGAGGGGAGAGGAAGAGGTGGGTGGGGGGAGAGAAAGCGAGTCGGGACATAATGTTCCCAAAACACTTGTTGTTCATCTTCCTCTGGTCAACAAAGTGGGTCAGGAACGAGAGAGCATGAGACATAATGGGAGAGAGGAGAGAGAGGATCAGGTAGCTCAGTCTACTCAGCAATCATGAATTAACATGCACTGTATGTGCGTGTGTGTGTTGTCCCTGCCAACCTCTGACAGAGTATTATTCACTATCAAAACAGCACGACTAAGACAACAACGTTGAAAGACTGAACCATTAATCTTAATATTTGTGAAGGCCAACTCAGGTCGGCAGTCAAAGTGACTGGAAAAGGTCTATTTAGAATGAAAAACTATCAGCTTGTGCAACTGAAAAACCTCTGAAGTGGTTTTTCCCCGTACATGGTAGTCACATGTTTTAAGGTCGGTGTACATTCAGTACAGAACACAGTAAACAACCCTGAAATCATGCTACATAAAGGCCAAGAAACAATTAAAGCTAATTAGAATCAATTTAACGATAAATAATATGACATTAAAGTGACCAAAATCTGTCAAATCATGGTTAAAAAGAAACCAGTAATGTGTTGGCAGCCTGACGAGTGAACCTCCAGAAGCTACATCGCTCTTGCGTCATGTAGAAAGAAAAACAAAATGGTGTGCAGTGAGATTCAGATTTTTTACAGCAGTCCAGAAACAGATGGAAAATATCTTCTGCAGGACTAAAAAAACACACTTTTTATTGTCCATAGAAACTTCAAACCACACCATAATCTACTCCTCTCTACAGCTTTTTCGAGTTTCTATGGACGTTTTCAGACATTTTACCTGCTGAAAACTAAGATTTATTTTAAGTGGCATCAATCTAAGCAGACGCCAGCTTTTGTTTCCTAAAATATAATACGTCTATTACTGCTAGAAAACAGAGGCCGGGGTCTAATAAGACACTTTTTACAGCAACCTTTCACAGCTTCAAGCGTACAGAGTGTTTGACTCAGAGACAGACTTTGGGTGGAGTCTCACCTTCAAACCTGGTTATGTAGCCAAAACCAACAAAAAACAATCACAAAACAATAAAGCGCCAAGATTTTAGCTTTAACCTTGATGACTGACTCGGATTAATTTGTGCCAACCAAAAGAAACACACACACATTCACACCGTTTAACTTTTATGATTCATTGATGCACCCATTGTGGCAAAGTGTGTGAAACAATGAGACCTGCACATTTGTTGCTCTGAGATCATGCAGCCAAAATAACTAAATAACAAGACCAGATGGAGAAATTCGTATTTTACATCCTCTGGTTATAAACAATGGGAGTAAGTTGTGTAAGCTTTTTTTATTCAGTAATGCTTCTTGCATCTTGTTTGTGTTTCATGCGATTTATAGTGTGTTTTAAGCATTCTATACCATTTTCCATATATTTATATCCAATCCTCTATTGGATCTGTGCTCTTTGTAACATCTTAACAACCAGCAGGCAGAAACAAGGTTTTTTACTTTTTCAAAATTTAAGTTGATCATTGCTTATTTAGTCAAATGTTTCAAATGTAAATAACTTAACATTTGAAGCTCTTTAAACTGTCTTTACTTAAAGCCAAGAATAAAATTGCAAAACATTGGAGTTTGCTTTGAATCCACCAGCGTGATTGAAGGGAATAAGACACGACATTTAGTTTGAAGGTCTTTGATTAGTGTTGGGCAAGTTGTGTTTTTTGTCTTGGCTTTAAGCCCACCGATGCTGAGACAGCACTTTTCATGCCAAGGCCAAAAAAAGGAAGAAAAGAAAACATACCTGCCAATTTTCTGATCAGATAAAACAAAATGAGGCTTTATTAAACCCTCTGGCGAAAATAAGTTGTTGTAGAAACAAGGCAAATAGATTTGCATTAACTTTGTATGTTTAAAGCTAGTTTAAACTGTTTTCAGTTTATTTAACAGATTAATTTCCATCATTATTTCTGCCTTTCTTTTTGGAGTTTGCATGTTCTCCCCGTGTTTGCACCGTGTTAGGAAACTAAAGCATACATGGGAACTCCACCAAACACATGCAATACGTTTTAGGATAATAAAGGAGGAATATTCAGTGTGAAAAGATTTACCACCTTCTCTCACACCGACCTTTAATTTCAGAACACATTACAACACACCAGCTTATTCTGGGGACACTGAGTCTGTGTTTGTGCTGAAGGATTTTGTGCCATCATTTTGTACATTCATGACTGGCAGGTAAGAGCCAATGCAGTAAACACACAAACACACACGGGGTGGGGGGGTGGGGGGGGTGGGGGGGGGTGTATGTGTGCGTGTGGTGAGAGGATAAAGCAGGTGTCAGTGAACAGGAAACTAATGCCATAAACAAAATAACACACACACACACATTCCCTCAACAGTTCCTGCTATCTGAACATGGCACAGATGGTATGAACACACATATCTACACACACACACACACACACACACACAAACCAAAAACACACACACACATTGCATGATGAGATTATCTAAACACCAAATCAAACCTCAGATTTGAGAAGAGAAAACACCGGAAAGAAGAACTAATTTTTCTTCCATCTCAGTTATTTCTCAGGGCAAACGGCCTGAACCTGCGCCGAGCCTCCGTCCGTCACAATGGTGTTATGATTCGAGCAGCATGTTGCTTTTGTGGGACCAGCTGTGTGTTTGCTATTGGCTGACAATGATATTATGACTGAGCAGTACACACATGCAGATAATAGTACCTAAAGTAGGACAATGAGGTATTCTGGACCTGCAGACGAACACACACCGTTTGAGTTTCATAACTAAAGAAAATATTTTATCTGAAAAGAAAACTTTGCTGTTTTTCATGATGATTGAGCACAAGACAACAACAAATGAGTCAGTCCCTTTCCAACAACAATTATACGCTCACAAACTGACCTGAGCTCAGCTGAACAAAGTGTTACTAACCACGCCGGCTGGGTGAAGTGTTGGTGTTGGTGTCTAGCAACGTGTACCATGATCACCATTTCAGTTTAAAATGTTAACATGCAATCATTTTTTAAATTAGCATTAAATTCAAAGCACAGCTGAAGCTGATGGGGATGTCTGTCCTTCTACAACTATTTGATCACAAAGTACTGGTTGAATTAACATTTTGACCCTTTGATGCTACTAGATAGAATGATGGAAAAGTCAGTGTATCACCAAAGACAGTAGGATTCCTCTTCTGGGCAAAATTTAATGAAAATCTGTCCAATATTTGCTAAGATTTTTCAGTCTGGGCCAAAGTGGCGGGCCAATTGCAGCCAAGATGTAAATTGCTAGGCCTGCAGCCTAAGCGGTTGGTAGTTTCTCACTTTCAACTTCATACCAACACAAGGTCGAATCATCGGCTGCACAGATCGCACAGCTGTTTAGTTTTTGCTCCGGTTGCAGAGATTAAGACATAATGACTCAGCAGCTAACTAATGCATTGAAGCCATCAAACCAACTGAAAAGCCGTCAGACAAGTTTAGGGTTGAGTGACAACAAAGATCATTCTGTGGAGTCTAACTACACATGACTGTCTGGAAAAACCAGTGCACATCAGCTGGGATAGACATGAAAGGACACTTTTTGAAGCCACATTAAGTCTCAGGAAGGAGGGAGGTGATCGTTGATGGTCAAAACAACCACAAGATGTTCAGAACATTTAATGTAATGATAGACGTATGTCTCAGCTGGAAGATTTGGGCCAAATAAGCAGCACATTTATGTCCTACAAGTATTTCAAATAATAAGGATGTTAAATTGAGTTTAAGTCTTCTATTCCTGAAAAGAGGACTTTAGTGCTGGGAGTTTCAAGTCAGTGTTTATTTTTCTTTTTTCCAGGAATTCTCTTATATGCCCTGTAATGGAGACGCATATCTCAGTCGGAAGCACTAAACCAAATAAGCAGAATGTTCATGCTCCACAGTATGTCAAAAGACTGAAGGAAAAGAGTTTGAGTTTAAACATTTGCTTTAACTTAAATGTGCAAAGAACTGAAAGGTGCAAAAGAGCAGCAGAACTGTGTTATACCCACTTTAATGTGGCAGGAAAAGGAAAATTACAAATCACATTAATACAAATCTGGGGAAAACAGGAGAAAAATAAAGTAATGCATAGAGGCCTAAATGCACATGTACTGTATGGTGACCTGTTAAAGGTTTGATGCTCATACTGTTTGCATGGTTACCTGTATATGACTCCATTCCGGTGCAGGAACATCAGAGCGGACGTGACTTCAGCCGCGTAGAAACGAGATCGCGCCTCGTCGAACTTCCTCGATCGTTGAATCTGAAACATCAAGTCGCCTCCGTTAACGTACTCCATCACGAAGAAGAGCCGGTCCTGGAGAGAGAACCAGAACAACAAATTTAAAATTGCCTG